>ONZH01004579.1:0-1200000 GCA_900303285.1 Rhinella marina | reverse complement strand
TATCAATCTGCTCAGCTCTTCCTGCTCTATAACATGCTGCCTGCAGCTCAGACACCATGTTCAACGTGACAGGTTTCTTTTAAATTCCCTTGGTCCAATATCAAAAACTACTTAGCATTGCAAATATGCAGTCATAAAACATCTGCAGATATGTTTTCATAATTAAAAAAACAAAACATGAGATGACTTCATATGTATAAACCGGGCACGTATTCCACCCAATTAGGGCTCTTTATCTTCTAAAGCTAATATCACAGCTTACAACTGCTATGTTCTGCCAAAAATACAAAGCTAAAATCCCTTGTAATTATGAAAGCAGAGATTGCAGCAATATGCTGACTTGGAAGGAGTGCTTAAGGTTACAGAGGATTTGTAAGTTTACACACAGGAGTACAACTACTTCCAAGGGGTTAAATGGAGGAGATCTCCTTATTTATGGCATTAAAAGTTTAAGCGACTCCTCTTTCCTTTAAATCATCCAGCATCCTCTCTCCCTAGCCTGAGAACAGACAGCCCCTAACATAGAAGAACACAGGGCAGAAAGAGTTCCCGTCTCCTTATTTGGGCAGATGGAGTCATATCATCAGAGGTTTTTTTTTTTTCCTTTCTCAGGAACATGCATGGGAAGCCCCCAGCTATAGCCGCCCAGTCAGTGAGGCTGGGAATCATACACCCCCCACTAGGGAGAAGGATGTCCCTGTACTCCAATCCAGATGTGGATGACAGACATCATCCCATTGGTTACCAGTAATGCAATACATATTAGAGTGAGATTATACACATATGTACTATGTAATCTAATATATATATATATATATATATATATATATTATATATATACATACATATATATACATATATATATATATATATATATATATATATATAATAGAATAATGCAAAATAATGTAGTCCTTGTTTGCTATTATATAGATTATCTGTCTTTATCTATCTATCTATTGATCTGTCTATCTATCTATCTATCTATCTATCTATCTATCTATCTATCCATCCAATAGATAGATAGACAGATAAACTATGTAATGGCAAACAAGGACTACATTATTTAGCATCAGCCCTTAGTAACAAGGTAGGAATGCCATCTGCTTTTGTGATATAAGTTTCCATAAAGTTTTCTGAACTTTTTCCAAAAGGTATTAAGTTGGATTAATACAAAAGTTTGCAGTGATCAAGTGCATCTAGCAAGTCAACCTTCAGTCAATACCATAACCCATTCCCTGCCGACATGCACCAGTTAAATATTATACTGGCAGCTGAGGGGTTACTGTAAAATCCAGCCTGTACTAAGGTGCACTAGGCAGCCCATACCTTAGAGCAGAGGATGAGCGCCCAACCCCTCCCTCTAGCTCTCCCTAGACTCCATCCCTCCCACTGTGGAGATGGCTCAGTCTATATAGAGGGACTGCAAACTGACGGGGAATTTGGACTGTCCCAGCTGTGAGCTGTACAGGTTCCAGTCTCTGTCTTCAATTCAACCTCTGCTTAAAGTAATTGGATATCTGTAAGTAGTCACTCTGTCTATCACTATAGGATTGCAGTATCTTCTGGTTGCAAAGTAGTGTGATGTGCAAATGTATATAGATAGATATGTATAGAGAGAGAGTGACCGGCGATGATTGGGTTAACATGCAGTACAGTCAATGCGGTAGTCAAATGTGTCATATGTCAAAGGGTTATCCTCTGGTTATCATATTCTGTGTTAGGTTAACCTTGCAGCTAAAAAGTTTATGCATTCATGTGAGCACAATGATGGCTTCTGTCATTGATGTCAAAGTGCATGAAGTGAGATAAGTAAGAGCAGGTACGGTATATATTTCATAGAATCTAGAAAATAATGACATTAAATAGATGTAACATTTTAAATAATGTTTTCATTTATTCTGTCGTTATGAAAACATTTTTTTAATGTAAATTCGAGGACAGATGTAGTTTTTACAATGTATCTGTGTAATAGGAATATTGACCTAATATTGCCTACAGTAGATATCCCTGTATGTATGTATGTCTCCGAATCATGTCCCACTTCTAGGCATTAGCCCTGCCAAATTTGATATACCTTTTCATTGCCCCTAGCCCATGCTGGGAGTTGAGCATCCTTGCTCACAATCTAGAAGATGCTGCTGATCTGGATAGGAGGAATGTATAGCAAGCGTCGCTCTGAATCTCAGCTTTACCACTTGACGTTTTACTTTAGTTTTTTTCGGATGGGCTTTTTTTTTCTCCCCTAAAAGGTATTTGTTAGGAATCAGTTCTGATGTCTACAGGGTAACATGACCTTATATGGGCCCCTGCACCAACATCTGCAGAGGACCACCGCTGGCAAATGGCTCTTAGCTTCCAGTCTTTAATATTCCGTCCCTGTTTATAACATGTATTAGATGCACGTGCTTCATATTCTGAGTAAGGAATCTCAGCAAAAAATTGCTTCTTATGCATTTTCAGTTCCAAAGGGATATTTCTTTCTTTTATTGAAAGCTACCAAATGATTAAAAAATATCTGAAAATCAAGATTTTTTTTTTTTTTTTAAAACTACCTATTATCCTGCATGGAAAATCTGGGCGAGGCTAAGGAGTATGTAGATAAAGAAAAATGGCCGTAATGTGAAACAAGATGGAGCAGATCATGTTCATATGTCCTCTTGCTTTAGGTTCCTGAGTGTGTACTATTTTTGTGGCCTTTTTATGTATTTTCAACATAGTCTGTAGCTCTGCATTGAGATTGCAACACCCATACCAGTCCCTGTCCCTAAATTCCCTGTCATAGGAAGCCAATGAGTCAGCATGTTTTGGTAATTTTAGGAGGAAAATCTGGCCTTTCCAAGGATATATCAGATTGTATGTGTTTTTCTATGTCAGTGTAACATTGTAACAATCCAGACTGTATTTCAATGGAATCCACCAGAAAGGCCAGTCACACCTTACTGGTTATCACCAGGGTTAATAACATGTCTTTCAACTGTGTTTGAGCCAGACAACATACATTCCTCTTCTGCAGATCTCCTGCTGATAACACCCGTATTGTCATCACGTCAAAGTATAGGGTAAACTGTGCTTTGGTGGGAATTTACTGTAATTCAAAGGGGCTTTCTAAGTACAAGTTCCTTCCTTGCACTAATTAACCTAATTGCTGGAAGAAAAAAAAAGTTGAATAGCGGAAATGGATTAAAGAAAAACTACAAAAGACATGGTTGCTAAAAGTCAAAGAGTTGAAAGGCCTTTCTTCTATGGTGACTGCTGGTTTTCTGATTTAATTTATCATACTCCCATCTAGAGATGGTCAAACTGCATTAACCAGTTACATTAGTTACAGCTCAGTCATAGACATCATGTTATGTGCCCTTATATGATAATTGTTGCCTCCATACTACTGGAGCCAGCAGACATTGTAAATGTGATGTATTGCTTATCAAACTAAAAATTGTCCAGTAACACTATGATAGGTACCTAACAGCTCATGTCTATACATTGCAGAAGATCCTATACACCTACTAGTAATAGGCCTTCCACTCGTTTAGATGGCCCTACCTATCCACATTAGTTGTCACCTCCCAGGACAGGAGTTCTTTGAAGGTTCCTGTAGACAGTCCAACATAGAGCTCCAGAGCTCTACCCTTGTCTTTGTCATCACCTGGTCCCTTAGGCTAATTGTTTCCTTATCAGGAGAACCAGGCTTTAGCTTGTGCTCATCACCCCCTCTAATTCTAATCTCAAGCTTTCATCCTTCCTTCAGCTGCCCTTTTTCCTTCCTAACTACTTACCAGAATATTACAACCAAAAATTCAGGTCTAGTTGCTAGTTACTCTACTCTTGCCTTGGTCCTGGTTCCAGTCCAACTGGAATTTCGAATAAATTTGCAATGTTAATTTGAATGTACTAGATAGATAGATAGATAGATAGATAGATAGATAGATAGATAGATAGATAGATAATTGTTTTTGCCTTTTGCTGCCTTATAAATATTAAGCCTTTCCTTTTATCCTTCTTAGGTGATCTTTAAGTCAAAATGTCGCAAAAAGCAATGAGTGAGGATGAAAAATTCCTTTTTGTGGACAAAGACTTCATAAACAGCCCTGCGGCCCAGGCAGATTGGACGGCCAAAAAGTTGGTTTGGGTCCCTTCTGAGAAACATGGATTTGAGGCTGCAAGTATCAAGGAAGAGAAAGGTGATGAAGTTCTGATTGAATTGGAGAATGGAAAGAAACTAACCATAAGCAAGGATGATGTCCAAAAGATGAACCCCCCTAAATTCTCCAAGGTGGAGGACATGGCAGAGCTGACTTGCCTAAATGAAGCATCTGTGCTGCACAATTTAAGAGAAAGATATTTCTCCGGCCTTATCTATGTAAGTCGCTGGTAATATAATATAATACATGATCTGATATATTTTTTAATTAAGGGAATTGATGGGACTTACTACGCTATCTACATTATTATTATGGTTTATGCTATATGGGGAGGATAACATTATGGTGGGTTCAGTGCAGATTGTTGGAATTGTGTAAGTTTGTATTAGGGTAGGAAAAAAATGAGGAATACATGCTATTGACCCAATGCATTGGTTCTGTACGTCTACTACTACTGGTCATTTTCATTTTTTTCATTGTTTATTGGGAAATTAAAGCACCCCATACTGATATAGACATCATCTTCACCCTCAACCAACAGAATATGGATGTTTTAATTAATGACATATATGTTAGAAGGGCCTGTTGAACACCTCTTTTGGTCAGGGGCAAAGCAAGGGTCAATGAAACCTCATAGCAAAACTTGGAATGGGGCCCACTCCACCATGACCACCTTCAAGCAAAGTTCAGAATATTAGAAGCTTAGATTATGTTGGTTTCCCTAGTTCCCAAGGATAATGCACAAAGTGATGTCACAATAGTGGCCGCAATGTGCACAATGATGTCACAGTACAGCAAAAAGGCACCACCTGGAGATGGGTCCACCTTAGTTAGTGGGTGTAATAGCAGAAGCTATGCCTGTTACCCTGGTAGTTCTGCCCATGTTCCTGCTGCTGATGCACTCTACTACTACAGCTCCCATCCTCAGTCTGATCCAGTCCCTACTAGTAGATAACATTTGAAACATAACTTTTTGGTTGGTTCACTTCTCTCATGTTTGCCAATGGGATTTCCTGCCATAAATTTGTATTATACCCCATCTGACATTGAACTGGCATGATCCACAGTATGCACCTTGGAACCTAAAAACGATGGCCTTACCCCTAATAAAATAGTATGGTGATCAGCCTATACGCTCATAAAAAAACAATATCAAGTTCAGCTGTCCTCTACGATACATATTAGCAAACTGAAGCTAGGTCTCATCCTATCACTCAGCCAGCATGTCCTTGTGAAGCTTGTAGTGCCATATAAGGACAGGGGGACCATTAAACGGGGGAAGGGACTTTCCTAAAGAGGCCATCCCTTGCTTATATAATTAATCAAAGTCATCTATTCTTTAAATAAAGTAGCCGTGAAGAAGCCATTGTTTATGATACCAATGAAGTAGTTTTTTCCTCGTTTTTTAGTTGGAACCTGAAGTTAGGTCATTTGTGGGTTTATGTTGAGTCCAAATCTTAAAATTCAGTATATAAGCACAATTGTAGTTGGCTACAAAAGGTGTCATAAGCTGCAGAGCTCGTGACACCAAAGGGCCATTATGACCTCAAGATTTTATTTTTGAGTAGAGGATGAAACTGGAGAACCCTGAAAAAACTTATAGCACCTTTTGGAGAACACAAACTCTATGCTGATGTTGCACTGGTTGGTTTCAAACCCTCGGACTTGAGTTCTGAGTGCTAACCACTAAGCCATCCATGCAAAAAATGTTGTATTTTTTTTCCCTCATCTCAGTCACTTTCAGAATCCTATTCCATCTGTAAATAATTTATATCCTCTTCTGGACCATCATATTTATTACAGAGACCTTTTAGGGATTTACATATAATTGTTAATAGACATTGACATCCTTGTGTAGATGAATGTTAACTGAACCTGCTGACTTCAACAGGACCGGACTACAGGGGTACACAACTTGTGGCTCGGGGGCCACATGCGGCCCTTGATGCTATTCTGTGTGGCCCCCAACCATGTGGTAACAGACATGTATGTCTATGTCTTGTGGCTGCTCACATGCATTTTTCATGTATTTCTCCCATTAGATGGGGTTCCTGGGACTGTAACTAGACAATAATAACATATACTGTGTATTCAGTATGCCATAAGTACAGTATTTCAGTTGATAATAGGCCTTTAAACTTTATTTTTGGCCCTCGTTATTGGTTCAGTCTGGAAATGTGGCCCCCAACCAGAAAACATTGTGCACCCCTGATCTAAAATATACACAGGTGTCCCGACCCTCCTCTGATGACAGATGTTGAGGCAAAGAAGGGTCGGGCTTGTTGGATTCAACATGCTTGATTCTTTTATTCTCAGAGGAGATAAGTCAAGGTAGACACGTCTGGTAGTGGCTTAAGATGGGCAAACTCATTAGATAACTGATGATCAGCTGATCGATTGTTTGGATCTCTTCTGAACCTCCCATGCATATAAATGTTCGGCCTGGCAAAGCATCTATATGTAGTGAATAAGGAGAGGGGAAAAAGATACTGCCAAACATCTCTGAACAAAAGGATCGGGCATTTAAATCCAACATGCCTGATCATCTCCCACAATATCAGCCGTTGGAGGACAGTCGTGAGTCCACACAGCAGGTTCGATTGACATATTAGATATGTCCTATTAGGTTATTGAACTCCAGGATGACATTCATCCCATATGTCACTTTACAGGGGTAGGCCAATATCTCCAAATATCTCCCATAGGTCCTGAACTATTTTTGGTGTGGCATATATCTGTCACCATAACTTACCCCTGTAGTGAGGCTGAAGTCATCAGGTCCCCTATGTAAACTGCTTGGCTGCTGTGTCTATAAAGCTTAAGATGGTTTTGGTGAAGTGATTAATCCACATCACCACATTCTGTGCAATTGAATTGGTCCAGAGTTGGCACAGAAAGTGGTGATGTGGGTGAATGATGTCACCACCACCATCTTGAGTCCTACATAGCAGTTACAGAGCCAACAGATGGGGACCCAGGGGCCTTCTAGTGCATGGCAGGAATAAGTTATGATGTTCAAGGAAGGTTGATATGCTATAGCAGTAGATGAATCAGTACATAAATTAGAGGTTACATGTTTATGTAATAGGAATAATCAAGATACACAGAGAACACTAAAGATAGAAGTCATACACTGTCCCATCCAGCCATGCTCAAGGCATAATAGTATGTTTCCAAGAAGAATTATAAAAAGCCCAATTCATATTCAGTTGGAGGCATATACATTAGACCAGTGGTCCCCAACCTTTTTTGCACCGAGGCCCTGTTTCTTGGTAGACCATTTCCCCAGGGCCCGGGGGGCGCTAACTGATTCACGCAAGGTGCTTATTAATATATATAAATATATTAAAATATATTATAAAATGCCCCTTTACAGAGCCCCCCTTATAAAATACCTATTCTTTGAGGCCACAGTAGATGCCCCCAACAATGTGCCAGTGAAAAGTGCCCCCATAGATGCCCCCAATAATGTACTATTAAGAAGTGCCTCCATAGATGCCGCCCAATATACCAATAAGAAGTGCCCCCATAGATGCCCCCCAATAATATACCAATAAGTGCCCCCATAGATGCCCCCACAGTGTCCCCCAATAATGTACCAGTTAGAAGTGCCCCCATAGATGCCCCCAATAATATATCAATAAGAAGGACCCCCATAGATGCCCCCAATAATATGCCAATAAGAAGGGCCCCCATAGATGCCCCCAATAATATTCCAATAAGAAGGGCCCCCAATAATATTCCAATAAGAAGGGCCCCCATAGATGCCCCCAATAATATTCCAATAAGATGGACCCCCATAGATGCCCCCAATAATATTCCAATAAGAAGGGCCTCATATATGCCCTCCAAAAATATGGTAATAAAATGTGTCCCCCTCAATAATATAAGAAGTGCCCCCACAGTGCCAGTAAGAAGTTCAGTGTTGTCCAATTAAAAAAAAAAACAAACACTAATACTTACCTCCATGGTGCTGGTAGCGATGCGATGCAGGCCTCCTCCGGCCTGTGTCCTGCTCTGTACGGCTCAGGCGGCGCGATGACGTCATCGTGCCACCTGAGCTGGCCTCTGATAGGCTGCAGGCCTAGTGCAGCACAGGCATCCTGAGGACGGCGATACAGATGACTATGGAGATGAGTGCTTCTACAATGGAAGCACTCATCTCCTTGTCCCCTGCCACCGCGGCCCGGCAGACATCGATTCAGGGACCGGTCCTGGGCCGCTGCCTGGTGGTTGGGGAACCCTGTATTAGACCATATTCATGCAAAGTTTCCCCTACAGTCAGAGTCCCCATGAACACGTTGAATGTGTCCATAGGGTACAATGGGTGTCATGAAAAGCATGGTCGATGGCAGTGTAACTGAAAAATGTATTGTATGATGCAGAGTCTTCATGTTGTATTTTGATAGGCCATATAATTTAAAATCTAAATGAGCAGATTTACATCTACCTGTAGGTAAAATCCAACCATAGCTGGATGATTGGTGTAAGTAGTGATGATGGGATCACAGCAGTGGTCTGATATCATTAAATATAATACACATTTGGCTTCAATAAAGAGAGCCATGTAATGTCTCTACCACCTCACCATTGATTCTCTGCCTGGCTGCAGCCTCGTCTAGAAAACCAAAGTCAAGTGACCCCCATATTCTCAATAACTTGGAACCAAACAAATAACCCCCAAGTATCCTTTGGATATGCCATAAATAGGAAAATTGCTTAAAGGTCCACCCATGGGGTCTGTGAACTATATAAGACTAAATAACTTAAAGGGATATTCCCATCTTAGACATGTACGGCATGTCACATACATGTCTGTCATTATGTTGGTCCCACCTCTTCAAAATGGAGGTTCCTCAACTTCTGACCTGCCTGGTGAGATGAGTTCTGGCCTCCGGTCACTGCATCCAGACTGGGACTAAATGAAGAAATAGCCATGTATGTCTGTGGGTCATTATTCACATGTATAGAAAACAGCCTTGCTTGATTAATTTTTTTAAAAGAATTTAAAGGAGATTCTGCCTCACCCAGACGGGGGTCAAGGGACTCCTGTTCTCGAAAAAAGGTGCTGGTCCAGAGGTGGGATTCACACCTTTACTGTGGATATGCTCAAAGACCAGGAATATCCCTTAAATTCTTTTAAATTCTTACTGATCTGTAACATGGCTCAACATTAGCAGTATCCAAACTTTTATGATGATATAAAATGAGACTTGAAGCCAGGCAGATGCCTACAGCTCCTGTCTACGTAATGATATTACGGTGAATCATCTGCACTTAACTACACTTTGGAGAAAAACACAAGTCCCTTTATTTCTAGCTTTCAAGTTTCCCCGTGGGCATCTTTTCAAGTATGTATTTTGAGCATAATGATGCCAATTAGCAATTACTATTCCAGTAATTTCATGCTATCCCCTATCCACAGGATCAGTAGGTCTCCCTCTGATCACAGACGCCCTGTACCCCCTAGGGCTCCCCAAAATGAACGGGAGGAAGGTGGGGCATGGGCACTACCTACTCATCTCTACAAGACTGCCGGAGATAGCCGAGTACATAGCCTGGCAGGTTCTATAGAGATGAATGGAGTGGCAGTGCGCCTAAGGGCCCCCACCAATTAACAGTCATTAGGGGATAACTTGAAATTACCGGAATACCCCTTTTACGTCTTTAAGTGTGCCTGTTGCATAATATTGCACTGCTGTTATCATACCTTATCACTTTCCGAGATTATCCAGATTATGTCACATGTCACTTAATGACAACTATGTAAAATTACAAAAATTACAAAAAAATACATTAATACATAAAATGTAAAGAAAAAAAATCATTGACTTCAAAAAGCTGATCAATGGACATAAGGCGAGTTAGACCTCCACCGATCTGATATCCTTAGGAAACCTCTTTAATTGACTATGGGTCTGACCAGTCCTGTCATTAACTTTACTGGATGACTGTGTGATCTATCACAGCCATGGTCTATCTGACATCATTACATGCTCATGTTAACATAATTCCCCTAGACTTTAATGGAGGAAGCAGGGTCTCCCCTCTCCTAATAAGTTGAGGTCTCAGAGGTGGGACCACCATGCATTAGTCTTTTATTTTATATATAATGTATATGTCTATGATAAGATTACTCCTTTGTTGTATTTATAATCTCTGCTCTCTCTTATGAAAGTTTCTTCTTATGCATTGAATAGTCCATCACAATCTTTTATGTTACAAAGTTGGTAATAGTAGCACGTGTCTTAGTATTAAAGAATCCAAAAGTGTGGAGAACATTGAAACTAAGTTCAAATTTACACTTTGCATAGTAATACAGTGTCTTGGAAGCCTACGATGTAGTATGGGACTATTGGTGCAACCTTAAAGGGGTTCTCTGGAAATGATTTAAAATGGCTTCCAGCAACCTATTGTAGATTGTGCGAAGGACTGGTTGCCCCACTACTCTGCTCTACAATAGATGGTAATGATGTGATTCTGCCTATGATATTCCATCAGGCTGAACAGCCTGACAGGAACGCTCCCCATATGTAGTATATGTCAGTGTCCGAGCATAGGGTGTAGTGAGGCCTTGTCCCCTCACTTCCCTAGGCAGCTCTTAAAGTGGAGGCAACCAGTCCTCCTTACATCCTAGGGTAGGTTGCTGGTGGCCATTTTAAGTAATTTCAAGACCACAAGCAAGGCCACAGTGAATGAGATTTCTTATGTTCAGAGTGGTTGAAAGATTACATGAGAAAAAGAATTTGGAAGAGGTTTTAGGAATAGGAAAGTGAGCCTTCCTAAAGCCAAGCCACTGGTCACAAATGATCCTGTCCGTACTATGAAACAAAATTGACTCCAATAGACAGCATTTACTAAATGAATGGAGTCATGAGTATGGCAGGCATCCTGCTATGTATTTTAGAGTCGTAAGAGCTCTTTAGAGTCGTAAAGCTGAGCTTAGCTCGGGGGATAATAGTGATTTTTAGCTCATTAGGTAATCTAGTGTTGCTAACAATGACCTTTCTATATAAAGAAGACTATAAATCTTGAGGCTATGGGTGATACATGCTGGGAGATGTAATCCCATGTTCAGGAATGAGGACTGTCTGTTCAGAATTCCTCATTGCCAGAAGGGGCATATCTAGTCTGCCAAGTCGCTTGGATGAAGACTCGTTCTTGCTGCATATGGTGACTTGCCCGACACTTCATCACACTCAATTTTATGTTCAAATGGGAAATTAAATCTAAGAAATATCTTCCCACACTACAGACAAGCTTAATTGGCCATGAAATGAGTTTTGTTCTTTTGTTTGATCAGTAGAATAAGTATGAAGTAAGATGAAGCTTCAATTCTAAGAATTATGAGGAATAAAATATATACTGTATGCACTGGGACATCTACACATTCCACCGACAGGAGCTTTTATGCCATCCCATTCTGAACCCATAGTTATTAATTATTAATGGAGTTGGTCCTGCCTTTGCAAATAAAACAGATTCCACTCTTCTGGGAAGACTTTCTAAAAGATTACACTGATGATGGATGAGGGGGCTGGGTCACTATCTCCTAGTTCATCCCAAGGGGTTTGATGGGGTTGAGATCAGGACTCTGTGTGGCCAGTCAAGTTCTTCTACACCAAACTCACCCAACCATGCGTTTAACAAGTGAGTACAGTCTCAATAAAGTGATTTGACCTCTTTATTCTAAACCTTGTTGACACTACACCATCAAGGTCACTCATCAATACACTACAGTAAGGCTACTTTAACACTAACGTTTAAGTTTTCCAGTATTGAGTTCCATCATAGGGACTCAATACCAGAAAAAAACGCTTCAGTTTTGTCCCCATTCACAAAACTGAACTGAACAGAATGGAGTGCTCCAAAATGCAATCCGTTCCGTTTAGTTGCGTTCCCAGACCGGAGAGCAAACCGCAACATGTTGTAGTCAATGGGGACGGATCCGTCAATGGGGATGGACACAATAGAAAACGGATCCGTCCTCCATTGACTTTCAATGGAGTTAATGACGGATCCGTCCTGGCAATATTAAAGATAATACAACCGGATCCGTTCATAACAGATGCACCCTGCCGGATCCAGCAAAAATGCTAGTGAGAAAGTAGCCTAAGGCCTCATTCACAAGCCAGTAATGAAATAACTGGCATTAATAGCAGTAAAACGGTCAATTTTTCATGCCCATTTTTTTATGGATGCTTTGTTGAAAAACATCCGTTAAAAATGTACCCCCCCTATTAAAAATGTCCCCCCCCCCCAATTGTATGGAGGCTGTCAGGCCATGAAAACGGACAAACTATGCTATGTCATATTTTTTCAAGATAAACCAGAAATAAGGCGGCTCAGCCTCTAACGCTAGGAGGTAAGGGGCTCTGTCCAATAATGACTCACCCAGTCATACAAAGTTATTAGTAATAATAGTAGTGGGCAGGCACTCTTAATTGGAGTATATAGTTTTATTTTTAGACCCAATAGTAGTAGTATTTTATTTTATTTATTTTTATTATAGTTTTTAGTATACTGGATTACTATTGGGTCTAAAAATAAAACTGTATACTCCAATTAAGAGTGCCTGCCCACTATGATTATTACTAATATTTTTTCAAGGCCAGTATTCACGGTCTTTTAAAAACAAATTGAGGTGTGAACACACCTATAGACTGTCAATGTTCTGAAATTGGCCGTGTGAATAAGGCCTGAAACAAACCCATGAAAATGCAGTGCATGGTATAGAGCAGGAGGAGCTGAGAAGATTGATGTATGTATTTGAAGATCCAGTACAGCTTTTATTTCTTTTTATTTAAAATCTCTGCTCATTGTAAGCTTAGGAGTCCAGTGGGTGGTCCTATCAGTGACTGACATCTAACTCTGTAGGCACACTGATACAGGAAAGGCTGTCGATCATTGACCACCCACTGGACCCACTGCAGATTTCACTGCATTTTCATGGTAACAGGTCTCTAAATGTAATGTGTAGAACTCTTTAAAGCGACCATGTGTCTTGGTAAATTGTGATATTTCATTACAGTGGCAAACTTGTGAGAGGCTATCTTTGGGGTTTCATTTCCTATTGAGATCATGTTTTATACATTGGTCTTGTAACATGGTTTCGGGTCACCTTTTCAGCTATGGACTAGTTTATTGCTACAGACACATATTATGGATGTGTGTTCTGATTATTCAATTATCCTCTAGCATCTTAAGACTGTTAACATCCTTATTCCTATGCCATGGATCTCTTACCAAACTGGTATTTCCAGATAGGAGATAAGGACTTTGCTCACTGGAATAAATAACTGGAAACAAAGAAATTGTTGTAAAGCAAGACAAGACTTGATGATAGAGGCACATATATGTGAGGGTATGTGCATGTCAAGTAAACATAATACCTATAGTATAGAAAGGTGCATCCTATGCCCTTTAGTTATTTAGTGTTGTTACTAGTGGTCAGTGAGACTCTTTTCTAGCCTCTCTGCCCCAAAACCTTGCAGCTGGCAATGCACAGCCTAATTCTGTCCAGATGTTAAACAAATGAATGAGAATCAGGCAGGATATAGTTTCTCTCAGAGCATATATAGGAAGGTTTGACCCTCAAAAGTACTTATTGTTGCAGACTGAGAATCTCTAACCTCTACCACATTCCAATTCTCTTCTTTAGGCCCCATGCAAACCACCATTTTTTTTGGTCCGCGTCTGATATGCCTTTTTTGCCAGTTGCATATAGAATCATTCATTTCTATGGGTCTGCCAAAAAAAACATCTGTATGTAGTGCCTTACTAATAGTCCCCAGGTGATTTCAGGACAGGCACATCTCACATCCTATCATCTTCATTGATATATCTGCCCATATAGGCCACACTAGGTTTGCCTATACACCTTCAATAGCTGTTGGCTGAACAGCTATCTCTCTCGACTTCCCTAGTTTCTTTTGGCCAAGCATATAGGTGTTTTCATTGGTGAGAAAGGAGAAAGCCATTGCCTAACACCTTTGAGAGTGGCTTATCTCCCAGGAGAACAAAAGGGTTGGGTGAAAAAATTCAATTCACTCAATCCTTAATCTGTTTGGAGTAGGGAGGTCCTCATACAGATTAGATTGTCGGCATTTATGTGTATGGAGGCCATAAATCTGACCATGGATATAAGATCTCTCTTGGCATTTTCCACCATTGGCGACTGTCATACTGTACCCCATTGCCTAACAGCAGGTTAAATAGGAATCAGACAGGACCGTTGGACAAAGACTTGGATAAAATGTCTATAGAGATGTCTGGATTGGAGGCGTCAGTGCTCCCACCATGTGTAATATCATATTGACCCATATAGGCATGTTCATGGTAAAGTTAGGGAAGATAGCTATCCAGAAAGATGATTTATGTCCCTGGTCTGCTTAAAGAGCTTGTCCACTTTGGAACCTTCTTATCAGATGAATCTCATGAATGATAAACTGGTCACAGGGTTTCACGCAGCTGGAATCCCCAGAGATTTGCTGTAATCTGTGGAGGAATTTGGAGCAAGTTTACAACTTCCCTTCGGCGTCACCACAGAGGTACTAAAGCTTTACACATTTCCCATTGATGGTTTTGTCTTTGCAATGCATGGATGCACTTGGTTCTCCTCCATCATAGTTGATGTTTTTGAAGAACAGACCACGTAATTCAGATTTTCTTAACAATTTTATTTTAAACCAGATATCCTTTCGATTCAATTATGCCAACAAAACCTTTGTTCTCATTTGCCTGTTGGGATTTTGCCACGTGCTATGCAGTGATGGTACCACATGGATACATTATCTATTATCTATTACCCACTGCAACTACTGGACATTAAAGGGGTTGTCCAGGCTACAGATATTGCTGAGCCTTCTTCAGGATAGGTCATCATCAGTATCAGATCGGTGGGGGTCTTACAACTAGCAACTCCAATGATCAGCTGTTACGAGCAGCCGTAACGCTGGAAACAATACATTGGAAGCAGAAGGCTCCATACATAGTGTAGTTGCAGTGCAACTCTCATTCTCTTGGGAGCTGAGGGATGGAGCTTAGCTACAGGACTCCAGCATGGCCACCACATCATGTACGGAACTGTGCTATAGTTTCTGGCCAAAACAGCTGATCAGTGGGGGTGCTGGGTGTGGGATCCCCACTGATCTGATGACCTAACGGTCATCAATATCTGTAGCCCAGAGAATGCCATTATAGTGTTAAGGGTTGTAGTCATTGGGGGACAGAGGTTGCAGTCATATCATGGCGCTGGTGTAAGGTCCCCGAGACCCCTTTGTTATATAAAGGGACATAAATTGGCTGCCTGGCTCTGGAGGTGTGATATCTTATCACGATTAGCATCACATAGACTGTAGCTGTATAAAGTTCAGGAATGATGTACAACCTGGCATTGCTGGAATGCAGCAGCATGTGACTCTTCTATATAGCATGATGGATACAGTGAGGAATATCTGCGTCATACATTTAGACACCTTTCGTTTTTGTTCTTCTGCAACAAACATATTCCCATTTATGTTCTTTCTGCTTCCAAATACCAAGCAAACCATACATACCAGCTCTTTAAACAAGACGTTCTCTGTGCTCCTTATATGGCTGTGCACATAGAGATCTTGGTATTCACATGGGAAGTTTTTTTTCCTCAGGTGCCAGATGACACCATAACCAGTGCATTAAGATTTTGATTGAACTTAAATATAGATTATTATAGACCAATGCTCCTATGGCATCGACCAGTGCTCCTATGGCATCGACCAGTGCTCCTATGGCATTGACCAGTGCTCCTATGGCATTGACCAGTGCTCCAATGGCATTGACCAGTGCTCCTATGGCATCGATCAGTGCTCCTATGGCATCGACCAGTGCTCCTATGGCACTGACCAGTGCTCCTATGGCATCGACCAGTGCTCCTATGGCATTGACCAGTGCTCCTATGGCATCGCCCAGTGCTCCTATGGCATCGACCAGTGCTCCTATGGCATCGACCAGTGCTCCTATGGCATCGACCAGTGCTCCTATGGCATCGACCAGTGCTCCAATGGCATTGGCCAGTGCTCCTATAGCATCGACCAGTGCTCCTATGGCACTGACCAGTGCTCCTATGGCACTGACCAGTGCTCCTATCGCATTGACCAGTACTCCTATGGCATTGACCAGTGCTCCTATGGCATTGACCAGTGCTCCTATAGCATTAACCAGTGCTCCTGTAGTATTGACCAGTGCTCCTATGGCTTTTATAGGGTTCTTCTGGTTAATGGCTTCATTGTTACAGATGTGAATGCTGATATGTGTGATGATTAATACTTTTATAGGTCTATGTAATCACAGGAGGGGAACGTTTAGTATATTCTGGGGTATTATTCCTGGGAGGTTCAACCTGTTAAACGAATATCCCTCGTCTTTGTATTTCACAGACATATTCCGGTCTATTTTGTGTTGTGGTCAACCCTTATAAAGCACTTCCAATTTATTCTGAGAAGATCATTGACATGTACAAAGGCAAGAAAAGACATGAAATGCCCCCTCATATCTACGCAATAGCAGACAATGCATACAGGAGTATGTTACAAGGTAAGCCTATAGAGTCTCTACTATAATATGGTGTTGGGTCCAGGGGGTTGAGACATAAGTTTATTGTAAGACTCAGTTTACATTAGCGCCATGGCCATGACATCTACATTGGTTCATTTTTCAAAAGGATCCTAAAAAATCTGAATAAAACCCCACTGACCTATATTGCGACACATCAGAAATCTTCTATTTTCAACGGCAAGTATAGCGTTGTGGACTAACATTTCCTGCCATCCAAAATACTATAACTCTAGATAGAATAGCAAAAATGCCAATGCAAAAACTGTCTAATTTTTGGTTGTGAAAGAACTGTAATATAATCTTGTGGGCTATGTATCAGAAATGTTTTTGTCCTCAAAGATTTCCATATCTATTCATTTTAAGCCATTTATTTGGGGTATACTATATCTCCTTATGGAGAGAACCAAATGTTCATGAGGAGTCCAAGCAACGCTTCCCTGTGAAGAGGGTATGCAAATAGTAAGAGCTCATTTGCATTCCATGTTCCCAGAATTCCAGAGGAGCATTGCCTGGCCTTTAAGACTCCTCACGCCAATTAAGGCGCTCTCCATAAGAAGATATAATATCCCCGAATCCTGAACTAGGCTTTTCACACAGTTAAGCCAGGACTCTCTGCACTGATCAGGGGCAATCACCCCGAAACAGCTGTCTGCAGATGAGGTGCTGGCTAAATTATTATCCAAGTCATGTCTCAAGGCCTGTTTAAAGTGTCAACCATTGACTTATAGGCTAGCTACCTTACATCTGGTGGCATTAGGCCTATTTCACATTTGCGTTTAAGAGATCCAGCAAGCTGTTCTGGCATGGAGCAAGCCATTTATCTTAATAACCAATGATCATTAAACAATGATAGGGTTGTACTACACAAAAATATAGTTAATATATAATCAGACACTAATATGGGTCCTAAAATTATCCTCAACCATACTGAGTACATGGGGGGATAGTTATCAAGTTCAGACACCAGTTTTCTGCTATAGGAAAGATACAAACTTTCTAGCAAAATTGGTGGTTTGCAACAAAATTTGTGACTTTTTAGCATTTTCTAGCAACCCAGCAACTTTTACAAAAATTAGGAGGGGCGTGGGTAGAAAGAGATGGGACACAGGCAGGACAACATGTACAGCACACTGGCGCACATCCCTCCAGAAATGTACTCAAGTTCCTGGCTATAGTAGATTTCAGTTTTGGCACATGGGTGGCTCAACAGGTGCCACAGTTATTAAGAGGCATGCACCTCTTAATAATTACAGCGCATCTCGTGCAGCGCAGGCCAAAAATGAGACTGGTGCATATAGCGCCGGTCTTAAAGGGGTTTTCCAGGAGTTGGATATTGATGACCTATCCTCAGAATAGGTCATCGATATCATATCAGCCTGGGTCCAACTGATCAGCTGATCTGATACTGATGATCTACACTGAGGATAGGCTATCAATATTGAACTCTTGGAAAACCCCTCTAATAAACACCCCCCATTGTGTTTAGAAAATTGTGTGTATATTTTTTATTTATTTTTATTTTTTTTTACTTTTATGTATATTATACATTAGAGGATATGGACTAACTTGCAATTATTCCATACTCCATTTAGTCTAGGTAGAGTGCTATGGACATAACCATACTAGTCTGCCCGTAAAGACTTGGATAGCCCAAATTTTGGCTACCTTGTTTTACCTCTGTATATCTTTGTGATAACATATGGTGAGGACCTTCCTTTTGCCTCTGTATACATCTACATTAGGATACTGGCGACTTTCTAAACCATTGGTATCATGGAAACGTGTTGGCTTTTAAAGAGTTAAACTATAAGCAGTTCCATATGCTGCTAGATATATATGGTAAAGTATCCTTGCTGGGTCTGTGACTTGTTCCCGGTGTCACACAAAAGCTCTGGAGACATCCTGAAGACCATGTCCTCACAAATATAAAAGGCGAGCAGCATGCAGCCGGCGGAGGCGGTGGTAGAGCTCCATTGCCTTTTTTGGTGGGGAGCAGGCACAGACATAATAAATCCTCGGGAGCATATTCGCAGAGTGGCTATGTGGAGATAGCTTTCTTAGCTTTATTGGGGGGGTAGTGGGAATGTTCATGTAAACCATGGTCACATTAGACCCATGAGTTAAATGACAATGTCAGGGGTTTACACGCTTAGTATAGATTAACTGTATTAATGTTTTAGTTTTATGAAGAAGTAGATTATCTTGTTCGGGAATTTCTAGATGCTAACAGATGGCTTTAATAGGGATGTATCGTGTAATAAGGTAATAAACGTTTTATGTTTGTTGGTGAAGAAAGGAGAGCTGATGTTTTTTGTAAGGGAGCTTTAACACAGGGAGATAAATTGGTAGAAATGAGCGCCAATCCACAATGTAGGAAATCTGTAATTTTCAAAAGGCATGGGGTTATATTTATTTTATGCACTTATATAGCGTTGACATATTTCGCAGTGCTTTACAGACATTAGCATCAAGCTGTCCCCAATGGGGCTCACAATCTAAGTTCTTTGGAGTGTGGGAGGAAAGCACAGTACCCGGAGGAAATCCACGCAAACATAGGGAGAACATACAAACTTAATGTAGATGTTACAATAATGCACTTACCTGGCCTATAGTTTTTAACCTTTCTGATAATGTTCATCAGGGAGCACTAGAGGTGTCTTTCAGCTTGGCCAAATTGAAGGAGTTTTCTGAGAGTTCAGTATTGATCCCCTACCCCCCACCATGGGTCATCAATATCTTATTGGTGGGGGTCAAACTCCAAACACCACCACTGATCGGCTGTTCCGGTGAGTGCCGTGGCCTCTTCCTAGGCCACTGTTCCTCTTTCATTGGTCACATGGCCTATTTGGAGGTAAGTCCCATTCTGTAGTACCAAGCTCAACCACTATACAATGTACGGCGCTGTGCTTGGTATTCTGTTAGCAGGCCACAGTGCTCTTCAAACAGCTGATCATAGGGGTGCCGAGAGTTGAACCCCCACTGAACATATATCAATGACCTATTCTAACAATACGCCATCAATACTGAACTCCCAGAAAACCCCTTTAAGTGTGTGTCTATGTGATGTTGGAGTTGATAACCGTGGACTGAACAACTGTTTAGCCAAGCACTATTTAATTCCTGTTTATATTCGAATTGTAAGCTCTTCTACTGGATTTAATCTCATTCATTTTTATACGTATGGCTCACAAGGAATGAGGTCATCGCTAGTATAAACCAATGTGACTTTTTATTTTATTGATTTATGATGGATTCATAATTATGGTTCATAAATATAATAAATGCAAGTGACGCAGCCGTAATGGAATAATAGCAGTTCATATTATATTAATAGCTCAGGATCTGGATATGACTAAACCAAATGCTACACTGGTTATATTGACTGGATGGTGTTCTGTTGTTATTCCTACTATAATTGCTGTCAGTTTGCTGAGTAACTGCTGAAAGCTGTAGTGAGATTTCCTGTTCACAAGCCACTTCTACAGCTTGTTCTTCTGTTAGGACGAGATAAGATAGTAAGGACCAGAAGGAACTCTCTTGACTTTCTGCTCGACCTGATAATAGGCAAACAGATACATCACATAGTAATACTATTAATAATATTATATACCGCATATGGTGTCATATTTTCTCCACTGCCAAATATAACAATATTAGGCTATCTTCACATATGCATTGGGGGCTCCATTTTGAGCCTCTGTTGCAGATTCTATCAGATTTGGTGGGAAAAATAGTGACGCACGTACTAAAGCACAGACTCCGCTATGGGACCCACTTGAATGGGTCCGCAATCCGGAAGGTCGTGCGGAACAGAGGCATGGAAGCATTTCGGAGTGCCTCTGCACCGCAAAAAAAGTTATGTATGCACTACTCTTTTGCGGGCCGGACATCTGTCAGCAGATTTGTACCTATGACACTGGCTGACCTGTTACATGTGCGCTTGGCAGCTGAAGACATCTGTGTTGGTCCCATGTTCATATGTGACCGCATTGCTGAGAAAAATAATGTTTTCACATATGCAAATGAGCCTCTAGGAGCAAAGGGGGCGTTTCCTTTACTCCTAGAGGCTCTGCTCTCTCTGCAACTGCTGTGCCCGCTGCACTTTGAAACTTTGACCTGACAGGGCCAGGCAGTTATGATGTTTTCACCGCCTGGACCTGTCAATCAAAGTGCAAAGGGCGCAGCAGTTGCAGAGAGAGCAGAGCCTCTAGGTGTAACGGCAACGCCCCCATTGCTCCTAGAGGCTTTTTTGCATATAATAAAACATTATTTTTCTCAGCAATACGGCCACATATGACCATGAGACCAACACAGATGCCTTCAGCTGCCAAGTGCACATGTAACAGGTCAGCCAGTGTCATCTGCTGACAGATGTCCTTTTAATAATAATTGAACCTAAAAACCTATCCAGATCTGACTTAGGCTCCATTCACACGACCGTATGTATTCCGTGTCCGTATAAAAACGGAACAGAAGACATACGGAAAGTCTTCCGTAGTGTTCCGTAATTTTGCGGACCCATTGACTTTAATGGGGCTACAGACGTGTTTTGCGGCCAAGTATAGGACATGTTTCCTTTTTTTTGCGGGAGAACTTCCATAATATACGGATGCGGAATGCACACGGTGTGCATTCCGCATTTTTTTTTCTCCTATGGAAAAATGAATGGGTCCGTATGGTTCCGCATCTTATCCGCAAAAATGCGGATAAGATACGGAAATGAACATACGGTAGTGTGAATGAAGCCTTAGGTAGATGCTAAGGCAATGTATACATCTGCCTATGGCCTGGTGTCTTCGTCCTCTTCAAACAGCGACGGGACATTGTACAGCTAATGAAAATAAAGAAAAAAACAACAACCCAGGGAGTTTTTTTCTTCCAGATCTGGTAATGTCTTTAGGCAGACAGCTGGCAACAATGCAATGGTTCGTTATCTAAGAGCTGGAATTACAGGAACCATCTATACAATGAGAACCATCTGCACCAGCCCACCATACTAAAGCATTTTTTAGAATGACCGTTGTTTGAACGGCTCTGAATTATTTTATACACATTTCCTCGAAATCTGATACCAGCCCCAAATTATTGTACACAAGTTGCTTCCAAATCTGATAACTTCTGAGGGAAAAACATGCCCTGATCGTAAATCAGACTACAGGGGCCTGATAGAAATCTATGCGTCCTGGATGGTAAGAGTGGTGAAGTGGGCCGTAGACATAACAGCCCTTGTCCCCGTCAGACGAGTCTTACAACTGGTTTATTGTCAGAATGGTTAATATTGTACAGGGCATTTTCTACTGGGAAAAATATTACCTTGCATTGCTCCTCATGGGAATGCGTTAGCAATTTTTTGTATGTCCTATTATAGTCAGGGTTTATGGACATGGAATTATTACAGTCTGTACTGTATAGATTCATAATTTGTAGCCCATAGTGGAAGCCTGTGGCATGTTTCAAGGCATGCTATATGACAGGGGTATTCTCCCTTAGGGCTAATGCACACAGCCATAGAAAATTGCGGATCCGCAAAACATGGATACCAGCCGTGTGCATTCTTCATTTTGCGGTACTAGGCATCTTGCCTGCTGTACAACTGACCTATCTTTGTCCGCAAAACGGACAAGAATAGGACATGTTCTATTCTTTAGTGGGGCCACAGAACGGTGGTACGGATACGGACAGCGCACGGTGTGCAGTCCGCATGTTTTGCGGCCCCATTGATGTGAATGGGTCCGCATCCAATCCGCCAAAAATGTGGATTGGACGCAGACAAAAACGGCGGTCATGTGCGTGAGCAGAAGAACGGAAAACTAAACCACTGATGTGAAAGCAGCCCTATCAGTATGTCTTTGGAGTGTGGGCCCAGGCAAACACAGGGAGGACATACAAACTCCATGCAGATGTTGTCCTTGGTTGGATTCCAACTTAAAACCTCAGAGCTGCAAGGCACCAGTGCTAACCACTGAGCCACCATGCTACTGTTCTGAGACCTCCCCCCTCAAAAAAAAAAAAAAAAATTGTAATAAATTGTGTAAAGGTAGGAAGTGCTATAAAAACAAAAGTGTTCTTAGTCACCTGTCCATTTTGCCACCGTTCCAGCGCTGTTTCTCCAATGCCTTCCGAAGCTGCAGAGATAACAATGGGGTCCACTGGGGACAACGAGTGACGATAATGTCTGTAAAAGTCTGCAGAATATGTAAAATAAATAATAAAACACAGTATTTGTCCCCTTTACAATACAGTAGGGTAGCTGGGAAAATTGAAAAGGGTTGATCATATCGGTGATAAATGCTAGACTAATGGAGGTAGAATACCCCCACCAATTACCAGAACCCCGCTTCACCATCCCTACAGCTCCAAGATCAGATCTAGTAGAATTATTTAAAGGGAATCTGCCAGCTCCAAAACCCCCCATAAACTAGAGTACGTGGTATATAGGGTAAGTGGTGCCGAGTTAGATTATGTCATTTTTATCTTCATACTCACTTGCATTCTGACCCTGTGCTCTGACAAAACAGCAGTAAAATCCATTGAGAGGACACCTCTCCATTATCTACATGAGCTCAGGAGTCCTCTCAATGCACTTTACTGCTGGTTTTTCAGGACACAGTGTCAAAACGCAGGTGAGTATGAAGATAAAAATTACATAACTGGACTCTGCATTACTTACACTATATACCTCTTACTTTGGTTTGGAGGGTGTTTCGGAGCTGACAGATTCCCTTTAAATTGAGTGGTGGTCACGCATGCTCCCTGCTACCTCATTCAAAGTCTATGTTATCTACATAGACACAGAATTCAAATATATGATTCTGGTTGTCTGCAGCCACCAGTAGATGGAGCTTATTGCATAATGTTACATGTACACTCTACAGCAGGGGTGGCTAACCTTACAAACACAAAGAGCCAGAAAAAAAAACGTATGACTACCAGGAGCCACAGGCTATACACGTACATGAGAGTCACCGTATTTTTCGCCCTATAAGATGCACCTAGGTTTTAACGGAGAAAAATGAGAAAAAATATTTTTCATCTGATCTGAGGTCTGATGAAAAAAATGTTTTTCTTATTTTTCACTAGCAGAGAAAAAAAAAAGAAAAAAAATATTTTTCATCAGACCTCAGATCAGACTCCTAAATCAGACCCCCAAGCTTCATCTGACCTAAAATAATATCCCCAATCTTCATCAGACCCCCAAATTAAGACCCCCAATGCTCAGATCAGACAACACAAATCAGACCCTCAGTGCTCAGATCTCCCCCCATGCTCAGATCTGACCTCCCCCCTCCATGCTCAGATCTGACACCCCCCCATGCTCAGATCAGAACCTCTCATGCTTGGATCTGGCCCCCATGCTCAGTTCTATAATTTAAAAAATCTCCTCCCTCTGAGGCATCGGGCTCCTGATCGGGCACCTGCTGTAGGTCTGACACGCTCTCCACTGTGACCTGATGCGCACAACGTCACGTCATAGTTCACGTCTCCATGTACTACGTTCTGACACTGTGTGCAGAACATAGACGTACAGGACATAGTAGAGAGCAAGCTTGAGCTGCAGAGTAGCAACGGTGCCCGATCAGGAAAGGAGATCTGTGCATGGGGTGGAGAGTGAGCCGGCCTGGCTGCTTCCCAGCTCCACCAAAAGAGCCACACTTGAAGAGGCAAAGAGCCGAATGTGGCTCAAGAGCCACAGGTTGGCCACCCCTGCTCTACAGTATGTTGTATGCTGATAGCACTTAAGCTCCCTCTAGTGGTAGCTGTGGGCATCCAATATTTTATGTCTATTTAGCAGATTTGAAATTTTGTATTTAAAAAAATAGAGCACATACTGCCACCTGAGTATGATCAGTACAGAATTTTAGATGTATTAAATTACGTTTCTAAGTGTTCAGGAATGAACGTTCACATGTTTAATGCTAACTGAGCCAGGCTAGCGCTAGTGCAACCAATCCAAAAATCAATAAAATTTAGAAGTTTACAGATGATCTGGACACAGAGGTTTTAATCTCCACATTCCCAAACAACTTTACATGTAGGGCATGCTCAGCTCTGCTTATTTAAGACCAAAGAAAATAAACCATCACAATTCACATCCTTGTTTGCTTCTTCCTGTTACACACAGTTTACACACAAGACGCCCACACACAACATGATATCTTCAGCTGAGAGATCTGTCTTTTATTACAGTCTCATTCATTAACATTCTTGCAAATTTTATCAATTCCATGTATTTTTACATTTATGTGCCAAATATCTGGTGACTACGTATGGAGAATGTATCTCCTTAGTCTCTTCCTCCTAAAGCCTCCTGGCATTGCTTTTATGGGAAAAAGCACGCCTTCTGGCATTTAAAGGGCCAGCATGCACCCTAGTTTTCTCAAGCCAATGGTTAGTCACCTCAGGGTATTTAAGGCACCTTTCCCTTGGGGAGGGTGCTTGAGCTTTAGGTATTCTAGCTTTCTATTCTTACTGAAGGTGTGGTATTCTGTTTGTCTGCCTGTGTACCCATCTCTGCCTGTTTACCGACTCTTACCCTCTACTCACTGACCCGCTCTTAGCCTGTTTATAGTACTGACCCGTTACTGCCTGCCCTAACCTTGGACTAGTTTTGAGGATATGCACTAACTCTAACCTTATAGATTGTAAGCTCTTGCTGGCAGGGTCCTTTACCCCTCTGTACCAGTCTGTTAATAGTTTCTTGTTTGCTGTATTTTTATATTTGTGTAACTCCGGCTGGATGTACAGCACCAGGGAATTAATGGCGCTTTAAAATTAATAATAATTATTATAATAAATAATAATAACTCTGTCTACCCTGACCTAGACCTGCTTCCTCACTACGAGTATTGCCTGTTCCCTGGTGTCTCTGACCAGTGGGCCAGCAGTAAACAACACCAGGACTATTCCAAGAGGTAGCGGCCTGGTGGCTCCCCTGAAGCAGTCCAGATCCCTGTATAGGGCTTTAAAGTTGAATACTGGAGGACCCTCAGGATAACGACCTTAGGTCTAGCCCTAAGTCAAATCATTTGGTTGGCGCAATGGTTCAACAGCCACTGACCATTACAAGATGACTATGCAGGAACCTGTCTCTATCAATTAAGAAGGAGAAGGCGGGTCCGGCATAAGAAGCAGGAGGAGCAAGGGTGCACTGAGTGGTTTGGGCCCACCCTTGGTTCACTGAACTGCCCATTTGGATATGGATTAAAAGTAGGTTTTCTCCAGAATTAAAGGGAGTCTGTCACCTCATTTTCACCTATATAGCTAACAGCACTGCCCCACAGAAGATTGCATACACATCCCAGACATACCTGTGTGCACTGTGTGTGTGTATTCCTCGTTCAGAAAAAGCACTTTTATTCTGCAGGAAAACAGCTCCCAAGTGCCCGGCTCTGCTGCTGCTGCAAACCAGACTGGAAGGGGGAGGGCAGATTTAGCTGCTCATATCTTGGGATTAGTAGCAGATAGAAAAATGTTCTGTTCTGACCTTCTTTGAAAGCTGACATTCCAAGCTTTAAAATGATATCAAAATCACAGCATTATATCCAGTATATCAGAAGATATAGCTGTTAGAAATTGAGCCAGGAGAGAAAGCTGTTTTTAGTTTCACTTTCAGCCGGGCACTTGGGAGCTGTTTTCCTGCAGAATAAAAGTGCTTTTTCTGAACGAGGAATACACACACACAGTGCACACAGGTATGTCTGAGATGTGTATGCAATCGTCTGTGGGGCAGTGCTGTTAGCTATATAGGTGAAAATGAGGTGACAGACTCCCTTTAAGCAGCAGATTGCTATAATAATTGAATGGTATCATAATCATAAAAGGCATGAATTTTCTGGTGATGGATTACCTTAAAGTGTGACTATAATTGCACGTTAAATCTGGTCTCTTATAGTTAAGCACAAGGGGATGAAATGTTCAGACTTTGTTTCAGTATTCTGGCTGCACACTGAACGGCATCCATCTACAGACCGTAATGATTTATGGTTGGATATTTCGTGTTATGTACCAGATTGTGGTTTGCAGCTGATTTAGTTGACTTGTTAGATTTCTTACAGCATAGTTGGCTTATATGAAGGGGATTTGGATTTAATTAGCGATTGCTGCAGGGATGGCAGCCAGTGACGGCCTACACAATACAGCACTTATATCAAGCAGGGGGGTCCTTTTGCCAAAGAAAATGCCTGGATATAAATAGATTATATCTGCGTCCTCCTGCCAGGGGTGAAGAACTATGATATATATATGAAAAGATGATCCAAACAAAATAGGGAGTCTGTCCTTAGGAAATTCACTGTTACACTGCGCACAATGCCTTGTAGTACTAGCTCAGCTGAATGAAATTATACCATTCACTTAATGATCTGTTGCTTCATTCTGGAGAAAAGGAGAAAAGGTGCTTTTAATCCATATGCAAATGAGCAGTCCAGTGCACCAAAGGCAGGCCCAAGTGCACCCTTGCTCACTTTGCTTCCTCTGCCAGCCTCTCCCTCTCCTTTATTGACAGAGCCAAGCTCCTGCATAGTCACTTCTTCTAGCCTCGTCAATTAAGAAGCAGAGGAAGCAGGAGGAACAAAGGTGCACAGAGAGGTTTAGACCTGCCCTCGGTGCACTTAAAAGGGTTGTCCAAGTTATTTTTATTGATGACCTATCCTCAGGATACACCCGGCACCCCCGCTGATCAGCTGGTTGAAGAGAAGGCTGCACACCATGCCAGCGTAGCCTTCCCTTCATTGTTTACCGTCTCGCCATCACAACCGCCGTAAGAGGTGAGCAATTAAATAGGAATGAGCCGTTCCATAGAAGTGAATAGGATGGCTTCTTGTAATTACACAGGCTGCGGTTGAGACGGCGAGCAAGTAAACAATAAAGGGAAAGCTGCGCTGCTGAACGGCGGAGGAGCCAGGTGTCGGACCCCTGCCAATCTTATAAAAATAACTTAGACAACCCCTTTAACTGCCCATTTGCATATGGATTAAAAGTACTTATTACAGAATGAAGCAATGGATTGCTAAGTGAAAGGTATCATTACATTATCCGAGCTAGCTCTACCTGACACAGTGCCTGGTTAAGGCTACTTTCACACTAGCGGCACAAAGGCAAACATGCTGAGAGGCGGCCGGACTAAAATTACAGCATGTTATAGTTTGTTTTTTAAGTCAGCTTTAGAAATCAGAGCCCAATCAGTATTGCTATCTCTCTCCTTTTATGGTAAAGCTGCCAAAAGCCACCATCGTTGTGATAAATGTCAGATTATTTTTGAGATTAGGCAGAAATAGACGGTCTGACAGCCTGGAGAATCATTAGATAAAAGATAACATAGTGACATCCTGAAAATTTACAGCTTGGACCCTTGTACATGAAATAGGCAGGAAACTCCACTACAGCTTTCTAGGGACTGCTTGTGTGCACATGGTGAACTTATATATCTCAGATCAAGAGCAGAGATAAAACCCGCTTAGAGCATCCAAATGTCCAGCATGCCTTTTATGATAGTAGTCAGAGTTAAAGGGGTCTTCCAAGCTCCTGATATTGATGACCTACTCTTATCGGTGAGGGTCTGAAACTCACGCACCCCCACAATCAGCTGTACCCTGCAACCTTCGGTGTCAGTTATTCTCACATGGAAACTTTATGCTAGGAGTAAATACAATGCCTTAGTGGGTGTACCAGTATTCATACCGCTGCACAGCTCCCACCATACAGGGTTCAGGTACAGCTCTTTACCCTCAGCTGATCATAGTCTGCACTGAGGACATGGGAGCAACGGTCTGAATCTTACAGAAAACCTTTTCTTACAAAAAGTTAAAGCGTGAATTAAAATGACTGAGGGTTTTACCTAAGAACCTCTCATGTCCACTGTATGATGTAGAACTGCTCTCTGCACTACCTTATATTTTTTGAGGCCTATGAATGTAGACAGACTCAAATAACTAGGATGGATAAATAGATAGATAGATAGATAGATAGATAGATAGATAGATAGATAGATAATACATAGATTAAGTAGATAGATTAGATAGATATACATTTGTACCATTTCTTACTTAGGCTACTTTCACACTAGCGGCAGCACGGATCCGGCACCTAAAGGGTGCCGACGGATCCGTACTGCCGCTGATACATGTGTGGAGCCGGAGCAGAGGAGCTCTTGTATGGAGTGGTGTGGAGGAATAGCTCTTCGGTCTGCAGCTATTCACGTGTATGGTCTGTCACCTCTCCTGACATGTCTGTTTCAGTAGTTACTTGTATTCCCCATGTAATTATTCTTATGATTCTGTGATGTGCCATTCCTTTATTATTCCTGCTAGAAGTAAGTGAATTGCTAGCAGTTTTCAATGGAGGTCCAGATGGGTGTTACCAGTTGGGGAGTGTCCCGGCAGAGGCTGATACTATCTAATCAATGCTGACAGTGTCTGACCGTGCAGGGAAATATCCCCAACTGGTAACTCCCATCTGGACCTTCAGTGCCAACTGCTAATACGTCATCCATAAACTTTTAGGTGGAATAACAAAGGAATGGCACTTCACAGAGTCCTAAGAACAGATGTTCAAAAACGGCAATTACAACCTGGGGAGGGGGGGTTGATAAAATCTCACAGAGGAGCTCAATCTGTAAACATGCATTATATTAGTAAGCACTGTACCATGTGCATTCAATAGTGATTTTTTCTGCCTGGAATGAGATATACTGAACCCATTACGATGATATTTCCTTGATATTCCTTGATGATATTTCCTAACATTACAGTGATATTACGGTAATATCATAACATTACGGTGCTATTTCCTAACATTATGGTGATATTACGGTGATATTATAACATTACGGTGATATTACGATAATATTATAACATTACGGTGATATTACGGTGATATTATAACATTACGGTGATATTTCCTAACATTGCGGTGATATTAAACATTACGGTGATATGCAGGCGCGGTGTGAACTCCAGTGATGGCGTAAGTGATATTGTACATTGTAATTCAAAAACATAAGGAACTGTTTAGGAAGAGTGGTGGGACAAGGCGTCTTATAACATCTGAGAACACCACTGGCAATCATATGATTTCTGAAGCCTTTGTCTCTGTTTAGCGGTACATGTACAGCTCCTAGGCACGGTGCCACGTTACAACATTGAATGCACATATATGGTGTGCTGGACTCACGCCCCAGATCTTGGATACGCTACACAGACACCTGGAGAACATAAAAATGTTTGTTAAATTGGGGCTAGATTATGGAAGAACATTCCTGACACAGCCATACCCCATTCAATGTGTTTATAGGGCATTGTGCAACTTCTACATATAGGAGTAGGTGGTGGCGGTATTATATCATTGTTTGGAAATTTGCTGGATTAGGCTCCATTCACACGTCCTGTTTTTCTTTCCTGATTCGATCCTGATCCTGATCTGGATCCATTCATTTTAATGGGTCCTGAAAAAATCAGGATCGAATCAGGAAAGAAAAACAGGATGTGTGAATGGAGCCTAAGGGTTGAATTGTCAAAACAACCACTTTAATTGAGTACAACTGATCTAATGGGGAAAGTCACTGGTTAGGAACCTTTTAGCTGGGAGCAACCTTACCTTAAGGGACTACAGGTATTTATGGCAGTCATTAAAGGGGTTCTCCTCACTTACAGATAGGCTCTGGATAGGTCATCAGTATCAGATCGGTGGAGTTATGACACCCAGTATCCGCACGCTCAACTGGAGACAGACAGCTCCCTACACTGTGTAGTTCAAGGTGCTGACATACTGAAACTCAGCTTCCAATCAAATGAGCTGCAGTACCCAGGCATGGCCACTACACATTGTTTGGCGCTAGAATTAGGCGTAGATTTAGAACATTTTCTACGCCTACAACAGGAGTAGAAAATCATAAATGAGAAGGCATACTGGCCCACCCCCCTTCCCTTTGCACGCCCCCTTTTTTTTAGAACTGGCGTGAGTGGGGAAGTCGCCAAGGTTATTTGTGCTGCAATCTGCAACAGATATACGTCAGAAAACTGGCATATATCTGATAGTAAATGACCCCCAAAGAGTCCCAATGCAAGCCACAATGGATCAGCGACGTTACAAAGGTCTAGAACTCCAGGATTTTCTGGAATGAATGTGGTGAATAAATTGAATTTTGCAATTCATATACGAGCTGAAGTATGCACGCTGCTCTGTAATGATGAGTAAACAGCTCTGACCACATCTGTCATGTCCAGAACAAACAACATTTCTTAATATAAATGGACTGGAACGTTTCCATGTAAGATGGATTATCATCTATGACAGTAAAAAAGTCATCATCATATGGCGCGACAGGATGAGAAAACAATGCAGGATAAATATAGTAGGAAGAATGCAAGTTATTGCCCCCCATGGAGACTTGCAACTTCCATCCGGTTAGGCCAGTGCTCAAGTCATGGACTTCTGCAACACAAGATCTGTCCTTCAGAATTGTTAAACAGGTTCTCCAAGTTAAATTTATTGATGACCTATCCTCACGATAGGTCATCAATATCAGATCGGCGGGGGTCGGACACCCGGCACCCCCTCCAATCGGCTGTTTGAAGAGGAGTTGCGCACCAGCTCTGCCTCCTCTTCACTGTTTACATGCTGGCCGTAACATGGGTAGTGGTGAGTAGGTGTAATTACACCTAACTGCCCCATTCATTTCAATGGGAAGGCTCTATAGTATACACTTGTATGGGAGCGATCCTTCCCATTAAAATGAATGGGGCGGTTAGGTGTAATTACACCTGCTCACCACTACCCATGTTACGGCCAGCATGTAAACAGTGAAGAGGAGGCAGCGCTGGTACGGCGCACGCCTCCTCTTCAAACAGCTGATCGACAGGGGTGCCGGGTGTCGGACCTCCGCCGATCTGATACTGATGACCTATACTGAGGATAGTTCATCAATAAATTTAACTTGGAGAACCCCTTTAAAGAATAGGCTGTTGTAAAACTACAATCACTAGCATTCCTGCACAACCTACAGCTATTAGGGCATGCTGGGAGTTGTAGTTTTGCAACAGCTGAGGGCCGCAGGTTGAGCATCCCTGGGCTAGGATATCCCATTACTTTATGAACGTTGGTGGTCCGACCTCTGGGACCTTGACAGGACCAAGCAGTGTAAAGATCGTGATGCCTGGCCCTGTGAATCAAAGTGGAGCGGGTGCAGCAATTGCAGAGAGAGCAGAGCCTCTAGGTGTAATGGCAACGCCCCCATTGCTCCGAGAGCCTCATTGCATATAATAAAACATCATATTTCTCAGCAATGCGGGCACATATGAACATGGACCAACACAGATGTCTTCAGCTGCCAAGCAAACATGTAACAGGTCAGCCAGTGTCATAGGTGTTGATTTAAAATCCTAGAAAACTCCTTTAAATGGCAAAGTTTGTTAATAGTATATTTGCAATTGACATGAAAGTTACTCCAGATGTGGGAGTCATGGCATTCTAGTGGTAGAATCCCAGTTATCTTCTTCACATCCCACTTATTCACATCTCCAGGTAAACAGCAGTCAGACACCTGGATGGGACAGGTAGGAATTCAACCTTAAGTGCATTGACCTGTACATTTGGCCTCATCTCTACAGCCAGTTCAGTCCATGCACAGGTCACGGGTTTCTACTGTGGTTCTCACAAAACTGTAACCAAATTCACAATGTGACCTCCACGTGTCACTGTAGACTGCTGTAACTGGTCAAAAGTGAAGGGATAGTTTTTTCCCATCAGTATGGTAGTTTTATGGGAATTCTACGCCCACTTTTCATAGATCTTGTTTTAAGCATAAATGGGATGATTATAGTATAACCTTTACAACTCATGTCTTATCTTCTTTTGCAGATCGTGAAGATCAGTCCATCCTGTGCACGTAAGTACAAGCCATATTATTGTCCCATATAGCACTCTCATTTCTAGCATTTTCAGGTTATTAGCTGTTCTCTTCTTGTTTTATAATACAATATTTGAAATTTGAAATGAATATAATGGAGTGTAGAGGTCATCTGACCGTAAACTACAGAGGTCACTGTCCAGAACCACCACCAGCAAATTCTTAAACTGCCACCTATCTTCCTACACTACTCCACTTAGTAAAATCTAAGGCTACCCATAGGTGTCAACCACAGCCCACCGCAAGGCCAGATGGACTTGGCTACTACCAACCTAGATTTAGTCTGTTGAGTAAGGCAATATAAAATGGGTGCGAGCTCTCAGGTAGCAGACTTTACTTGATGACCATAAGAGAAAGAGAAAGGTAGTCAATTGGCCAGTGGGGGCGCCGTTTCAGTTTTCGCCTCTGGCAGCAGAAAGGCTAGGTGCACCCCTGATGTATAGTAGCCACAAGCAGAGTGCTGTGCAACAATATTCCTGATATATGAGACATATTGTGCAGACATGTTATACAGGTGAGAGCTTTTTCAGACATCCAGAAGAAGTTCTTGCAAACATGACCCCACTGCCTTTGTAGAAGTTCCTGACCCGACTTTGCCTACTCAGCACACAATTGCGTCATTCATCTTAGTCTAATGTAAACTCACTCCCGGCCATCTCTAGTGTTTACTACATGTCTACAACACGGGATAAATGAACCCTAAGTGACATGTGATGAATCACGTTTGTAATCTACTAACCCTTTTGTCAAGGCGGATCCCTCTTCATGTCCAGTGAAGGCTTAATACCACAGCAAATAAGCCAGTTTCTGTGGCTCTAATATTAGCTCAGTCCCACGTTCTTGGTAAATCCTATATATAACAATCTATTTTCCCAGAAATGTAGAAATAGCTCAGTGCAGTTCATGATAATATTTAACTCCATCTCCTTATCATCTATCCATGCGTGTAGGACAGCGGTATTGCAGCAACCTTATGGCCCCTATCTCCTGTTCTGGGCTGTGGTCACATGACCATGTCCATGCAGTTTTTTCTTATTTCCTGTGATGTTATGTCCATGGGCGGGGGATTGATAGAGGAGCGTCCATGTAACTAGCTGGGTGGGAGGAGCTATAAACTAGCTGGGCATTGTCAGGGGCGGTGCTGGAGCTATAGCAGAGAACGGAGAAGTGCATCATGGGTTTGGTTGGATACAGCAACAGGAAGTGCGACATACAGGATGGAAACAAACCATATTGATTGGCTTACATGGTGAAAATGGGTCAGCAGAGTCTGAACAACTGAAAAAAAAAGGAACATGAGGTAAGCAACTCTAACGTGCCTGGGAAGGGATTAGGATGGAGGACAAGAGTGGTGGTAGTGGCAATGATGGTGGCTGTAGTAGCCATGGTGGCAATCCTGGTGCTCCTTGGGCTGTGCAGTGATGGGAGGGGCACAACCTTTTTTCCCCTCGGGGCACGCCTTGGTATTAGGGCTCCTGCCTAATGGTAGTTCAGGGTGTACTTGGTGTTAGTGGAGTATTGTGGGATACAAGGTAGGGGTCTGTTATGGTGGTCTACAATGCAATACTGTAGTGGTGCAGGCTGCAGTTAGGTAGTTGGGTAGATGTTTCACACAAGCACATTTACACATAAGCACAGTCTTTACGGATCCTTTAGACCTGTGATGGCTAACCTCCGGCACTCCAGTTGTGGTAAAACTACAACTCCCAAGATGCACACTTGCTTTGCTGTTCACAGAACTCCATAGAAATAAATGGTGCATGCTGGGAGTTGTAGTTTCACCACAGCTGGAGTGCCAGAGGTTGGCCATCACTGCTTTAGGCAATTCTCCCAAGGCTGTGTATGGGGAAAAATAGGCAATATAACACTAGTACCCTCAGAGTCTGTCTCAGATAGGCTTATGCAATCTCTACACTCCGGCCTAAGGGGTGCTTTAAAAAAAGATCTGTCACCTAAAAATATAATACAATCTAACAGCACCATGTTATACAGCAGGAGGAGCCGAGCAGATTGATATATTTTTGTGGATAAAGATTCAGCAAAACCTGTAATTTATACATTTATATCTCTGCTTTTTTTTACCTCCTGTGAATAGCTATGGTTACAGGAGGGAGTGGCTACCAGTGATTGATAGCACTGTGTGTATACAGAGCTGTCAGTCACTGATAACCCCTCCCGTACTGATAGCTCTTCACACAGCTGCAGATGTAAATGTAAAAATTACAAGTTTTCACAAAAATATATATCAATCCGCTCAGCTTCTCCTGCTGTATAACATGGTGCTGTCAGATTGCATTGCATTTTTTTGGTGACAGGTCCTCTTTAAAGCTATATATCCACATTATCCTCAGCAAGGTGCAGTCTTCCAACAGGGAGTCAGACTGTTTCTTAAATATAGCAAGCAAGTCACAGCCATATAGGTGTCACCTTCTCTGACAGGTGCTCTGCAGTCTCCCTTCTATGGCTGCTAATCCTTCTGTTAGGCTCCATTACTCCCTCAGAGGCAGTCACTTTCCACGGTAGCTTTCTGGCTGCTCTTGGCTCACAGGGCAGTTTTTCCTCTGTCCAATGCCTCTCCTCTCAGACACCAGACAGGCACTGCAGCAGCTCCTCACTCTGATGTCTGGCTGCACACATGCACACAGCCTACACCAGACTGAACTCTGTCTCGCTAGAGGAAGGGGTGGTGCCAGCCCTTGCCTAATGAATGTTGTTAGGGAGCTCCCTCCCTCCCCAGGCACAGCTTGTGTCCCAAGACAATGCAGAAAGTACAGTCACCTTAACCAGGCATGGAATTCAGCCAGTTCCCTCCGGTTCTCCAGATCTGGTTATTAAAATTACAACTGGACCGGAGAACCGTGTTACCTGCTGAGTCCCGATCCAGTGCTCTGGCGGCGGCAGGGCAGCTGGAGAGGTTCGCTTCCATTGCTTTGCGCGCCACTGATAGTTTAGCTCTTTAGTTGGGTGGTATGTGTGTGTAGTGTATATATGGTGTATTTATGTATGTGTACTATGTATATGGTGTATTTATGTGTGGTGCATTTATATAGTGTATGTATATGTAAACATGTGTCGTGAGCGGGAAAAGTAGTGGAGGGTGCACTGCACATACGCAGCCGCCCTCTATTCATTTCTATGGGGCGGCTGAAAATAGCCAAGCGCTGGCTTGGCTATTTTCGTCGGCTCCATAGAAATGAATGGGAGCGGGGGCCGTGCATGCGCACTTGTATGGGAGCAGCGGGGAGCAGCGATTGGTGGTGACCGGACACCAGGAAACCCGGGGTCCTCCAGCCACAACTCTCCCTGCTCCGTTCTCGTTGTAGGTGCGGGTCCCAGACGTGGATCCTGCACCTATTAGACAATGTAGGCATATCCTAGTGAAACGCTCCCAATGTCTGTGATAGGAATACCCCCTAAGGCTATGTAACATTTTGAGGAATACAAAAAAATTGTTTTCAAACAATGCTTGACTTTGCTGTCTGTGTTAGTAAATACTTCTATTGTCCATGAAGTAACCAGGCAGGCGCATCTTTTAGAACTCTGTCTTGTACAGTTTCTCTGTTATTCCTCTGGAAATGGATGAATAAATTGCCAATCAGGTGTTACCCTTCCAAATGTCATTACTGTATGTGTCAGTGTCAGAGTGTCTAGGGGCCCAACCATTTGTTAATGTTTGTCTTCATTTTCAGGAGGAATAGCAGTGGGATGGCACAAGGCAGAGTTCTAAGGGGCCTGTCAGGAATGTGAATATATGGCTGTTAAAGAAGGACTGCATTTTGGTATCAGCGATGAGTAATTCTCCTCTTGTAGTTTGTACTGCTCCTCTCACTCAGCAGAGAATAGGTTGAGAGCTGTGGTAGTGTGTGAGAGCATTTAGCAAATGATGCCTGGGAGCCTGGTATGACAATTAGGAAGATCTAATGCCATATATAGTCAGAGAGCCAGGGATTTTTAGAGAAATGCCAAGAGATAGGGACTTTTAGCCTGGGAGAAAGGAAATGCAATTTAATGTCATTACGACCACACTATAACCTTTTAACCGGAGAAACTGCTATCTATACAGTCTTCTCGAGGAAAGGCTTCAGTTTTCCAAAACTGATAGAAGGAATAATAATGCTCAGTTGGAAGGTACAGCTATGGGGGAATGTCTGGATCGTGGGAGCGTTCCTACAGGATTATATTTATATCTGTGTAACATAGAACCCTTTACACTCAGGCATGTATGGTGGATGTGTTTTCCATATTACGTCCTACAGGGGTAAGCGAGAAAAAGGTATATGCAAAATACTATGGGGGAGATTTATCAAGATTGTTGTCCCCGTACGCCAGTCTTGATCCCCTGTGCCGGAGTAAGACGCACCTAATTTATTAATATGCAGATGTTTCTTAAAGGGGTTATCCAAACTATAAAACATGCCTCCCAGAGCCTGGGCCCCTCATATCAATTATACTTACCCCGCTCCCTGGCACCCGCGTCCCTCCTGATCCCAGCACGGCCGCCACTGCATCTCCCCGTCTCACCGATCAAAACATCTGGCGATGGGGGGAGCAGCCAATAGCAGGCGCGACGGAGCCTCCCTAGCATCATCCGATGCAGTGGCAGCCGTGCAGGGATCAGGAGAGATGTGGGCGCCGGGGAGTGGGATAAATATAATCTATATGAGTGGTCGGGCATTACAGGGCATGTTTTATAGTTTGGATAACCCCTTTAATAAATTAGGAACATCTCAAGGCAGAGGCAGGTAACACTTTGAGCTATAACTATTGCCAGTTTTGATATTAAGTAGAAAAAAATGCTCATACTATTTCATTATATTACTTTATTATGACTAGGTCCCCTAATTTATTATATTTGCAAACATTGCAACAGGATCAACCCAGTTGAACCAAGCACAGTGCCTGGTAGGGTACATCCTGCTGATTAAAATGATACCTGTCTTGTGAAAATCGGTTGTGGCATTCCCGATAAAAAAGATTTTGATTCTTTATGTACACGAGGGCTTCAGTGCACTGGGGGCAGAATTTAGAACCTTAGTGCACCTCAGCCTTCCAGTGCTGTCCACAACCCCGGTGCACTGAAGCCTTAATTTGCATAAAAGATAAAAGTCCTTTTTTTCTCGGGGACGCCACAACCAATTTTCACCAGACAGGTATCATTTGAATCAGCAGGATCAACTCTATCAGGCAGTATGCCTGGTTTCATTCGGTTGATCCTGCAGATAGGTGCTCTTCAAACCAAGATTGATGCAAAGAAGAAAAAATTTTTTTTAAAGAAAATCAGTTGAACTGCAAGGAAAATAAATCCAGGAGCCAAATAATTCCACTCTTTAACCCTCTGCCATGTGTGTACAGTAGGATAAATGTATACGTTTATTCACTACTGAAAGCAATTTAAACAGACCATAAATCTACTCCAGGACATAAGTATAACAAAGTGACATAAAATGTGATCACAGGCACACGGTCACACCATATATAGAGATCTCAGGGTCTCTTTACAGTAGAGCCTTTCTAGATTTAATTTAGAGTGAAAACAGTGTTATATATGTGATATGCAGCCAGCCCGGGCGGGAGGCGAGAGGACGGGAGTAGAGGTGGAGGCCCAATGGTGGTAGTACAGCTTAAAGTGGCTATGGGTCCTTCCCTGCTGCTCCCTGAGGCTGGGGCAGAGTGAATTGGCCCTACTCTCGTGGCACACACTGGTTATTGTTTGGGGTGAACTTGATATTGGTGGGTTCTGTTGGGGATGCAAGGCAGGCTCCTCATGAGGAACGCAGAGGCAGTTCAGTACTGTCAGAATGCAGGTGACAGTGCATGCGATGTTTGGCCAGTTTTGCAAGCGTTCTTTACTAGTAAAAAATCTGAAATGCGATACTCACAGTCTTCATCATGCATGGACTGGCAGATCTTACACAGGTTGCAATTTCCACAGTTCGTACAGTTCTGCAGGCTGAAAGTGGGGTAGACAGGCCTAGATGTCTCCTCTCTGAGTCAATCTTCCAAAACTGTACTTTCCTTCTCTGATTCAACCCTAGGGTTACAGTATATCTCTTCTCTTTCTCTTTTATAATTTCTATCATCAGAATGCAGCACTCTAATGCCTAGCAGTCCTTTATCAGATGCCCAATCTGCCTCTCAAAGTATGTCTGGATGTCCACAGTTATTTTAGACACCAGAGCTATGCAGTCCACAAATGGTACACAGGTTATCTTCAGAGTATTGTTAGCACACACCTCTCCTTTGATACACTCCAATGTAGTCCCAATTGCTTCCTCAGAGGCTGGTGTATGGCTCTGTCTCTCAAGCTGGCTGTTCTATCCAGGGCTGCTATATTGTTCCCTCACTGTACTCTGTCTCTTAGTACAGTGTTCCTCAACTCAAATCCTCAGGGCCCACCTAATGGTCAGGTTTTCAGGATTTCCTTAGTATTCAGCAGGTGATATCATTAGTTTCAATGCATCAGGACTTACCTCAGGTATTCATCCTCTGGGATATTCTAAAATAATGACTGGTAGGTGGGCCCTGAGGACTGAAGTTGGGGAACACTGTCTTAGTGCACTGAACTGCATATTGAGTGCCTTTCCCTATGTGGACGTATAGCAGCCCCACCTAGCATCTAGTTACCAAGGCCTGTTAACCCTTTGACTGCCTGTAGAAAGGAAAGTCACATACCGCAATCCTCACTCATTTTTAAGCCTTTTTAGCAGTTCTACCAGGAAAATTCCTCTCCTCTTGTAAGCTCATAGGTTGCTTTTTTCCATATCAGGTCTCAGGTCAGTGTCCATGCAATGCTACAGAGTTAGAAAATGGAGCCATACACAGAAATCCTTTAACCCAATTATATACTGTATACAACCTAATATAGTAATAGTTTGTTAATTCATAAAATATATTGTAGGCCTATTGAGGATTGCTGTGGTAGTCCCAGACCTTGTGCTATCTTCTCAGGGCCTGTGCCTTTCCCCTGATTTCACATGCTGATTGTGGGTTGGAAAGCTCAAATGGTTTCCATGTCATCTAAAAAATTCTTCTAAACTCGGATTATGGAACAATAAATCTTCTAGTAAGAATGTTCTTATTAGATTCCTGCTGTATTCAGAGTTGTGCGTAGCTTAGATGGTGCCCTATGCAGTACCTTCTATTAGCAACTCCACCTTATGGTGTGCCATATAATAATACAATCATACAGTGTCCATATAATATTGCCATAGGATTTCCATGACACAATGCCCAATAAAAAAATAGTCTAGGGCAGGGGTAGGCAACCTCCGACACTCCAGCTGTTGTGCAATTACAAATCCCAACATGTACACTTGCTCTGTTCTTCTAAGAACTCTTATACAAATGAATGGAGCATGCTGGGAATTGTAGTTTCACAACAGCTGGAGTGACGAAAGTTGTTGATCCCTGGTCTAGGGCGTGTAGCTGCCCTGCACCTAGTGTGGGACTGAGTGTGCAATATCCAGATGTCCAGGACAATAAAGGGGTTGTTTGGGCAGACCACCCCTCCTGGTCAGACCTTCAAAGGAAAGAATGTCCTGCTGCAGAATAAATTTAAATTATTAACACTCCTATTTTTTACGGCATTTTTTTCCATACTTGCCTAAAACTTTTGCACAGTATTGTAGTTTTGGTTTCACTGATATTTAGTCTGCCAGTTGCTATTCCATATTTGGAATATCTGAAGAGGTTTTCTAGTCATAACGAATTTTAAGTGCCCGCATTGTGCCTGCTGAAGCAGAAGATTCATACTTAGACTACTTTCACACTTGCGCTTTCCCTTTCCCCTACTGAGATCCGTCACAGAATTTCAGTAGCGGGAGAAAACACTTCCGTTTTGTCCCTATTCAATGGGGACAAAACTGAACTGAATGAAACGGAGTGCACCAGAATGTATTCCGTTCCATTTGGTTGCATCCCCAACGTGGATAGAATAATGCCGCAAGCAGCGTTTTTCTATCCGCAATGTGGTGCAGAGCAAGACGGATCCATCATGACACACAATGTAAGTCAATGGGGACAAATTCATTTTCTCTGACACAATAGAAAACGGATCCGTCCCCCATTGACTTTCAATGGTGTTCATGATGGATCCGTCTTGGCTATGTTAAAGATAATACAACTGGATCCGTTCGTAGCGATAGACGGATCCAGCAAAAACGCTGGTGTGAAATTAGCTTTACCTGCCTCACTCCGCTCCAGTGCTCCATGCAGACCTTGCTGTCTTCATCTTTCAGCCCCTGCACAGTTTACATCCAGCAGTATATGGACATGGTCACATGCACCACTCCAGCCAATGACTGTCTTCAGCAGAGACGTACTGCTTGTGGCCACATTACTGCTGAAGCCAGAGATTGGCTGGAGCGGTGGATGTGAACAGTGCGGTATCTGAGCACTATAGTTATAGTAGAGGGTACAGTCACAACTCAAGGGGACAACAGCGCTATTAGTGGTGTGTAAGCTGTGAGTTATTATGTTGGGATATTATCTAAAGAATTGTATGAATGCACTTCTTAAAGGTGCACTCCAGGACAAACTAATATACTACGTTATGTCTAATGCAGGGCCTGATGGGGCGGAGCAGAGAACTGTACAAGTTGAAAAACCACCAAGGACAGGTCATGCTCCGCCCCATGGGGCCTGTACTAGGTACTAAATAGTATGGCAGTTTTTCTTGGTGTTTTCTTTAAATGGGGTGATGCCATGATTGATGTAAAAAAATGAAACATCATATAGTACATGACAATCTCTTTCTAACAAAGCTAGAACCAGCCCTGTACCTCACATGGATCCAGAGATCTCCCCATTCATTGCTCCAATTGCTCTGCTAAATTATCTTCAACCTGGCAGCTCAGGAGGTGTGTCCTTTCTGCATCAGCTATCTCCCTGTAACTGCCACAGCTTCTAACAGAACATATGGCCTGTTACAGTTGACGATTTAAAATGAGCATGTTCGACCAGCTCAGTGAGAGGGACAAAAAAATAAGGAAAAGAACAAACAGCAAGTGGCGCTATACGGATAGATTTTATTGAATAACTCAGTGGCTATATACTAAATTTTTAATGACATGCAATTACAAAAGTATTCAGATCCAGGTGCTGGTTTGAAAAATTTAGAATACGTTTTATGACACAACCCCTTTAATTCTCATTAGCAAATAACCATAGGAAGAGTAGTGAGAACTGTGATATACAGGGTTTTTAACCCCTGTGGCAATTGCTTTTAGCTATGAAAAGGTCGCTTTGGGTTAATTGTGGTGTCGTCTGTATGCTTGGAGAGAAAGGTTTCCGTATAAGATCTATGGAGGCGGGGCTAGAGGAAATGGAGAGAAGTAATAAGTATAATTAGCAGATAACCGTGTTTAGCCGCATGACTCAGGAACTCTGACGGCTGCTTCACCTTCATTTCTAATAATCTGCTATTCAGATGAAACCATTTGTCAGGTTTTAGAAGCAAATGAAATGAACATAACATATGTAGCTGCCATCACAGATTCAATTACATAGGAAGCAGTTACAGTCGGGAGACGTGCTCTTCCATCCTCGAAATACTCACTGGTAATGAGCATGTGATGAAGTATAAATAGTAACTGAAGTAAGATCTGCTTTTACAGTAATGAGCATCCTGACCCACATTTATTAATGTACTTTAAAGAGGTTCTCTGGCCTTGGAGCCCGCAACTCCTATGGCCCTCCTGTGCTCCTTAACAAATAAAACACCACTTACTCACCTGTCCATAGTCCTGTGCTGATCTCTTCCTCGAAGAACCAGGAAGCGGTTTGGTCACGCTCCCACTCTGACCAATCACAGGCCTCAGCAGTCACATCAGTCAAGTGATGTATCATCCAAGTGGATGTGACCACTGAGTCCTGTGATTGGCTGCAGCAGTCACTTCCAGCAGCATGCCACATCCATCCTAGCGATATGCCAGAAATGTTGAGATAGGAATACCTTATATATTTTGGAGGAGATTTATCAGTGCAAAGGAAAACTGGCTTTGTTGCCCATAGCAGCCGATCAGATTGATCCATTAATTTTCTAAAGGAGATCTGAAAAATGAAAGCTGGAATCTAATTGGTTGCTAGGGGCAACTAGGCCTGCTTTCATTTGCACCAATTTTGATAAATCTCTCCGGCTGTGTTTCTGTTCCTCACCATTTTCAGGATATGTACAAACACTATACATACCCAGCCCTGCTCTCAGTGAAGAAGTTAACACAATGGGGGGATATTTATCAAAACTAGTACAAAAGAAACTGGTTTAGTTGCCCATAGCAACAATCAGATTCCACCTTTCATTTTTCAGAGCTCCTTTAGAAAATGAAAGAATTATTCTGATTGGGTGCTATGGGCAACTAAGCCAGTTTTCCTTTGATAAATCTCCCCCAGTGTTTTCCAGTTTAGGACATGCTCTATGATCTAAACAATTCAGCTATAGCACAGATCTGGTTAGTGCACAGAGCATAACAAGAGTATCCGTTTCTCAGGTTAGGGAAGGACGAGGAACATGAATGTGCTAATTTACTGACAGCAAACCAATATCTTCAAAATGGTGAGGAAATGAAACACAATGGGGGAGATTTATCAAAACTGGTGTAAAGGAAAACAGACTTAGTTGCCCATAACAGCCAATCAGATTCCACCTTTTTTTCTAGAGGGGCTCTGAAAAATGAAAGGTGGAATCTATTTGGTTGCTATGAGCAACTAAGCCAGTTTTCCTTTACACTACTTTTTATAAATCTCCCCCAGTGTGTCTGAGAAAGTTTCAGAGCTTTTCATTTACCTAAAACCAGGAAACCCTTTAACTCTTGGTAGTGTATATGACGTGAAAAATCTTCCTGATAGATACAGTAAACTGTAAAATACAGTCCACAGCCATAGCCATTCTTTGCCATCTGAAAGAATCGTATTCAGAAACTGTATATTGGACAATGAAGTCAGCAGAAGACGAGAAGGTTCCTTATGTGTGTCATCTCCCCCTCCCTCAATATAAGCTTGGGTAGACCAGGCGACAGCAACCTTCGGCAATCCACCTTTTGTGAAACTATAACTCCCATCATGCTCCACTAAATTCTATGAGAGTTCTAAGTAGAACAGTGCAAGTATGCTTGCTGGGAGTTGTAGTTTCACAACAGCTGGAGTGCCAGAGGTTGCCTACCCTTGGGCTAGAGCTAGACCCATGATGGTCAGTAGGGGAAGCTGGCCTATCGTCTGCCACAGTACCTTTTTATGTGACTACTACCTCTGCACCTCCTGCTGTAGTTGCTCCCCTAATTAAAATGGATTGTCCTTTTCAGAGGTGAATCTGGTGCTGGGAAGACAGAGAATACCAAGAAGGTCATCCAGTACCTGGCCGTGGTCGCCTCATCACACAAGGGAAAGAAAGACACCACCATCACTGTAAGTAGGGGCCATTAATAATGTATCCCTGATCTACAAAGCTACTGAAGTATGGTAACACTCAACAAGCCCCCCTACAAGGGAGGAGCGAGTACGGGAACATTGCCGCTCCGGTCGTCTGTTCTCCTGCCAAGTAGCTGACATATTAAGAATACACAGCTACATTTCAGCACTTGTGTTTATGCATAGCTTAGGCCTGTTTAATAGACTTTGTGTCGTGACCGCCACAATCTAGAGCGTGTCCCGCTGACAGTGTCACTTGAAGCATGGAGTGTAATATTTTTCCAACTAAGGCCTCATGCACGCAACCGTTTATGGCCTGCGTCCGATCCTTATTATTTGCGGATCGGAGGGGTACCCATTCATTTCAATGGGGCCACAAAAGATGCAGACAGCACACCATGGTCTGTCCGCATCCATATATCCGTTCCTCGACCCCACAAAAAAGACTACATGCACACAACCGTATCTATTTTGCGGGTGCGAAATACGGATACTGTCCCCGTTGCATCAGCATACTCATTGACTTCATTAGGTCAGTGGTCCACATTTTACTGCCAAGTACAGGACACATTCTTTCTTTTTTTTTTTTTTTGTGGAATGGGCATGCGGATGCTGAAAGCACACAGATCATTCATGTGTTTCCTGCATCCATATGTAAGTTACTCAAAAAGATAGAATAGAAAAAAAGATCCATGGACCGCATCTGTATTTTGCAGATCTGCGATTTGCGACCCTCAGAACAGATACGGTGGAGAGCATGAGACCTTAAAGGGTATCTGTCAGCAGATATGTACCTGACCTGTTACATGTGCACTTGGCAGGTGAAGGAGTCTGTGTTGGTCCCATGTTCATATGTGCTCGCATTGCTGAGAAAAATGATGTTTTAATATATGGAAATAAGCCTCTAGGAGCAACAGGGGCGTTGCTGTTACACCTAGAGGCTTTGCAACTGGCACCACGCCTTCTGCACTTTGATTGACAGGACCAGAAGAGATGAGATTTTTACTGTCTGGTGCTGTCAAAGTGGAGAGGGCGTGGCTGTGCTAGAGAGAGCGGAGCCTCTAGGTGTAACCGCAACGGCCATATTGCACCTAGAGGCTCATTTGCATATATTAAAACATCATTTTTTTCAGCAATGCGGGCACATATGAACATGGGACCAACACAGATGTCTTCAGCTGCCAAGCGCACATGTAACTGGTCAGCCAGTGTCATCTGCTGACAGATGCCTTTTAATGTCATTAGTTACTGTAAATTATTTGTGGAGAGGCGCAGGAATATGCAGAGTTTCTAATGCTGGCCCAATATTGAAATTGTACCATTTAATATTGAGAAATATACAAATCAACATTTATCATTATAAGGAGTATTCCCAGCTCGGTGGAGATCGAAATACCCATCATAATCAGCGGCCAATGAGTCTGGGTGACAGACAGGCTGCGCTATCCTGTTTCTGTAACCCCAGCCACCTCTGGGATGAGATGGGAATACCCCTTTAAATATTATTATGCATACTCTGGGCCTTAGTGAAGCTGTTAAATATTCACATAATTTTTTTTCTCCCTGTTTCTGGGAAAGTTGGTTGACAGTCAATATGGCTACTATTACAGCTGCCATAAGACCCGGCTTTCCCAGACTTTGAAGACAAATCTGTCTATAGAGTAGTAGGTAATACCAATAACTATGCTGAAAGCTGGGTGAAGTCAAAGATTTCCCATAAGTAGATCACTGGTGTATATCATTTAGACCAGTGATGCCCAACCTGTGACCCTCCAGCTGTTGTAAAACTACAACTCCCACCATGCCCTGCTATAAGCTCATATCTGTAGTCTGCCCAGGCATGCTGGGAGTTATAGTTTTGCAACGCCTGGAGGGCCGCAGGTTGGGTGGGCATCACTGAGTTAGACAGTCTGCTGTAGAAACCAGCAATACAAATTTTGCTGGGATTTGTCAGCTGATCCACATGCGGAGTACTTCCATTGTGATTTAAAGAGGACCTGTCACCTCTTCTGACATGTTTGTTTTCATAACTACTTGCATTCCCCATGTAATAAGAATTCTGGAGCATCTATTCTTATGACTCTATGATGTCCCATTCCTTTATTATTCCTCTTAGAAGTTATGAATGAATTGCTACCAGTTTGCAATAAAGGTTACCAGTTGTGGGTGTGTCCCTTCATAGTCTGACATTATGCAATCAGTGCTGCCAGTGTCAAACTGTGCAGGGACACACCCACAACCGGTAACACCCATCTGGACCTTCAGTGTAAACTGATAGTAATCTATTCATAATTAATAAGGAATGGCACAACATAGAGTCATAAGAATAGATTCACCAGAATTGATATTACATGGGGAATGCATAAAGCTACTAAAACTGACATGTCAGGAGAGGTGACAAGGGCTCTTTAAAGAACTCTCGCAAACATTTTCATTCTCTGACCTGTTAGAAAGATGCATGATGTAATCTATAGTAAATGCAATCCTTCTAATCAGAGATTGTATTTGTGAGTTATCCCCTCCCTTCTAATTGTAGCTGGGTCATGTGACCAACTCCCTGACCTCCAACTGACCCAGGACAGGAAGCCAGTCACTTCTCTATTCATTCCTATGAGACTGAAAGTGAGGCTCCCATAGGAATACATAGAGAAATAGACCTCCTGTCCACACATAAGTCTCTGTGTGAGTTGGTGAGTCTGATTGCTGGTCACATGACACAGATGAGAAGCATCAGGGAGATATAACTCACAAATACAGACACTAGTAAGAAAATGACACTCACTACAGATTACATCATGTACCTTTCTAGCAGGGCATGGAATAAATTTTTTTGCGGGAGTTCTTCTTTAAAGGAATTAATCCGCAGCTTGTCAGAGGGAAATCTCAGAATGTATTTTATTCCGCTCTCATATTTTTATATGAGGTCTAATAATATACTATATATATAGTATATAATAACATACTATATATAGTATAATATATTATATACTGTGTGTGGATATATATATATATATATATATATATATATATATATATATTTAATATTATATATAATATATATAATATTAATGATATATTTAATATAATATACTGTATATTATATATTTAATATATATTATATTAAATATAACATATATATTTATATATAAAATAAATAATATACCATATTATACAATACATTCAAATGTAGTTTATTTATGAGCAGACGCAGGCCACCTCAGTGCCCCCTATACCTATTCTCTTGCCGCATAGATGGTATGCAGCCTCAATTGGGGTGGAGGGCCCCAATACTCTGGCAGCAACTCCTGAATGAGGAAGAGGGTCCTGAGTGCACAACCCCTTTAAAAAATAACTAAAATGTAACTAACAGTCTTTCAAATGCAAATGAAATGAATAGAGATACATGAGCTGTATACTACTGCCTAAATGCATTTTTACCCTAATTCTCTGAATTCTCTGCCTTCCAAGCTGGACTGATGAGACCGTTAGTTCTCAAGTGTTTGCTCCTTGTTTCCTTCTGTTAATTCTTTATTTAAAATAGCGAAAAGTCTTTTCTGCCATTTCTATTTCTGACATTTATTTTACCGCATTATTCAACTACAGCAAGGCCCATCTTTTGCTTACGTGAGTAAAGAGATTGTGCAGTGTGTGTGTGTGTGTGTTAGCACAGAGTGGACATTTGCATGCTATTGTTGCACTCAGAACCAGTGGTGAAGTAGAGATGATGGTGGCGGTGATATCATATTGTATCACACACCGTGAAATGCAACAATAGCACTCGGGATTGACACCAACTAGTCCGTGAATGAGCTCTGACTAGTGCAGAACTGTGATTGTCAACCAAATCGGCAGGGCTGTCCAAAAATGTAAAAAAAGAAAATCTACAAGGTGACGTGATATAATGGGTAGCGATGAAATATAAAGGAATATAACACCACCCAACTGAGATCGTTTGTATAGAAGCGGCTGACAATCATGGATCGGTAGTCAAACCTCATACAGTTCTTTGTGTGTTTTTCATACCTTTGGTTAACATTTTCGACAACGCTGAAAGGACCAGCAGCTCGAATTTGGAAAGTCAACGAACTGAAGTAGAAAACAGATCTGCTGCGAATTTGTAGTGGGATTGCAATATAGTGTGCACCTCCTATAGTGATGCTTTGATGTGCCCTGCATGCCTGCATGATACCCTGATTGCCTTTTGTTTCTTATCGAATATTAACATATACTGTACATATAGCAAACTACATTCAAATATATTTTAAGGGTGAGGCTGCTCAAGTCATTCACTGATTTTAGGAAGAGTTGAAATGGTATGGCTGATGCTACACCTAGACTTTTTGTAGCACCATTAGACTTTTTGAGTTGGACCATTACAGAAATAGATGACTAGTGCTGCAGATAAGGAGTCTAGATCACTTTAAAAAAAAACTTTTCTAAAGTCCCCCGTTTCCCCATTCCATAGAGCTCCATGGAAATACATAGTCAGGACTGCTGTGCATGCGCTCATGACTTCTCTCCATTATGTTTTAGAAATAAAAAGTAGTGATTTGGACTCCTTATGGGCGATACTACTCGTGTATTGCTGTACATAATAGTCCAAAATCAGGGTGACCGATTCCTTTTAAAGAAGACCTGTCACCTCTCCTGACATACGGTATCTATTTTAGTAAATAATTGTATTCCACAGTATGTGGCCATTCTGGATCCTCAGTTCTTGTCATTTTATGTTATGCCAATTCTCTATTATTCCTACTAGAAGTTGAATGAATTATGATGAATGAATTGACCACTGGGTGTTATCAGTTGGAGGGGTGTCCCTGCACAGTCTGACACTGCCCAATCAGTGCTGCCAGGGTCAGACTGCAGGGACACACCCCAACTGTTAACATCTAGTTGGCAAATCATTTATAAACTTTTATTAGGAATACTAGAGGATTAGTACAACATAGAGTTATAAGAAAAGATGCAGAATTTGGTCATTTAATGTGGAAAACAGCTGTAGTGCATAAAATTGCATGTAAGGGTCCATTCACACATCCGCATGTGTTTTGCAGATTCGCAAATTGCGGATCCGCAAAACACGGACACCGGCCATGTGCCGGCACTATAGAAATGCCTTATCTTGTCCATGGCTGCGGACAAGAATAGGACATGTTCTATTTTTTTGCAGGGCTGCGGAACGGAAGTGTGGATGCGGACATTGACAATGAATGGGTCTGCACCTATTCCGCAAAATTGCGGAACAGATACGGAACCATTCATACAGAGGTGTGAATAGACACTTCGTCGGTCTACTGGTTACAGAGTTTGGCTAGTGGCCTCAGGATAGGTCATCAATATCACATCTGCGGTGGTCCAGCTCCTGGCACCCCCACCGATCAGCTGTCACAGAGCTCAGGTGAGCGTCACAGCCTCCTCGCAGTGTACCAAGCACAGCGCCATCAATTGCAATCCTGTCACTTGAATGGGACTGAACTACACCTAGGCCACGTGTCTGATGAACGTGATATCGCTGGCCTAGGAGTAGACCTGAGCAATGCCGTCTCTTCAAACAGCTGATCATTGGGGTCCTGAGAGTCGACCCCCCCTCAATCAGATATTGATTTACCTATCCTGAGGAAGGACAATGGAAAGAGCAGAAGTAACCATGAGACTCCATTGTAAAATTTAGTATGGGGTCATATTAAATTTTCCATGGCACCTTATATACATATTACATATGTATGAGTGAATATGGGCCCCCTTAGTTGCTGGGCCCCAAAGCAGCTGCTTTGCCTGCTACCCTGGTAGTTATGCCCATGTGCCTGGTTTAAGAGTGAGTTTCCTGGTCAGAGATTCCCTTTAATTAGATATCAGAAGAGGTGTAAATTGAAGCCCCTGGGTCCCAATGCCACATGTTATTTATAATACCAGTATCTTTTTATATAGCTCAAGCACCAAGGCCCCCAGGTTCCACTGCCACCTCAGTGCCCCCTATACCTATTCTCTTGCCGCATAGATGGTATGCAGCCTCAATCATGAAAGGATAGGAGCATGTGCCACAGCACCATGTTAACTGCACCCCTTATCGTTCCTGGCCACAGCTTCTATGATGTAAGAGCAAGTTATCTAAGTGTCCCGAGCTAACGATGCAAAAGATGCCCCTGAATTGTTCACATAGCAGTGCTTACTTCACCCTGTCCCTACGCTAGGGCCACATGGTACAGACACAGTGTTGTCCCATGGAGAAGTGTATTCCAAAAAGTAGCTACCAATACTATTGTGTCTAATGGGGTGGAGGACGTTTCTTGGCTGAGATATCAGTTTATTCTGTATAATTTTGTATTAATTGGTAGATAGCCCTAGAAAATAAAAATCATACGCACACATTTCTCCATGAATCACTTTTGCCCTCCAACTGCATGGCGTGCTGTGTACACCTTCATATTCTCATGACACTGCTTGTATATCTGTGCATGCAAAATCAATGATATTATCCAAAGACATTGATTTTTTGGTTCCTGTTGCAGGCTAAGTATCGCTGCATTTAGCATTATTACTTGCCAATAATGTGGAATGCAGTAGCAAACATTCAGATAAAAGAAGGGTTAAGCAGGGCTGCTTCAATGCTTGGCGATGTGCATTGCCTCATAACATGGCTCAATGCTAAGTATAGGTCAGAAGATAAGAAGATCCTGGGTGTTTCTTGTCTGATATTAGTTTTTGCCAGGAATACCAATCATTCATCTGTGGGCTTGTGCCAAGTCCAATCAGGGCATCTCTAATGATACTTAGCAGACGCTACGCTTGGTCTTTGATCTATGAACATTACAGTACTTACTGTATTATAGCGGCTGCTCTAGACTTCATGCTACAATAGAGTTCTTAATTGCAATCCGCCAGCACATCAAGCAATTCCCTCAAAGGAATAAGTGACCTTTGACTGCCCATTTAAGCTCAAATATTATAGGTATTTCAGGCTATAACCTTAATCTAGTTGCATGAATGTATCCATCAGTTTGATCTGTTGATTTCTGTTCCTAACTTTGCATGCTGTGGATTCCAGGGAGAGCTGGAAAAGCAGCTTCTTCAAGCCAATCCCATCCTGGAAGCTTTTGGTAATGCCAAAACTGTGAAAAATGACAACTCATCCCGATTTGTAAGTATCAAGCAAGTACTTTCTAAAGGTCAATTTAGTTGAAAAATATGAAACATACTAAAAAAAAGGCTTCCCAAAGTAATGTATTCATATTTGTTAGGAAGAGACTGATGCTGCCACGTATGTAAGCAGACATTCCTGGGTCCCATAGATCATTGTGTGCGTTGATAAGAAAAATAAATTGCCTTTCCATACCCATTCCCGTTCTTGTCCTATTATGTTCCTTCCTCTTTGCTGAGCATGGCCCCATCCAAAGCAGATACATAAAGCTCTTCACAGATCCAGTAATCTACCTCAAAATACACGCAGGCAGATTGAATTGCTTATAGATCCAGTGCTATAATCCAAAATACACACAGCCAAAAAGAACCTTCCATAGATCCAGTGCTATAACCCAACGTACAAACAGAAGGGATCCCCAGTAGATCCAGTGCTATAACCCAATTAATATACAGACAAGGAACCCTCCATAGATCCAGTGCTATAACCCAACACACAGACAGACAGAAGGAACCCTCCATAGATCATCTAATGCTATAACCCAACACACAGACAGACAGAAGAAGGAACCCTCCATAAATCCAGTGCTATAGCCCAACATATAGACAGACAGAAGGAACCCTCCATAGATCCAGTGCTTTAACCCAACATACAGATAGACAGAAGGAACCCTCCATAGATCCAGTGCTATAGCCCAACATATAGACAGACAGAAGGAACCCTCCATAGATCCAGTGCTATAACCCAACATACAGGCAGACAAAAGGAACCCTCCATAGATCAAATGCTATAACCCAACATACAGACAGACAGAAGGAACCCTCCATAGATCCAGTGCTATAACCCAACAGACAGACAGACAGAAGGAACCCTCCATAGATCCAGTGCTATAACCCAACACACAGACAGACAGAAGGAACCCTCCATAGATCCAGTGCTATAACCCAACATACAGACAGACAGAAGAACCCTCCATAGATCCAGTGCGATAACCCAACATAGAGACAGACAGACAGAAGAACCCTCCATAGATCCAGTACTATAACCCAACACACAGACATACAGAAGGATCCCTCCATAGATCCAGTGCTAAAACCCAACATACAGACAGACAGAAGGAACCCTCCATAGATCCAGTGCTATAGCCCAACATACAGACAGACAGAAGAACCCTCCATAGATCCAGTACTATAACCCAACACACAGACATACAGAAGGATCCCTCCATAGATCCAGTGCTATAGCCCAACATACAGACAGACAGAAGAACCCTCCATAGATCCAGTGTGATAACCCAACATAGAGACAGACAGACAAAAGGAACCCTCAATAGATCCAATGCTATAACCCAACATACAGACAGACAGAACCCTCCATAGATCCTACATTATATCCCAACACACAGAATTGCAGAATTGTCAGCTATTGAATACTTGTGATTTTGCTGTTTGCTTACATGACATTGGATAAATACATTGTAACTTGTTACTTTCTTTCTATTATTTGTATAGGGTAAATTTATTCGTATAAACTTTGATGTTTCTGGATTCATCGTTGGAGCAAACATCGAAACTTGTATCCTTGCCTGCTGCAGAGGAACGCAGCGAGCTAGATAAACATGTAGGGTTTAAATGTCTAAGTTAGGCAAATATCCACAGGGGAGAGCTATAAACATCTAGAAATGTGAACACTGTTTACAGAGATACTAAAAGTTCAGTTTCTTCAAGTCCAAGTGGTAATTATCCCAGTGACTGCCTTGAGCCAAAGGATTCTTTACTTTGAATTAAATCACCCTGTCTTGACATCTCAATTCTTATGACATAATCAGTTAGGCTGAGTTCACATCTGCGTCGACTTTTACATTGTGGTTCCATCAGAGGAATATGGAAAAAATGGACCCGTTAAAACGGATTGAATAATAAGTACAAATGGTACACCTTCCATTCTGTTTGTCATTGATTGACTTCAATGTCAAATTAAAAAACGGAAAGCTCCTTTCCATCAAGTTTCCATTATTTAGGGGCGGAAAAAAGTCCTACAGACACTACTTTTTCTCCTAGCAAAATAACGGACACTTTACAGAACAGAAACAGACTAAGCATAACTGATGCTAATATTACACCATTGAAATCAATGGTAATATTAGTGGAAGCATTTTTTCTGTTTTTCTTTTTTTTTATAACAGAATAGAACAACAGAAACCGTTAGCACAGTAGCCTTACTCTTTTGTTTATTTAAAAAAAACACCCAAATTCTAGTAAAATTAGGGAAAGGTTAAGTAGCTAAAGGGGTTGTCCTCAGGATAGGTCATCAGTATCTGATTGGTAATGGTCCAACATCCAGAACCCCTGCTGATCAGCTGTTTGATGATGCTGCAATCTTTTCCAAGGCTGCGGCAACCTCTTCCTAGACTGGTGACCTACACGCAGCTACGTCCCATTTAAGTGAATGGGGCTGAGCTGCAATACCAAGAATGGCCCATATCCAATGGACAGCACTGTGCTCGGTAAGCTGCGAGGAGGCTGCGACACTCAACCGAGCACTGCAGCCTGATCAGCTGATCGTCGGGGATGCCGGTAGTTTGTCCCCCACTGATCAGATACTGATGACCAATGCTGAGGATAGGTCATCAGGATTGAACACTAGAACAACCCCTTTAAACTGCATTTATAGTCTTTTTTTATGAAAGTGGTGTCAAATTTTTGAAAGTGCTAATTTGCAGAAGTCAGCAGAACAGTAGAGATTATAATAAGAATTCACGGAATATAGTAAGCCTGCCATTCACATACACAGTTGATGTCTATCTATCTGACTTATGGTTAGTCAGAAGTCTCCCTTTTTCTTTAGAAGTACTTAGCAGATCAGAAGCCCTCATCATTTCTTCATATGCTGTGCTATTCTCACCTGAAGGCCACATCATGGCAAACATTAAAATGAAGCCCTGGTGGGATTTGAAACAGTGGCATCTTAAAGGAACACTCCAGGCAAAATATGCTGAGTGTTCCTTAAAGGGGTACTCCTATTATATAATAACAATAACATTATGATTGATGAGGGTCTCCCATTGACCACCAGAATGAAGGAGGTCGCTGGCACAGTGGGAGGCCGGGAGACAGTGCTGTCGGGCAAGGAAAACCTTTGAAGCAGCCATAGTGCTTAACTAGCTTTATAACCCATTCATTGCTGGGGTCCCAGAGGTAAGGTCCAAATGGGCAAGTTATGGTCTATCCTAGTGATATGGTAATAGTTGAAAAACCCATTTCATTGCTAAAAAGGATAACTATAACAAGTCAAACACTGGTATGCAGACTTTCAAACAGAGAATAAATCGGTCACTCATCTCTGAATGTTGGCTGCTGAGCTGGAAGGATTGCACTGAAATGTTAGGTGCAGAGGTTAAATACGAGCAGACCATTCCATATAAGGGCTAACAGGATTTTGGCATATCGTGTCACCGTATAAACAAGCCCTACATTCCAGCTTGTGTTCCATCAACTTATCTTTAAAAGTGGTTTTCTGTTGATGCAATGTTTGGTTCTTTAATAATGAAACAGATTTGCTTGAGAAATCCCGTGCTATCCGGCAAGCTAAAGACGAGAGAACGTTCCACATATTTTACTATTTACTTCAAGGAGCTAAGCCTGCATGGAGGGGTAGGTAGTGTGCGGACATAGCCATCTGTCCATTAAATGGGTTATGCCATGATTTGATGTAGAACATTAAGATCAGACATCATATAGTACATGTATAATACCTTTCTAACAAAGCTAGAACCAGCCCTGTACTTCACATGGATCCAGAGATCTCCCCATTCATTGCTCCAATTGCTCTGATAGATTATCTTCACCCTGGCAGCTCAGGGCATGTCCTTTCTGCTACAGCTCTCTCCCTGTAACTGCCACAGCTTCTAACAGAACATTTGGCTGCCAGCAGATTTAAAATGAGCACGTTCAACCAGCTCAGTGAGATGGACAAAAAATAAGGAAAAGAACAAACAGCAGGTGGCGCTATACAGATACATTTGATTGAATAGCTCACTAGCCTTACAAAATTTTTAATTACATGCAAGTACAAAAGTATTCAGATCCAGGTGCTGGTTTGAAAGGTGTAGAATATGTTTTGTGACGCAATCCCTTTAAAATTAGTACTGGGACCCATCCATCAAGAATGTTGGTAGAATGGTACCTTATAAGGGTGGCAGCCACATTGCCCCTAGAATAGAGTGAATCACCATGCTCATATATTTACCAAAATTCTTTCTTGTAGTCTTCCTTTCTGGGAAGTCAAATTTTAGCAACCAGTCAATCACCAACTGAAAAACCCTTTATGGTTCGTCAACATGTGACATAAATTGCAATGGAAAATTGGCAATTCGGAAATGCAATGTACATTGCAATGGGGAAAAAAATCTGTTGGGGGTTTGTGGCAAATACGATTACAAAATTTGCATTTTTTAGGGTGGATTTTGTCACTGGTTTTCTAGCAAATTTGCTGTGGATTTCACCCTCCTGTTTCACGGTCGTGTGAACAGGTCCGCACCTATTCCGTAAAATTGCGGAATAGGTGCAGGCCTGTTCACTTCTATGGCCAGCACGCGATCTTGCAGAGCCGCGGCTCCACAAGAAATTATGGAACATGTCCTATTCTTGTCCGCAACAGCAGACAAGAATAGGCATTTTGAACGGGGTGCCCGGCCGTGTAGTCCACAAATTGCAGAACACACGTCGGGCGGCATCCGTGGGATTGTGGATCCGCATTTTTGCGGGTCCGCAATACTATGGTCGTGTAAATGGGCCCTAAGTGACATGCTATGACTTTGAAATTCTTGCCACGGATCAGTTCCCACTGGAAATCCACAACAATTTTTTTTCCACTGCATGGGGATGAGATTTGTTAAAATCTCATCCACATGTTGCCAATGTGAGGAGTTTTTGCCCAGAGACATACACTTAAAGGGTTTCTGATTTTTTTGGCAGACCTCCCCTAGTGACCAGACCTGCAGAGAGAAGCATACTTACCTTTTCCTGGCTGCTGGGTTCTGGCTTCCATGCCAACCCGCCACTACTGCAGCGCTCAGGTCCCCTGCTGTCTATATTTGGTTTGACACCACTTAAACCACAGTGTCCTCCATGCTTGCGTCATGTCAGTTGGTGATGTGATGCAAGGTGGGCAGTCATTGACTGCAGCAGTGTTAAATTAGATGTTGATAGCAGGGGCAGGGGAGCCAAGCAGCAGAGAGCAGTAAGCATGCTTCCCTCCACAGGTCCAACCACCCATTTAATGTTTTCTACATGTAAAAATGCATAGTCCAGTGGAGGTATATGTTGTATTATCTGCCATCAGAAGAAGTAACCACAGGTATTCCTGGTTATTGCTATCACCAAACATTTACTAGCTGGTGCCACTCAAGCAATTGCATTCTCAGTAATGACCAAACGTTAGTGAATCCATTTCTGCCCGGCTGCATTCTTGAAACAACCAGGTCTCACATAAAGGAGAGGAGCACCAATAGCAAAAATGAAAACGTGCCCACATCTGTTTGTTGGTTAAAGCCACCCCAACTTCAATTCTGAGGAAGGTTGGACTTGGCACCTTTACCCCTCTGCCCTTACTGTTTCTTGTAGGTTGAAAGGGTCCTAGTTAATTTTTATTTGCTAACATCATGGTAACTTTGGCGATACTTCTCACAGGGGAAAGGGATAGGGCCTCATAACAGAAGCAAAGATTGGCTCTGTACACCTTTGATTTAAGCCTTGCAAAATAATATCATATAATAATCGGCCCCTGGGTAGCAATCTTCCCTAATGTATACCTATATGTTTTTCTGTTTTCAGAGGATTTACTACTGGAAGGCTTTGGAAATTACACCTTCTTTTCGCATGGTTATGTACCCGTTCCCTCACAGGATGATGGAGACATGTTTCAGGAGACTTTGGAGGCCATGGAAATCATGGGATTCAATGAAGAGGAACAGCTATGTAAGAGTTCATCCCAGCCTACTAGCCTGCAGCTTCCATAACATCTAACGACTTTACAGAATAGAAAATTCTAAGTATAATGCCTAGCCCTTGAAAGACCAGAAGGGCCACATCTCCAGACATTGTGGCAAATGGTCGCACGTAAATGTAGTTGTCTTGAGCTAAACCCAACATAACAATTTATGGTAATTATAGTAAGTTGTTCAGGTTTGAAGTCTCCAAACTCACCAATTAAACTAATCTTAGGAATATGAAGCGCTTATCTTTAATATCAAGGCTGGCATTTTTAATACTTTAAGCTTTAACCCCTTGCCAGTGGTCCAAACAATATGGGGAAATGCAGACCTTATCTAGAGCAAAAGTCCTTTATTCTTAACACAATTACAACTGGTAGGGCAAATGTAATATAATTATTGTATGTGCTCAGGGGCAGACCAAGCCAAGGGTCAATGATCGAGAACAAACAACACCCATTCCGATCATTGCCAAGTGTGAACATGCCACTGATCACCCAACAAGTAAGCAATTGTTCATCGGGTGATTGCATTGGTTGCCGACAGGACATCGCCCAATGTAAAAAGAGGATGTGCTAACTGACAAATGAAATCCGTATGGGGATGAATGATCATATTAACCAATAGTCATTCCTATACTCACAGTGATCAACATGCTATGTTATTGATTGCTGGACAGACTGAAATTTGTGTAAATGGGCCCTTCATTTTTGTCTGTAATGGACATTTCTAGCTTCTCCACTACAGTGTTACCATGATCCTGCATATAGAGAGGATAAAGCAGACCAGTTCACAAATGTTTATTGTGATAACTGTTTTTTTTTCCCAACATGGCAGCAATGATGAGGGTGGTATCATCAGTCCTCCAGCTTGGTAACATCGTCTTCAAGAAAGAAAGAAACACTGACCAGGCCTCCATGCCAGATGACACCGGTATGTAATAATAAGCTAAAGATAATACTGTCTTTGGAGTGCCAAGTAGACGACATGTTATTTAAAGGACCTATGTCATGTATAGCAGCGCTTCTGAATTTGTGAGATGGGCCTCACTGGTGAGACACATGCAAGTTGTTGGTCTGGTGCAGCTCTGGAGGCATTTTGATAGAAGTGTGAACATGTCTAGGTCTTTCTTTAGCTGTGCCAGTCTCTGGTTTAGCAACATTACTGACTCATTTTGCACTTATTGTAATGTCATATTGAGTGCAAGAAGCAAACAAAAGATTTAAAAAATTACAGTTTTAAATGGACTTTGACCAATGATGAAGCCAAGGCATCATCATATTATGGTAAGTGAGGTACCAGTGAAAAAGTTCCCTGATGTATACCAAACATTGAGCTTGATATTGGTTGAATCTATAGTTGGTAAAAACATGACAGAAGAAGCAACAAATGAATGTAAAAAATGGCTACACTGAATGAATAGAGTATCAAAATTGTCTACAGCTTGAACACTTTATATGTCTCTTGCTCTTCAGCTGCTCAGAAATGTTGTCATCTGATGGGAATCCAGGTAACAGACTTTACAAGGTCCATCCTCACACCTCGCATCAAAGTGGGAAGAGATCTTGTGCAAAAAGCCCAAACCAAAGAACAGGTAAGTTTACAGTAATTTACACCTATTGACTATCTCTTCAATCTGTAGAGTATTTTTGAAAGAGAAATTTAAACTTGGTTGAGTGAATAATGAATCTTAGGAACTCAAGTTTCTGATTCTACCTCTAATATTAATTTTAATATTGATCTTAGAGTGAATATGTATTTATATAGGTGACTACCGTATTATCTTAGATATTTAGTTTTGGATGAATTAATTGGCTTCTTTAAACTCTTTTTGCCATCAACGTAGAGTGTACCAGAAATGTCTGTCATCTAACCCGCTGTAGTCCTCCATGACTACATGGGCACAATATTTTTAATTCATGTTTATACCCAACCAAGTAACCGGACAAGCTCTGCAGGGGCTTCAAACAACACATGTCAAATTTGGGAACATAACTTCCTGGAGAAAAGCCATATAATCAAAATGTTCTGAAAAGATGACACAGAAGATTATCATCTTAGAAACAAAATGTCTCAACTTGTCAGGAAGCCAATCTTTACCTCTGTTAAGCAAGCCATGAATAGTACTGCAGAGGTTCTCAACCTTTTGTACCTTGTGACGGCCAGGAGTTCCATTCTGTCATTAGTCTACTCCATGATAGACATTTGTTTTACTATCCAATTTGCCTCAAATACAAAAAGTTACAGGTCACTGGTTACAGTGTAGAATAATAGGATTCTAGTATAACAAAATGTAAGTGCTTTGAACAGCCATATGCAATAATCTACCTAAGATTATCCTTAGACAATTCATATATTTTCATATTATGGATTTCCAATTCTGACCAAAATCATTAGCTATTTAAATCTTCATTTCTCGCTCTTTAAAGTATTCTTTTGACTGATTAATCCTGAATGCTGTTTCTTCAGGAGGTTATCCTGTTTACTAATTTCTCAACTGTTTTCTACCATTAGGCTGACTTTGCAATTGAAGCTTTGGCAAAGGCAACCTACGAACGTCTCTTCCTGTGGTTGCTCAGTCGGGTCAACAAAGCTCTTGACAAAACCAAGAGACAAGGAGCTTCTTTTCTTGGTATTCTTGACATTGCTGGTTTTGAAATATTTGAGGTAAGCAAAAGTTATCTAATATACAGTATGATGCATTCCATAAGTTGTTTTTTTTTTTGTAAATACAGAAGTGTGGTCAATGGTTCAGAGCCAGTAAGAAGGCATTAAAGTACAGTTAATGGTTATTCTAAGAGCACATATTTCAGTGCTCAACAGGATGTTATATAACTTTATTTTACATTTTAGGTCAACTCATTTGAGCAGCTCTGTATCAACTACACCAACGAAAAACTCCAGCAGCTGTTCAACCACACTATGTTCATTCTGGAGCAAGAGGAATACCAAAGAGAAGGCATTGAGTGGAATTTTATTGACTTTGGTCTAGATCTGCAACCATGCATAGAACTTATTGAGAGGCCTGTAAGTCATTTGTAAGATGTAATATAACTTTTTTTTTAATGCAGAAGACAGAAAGTGTCAATTGCTTTTTATGTGGTCTATTAATTTGTAGAATAATCCACCTGGTGTGTTGGCTCTTCTGGATGAAGAGTGTTGGTTCCCCAAAGCCACTGATGTCTCATTTGTGGAGAAACTGTTCCAAGAACAAGGGAACCATATTAAGTTCCAAAAACCCAAGCAACTTAAGGATAAAACCATCTTCAGCCTTCTTCACTACGCTGGAAAGGTATGGCTAATTTCTAGAAATATATGGTGCACTGCAAACAGACATTACCAAAACGTTGCTTTGTCTTCTATAGGTGGATTATGATGCCACGGCTTGGCTAACCAAGAACATGGACCCCCTGAATGACAATGTAACCTCATTATTGAACCAGTCATCAGATAAATTTGTTGCAGATCTATGGAAAGATGGTATGACATGATTATTGTCAATGTATGTTTTGCTTGACTAGTTGCCATATATCTATACAGTAAAACCAAACAACAACGTAGATGAAAACCAAGTGGGTGTTCATCAATTGTTTCAATTCCATTGTAACGAGTATGTAAAAGATGACAATTGGTACAGTCCTATTTATCTTTTGTAGTTGACCGTATTGTGGGGCTTGATCAAATGGCAAAAATGACTGAAAGTTCCCTACCAAGTGCTTCCAAGACGAAGAAAGGCATGTTCCGTACTGTCGGCCAACTTTACAAGGAGCAGCTGGGCAAACTGATGACAACACTGAGAAACACAAATCCAAACTTTGTCCGTTGTATCATTCCAAATCATGAAAAACGGGTACGTTCTTATTATAGTTGCTAAATGGAAATGTTGTAGTTGTATAGGAATGTGTTATATTGTCCTATAGATATTTTGAATACGGTTGAACATTGAAGGTCTATGTAATTTTGGCAATCCGCAATGTTCTATGAAACTTTAGGATATTCTGAGATTGTCCATTTTGGAAAATCACTTTTTGCTAGAGAGGTTCCCCAACCGCAAGCTAACTGCAGTATCCTGATGCTGAGACACCAGCAAGTGTTCAACTTCACTGCAGTGCCACCGCAGGGCAAGTGAATTGTCACTGAAATCAATGGACAGTCTGTGACAGACAGATGCTCTTTGAAGCCTTGGTTGATATATAAATGAGGGACTTTCACTGGCGATCCTTTGTTGTATTTCAGAATCCCCTACTGGAGTATTTCTAAACCAGAAAATCCATTACCAAAGTTCCAAAGGGATTGAGATGGCTATTCTCATCCCTAGTTTTAAAGAGGATGTCCAAGTGTTTAAAACTGATGACCTATCTTCAATATGGCTCATCAGTATCTGACTGGTGTGGGGGTGTGGCTCCAACATCCAGCAACCTGCTGATCAGCTTTTTGAGGAGTCTGTGGCACTTTGGTGAGCACTGCAGCCTCTTCCTAGGCCAGTGACCTTACATTCATCGGTCACATGACCTAGGTGCAGTTCAGTCCTATTCAAGTGAATGGGGCTGAGCTGCAATACCAAGTGCAGCTGCTATCCGATGGATGGTGCTGTGGCTGGTAAGCTGCCAGGAGACCACAGGATGCCACAACCTCTTTAAACAGCTGATTGGTGGGCGTTCTTGGTGTTGGATCCCAACCGACCAGATACTGATGTCCTATCCTGAGGATAGGTCATCAGTATTAAACACTCGGAAAATCCCTTTAAAGGAAATGTATTATATTACTGCTTACTATATTTTATCTACCGTTATGTTTATTTTCATGATGCCATGAGAATGTGAGTATGTTTGGAAATAAAATTGTGCATTATATAGTCTTTTTTTAATATACACATTTTTATGAGATCATGGCCCTCATTTACTATTGTAGTTGGGCCTAAATTCTAGTCTAAGTCTGCATTTTAACCAGAATTACTAAATCTGCTGCTATGTATCTAACGTTATAACTGCCTCGTCAGTCAGGAAAGCTCGATGCCCATCTTGTTCTGGAACAGCTGAGGTGTAATGGTGTCTTGGAAGGCATCAGAATTTGTCGTCAAGGATTCCCCAACAGAATCGTTTTCCAGGAGTTCCGGCAAAGGTAAATCCATCATTAACTTGTTTTCTTACTTATAATATCATTTTGAACATAAACTATAGCATAGGATAGTAAGAAAGGAAATACAATAATCAATAAAACACTGACCTGAAGCAAAATTATAATCTAAAGAGGTTCTATGTGATACATGCATATAGTAGAATACATACAGATACTATATAGACTGTATATGTATTAAATAGTGCCAGACATCTGCAGAAAAAAATAATTCTCCTGTCCATTTATTCCTTACTACAGATATGAAATCCTCGCTGCTGGAGCTATCCCTAAAGGCTTTATGGATGGTAAACAGGCCTGTGTGATCATGGTAAGTAAAGTACGCTACTGACTAAATATGTCACCCTGTCACAGCTGTTTGAAAATGCCGCTGGACTCACCAGTGCTCAGCTTAGCGTTGTTGGCTACTCACTGCTTGCCAAGCACAGCGCCGTCGATTGTATAGCTGCTGTACTAGGTATTTCAGCTCAGTCTCATTCAGTTGAATGGGACTGAGTTGCATCTAGGCCAAGTGAGTGATGAACGTGACATCACTGGCCTAAGAAGAGGCCATAGGGTTCACAGAGAGCTGCTGCCACTTCAAACAGCTGATCATGAGGATAGGCCATCAGTATCAAATTCCAGGATAACCCCTTTAATATAAGTAGAAGATCTACAGGCACAATAATGTGAACAAAGCATCCTCACTATACATTTCACCCATTAGGATCAGACTGGCCAACCAGAGGGCCCAGGCTCTGACATAATAATAAGCCTTGTAGGCCCTGAAGAAGACAACCTTGTTTGGAACTGTTTTGGAGCTACTAGGAACAATTCTTTATTGGGTGATTTGCAAATAACCTATTAGACCTTATAGAGGATACTGTATACCCTTTGCGTACAATGATAAGAAGTATTACAGAGCAATTAAGAGTGGACAGACCTGTTCTGTTAAGACTCACAGGAGAGGTGGGCACACTAAATATAATGAGTGAAAAACTCAATGTCCTCCAAACATCAGTATACCATTCCAGAGAAAAGAGGGGAATTTAAAACGAGAGAATGTACATCAGAAATATTATAATCATGAAGAAACATTAATATTTAAAAAACAGCATAAAAAAACGTGCACAAACATGACGGTGACCCATAAAATGGTAACACACTAGGCCAGGCATATATGAAACCTTGCCCTATGGCTTTGGCAGGCATGTTCTGTACAGAAGGAAGATAGGCTAGTGGTCCATCAGAATTATTGCTATGTGTGTGCTCTTATTGGTAAATCTAAAAGATCAATTATTTTATTTTGTCAGATCAAAGCCTTAGAACTTGACCCCAATCTGTACAGGGTTGGCCAAAGTAAAATATTCTTCAGGACAGGTGTCCTTGCCCACCTGGAAGAGGAACGAGACTTGAAGATCACAGATATAATCATTGCTTTCCAAGCTCAAAGTCGTGGTTTCCTTGCAAGAAAGTAAGTAATAGCATTAAAAGGCAATACCATACTGTACAACATCCCCAACCATGGACTGCTGAAGTGTTGGCAAATATTATAGCTGACTTGACCTTATTGTGGCCTGTCTATGAGTACTTCTACTATTCTGTTTGTTAGTTAGATCAAGCCAATCAATATAATATCATATGACGTTCTTCATAAGCCAAACAACGAAGAAGGGATGTTTGTATGCTGTAGTCTTGGTTTATTCACCCATGTCTTTCATACAACGTTTCAGCAACTACATGGAGCTTTTCTCAAGGTCCCTCCTTTCTTCATTGTTTCACTTGTGTTGTATGGTGACCATGATATCAGGTTCCCTGAGGCTTTGCATCCCATAATTCATACTGTGCAGCTCTACTTATTCATTTGATATAAGTCTTCATATTTAGATGCAGACGTGTATAATCATGGAACTTTTCAAGACACTGTGATACTTTGTGACACCAGTTGTCATATTTAAAGCATTGAAGGAATGGAATCTACCAGCCCACTTGTGTTAGACTAGGTTCACATAATCTGTAAGGAATTACGTTTTTCTGTTTCATTATGGAAGCAGAAAAACAGAATTCAAGCTGTGATGGATTTGTCAAATGACACACATCAGCAAGGCCTGACGGAACCCATTAGAACAGTGGAATCCAATAGGTTTCCATCATGGTGTCTGTGATTTTGCCAGAAAAATCTCCTAATGGAACTTCCAACTAAGGGGTTGTTCACATATCAGTTATTTGATCAGTTATTTCCATCAGTTATTGTCAGCCAAAACCAGGAGTGGACACTAAACAGAGATCAGGTGTAATGAAAAGATCTGCACCTCTTTGGTGTTTTTGACCCACTCCTGGTTTTGGCTCACAATAACTGATGGAAATAACTGATCAAATAACTGATATGTGAACAACCCCTAAGATGTGAATCTAGCCTTATGTGTGCATTTATATATGTCCACAATGTCTTTCCTACTCACAGGGCATTTGCAAAGAGACAGCAGCAGCTAACTGCAATGAAAGTCATTCAGAGAAATTGTGCTGCTTATCTGAAACTCAGAAACTGGCAATGGTGGAGACTGTTCACTAAGGTAAACTTCTGAAACCTTCACTTATTCAAAATAAAATATCTATAGCAATGATTTGCACAATTACATGCAAATATCTGGTCTATTAGAATGATATGTCCTTACATTGCAAGGTGTACGGCTTAAAGGTCTCATGCTCATGGGAAATATATTTTCAGGTCAAACCTCTACTGCAAGTCACCCGTCAGGAAGAAGAAATGCAAGCCAAAGATGAAGAGCTTAAAATGGTCACCGAAAGGTTCCACAGAACAGAGATTGAATTGAGGGAGATACAAATGAAGCATGTTCAGGTATATGGAAACTGGGACACGTTTTATGACAGCCGATTCACAATAATTTGATGAGTCTAAGATCTATGGACTAGGGTAAACCTTTAACCATGGTTATATTGTACTTGCCTAGTTGACAGAAGAGAGGAACTTACTCCAAGAGCAGCTTCAGGCTGAGACTGAGCTATTTGCTGAAGCAGAAGAAATGAGGATACGACTGCAAGCCAAGAAACAAGAACTGGAAGAGATTCTACATGAAATGGAAGTCCGTATAGAAGAAGAAGAGGAACAGACCCAGCAACTACAAGCAGAGAAGAAGAAAATGTTGCAGCAGATGCAGGTAATGTGTCATTTGATATCTTCTGTCCTTTGCCATCGTCGTCAAAACATGTCTACTATTGGCATTGACGATATGTAACTTTGATACATCAAATTAGTAGTATGTATTTAAAATATCTCATTTCCACTAGGTAGGAGATGTTGTCCTAAAAAATAACCCACATGTACGGTCCTGTGCAAAACTGGGAAAACCGATGCAATGAAAGAATCCTTTCAAAAATAGAAGTGTTAATAGTTTATCTTTATCGGTTAACAAAATGCAAAGTAAATGAACAAGAGAAATCTAAATAAAATCAATATTTGGTTTGACCACCCTTTGCCTTCAAAACACTATGCATTCTTTTAGTTACATTTAAAGAACTTTGGAAGGGAGGTTGTTCTATACATCTTGGAGAAGTAACCACAGATCTTTTGTGGATGTAGGCTTGCTTAGATCTTCCTGTCTCTTCATGAAATCCCATACAGATTCAATGATGTTAAGATCAGTTCTCTGTGGGGGCCAATTCATCATGTCCAGGACTTCTTGTTCTTCTTCTCCCTGAAGACAGTTTATAATGACATTGGCTGCATATTTAAAGTCGTTGTCCTGCTTCAGGAAAAATTTTTATTCAAACTAGTAACACTTCTATTTTTTAAAGCATTCTTATGTTGCAGCTTTTTTCTCACACCTGCTCAAAACAAATGCACTGTATATGAGATATCATAATATCACAATTTCCACTTCAGGACCTGGAGGAACAATTAGAAGAGGAAGAAGCAGCAAGACAGAAGCTACAACTGGAGAAAGTGACAGCTGAAGCCAAGATCAAGAAATTGGAAGATGATGTTCTTTTAATGGACGATCAAAACAACAAGTTATCTAAGGTATAAGCATATAGATTATTTTTGTTTAACATGAAAATAATGTTTTTACCTGAATCACAAAATATATAATAATATCTTTGGTAAACTAGGAGAGAAAGGTGCTTGAAGAGAGAGTGAACGACCTAACATCTAATTTGGCAGAAGAAGAAGAAAAAGCAAAGAACCTAACAAAATTAAAAAATAAACATGAATCTATGATCTCAGAACTGGAAGGTTAGTATATTTATTGATTATTGGTAAATGTATATATACTGCTATACAGGGTCAAGTGCCTTGGGGACTCTATAACCTTGAAGACCTGAGGGCTTCCACCACCTTCCTTCCCTGATGGTTGTTTGGTGATTCTATCCAGCTGAGAAGCTGTGGAGGTCATGTGACCCTCTCTTTTGAAGTTTATGGGATGCTGGTGCAGTTGATTTCTATAGACTGCTGTTATAACAGCCTGTGACAGTTAGTCAGTTGGGGTTTGGGATCCACAGTTGGGATGGAGGCCACTACCATTTATTTTTCCAGGGGTCTCCTCCAACCTTTGTAAGGCCCTGCTGATATACTGAGGTGTAGTAAACCTGGAATGCATAACAATATTTCAAATTCTTAAACATGAATATGTAGTTATTGTTACTTGAATCTCATATATTAAGTTACCTTTGATCTTAGATCTAACCATAAATTATTATTATACACTACAGAAGATAAGAACTAGTTGTCACAAGTGTCAAACGGGCATGAACCCATTGCATTGCAACTTATAGACTTATGACTTATAGCTCAACCTGGGTGTAGAGTCTAAGGGATCCGCTGGTGTTTATACCTTTACCCACTACATGGAATTAGTAACAACTGATGTGACACTAGCTGGTGACAACTGGACTTGGTGTAAAATAAGTGGTCAGAAGTCATAATCAAATAGGTAGAACTCAGGACTGGTAGAGTTCAGGCAATATGATAGACTGGAACAAGGTAAGGGCAGGTGGCGGACAAGAAAAATGTTGTCAAGCCAAGTAAGAAACAGAAGTAGCCAAGTGAAATAGAACACTAGTACAGAGATGGAACACAGTGTTATGTATTTTCACGCCCAAAGTGAATGAGCAGGGTACCTTAAATTTCCTGGAGTTACATGGAATAGGCTGGAGCAGAGTAGTATTAGTACACACTGGGAGTAATACTAGAAGTCCGAGGAGACCACAATCCACAGCGTCATGGACAGCAGACAGAATGCAGGAAGTCGGAACACTGGGCAGCGTGAGAGTATGCCAGGCAGGTCAGTGGGCAAGCCTGGGACAGCAGCAGCAGGTGACAGCAGGACACTGGCCCAACTGGCAGACTATTACAGTAGCCAATTGAAACAGCATCATCATCTTACCTGACATCTTTTTGCCCTTCTTACAGTACGTCTAAAGAAGGAAGAGAAGAGCAGGCAAGAGCTTGAGAAGGTAAAGAGAAAGATGGAAGGAGAATCAAATGACCTTCATGAACAAATTGCTGACCTGCAGGCACAAATCGCTGAGCTCAAACAGCAATTAGCCAAAAAAGAAGAGGAGCTACAGGCAGCTCTTGCCAGGTGACACATTTTAATCAACTGCTCAAGCAAGAAGAAGAATGTTTCAGGGATGAACTGATAGTGTATAAAGATTAATTGTGAGGGGAGCTTATATTAAAGTGTCAACTGTAATAGTAAAGTAACCACAGAACATTGAAGGTTTCCAGTATGTGGGCTTCTATAGGATTCTAGATCTGCAGATGCAAAACATTATAAATGTAAATTGCAGTATTAGAATTATTTAGGACAGAGATGTCACTTTACTGCTGTACTTGACAAACTCATTGTTTCCAATTTGTCTCCATTTTTACCACTTGAAGGTTGGAAGATGAAACTGCCCAGAAAAATAATGCATTGAAAAAAATAAGAGAGTTGGAAGCACATATCTCTGACCTTCAAGAAGACTTGGAATCAGAAAGAGCAGCAAGAAACAAAGCAGAGAAGCAGAAGAGAGACTTAGGTGAAGAGTTGGAAGCACTAAAGACGGAGCTGGAAGACACACTCGACAGCACAGCAACACAACAAGAGCTCCGGTGAGTGCGCCACAAAATCCCAACACACATGATCCATTTCAAAATGCAGCTGAGACATAAGACAGAGAAGATGAAACCATAAGACTCAAAAATGAAATAACATTGAGGAATGCAACAACCTTTAAGAGGGCAGCACAAAGGGCAGACTACATTTTCATGGTCCTCAGCATTATGTACACCTTGCAAACAACTAGCATAAGGTGGTGTTCATAAATTGCAATAAAATAAATTCATGGATAATGGAGAGTGCCACAACTCTCATTCCTGCTCTGTTTAAATGAACAACTGGGTTTGCAGGACCACATGCTTTTATAGGTGGGAACACCAGCAATGAGACATTTGGGGCATATCCTAGATACAGTGATCCCTCAAGATACAGTGGCCTCAGGATACAATATTTTCAACATACAATGGTCTTTTTTGACCCATCGTAAGTTGAAACTAGAATCAACATACAATGTCTCAGACTTAGATCCAACCAATCAAGACCACTTCTCTGGTAAAATAGCTGGATTAATTGCTAGTTAGCAGCTATTCCTGGTAAGGACTTGTTTTATCTGTCTTAGTTATCTGCTTATTTTTCTTAAATCTTCATTTTCTCTTATCTTGGATGACATTTTGGGGCTTTGGATTACTCAACTTACAATGGTTTAAACATACAATGGTCATCCTGGAACCAATTAATATTGTAACTTGAGGGTATATGCTATAAAGTTCTATTAGTGGAATATAATCTTAATTGTAGACTTATAGTATGTTGTGTATATAATGCCTCACAATGTACCTACTCTATCACAGAGCGAAGAGAGAACAGGAGGTCACTGTACTGAAGAGGGCATTGGAAGAGGAAACAAGAACACATGAAGCCCAGGTCCAAGAGATGAGACAGAAGCATACTCAAGCTGTGGAAGAGATAACAGAGCAACTGGAACAAGTTAAAAGGGTAAAAATTACTGGTATTCATTATTATCATGAAATAAAAAAAAGATGTATTAGCAAGACCCTCAATGATGTGATATCTTTCCAACATTTAGGTTAAAGTCAATTTGGAAAAGAGCAAACAAGGTTTGGAGAAGGAGAACTCAGACCTTACGATAGAAATACGATCACTCAATCAGGCCAAACAAGACGTAGAGCATAAGAAGAAAAAGCTTGAAGTTCAGTTGCAAGAGCTCCAGTCTAAGTATACCGAAGGAGAACGGGCTAGAAACGAGCTGACAGAAAAATCCCACAGAGTACAGGTACCAAATGCCACCATATTTGGAGATTACTTTGTCACTCTTTATGGTTATAATTGCTGCTTTACTCAATAAAGTTTTCTTATATCTGTAGGTGGAACTGGAAAATGTCACTGTCCTACTCAGCGAAGCAGAGACAAAATCCATCAAACTTTCCAAGGATGTTGCAAGCTTGTCATCACAGCTTCAGGACAGTCAGGCAAGCGATAAATTATTACTAGGCCCCTCATTTTTCTTTCAGTCATTCTTTTCTGTAGACGTAAATTAACAGACTTGATTTTGTAGGAGTTGCTGGCAGAAGAGACTCGCCAGAAGTTGAATGTGGCCACTAAGCTCCGCCAAGTAGAAGATGAGAAGAATAGCCTCCAAGAACAACTAGATGAGGAAGCAGAGGCCAAGCAGAACCTTGAACGTCACATCTCCACACTGAATGTCCAGGTAATTGTTCTGTACTATATGAGCCTTTTAACCATGTTTTTTTCAAGAGGCAACAGCATGGATCATTAGATTGTTGTATGACTGGATACTTGATTGAAAGTAAGAGTAAGGAGTACATGGGGGGGTCATTTATCATTTTGAAATACGCCTAAATTAGGCGCATTTCAGGTTCAGATTGCAGTGCAACAGCTAGTCTCACACCAGGTCTAAATAAGTGGGAGGAGAAGGGGGCAGGTCGGCTTGCCCCTCTAATTTACCAGAAGCTGTCTTAAATTTAGAACTGACTCTGGATGTGCCAAAGTTATGGGGAGGCCTGCGCCTCTTCATAACTTTGGTGGATCCTCCATCAGCTTGGGGCTTTATTAAGACCAGCTTCTTAAACGCCGGTCTTAATAAATGTGCCCCATACTGTAAATGTGTCTTAGATTGCTGATAAATAAAAGTATATAAATGACATATGGAATGCCCATTAGTGAGTCCGCTGAATTAAATTTCCTATTTCAGCTCTCAGACTCCAAGAGGAAACTGCAAGAATTTACTGCCACAATAGAATCAATGGAAGAAGGCAAGAAAAAGTTCCAGAGAGATATTGAGTCCATGACACAACAGTTTGAGGAGAAAGCTGCTGCTTATGACAAACTAGAAAAGACCAAGAATCGCCTTCAGCAGGAGCTTGATGACTTAGTAGTTGACTTGGACAATCAGCGCCAGCTTGTGTCCAACTTGGAGAAGAAACAGAAGAAATTTGACCAGGTTTGTGACCATCTATCAGACTGGCATCTATATGATATCATAACTTTATAGATAGTTGAATAACCTGTTCATGTTATGTCGGCAGATGTTGGCAGAGGAGAAAAACATATCTTCAAAATATGCGGATGAGAGAGACAGAGCTGAGGCAGAAGCCAGAGAAAAAGAAACCAAGGCCTTATCACTTGCCAGGGCTCTTGATGAAGCCTTACAATCCAAGGAAGAGCTTGAGAGGGTTAATAAACTACTTAAGGCTGAAATGGAAGACTTGGTCAGCTCCAAGGATGATGTAGGCAAGAATGTAAGTAACATGAATTGCTGAATTAAAATGTACATTACTTCTGATTAGTTGCTATCAGCAAAAGAACTTCTGAAATGTTGTCAGATTATATCAGATCTCAAATAACATATAAAGTGAAACACTGAGAAAGTAAATGACCAAAATGTGTTTCTCTACTAAGGTCCATGATTTGGAGAAATCAAAACGAGCCCTTGAACAACAAGTTGAAGAGATGAGGACACAGCTGGAAGAGTTGGAAGATGAGCTTCAAGCAACAGAAGATGCTAAACTTAGACTTGAAGTCAACATGCAAGCCCTTAAAGCACAGTTCGATAGAGATTTACAAGCAAGAGATGAGCAGAATGAGGAGAAGAGGAGGCAGCTGGTCAAACAGGTAAGTCATAATCATCACTATTAAATACACAAACTATGGATGAAATGAAAGTTCAAATATAAGGAATGTAAGAGATTATGGGTATAATATATGATAATAAAATGATTCTATTTTCTATCCAAGCAATAGGATGGTCTTCAGTGATTGTTTATTCTCACTTTCTAAGGTTCATGAGTATGAAACAGAACTGGAAGATGAACGGAAACAGAGAACATTGGCAGCTGCAGCCAAGAAGAAATTAGAAGTTGACCTCAAAGACTTGGAAGGACAAGTTGACTTTGCCAACAAAGGCCGGGATGAAGCTATCAAACAACTAAGGAAGCTGCAGGTCAGCATAGAACATTCCTGACAAACAAGAGGCATATTCATACACAGCTACCGTATATTATAGCATTACATAAAATACACACCTGTACATACAGGTTTCTCTTGGTATCTCTAACAGCAGTCAACAATGAGTCACAGGCCCACTAGGTTACCAGGACCAAACCAGGGAGTAGAGTCTAAGTCATTGTGCGTTTTTCACCGTTAACCCACAGGAAATACACAGGTCGACTCCCATGAGCAGTGTCCATCAGCAACAGACAGGCAGGGGATTCCCAACTATGGAATGGGAAAAGTAAGAAAAAAATCATAGTCAGATGGAGTAATATTTGCAGCAGGGAAAGTTCAGTCATAAGCAAAGATTAGGCAGAGGTTAGGATTGGCACCAGACAACTATATAGAGTCAAGAAACATGCCGGGCAGTTGACGTAGCTAGTAAACACAAACACGCATTTGAAGACTATGAACCAAATGGACCTTTTAGCCCACAGTGGTGTTGGAAAGACCCTACTAAAGCTTAAAACACACGAGCATAACTGAAGTCAAGGGCCTGCCCTTTATGAGCCTTTGTTGCTTAGGAAGAGAATACAGTATGTTTCATAATCTATGTAGCATAATTAAAAATCTGCGTATCCACACTTAGGCTCAGATGAAAGACTTCCAGAGAGATCTTGATGAAGCTCGTGCTGCACGAGAGGAGATCTTTACTACTGCTAGAGAGAATGAGAAGAAAGCCAAGAGCTTCGAAGCTGAACTCATCCAACTACAAGAGGTAACAGATACGATTTTTGCATAGAAAGAGAAATTAAACCAAATGGCACCAGAACCTAATAGATGATGCTTACTCTTGAAGGATTTGGCTGCTGCTGAGAGGGCGAAAAAACAAGCCGAGATGGAGAAGGAGGAGCTTGCAGAAGAACTTGCAGGAAGTGCATCAGGAAAGTAAGTAGTCATAGAGACACCAGGTAACAAGGACCTATGGGACCCCAAACCACCATGACCAGCTTTGGTAGCATGAATATGAGAAGCTTATTATTATGTTGTTTTTTGAAATACACAGGGATCATGCACACAGTGATGTCACAGTGGTGGGATAACATACACAGTGAAGTTGCAGCAGTGTCTTGACAGCTGTTCTGAGACTACAACTTCCTGTCTCACTATATGTCAGGGCAACATGGCTGTTGTAGGAAAGCTGTAGGTTGTATCACCTTATTTAAATATTTCTCATGATATAGTATTTCACAATCATTTACATAATTACAATAGATCCACCCTCCTGGATGATAAGCGTCGTCTAGAAGCCAGAATCGCACAGCTGGAGGAGGAATTGGAAGAAGAACAGGGCAACATGGAGGGCATGAGTGACAGAATGAGGAAAGCCGTGCAGCAGGTAGGTATCAGGACAATGGCAGAAGTTATACACTAGTGGGACTGGCCTTTATGGGTTTTGTGCATCCTTGTTCGCAGGCAGAACAACTTACCAATGAACTGGCGGCTGAGCGCAGCACTTCACAGAAGAACGAGAGCGCACGCCAGCAGCTGGAGAGGCAGAACAAGGAACTCAAGAGCAAATTGCAAGAAATGGAGGGTACCGTCAAGTCCAAATTCAAGTCTACTATCTCTGCATTGGAAGCTAAGATCTCACAGCTTGAGGAACAGTTAGAACAAGAAGCCAGGTATGCACTTTATCTTGAATGATCTCTGTTCCCTTATTTTATATGATACACAGATGATGGCACATATTTACAGTACTTGCTGCTCAAGGCTCCATCCTTGTAGTTCATCTCACAACAGCACCACCTAGTGGACGAAAGCTGTAACAGTAGCCTCTGACATTTCTCATCCAAATCAGTGTCACACACATTTACCATAGTTATTCACTTTGTAAATTTCAGAGACAAACAGGCATCATTGAAATCATTAAAACAAAAAGACAAAAAGCTTAAAGAAGCTCTTCTGCAAGTTGAAGATGAGAGAAAGCAGGCCGAGCAATACAAGGACCAGGTAAACCCACTTCAACACCTTAAAATAAACCTTTAAAGGAGACCTGTCACATTTCCTGACATGGCTGTTTTAGTCAATAATCATGCCATTAAATTTTGCAATGCAATTCTGGGCATCTGTTCTTAGAACTCTGCATTGTGCCGTTCCTCTGTTATTCCTCCCTAATATTTATGAATAAACTGACTACTTTTTTATTACTACTTTTATTATTTTCCTTGTCAAAGAGGTATGACCCACTGATTGGACAATGACAGACAAACCCCTAACTGTAGCACCTAGTTGTCATGTTCCTAAATTTCCTGGAGGAATAACAGAGGAATTGTCATATTATAGTTCTATTATGGGGAATATAATTATTTACTAAATCCATCAGGATAGATGACAGCTCCAAGAGATTAGGTATGATGTAAGATTAGAGTCTAACCCAGTGATGGCTAACCTCGGCACTCCAGCTGTGGTGAAACTACGACTCCCAGCATGCTCCATTTATTTCTGTTGAGTTCTGAGAGCAGTCAAGCAAGGGGGGCATCTTGGGAGTTGTAGTTTTACCACAGCTGGAGTGCCAAGGTTAGCCATCACTGGTCTAACCTGTTAGTCCCCTAAATGGCTTCCACCCAGGCTCAGTTGTGGATTGGGCATTTCTAGGGGCCCCAAACAAATTTATGACTGGAGGCCCCTGTCACACCTCTAAGCCCCAACCTGTCATCCTGCTAAGCCCACCACATCAGCCCACTCTTAGTTTAGCAATGCAGCCTGAGCACTTCCCCTCTGGGCCCACTGCACAAACAGTATGTCTGCCCCTTTATTCAGTCTTTTCAGTCAACCGTTTGTGGCCAGCAGGGGATCCCCTCATCTCTGGGGTCCTAAGCATTTTCTTGGTTTTCGTGGTGGTAAGGTCTGCCACCGCCCAGGATAGAAAAACTACAGTTCCTCCGCTATCTCAAGATTAAAGCACTGCAGCTTCTGTTCAGAGTTGTGATCATCATTTTTACAAGGACAATGGGGGTCATTTACTAAGACTAGCATGTCAAACCACACCGCCCCACAAGACCCCACAGCCTGTATCCACCCACCCACTTAAAAATGGTGAAAGTATCAGAAAAAAACTAAAAAGTCACAGATTTTGTCATAAAATGGTACTTTCAACAAATTAGCAATTTTTTTTTTCTATGCCAAAAAACCTGGCGTAAATCTATGGTATTTATGTCTCAATTCTCATGTATCAATCATCGATTTCAGGCCGAAAAGGGAAATTTAAAACAGAAGCAACTGAAGCGGCAAGTAGAGGAGGCTGAAGAAGAAACACAACGTCTCAACGCTACCCGTAGGAAACTGCAGAGAGAGCTGGATGAGGCCACTGAGAGTAATGAGGCGCTGACCAGAGAGCTCAGTGGACTTAAGAGCAAACTCAGGTAAGGTCATAATATGTATTGGCTGCAAGTAGTGAATATATATGGCGAGTGAATCAAAATGAGGGCATGATAGAAGTGACTGCCCCCTAGTGCCAGGTTAAAGCAGCTGCGACCTGTTGTCTCTGTGGTCCTAAAGGCTCATCTGTCACATAGGAATACACCTTCATTATAAAGCATATAGTAGGCAGGTTACAGATTTTGCATTAGGTCCCGATAACTTCACGTTAAAGAGCATCTGTCATCATGATAAACCCTATTAAACCAGGCATACTGCCTATTTCGGGATGATCATGCTGGGTGAAATGCCCCCTGTCTTGTAGCAATCTATTTTTTTTTTAAAAATGTATACTTTTATTTTTATGCTAATCAGGTGCTTGGAGCACCAAGGGGGCCGGTCCAGCCCCCTGGAGCACTGCTTCACCACTCCCTCCCATTAAGTAAGAGTACCAGGTGTCCTCACCCTGAAATCTTGAACAGGCACTGGCAAGACATCAGTCGTCGCATGTTAGAGTTCAGTCTGCGCATGTGCATTTCAGATCTTATTAGCTGAGACAGTTGAATGAGATCTGAAATGCGCATGCGCAAATTGAACTCTCGCCAGCACAGGTGCGAGATTTCAGGGTACGGCAGGAAGACAGTGAGGACGTCTGGCCCTGCCATCTCACGCATGCGCCGGCAAGAGTTCAATAGATGCACATGCAGTAGATCACATGTGGCACCTGTCTCTCAATGTGAGTGGCTTAGGGGGAATGGCAGTGGTGAAGTGGTGCTCCGAGAGCCTAGACCTACCCCTCAGTGCTCCAAATGCCTAATTAGCATATGAACTGTGCAGCTGCTTCAAAAGAGGGGGCATTTCACTCAGCATGGTCAACCCTAACAGCAGGCATTATGTCTGTTTTAATAGGGTTGATCATGTTGACACATGCTCTTTAAGCTTTTGGTAAGGGGTGCCATAAAGTGAGCTGTGCCTGCTTTGTGTAGGAGATACACACTATGATGTCTTACATTATATTTTATCTTTATATGGGAGCAGGGATGACCTATTCTTGTATTAGATGATGATGAAGCAGCGAGGTATTTAAGGCCACATTTGTTTATTTCTCCACACTTTGACCACTCACATCCCTATTAGAACACATTATCAGGGGAGCGGAGCCTGCCAGTATGCTGTGCCAATCTTGTCATCTCCATTACCTTGTATGGTAAAAGACATTACACTGGAAAAAAGGCAAAGAATGCCGGACGGGTGAAATTATACAAAGATCAACTTGGAACTAGGAAGCTATTCTACTGGTGACACTTTGTTAATTGACCTCATTAAACCCACAATATTCGCGTAGGAAGAGCCGGTGGGAAAGTTTTGAGGGCAGGACTTACTCAAACATAGCAATATTTTACTCAAGTGCCAAGTAGATGACCATTTGTGACAATATCATAAGGGCTTGTATTAGAAATGGTTGGTTCAGGACAACGAAAATCAGAAGAATCAATCAGAAAATGTATCCTCCTTGTTCAGAACCCAGCATTGTTTCTTAAAGGGAACTTATCACATTGAAAAAGTAGTGCGATCTTCAGGCATCTTGTTATAGACCAGGAGGAGCTGAGCAGATTGATATATAGTTTGTGGGTAACTAGTTAGTATAACCCGGTTAAACCTCTGCTCTTACTATGTTTAGGAGTCCAGTAGGTGGTTCTACTCAGGGATTGACAGCCTTCCATGTATGAATGTGCATACAGAGACAGCTGTCAGTCACTGAGAAGGACCTCCTACTGGACTCTTAAACAGAAAAAGTTATACTTATTCTTTACCCACAAATGATATGTCAATCTAATCAGCTCCTCTTGCTCTATAACATGCAGCCGGCAGATAGGACTGCATTGTTAATGTGACATTATCATAGTTTTGATCAGTTGGGTTCAGGTAATGATCCCCTCACTGATTGCTGCCATGTAGACACAGAGGTGCTCCTCGGGTTTTTTTCAGTTCTCCTGGGAGAAGAAGCAGATCCATTGGGTACTTGGACCATAGACTCTCTAGGAGCTTGTAGACCACTTTGCGCATTTCTCCCAGGACGGCCCAAAAAGGCCAGTGGCAATCGGTATGAGGTCTCATGACCCAGGCGTCTTCTGATCAAATTTCTGACGTGTCACTATGACACTTTAACTTGTTGAATCTTTCATATTACAAAATCCATGTCCAGATTAGAAACAGAACTCTTCAATCCTTATGTTGGTGATGTGAAGTGCTCTTGTTGTGGTGTGCTGGTATAACAGCTGCAGACTTTCTATTGCAGAGGGACACAGGATACTACGCAATGACTAAGCAGGTACCAATGCCTTCAATTTTGCAGCTCCTCCTAGATGGGCGTACTTCCACCTTATACTACTTGTTCCTTTTAAAGACACATTGAATGTCTCAAATTCTTTCTAATAGACCATGTAACCTATTGTCTGGACTACTAAAAGGAATAAAATATAATGTAAAAAAATACATGTAAAAAAATGGAAATGAAAAGGATGAAACATGCAATGTGTCTTCAAACTTCCACACTTTTCCTGCAAAATCTGAAGGCTTGGACATCTATCTATGAATACAATCTAATTCCTAAGAGAAAACTGAGCAAATTAAAAAAACTAACGTTCTCCACCCAGATGGACATATTGTAGACAGTATACCGCACGTAACTAACTTAACACACGTCTCCAGTGTCATGTGGAATGTGTCCATCATGCATGATAATAAGCACTATATGTCAGCATTAACTGTACTTTATTTTATATTTGGAAAGCATTGTTCTTGTGTAAAGATTACTCTCATTTACAGGTTAACATTTTTTTAAGATACCCTGGGGACTCCAATTTTTTAAAAGAGTCTTTCTTAAAACCCATATACCTAATATAACAAGGAGGAACCTGGCAACAAGTATTCAGTTTTCCAGAAAAAGAGAAATTAAAGAGCACCTGTCAGCAGGATCAATCCCATCCTATCCTATTTACATTGGCGGTCAGGACCCGACACTAATGTATGCGATCGACGATAATGTCAATCACACACTTTAAATATCTCAGATGTCATGGTCAAATGTAACCATGGCATCTGATAGGTTAAAGACCGGGAACACATGCACATAGGAACCTAGTGTCATTCTAATAGACTCGAATCCTAATAAAATAGCATTGGAGTCTAAATAAAAAATTTAGATAAAACAATTTTTTAAAAATTAACATCATGGGCATTGCTGCATGCAAAAAAAAACCATATTAAAATATAAAAAATATTTATCCCATACGGCAAAGAGCGAAGCGGGAAAAAAAAGTCAAAATGGGCGATTTGCCATTTTTTGCTCGCTTCACCTCGGTCAGTTTTACCGCACAAGGGAATTGTTTTTTTTTTTTTATAATCCCACACCATTTGGAATTTTTTTCCTGCTTTCCACTATAGTGTATGGGACCGTAAATGTTGCCCATTAGAAAATACAACTTGTCCTGCAAAAAAGCAAGCCCTCATATGTGAATGGAAAAATAAAAAAAAAAAGTTATGGCTTTGGGAAGGTTGGGAATAACAAAAACAAAAATGAAAAAACGGAAAGTCGCCCCAGGTCTTGAAGGGGTTAATATAAGAAAAATCTTATAGTTTTCAATGTCTAGCATTCATGGCTAATTATACATTATAAGCACTAAACAAAGTATAACAGCTATGTGATAAAAAAAAATTAATGAAAATTAGTATCTATTCAGTAACAATGGTCAAGAGGACATATGTGTAGACCAATGGGGGGCCCAATAATAATGTTTTGGGTCTCCTGAGTGTCAAACATGCTATACCTCAGAACTACTAGAAACCATTATATTCATCTACTAAATCTTGGGTGTTCATGGGGCCACTCCATTCTTTTCAAACAATTGTACATAAAGATATCAGAGAAATAACTATGGATTTAAAGGGCATCTGTCAGCAGTTTTGTACCTATGACACTGGCTGACTTGTTACATGTGCGCTTGGCAGCTGTGTTGGTCCCATGTTCATTCTTCTCAGCAATGTGGACACGTGAACATGCCAAACGCACATGTAATAGGTCAGATGCCCTTTAAAGGGGTTCTCCGAGTTATATTTACCCTCAGGTCTGCGAGGGTCCGACACCTGGTACCCCCACCGAACAGCTGTCTGAAGAGGAGGCGCGCGCCGTGCCAGCGCTGCCTCTTCTTCATTTTTTACTTGCTCGTCGTAACATCCGCAGCGGTGAACAGGTGTAATTACAATAGCCGCCATTCATTTCAATGGGAGGGCTCGTTCCTATACACTCATATACATTGAAATGAATGGGGTGGCTTGGGTGTAATTAGACCTGCTCATCGCTACTGATGTTACAGCGAGCAGGTAAACAACGAAGGTTGGGAAAAACAAAAATGGCACGCGCCTCCTCTTCAGACGGCTGATCGGCGGGGGTGCCGGGTGTCGGACCCCCGCCAATCTGATGTTGATGACCTTCCGTGAGGATAGGTCATCAATAAATATAACTCAGATTACCCCTTTAATGTACATATAATATCCGGGCAGGTATAGTGACATTGGTATAAGCCAGGGACGCCCAACCTGCGGCCCTCCAGCTGCCCAACTTCCAACAGGCCCGATAGCTGTAGGTTGTCCAGGCATGCTGGGAGTTGTAGTTTTGCAGCATCTGGAGGGCTGCAGCTTGGGCATCCCAGGTATGAGCCACACAATAGCACATCCTGCTAATGCTGCATATTATTAACTGCCTCAGAAGCGGCTTTGCCTGCAGTAACATGACTGTTGTCAAAGACAAAAATGCATGCAGGAATGTGGCTTCAACTTACAGAACTAAATCATTATAACCTAAGGTCACAGTCAAAAGTGCCTTCCGTGCCACACTAATCCACTTCTTATTATAGGTGAATCGCATACTGTATGATATTTATCCATGTCTGTCTTCATTTGTCTCTGTTACAGATGCATGTATTTAAAGGTGATGTCCACTATGAAACAAACAAACAAAAAAGTTAAATCTCTGGTCAATGACATGTCATTTATACGAGCAATACATTGTGCAAACGTAGCCATCAGAGTAGCACCTTCTATTTGATCAAGAGGACTTCTTTTTCAGAATGCTAAGTCTGCCTCCTACTGGATCAGACAGAATCTCAGTCTCTAGTCACCTACTTATTAAGCCGGCCCAGAAAATTCCAACCCTGGTCAGAAATATAATAATCACTGACCTACCAAATGGGGCTTAAATGGGTAATTCCAGTTTTAGCAAATAAATGTTTTTTGTTTTTATTTTTATCATGTTATGCCATTTTGCAGTATACTTTATCTATCTATACCTCTCAGTTTTCTAAATATTAAAAAACAAACACAAAAACATACAGTCCTGGTCATATGGGACAGGAGCTGTGTCTTGTACCGAACTGTGCACCTTCCTCCATTCCCCAAAGTGAACAGTGATAGTCAGAGGCGGATTTGGCATTTCTGGGGGCCCTCATTTCACAGCTAAACCCTGCCTGTCACGCCTCTAAGCTCCACCCATCACACTGCTAAACTCTCCCCTGTCACACCTCTGAGCTCCACCCCACCAGCCCGCTAGGCCCTGCTCTCCTAGCTTAGAAATGCAGCCTGGGCACTTCTACTACTGCTCTGAATGCCCCTCGGCCCCCTGTGTAACGTTTGCCCCTTTGGTTATTTTTTTTATTTTTCTTAGCCAACTGCTGATCTCTGGAGCCCCAAGCAATATCTTGGGTTGTGTGGTGGTCGAACCCAGATGACACCTTCAGGTGATCCTGAAATAAATTAATGCAGAAGTAATACAGTAGGCATTTATTTGCAGAAACCAGAATATCCCTTTAAATACAATATTAAAATTTACATGAAACCATTTGTGACCAGATTTGTCTAAGATTCAATCCACATTTTAATTATTTGATTAATTCTTTATTTTCTTTCTGATGATCCGTAATACCCATGAAGAAATGTGACATCCCTTTAAATATTTCTGACTACTGGTCCTTAACTCAGATACTGTCTTCCATTTAGCAGCTCACCTGCCAATAAAAAAAACAGGTCTAACCGTTTTTCTTGCCTCTGACAGGCGGGGAAATGAACCATCAGGGTTTGCCCCACCTAGACGATCCACAGGGAGCAGAAGAGCTATAGAAAACGATGGGACTGAGGAGGACGCCGAATCACGAGATGCAGATTACAATGGAACAAAAGCAAGTGAATAATCCTACTCCTTATCACATCACGTGCCTTTGGACTCTGTCACAACTTTATTTATCCCCCTTCAATCCATGAGACGCCTGCAAGTGTTCAAGGCCTCTCTGGCAATGAAGTAAATTCTCCCTACTGCACGTGCACCAAGATGGCGCCCAACTACTGCAGCACAGAAGCCATGCAGAAGGTCCAACCACAAGTGAAGACATCTACTCTCCACACAGCAGCCGTCACAGTGCGTTCATGAGAGTGTCACCAGCACAGACTTGCTCTTAGACGTCTAGGATGAGGGTTCCGCTCCTTGATGTCTACTTCTACAAGGGAAGCTGAACTTTTTGGTCATCCTTGGGCAGATCCAACCATTGCCTGCCCAGTGTAGCCTGAAAAGGCCGCAACATGTTGATGTAATGAGCAACTCACGAGGACTAGTTGAAATTTACTATTTGACCCCTTTCATTCACTGGTTGACACAAAGGAAATGTTCTTGTTCTACATCCTTTTATGATCCAGTGTGCAACTTTTTGTTTATTCTGTCGAGATCTTTTTTTTTTCCATACACCAAGTGCCTTTCTGTTCACCATTAAATATATTTGTTTTAAACTAAATTCAGATGTATTACACTGTTTACTTGTGCACCCTGATCGTGCTAAAGCCACATCCACCCTAAAATTATACAGCACAAGATTACATAGTAGTGACCTTCTGTATTAGTTGCTCATATTCTAGGGGTAGGATTATTAGGAGCTTCCATGGTTTGAACAGCAGCGGACTCTTAATCCACCCCATTGTGTTACTAATGTCTATTTAAATGCAATAACTTTTTGATTTGGCTTCTCTAATAAAATTCAATTTTATGGCAAACTTCACTGGTTGGTCTGTTTAGTGGGGTAAGATTGAAAACTGCAAAAAAAAAAAAGTTATGGCACGAATTTAGCGAATATTTCACCAGTATGGTTAAACTCACCCAAAGCATATTAAGGCTAGGGCTACACAGCGACATGTGTCACATGTCATTCTTTTCACACCAATTATTGTAATGATAGTCAATGATGTAACACTGCGACTGCAACACAACCGTCACAAAAAAATCCATCCAAGTTGGATTTTTGATCGACTGTCGCAGGGCGACACCATTGACTATCATTAGAAAAAAAAAAAAGTTGCACGACTTTGTTGCGACACATCTCAATGTACTTGTACCCTTTTTGTTGCGCGACACATTAGCCATGTATCCCTAGCCCAATAGTCTGCAATTCCTTCTCCGATTCTGCAAGTCCCTGTTGGTAACAGTGAAATGGATTGCTTAGTTTAGCCAAGACCAAGCCATGAACAAACTTGACTGGCTGCTTGGCATAGTTTGAGTAAAGTCACATTATGTGGTTATATTGCTTAGGACTCTCTGTAAGAAAGTGCCAAGATCTCAAGGTTCATGATCCCCACAAATCTTAGAGAACGCAATAGTATAGTTGAAAAATGAACTTTGTAATTGCCTCTTTCTTCCTCTAGCAGCTCATTCATCCTCCCCCTCCGTAAACTTAGCTAAGGGACACATCCCCTTTATTGTTTACCCAGGTACACCGCCATATTGTTGTCAAGCAATGAAGAGGAAAAGGGCTAGTTCTGCCCTAGGGACAAATCACAGTCACGATCTACAACATCAAGATATAAAACTGCACTTTGACTCGTTGCATTCAGATCTAGGTGGTGCTCAGTGTTGACATTCAGAACATGTAAGTATCCCACTCAGAAGAAAACAGTACAGCACTAGAGTAAGGAACAGAATAGGTTCGTGCATAACTGTACTTCTTCCAGCCTTGATCTATTGGTGAGTGCCATGATGTTTCTTCCAAATGGTAAAGAGTTGGGGCTGTTTCTGGTACTGCAGCCCCATGTAATTAATGACACTGTCACACCCAGAAACCACTCCCACTTCATACCCATGTTTGGGTGTCACTAGCATTTGAGTCTCTCAATAATTTGTGCACCTAAGGCCAGCTGCACACAAGTGAGGGTGAATGCACATAAAATCCACCCCAATTTTCATGAAGATTTATATGCGTTTGTGCAGCATATCCGCAATTTCTAATTCCTTATGTTTTCCATTTGTCCAAGAACCCCCATGATGACTTCTCCTGATGACTACAGAGTTTGCTGAACATCTTTGGTCTTTTACTTCTGCAGCCATCACTAACACCTATAGCAGGGATGGCCAACCTGCAACTCTACAGCTGTTGTAAAACTACAACTCCCACCATGCCCTGCTGTAGGCAGTGTGGGCATGCTGGGAGTTCTAGTTTTGCAACAGCTGGAGAGCCTCAGGTTGGCCATCCCTGCTCTATAGCAAAACACACCACTCATCCTGCTTCTACCACCAATACCATGCCTTCTGCTGCCCTAAATACTCCATTACCTGCTGTTTTTGCTCTGTCGGTCCATTCAGTGCCTATGTCATTGATGACCACAGCCAAGAGCTATACTTGGCTGTTTCCATCAACCCCACAGACACTAAATGGAGTGGCAAGGCACGTGGTTGACTGCTGCTAGGCGACTGTGGAAAAACCCTGCAGTAAAGTTTAACACAAAAAAAGAAAAGGAAGATGATCCAGTTTATAAATGATGTTGTCAAACAAACTTTAATAAGAAATTACTGAATACACAAGTGACACAGCCCAGAGAGAGAAAGCAGTTTAGATGTGAAGTATTGGGGGGAAAAAGTATTTAGTAATATAACCACCATTATCCAGTTCTTTCATTGCAGCCTAATACTCCTTGATGGACATACAGTAAATATACTTTCCCCTCCATTCTACACTAATATACAAAATGTTGTGTGGATTTATACGGCCTTAAAATAATTCCCGCACCACCGTTCCGCTTGCTCACCCGCCGCTCCTTTTTGACGAAGTGCCATCTATACTGACATGTCACGAGTAATCCCTGCCCATACGGACATTTTGTACACTGTGGTCACGTGAGGTCACCACTGCGGGTGCAGTAATCGGTTGAAATGGATAAGGACAAAAAAAAATATTTTAGGATTCATTTTATTTCAGTATTTCACAGCAAGGTAAACACTTATGGAAAGGAGTGTACTCTTATATTAGTATAGAATAAAGTAAAAATATTCACGTGTACATGCCCGTGTCCATCAGAACAAAAACCTGCATTGCTTTCAAGGCTGGCTACATTCAGAGGAATGGGAGATGAAAAATAGCAACAAGGTTTATTATATATTAAGGTTTTTTTTTTCTGACAACCAAAGTTAAAAACAGTTTTAGTTGACTGCAGATCCATTGCAGGTATCAGTGCATTATAGGTGCATAGTGGTGATTAGTACATTTCCCGAAGTAGTTCTTGTTAGGCCGTGTTCACATCTCCGACAGCGGATCCGGTAGAAAGCAGCCTGCCGGATTTCTCCGGATCCAGCACTGCCGGATTCTATAGTTTACGGTCGATCCCCATGGACTGTAATGAGGTCCGGCCGCTTTCTGGCATAAATGCAGGGTTTCAGCCGGACAAAAACTGACGCATGCAACGGTTTTTGGTCCGGACGACAGCCAGCATTTGTGCCAGATCAGCTTGCCACAGAGGTGTACGCGGCCTAACTCAAATAACAAGTACACATTAAAAAAATGACTATATTAAAGTGGTCCTTAGGCCCCTTTCACACGAGCGTGAGACTCGGACGTCTCCTGCATTATGTGCGGTGTACCGAACTCCCGGCGCTGAACGGGGTTACATAGCATTATACTGATTTATGATGCTATGTAACCCTCACAGTTCTGGAATGTGTTGGATAATGCTGACAATGTTATACAACACATTCCAGAACTGTAAGGGTTACATAGCATCATAAATCAGTATAATGCTATGTAACCCCTGTTCAGTGCCGGGAGTTCAGTACACGGCACACGATGCGGGAGACGTGCGAGTCTCCCACTCATCTGAAAGGGGCCTTAGGATCATCTGTGATTACGTGATCAGTAGGGTCAGAAGTATGAAGGGGCTGAGGTGCTCCATGGCTCAAGTGACTGGGGCTGAGCTGCAATTGAACAAGCCGATATGCTTAGATTAAAGCACTTCTCTTGGTTTGCATGATTCCCAGCTACTTCTGTTTTACCTAGGTACACCGCCATCTCTACTTCCTGGTCGCTCTCCATATGGAAACGTGAGCACTTGGCCAATCAATTGCTAAATGGAAGCAGCAGGGGATCAATGAAGTATTACTTTCTAAATTTAAGCCATTCTGATTCTTATACTAACACTGAATGGGCTGCAGTTCTCAAGAGACCATCGTAGCCCTGTCATTGTACTGACTGGTGGGGGTCCCAGTGGTCGGGCCCTCAGAGATCACACATTCATAACCTAAATAAAAGCATGGAATTTGTGTTTTATCCCAAAAAACCCTTCAAAGTTACTTCGATGCATCTTAAATCATGTTCAATCCAACAGTGCCGACATCTCCTAGACGTGAAGTCCCATTATCTTTGTGAAACATACTGAAACCACCATTACGGGTCACATACTTGATTCAATCTTTATCAAGACCAACAATAAAAACATAAGACATCAGGTGAATGAGGGTCTGAACAATCCCAGAGCACGACCACCATTATTGATCCCGTAAAGTTCTTGAGTGGAGCATCTTCATTGAACAGCTGAGGTCTTCATTAAATCTCTTGTACCAAGTCCAGGTTGTTTCTAGTCATGATTAAAATGCCACTAAAATCAATAAGTTAAAGTCTATAGCAAAACATTCTCTACAGTATCATCTTGACTATTCCCCGAGGCGAGCTCATGGTTGGTGCAGGTAGATTTTGGGGCACTGAGCCAAACTCTAGTCGTTTAATGAACCTAGAAATTAACAAATTAGATATTATGACCATGTAAATAGATAAAGAGATAATTATGTCTGTGCAGTCATACATCTTCAGATCATCAAAAAGCAGAAAGTGTATTATTATTTAAAGGGAACTGTCTTCGTACCCGGAAGTGATTTTGACAGTGGATCTTGCACCCTAAGAGATATATTTAACATTTATAATGTCATATTGTATTGGTGGGCCGTGTGCTGGAATCATATATATTGTATAATTCATAGTATGATTTGCAGTGAAATGAGGATGTTACTTTCATCCCTATTGAGTAATACTTCCGGGGTGAGTCATGAGCTAGAGGGCGCATGCGCACTGATGGCTGATACACGCCAGAGTCTGAGAATGCCGCCATTATCAACGCTGGGACCCCCACAGGTTAAAAATAATTGATGTAATTATGATATATGTGTATATATATATATATATATATATGTGCATTTGCACAATAGCACTCACTACCCCGGAGGAAGCTGACTTGATCGGCAATACACGTGGGGATTGTATCCTCTTGACAGCATGCCACACAAGCGCCTGATTAGATGAGTATATTTATTGATGAATTATTTTTGGATGTTACATTTTCTAATCATGTTGACTCTTTAAATACTCTTATTCAGTTGTAATAATTATGTTGGCGAATTGGATTTAGTGTGGGTAGTTGCATTTGTCTTGCTGTCAGAGGTATGGTTGAGCCTATCATAGCTTTTCCATTTTGGCTTTTTATTGTATACAATTTTTAAACTATGTGCAAGTGTGTTTATAATACAATTTATACATTTTTAGATGTGCGGTCTTTTGCGGTCTGTCTGTTTACATGGTTACAATTTGGTTTGGTTCCAGGCTGTGACGTGCACTCTATTTTAATACAGGTGTGCCCCCGTTTTTCATCGTTGATTATTTAAAGGGAACAGGGCACCTTTCTGGGTATGCTGCAAGAAGCCATCTCCTCTGCCTTCTAAACCCTTACTACTCGACATTCTATTTAAAGGGGTTCTCCGAGTTATATTTATTGATGACCTATCCTCAGGATAGGTCATCAATATCAGATCGGCAGGGGTCTGACACCCGGCACCCCCTCCGATCAGCTGTTTGAAGAGGCGGCGCACGCCGTACCAGCGCTGCCTCCTCTTCACTGTTTACCTGCTCACAGTAACATCAGTAGCGGTGAGCAGGTGTAATTACACCTAACCGCCCCATTCATTTCAATGGGAGGGCTTGTTCCTATACAAGTCTATGGGAGGCGATCCTTCCCATTGAAATTAAGGCCACATTCACATGATTGTGGTGCCGCCATGCCCATGTTGCGGACTGCAGGACCACAAAACACGGCCAGCTGCCAAGTGAACATTGCGGTGCAGACCCATTGACATAAACGGGTCCGCAATTTGCCACGATACAGTGTGAAGGTAGACCGGTAGAAATACTGAATTTTCCCCTCACAGTGTCATGTCATTTGTATATACATGTATTTAATGCTATACAAATATATATATATCTCAGCTTTGTAAATGCTTATGCAGCTGTATAGAATGTCTATATCCTGGTATTGTGTCCAAGATGCTGCGGTGCAGTGTGTCACAAAGGAATGCGTGTATAATGCTTATCAGCTTGCTGGGGAAACAAGACTGTGAACAAAGCCCCCCACCTTTTCTATTGTGATAATGTGAATGTAATTTTTATATTATAATTTTATACCTCTTTATATTATATTTATATATACTTTTTATCTTATATTTTTATACTTTGTAACTTTTATAAAGCTTGCGTATAATATATGTATATATTTAACTAGTCCAAGATGGCCCCCGTACTCTTATCAATATGACTTTTTCAGGCTAGTGACATAGAATGGAATGCAACTTCTGTCCAATCAAGAATGATATTGTTTGCTATTTGCATGCTTACGCCCCCTTTCCTTTTTGTATCGAATAAGTATGTGTGTTAATAAAGAAAAAGCCCAGAGGCTGTAATGATTTTGCCACAAAAGCACGGCCAAAGGACTCAATACTGGAATCATAAGTCTGTGTTTTGTCCTTAATTATTGTGCGCATCCGTGTTCAAAACAATTCGGAATGACTGACTGAATTCCAGAAAGGACAGGTTTAAGTCCACCTCAACCGTTGGCGACGAGGATGGGATCCCTGAAAGGAGCACCAGCACTCAGCGTCCCAAACTTCGACCGATGCCACGGGCACAACTCCCTCCCGAAGGGGACTGATCACCCTAACGGACCACGGTAACTTACATATACACTGTATGTGATGGCTTGCCTGTGGCTCGAGGGGGTAGTGGTAGTCTGGGGTTTAGGTTTTGTGGGGCCTGAGTGAAACGTCATGTGACCAGACGCCTGGTGGTCTCCGCCGGGGATTCCGGAAACCTACAGCCCCTCAGGAAAGGTCACGTGGGGATTCAGTCAGATCATGTTAGGGGCCCAGACTGACAGCGGAATCTGCGAGAACACGTTAGAGTAGTTATTTAGGTGGCGCCTGGGGTATACCGACAAGTTACCCGGAGCGCGCGCCTGGGGTATACCGACAAGTTACCCGGGTCCAAGAGACCAGTTAGTTAGTTGTTAGGTTGTTAGTTAGTGCGCTGAGTGGTAACCATCGTGCCCATTGTTGCAACTCCCTCACGGGCGAAGTGATGATTGCAGTTTGCAGTTTGAAGTTTAGCCGCTTGAGTCGGCGTGTAAATTGGGGAGATCGTAGTGGTTTCTCTCTCCCCGGGGAAATCGTAGTGTGTTTCTCTTTCCCCTCCCCCCGTGATTTATTGGCTATTCAGAGGACGGTTAACTCAGGTTGGCGAAAACGGCCGCGCCAATAGGGCACTGTTAAGATGTTTAAAGTGTTCAAGACATGGCACAGTCTCCCGACTGAGGCCCAGAGTGCTGTCAGTCTGGTGGAACAAAGAAGGCAAAAAGATATGTAAAGGATGTGAAAAGCTTGTTTAAGATAATTGGGATGCCTCCAGGAGGCAGATTACAGCCCAGTGAAGGTTTGATCGATGTAGCAAGAGCCTTCCATAGAACCATGTAAGTGACTTATAGAAAGTTGTACTAGGTTGAGAAGAATAGCCATATTTCAATTGCAAGATGGCGGATTTGGCTTCTAAAGAAAGAAGAGGAAAAAAAAAAAAAAAAAAAGGATCTTCTTCAGTTTTAGTTCAGCTTTGTGTCTCCTGCAGTTTGCAGTTTCACAGCCCCCCCCCTTTGGAATTTATGACTATGATAATCCACTTGTTATGTCTGTGTGGACCAGAAATCTGACCTTGTATGTTGCCAGAGAACCGACTAGTAGATGAAGGTCACACAGCCAAGTTTACTGTGAGCGATATCTGCTCTATTGATGTGATGAGGAGGCCAAATTAAGGGTTAAAGGGGTATTCTCATCTTAGACAATGGGGGCATATCGCTTGGATATGCCCCCATTGTCTTATAGGTGTGGGTCCCACCACTGGGACCCGCACCTATATCCAGATTGGATGGGGGAGTGCTGCGCCTGGAGAACCCCAGGTTTCCTGGGGTCCGGGCACCACCAGGCGCGGCTCCCCCGCTGCTGCCATAGAAATGAATGGGAGCACACCGCGCATGTGCGGGCACCGCTCCCATTCATTTCTATGTAGCCGAAGCAAATAGCCGAGCGTTGGCTCGGCTATTTTCGCCGGCCCCATAGAAATGAATGGAGGGCGGCTGCTCCTAGCGATATGCCCCCATTTTCCAAGATGAGAATACCCCTTTAATATTGCACCTATATCCAGAACGGAGCGGGGAGCGCTGCGCCTGGAGGACCCCAGGTTTCCGGGGGTCCGGCCACCACCAGGCGCAGCTCCCCGCGCTGCTCATAGAAATGAATGGGAGCCGGGCCGTGCATGCGCGGTGCGCTCCCATTCATTTCTATGGAACCGACGGAAGTAGCCGAGCCAGCGCTCGGCTATTTTCGGCGGCCCCATAGAAATGAATGGAGGGCGGCTGCGCATGCGCAGTGCGCCCTCATTCACTTCGGGGGCTCCGTTCTCGATATAGGTGCGGGTCCCAGCGGTGGGACCCGCACCTATAAGACAATGGGGGCATATCCTAACGATATGCCCCCATTGTCTAAAATGAGAATAACCCTTTAAGTTGAGAATGGAAGACAAGACTGACTCAAAGAGGGAAGCTCAGTGTGCGACTGAAAGGGGGGGAGGGAGGAGGACAATGCTGACGTCACAGATACAAAGACAGCCCTTGTGCACATCTCCTAGTTACAAGTACTCTGTTCATTCTAAGGAAAAAAAAAGGCCAATCATTTCCACATCCAGAAAAGTTGGGTACTGCTACAAAATGTGCAGAATACACAATATCACATTTAGTAAACATCAAACATCGTTAGGTATCTCAAGAAGGTTGGTTATTAATAAAATGGCGATCCTTCCCATTGATATTAAGGCCACATTCACATGATTGTGGTGCCGCCATGCCCATGTTGCGGACTGCAGGACCACAAAACACGGCCAGCTGCCAAGTGAACATTGCGGTGCAGACCCATTGACATAAATGGGTCCGCAATTTGCCACGATACAGCAAAACATAAGACATGTCCTATCTTTTGCGGCGCGGAGGCACGCACCTGGAATCCCATGGGAAAACAGGGATGCAGAGTTCACACGACTGGTGCCCATGCAGGTACACACCCCCAACTAGTTACCTCCCCTCTGTACCCTTACTGCAGACTGCTAGCAATTCATTCATAACTTCTAGAAGGAATAATAAAGGAATGCCACATCATAGAGAGACATAAGAATAGATGTTCCAGAATTGTTATTACATGGGGAATGCATGAAGCTATTAAAACAGACATGTCAGGAGTGGTGATTTGTTGGGCCTCCTGGCCAGTGTGAAAATTGCAGGATTATATACATTTTTGTTAAGGAAGCACTACCACAAACATTTTTGTCCCCTGACCTGTTAGAAAGGTACCAGATGAAAACTGTATTTGTGAGCTATCCCCTCCCTTCTGATCCTCAGCTGTGTCAAGCACCCTTGACTTTCCAAATAACACAGCATCTTAAGTATGGATAGGAAGCCATTTTCTGTATGTATTCCTATGGGAGCCTCAATGTCAGTCTCATAGGAATAAATAAAGAAGTAACTGACTTTCTGTCCTGTGTCAGTTGAAGAGCAGAGTGCTGGTCACGTGACACAGCTGAGGATCAGAGGGGGGAAATTATAACTTATAAACATCCATTCATGTGAACAGAGCTTAGCCCCGCCCAGGCCAGTGATACTAGTCGTGACGTCACTGGGCCTGAGGAAAACACAGAGAAGGCCGCGGCGCTCCAGGGGATAGATCATTAGTTTGAAAAAACTGCAGAACCCCTTTAACATAAAAACCTGATTTAAACAATAGGTCATTTTCTGATGACACATTCCCTTTAAATCTGGTTACAAAGTGCAACAAAGGCCTTACTCAACCAACCTGTTGTTCATGATGCCACTTACCCCTTTTCCCCTGGGCCCATAATGGGCATACTGAGCCTGTTTTCACTGCATTCTCTAGTATTGTTTACATGCGCCAGTAAAGGTGCCACCGGTCTACTGGGCGACTGTTCATATACAAAATTTTTGCAAGATGCGAGCTTAGACTCCAATGCCTGTGGAAAGAAAATATAAGTCATAAATAAAAATACACCGAACCCAGTCTACTGCTTCCCTTATGATATGATACAAATGAAATTGTCTTTTTACATCATGGTATAGACTATGGGGGTCATTTATTTTACTGAAATACAATTAAAAATAGGCGTATTACAGGGGCAGTCGCTATCCGAGACTTTGCCCTGCTCAAGGCAGGTCTAAAATTGTGCACGTGGAATGGGCGGGGAAGGGCCGGCAGACCCGCCTCATTCATAATTTTCTATGCCTGTTTCAGGCTAGAAAAAGGTCTAAATGTAAGACAGCTCAGAAGTGGTCCTACACTAGAACTGGCACCGAAGTTATGTAGGGGCTGGTGCCTTTTCATAACTCCAGCGGATCCTCCGCCAGTTTAGGGCTTTATTAAGATCGGTGTCTAAAATGCTGGTCTTAATAACTGTGCCCCTATATAGTATATATAGTTGTACTGCCCTGTGTACTGTGTGTGAATACACCCACTAGAATCCTGCTTACCCCCTATTATTTTTAAAGGAAAGTATACAGTGCAGATTGTAATTTACTTTTGTTGCCTCCCCATACCGCCATAGTGTAATGTGCAGACAAATTTAAAGGGTTACTCTAGTTACAACAAGCTATTTCCCATCCAATCAGTACTGAATACTGTTAAATCAGTGGGGGGGGGGGGGGGGGATCAACCTGTGGAGCCCCCACCGATCATAAGAATGGGAGACTCGTGTCCCTGATTTGAATGAATTGCTGGTCGAACATGCAAACTGCCTCGCCATTCAAATTCTATGGGACTGCTGGAGACAGCCGATTACTATGTCCTGTAGTCCCACAGAGACGTTGGCGTGGCGGCACACATGCCTGTTCCATTGACGTGTGGGTGGGGAGATGGACACAGGACCTCCCTTCTTCTGATTGGTGGGGGTACAAGACCCCGCTGGTCTAACAGTTATCCCCTATGCACTGGATAGGAGATTACTAATTAAAGGGGTATTCCAACAAGAATAAGTTAAAGGGGTTGTCCAGGTTCAGAGCTGAACCCGGACATACCTTTAAATTCACCCAGGCAGCCCGCCTGAACAGGGCATTGGAGCATCTCATGCTCCGATGCCCTCCTTTGCCCTGCGCTAATTAGCGCAGGGCAAAGGCATTTAGCCCGGTTCCGGTGACGTACCGGGCTCTGCCAGGCGGAGGCTTCCGCCCGGCAGTGAGCCCGGTGACGTCACCGGCGCTGATGGGCGGGCTTTAGCGCTGCCCTAGCCAGTAAAACGGCTAGGGCAGCGCTAAAGCCGGCCCATTACAGCCGGTGACGTCACCGCACTCACTGCCGGGCGGAAGCGTCCGCCTGGCAGTGTGTAATGTAAACAAAAGAGCCCTTGCCCTGCGCGATCCAGCGCAGGGCAAGGGAGGGCATCGGAGCATGAGATGCTCTGATGCCCTGTTCAGGCGGGCTGCCTGGGTGAATATAAGGGTATGTCCGGGTTCAGCTCTGAACCCGGACAACCCCTTTAAGAGAGGGTTAAAAAAAAAAACAAAAAAAAAACACAACAACAAAAAAAACTTGCTTACCCCAACTTTCCGAAGTAGATCCCCTACAATGTTCAATGCAGATATCCTTGCAGATGGCGTAAGTGGTGTGCCACAATATCCATCATCCGAACCTGGAATTTACAAAGTTAAATCAGTGAAACCAAGAAAAATAATCAAGGTTTTGTATTCTGCTCCAGAATACTTTAAGCCCCTGCAGTGATATTGTCAAAATTAGTAAAGTAAAGACACTAGATGACATGCCTTAGCTGTGCTGTAAGCACGTCTGCATTGGGAGCCTCTGCTGTACAGTAGATTTCACATTTTTGACATACTAAACAAAAGAAGCGCAACAAACTGTGCTACTTTACCCATCAAAGGAAAAAAAGCAAAAAAAATAAATAAAAAGTAACCACAGGACCTCACAACGGTTCAATCACACATCGATAGGATCTGATGTGACAAATCTATTGCTTCATGGAGGTTTTCATTTTTACTAAAGATGTGTGCACAGTATTAAAGGGGTATTCCCATCTTTAAGCTCACATTTTAAAATGGAATACTGGTGGCCTTGATGTTTTTTTGTAAATATATGTCATTAACCAAAGTTTCCTGCTTTAGATAAAATCACATTTTCCTACCACATAGTTTACAGATCGTTTCCATTGGTTACGGCCCACTTTCCACGGAGTCCCAGCGGGCCGCGCTTGCGCAGACTGCACTCTGTTTTCACCCAGGCAGCCGTTGCTTTCTGCAAGAGCGCGCATGTAGCCGCGCATGTGCACATCGTCATTCTGCCCTGTGATGGCTGAAACAGAGCTGCGCTTGCTCTGTATCAGATGTGGGCAGCCGCGCACGCGCGGTAGTTCTTTTGTGTCTGTGCTCGCATATAGAGCCGCGCATGCTCTGTATGCGATCACAGACACCGCTGAGGACAGAGAGAAGACAGGATCACGAGCTGGAAACACGGACCTGCATCTACAGAGGTAAGTATCCAAAAAAAACCCCACTGTATTCACCAATGATTTTTCGCCCAAAAATATTATTTCTTATATGAAAGATAATTTATGATTATAAAGAAAAATGGGCTGGCTGAAGTAAGGATAGTTATTACTTTTTTAGTACACTTTTGGAGGGTGATGGTGGAAATTCATACTATCCACATGAACGAGCACGCAAGGACTGAGCTCTCACTGTGATGTCATAAGGAGGTGTGGTTAGCCTTCACTCAAACTGCCTAAGCCCGCCCAGCCTTAGAAGCAGGAAACCAGGAAGTGAACAGCAGAGCTGGCTGCTGGTAAGGCTGAAATAGCAAGATGGGAATACCCCTTTAAAGGACATCTGTCAGCAGATTTGTACCTATGACACTGGCTGACCTGTTATATGTGCACTTGGCAGCTGAAGACATCTGTGTTGGTCCCATGTTTATATATGTGCCCGCATTGCTGAGCATGTGGAAGTTTTAATATACGCAAATGAGTCTCTAGGAGCAACGGGGGCGTTACCATTACATCTAGAGGATCAGCTTTCTCTACAACTGCTGCATCCTCTGCACTTTGATTGGTTGTGAATGTCGTTCAGGGACTAAGGCCCCATTCACACGACCGTATGAATGGGGCCGCATCTATTCCACAATATTGTGGAATAGATGCGGCCCCGTTCACCTCTATGGGAGCGGGCAGCAGCGGCACGGCTCCGCATAAAAAGATAAAGCATGTCCTATACTTGTCAGCATGAGTGGACAAGTTTAGGCATTTTTTTAATAGCGGGCCCGGCCGTGTGTTCCGCAGCGCTGCGGAACACACGCCGGGCGACAGCCGTAGTATTGCGAACCCGCAATAATACGGCCGTCTGAATGGGGCCTAAGCAGCACAGCCTTTTCCTGCTGAGGCACCAGAGGGGGATGGCCAAGGCAAGTATAAGTTATGTTAATATTTTTCCACCATGTGGAACCTGGGCAAGAGGTTTTTCTTTGCGCTGGAACGCTGGAATACCCTTTTATTAACATCCAAGACAGTGGAGAAAAGTAAGGCTCTGTCCATACAAGGCCTGAAAATCATAACATTTGGTATTATATAAAACTTTGATGCGTTAATTGTCTTGTCCAGGGTCGGAAACACATGGCTGTTTTCTTCCAGGAAACAGCTCCACACCTTTCCACGGTTGTGTCAGCGCCAGAGAAGTGAACCGGGCGGAGCTGGAATACCACTTCCAACCTGAGGACATGTATGGAGCTGGTTTCAGAAGAACATCTGGAGCCTCAAAGGAAGCAATGACCACTAGTCCACTAACAGTCTACTTACCCTTTCTGAACTGAATTGGAGAGTGTAGACTAGAGAAGGACCCCCTGTGGCCTACAGGAGTAGACGGCACAGAGATGGACGCTTGGACGGCTGTGTCTATGCGATCACTTTCTTGGTTGGTGCTTGCACTTCGTTTAAGGAACTCCTGCTTCTGCTGAACTGCTAGCTCTTGTCGCAAGTCTAAAAGTGACAAAAAGAGAAGAAGGACGCCAAGAATCACATGTATGGTGAAAAGTTTTCAGCCATAGCTGAAGCCTACATAATATTCTAGAATGACTATCCATAGTGTGGCCATATCACCCAATGCAATTATAGTGCAGACTTATGAAGAATAAAATAAGTGAAACCTGGGATCACATCAAGTATCGCCCCAACTTGAACAGTCTTCATTTAGTAGTCGGGTCCTCTACAAAAGGGTGTATAGCGGGGAGACCCACTGCTAGGACATAATAGGTATTGAAATCAATTGACTGCCCGTGTAATGGATGGACGTGATGAATCCTTCAAAGTGAGAAAGGCTCTCTGGACCTGTTCTGGCAGATAAAAAAGGGCCCTGAATGGGGGACCTCCACTCTATTAACTCTGAGTTTCTTAACAGATTATTTGAAAATTGTATTTTTTTTTAAACTAGATATTCAGTTTAAAGGGTCTGTCTCATGAAGAGGGAATTAAGTTCATGATGGAACGGGTTCCCCCTGCTTGGGACTTCCTCTACAAGCCAGAATGGGAAGAGTTGCTCTGCAAGAAGAGTCCTCAAGCCATTCTAATATTGTAAGAATGGCCACCACGTAAGACTACATATCGCCTGCCTGGAAATGTCTGGCTGCTTGTGGCTTCCCTTGGCAAGGTCAGCTGTCGGGGGAAAGTGAACAGTGCCAGGAGTAGGAGCTGCTGCCCCGGGGGCTGCTCTTTGAAATTGATTATCACTGATGGGATAACTTCTTTAACCTTTTCATGAATGGGTCTGAAAAGGCCTGAATGACCAGGAAATTTTTTGTGATTTCGCTGACGTGGTGATTTAGTGGCCCTAATTTTTTATTTTTTTATTTGTTGGACTACCAAAATAATTTAGACAATATTTTGTTATGTGACATCTAGCACTTTTTATTAATGTGTTTTTAGAGAATTAGGTTTCTTTTTTTTAGGTTTAATTTGGCAAAAATTTCAAATTTTTTCTGTCTAACTATAGTATTTTATGTTTTAAATATACAAACTGGCACAAAAATAAACTATTGCAATGGGTTCCTTATTTTGTGTTGATCACTTTGATAGATTATATGTATAGTTTTGACCAGGGAGACTATGGTGATGGATTCAGTTGGAGTGGGTGTTTTTGTTTTTTTTCATTAATTATTTGCATTTTATTATATTGTTTTTACTTATTTTTTTCATTTATTTTTGGGACATAATATGTTCCCCAACACCTCTGGGGGACACTTTTTTTTCCTACTATTTTCACCGTAACTGGGGCATCCACAGCAGCCCTAGTTACAGTGGACAACAGCCCCCCATGGGGGCATGGCATACAATTAGAGCTGATCAGGGTCTGCCAAGACCCTGCTGCTCTGCTCTGGCCCCGAGACACCCGGCGGTCACATCACCGCCAGCTCCAATAGAGGAATCCGTTTGGCCGCTCCGTTTTCACTGAATAGAACTCATAAACCGCTTCGGTCTTCTCCTCAGGGTCCCCGCTGTCACTGACACCTGGGGCCCCAAACTTCTCCTGATTTCAGGAGTTTTAACCCAAGCCCTTTACAGTGCTAGGTTTAAAGACCGGCTGGCACTTGTATATGCACGGGGAATAAGCAGTTAGCACGTATATACACAGATGGCAGTCATGAAGGGGTTGAGGTAAATGGGTTTTCAAGGATTTTCAAACTGATGGGCTATCCTCAGGACAAGACATCATTATCTGATTGGCCAGATAAGCTCCGGCCGTTGTTTAGTGGAAGGAATTAGGTACCGTAGCACTGTTCCTGCTGAAATGTATGTGAGCAGCGCGCAGTTAACAGATCTGTCCAGTACTCAACATATGGAGATGTGCGGATCAGATGCCAGAGCTACTATGAAACAGCTGATCTGTGAGGCATCTGATCAGATATAGCTAGACCATCAATATTAAAATCCTGGAAAATCCTGGAACATTAAACACAGAAAATGACAAGAAACATCCCAGAATCTCCTCCATTCTCTGGGTCCAAGTATACACTAGGGATCGTTATTTTACCTCGAGTTTCATCTTTCAGCCTCTGGATACACTCAAGATGATTTTCCTTCTCATCAAGTTCACTTTCAAGAAAAGCATTTCTCTCAATTGCTTGATTCAAACGTAGCTCAAAATCCTCCAAGGAAATGATGGTTGCTCTGTGAGAAGCAGAAGTCGAGGCAAAGGTCAGCACCTGGCCAGAATACTTCACATGGAAATACCATCAAATCAAAGAAAACTATGTATCCCTGAGCATCTCCCCCCATCCTACGCTTCCCTCAGACTGATAAAGCAGCTGAATCAAGGCCTAAGGTGGTTGTCTCATCACAACCCCTTTGTGTGCTGCCACGTCACAGCAAAAGCATAAAAAATTGCATGCAGTCTTCAAAAAAAACCCCAAAAAACGTATAACTGCGGTTATGGTGCCTTTACTTCCAGCAAAGGGGTAAAAAGCCAAATCCTACGTGGCAAAACTGAATTACATAAATTACAAAATAGAGTTACATTAAAGGGGTTGTCCAGGCTTTTAACTCCGATGACCTATCCTTTGCCATAAGCAGCAGCGGTAAGCAGCAAGAGCGGCGGGAGACGGCACGTGCACACTTCACGCTCCGTATGCTCATACAGCTGATCGGCAGGGGTGCAGGGTGTCCTGAGCATAGGTCATCAATATTAAAAGCTTGGACAACTGTTTTAGGGCTCATGCACATGGCCGTTGCCTGGCCATGACCGTATTGTGGCCCACAAGTTGAATGGGTCTCGATCCGCCCCCGCCCGCATGTTGCCCGTGCATTGGGGACCGCAAGTTGCACAACGGCCGTGTACATGAGCCCTTAATGTTATTTAAGTCTGCCGTGTGTTTTCTCTTTGCTGGAAGAAATCGGACCATAACCACAGGTAAGTAGTTGCAAAAACGGCATGCATCCAAAATGCGGCACAATTTTTCAAGCTGGTCATTGTTTGCCCTTGAGCTCCCGGAGGATTAGCCTAATTTTTACGAGGTTTGTGCCTTATCATAATTTAAGCTGAACTAAGGCAGCCGTGTGCCTGGCGGAAAAACTACACTAGCCCCAGGCTGGAGTAGTTTATGCCAACATGTACTCCTGTTTCCAGGGGCACACGTTAGTAAATTTGCCAGGGCCGGAGTCCCGACCCTACCGAACTGTTGAAAACTTTTTAACACCGGCCATGCGACTTGAAGGGGTATTCTCATCTTAGATAATGGGGGCATATCGCTAGGATATGCCCCCATTGTCTTATAGGTGCGGGTCCCACCGCTGGGACCTGCACCTATATCCAGATTGGATGGGGTCCGGGCACCACCAGGCGCGGCTCCCCCACTGCTGCCATAGAAATGAATGGGAGCACACCGTGCATGCGCGGCCACCGCTCCCATTCATTTCTATGTAGCCGAAGCAAATAGCCAAGCGTTGGCTCGGCTATTTTCGCCGGCCCCATAGAAATGAATGGAGGGCGGATGCCCTCATTCACTTTGGGGGCTCTTTTCTCGATATAGGTGCGGCTCCCAGCAATGGGACCCACCTATAAGACAATGGGGGCATATCCTAGCGATATGCCCCCATTTTCCAAGATGAGAATACCCCTTTAATATTGTGAAACAGCTGGTCAAAAAGGAGACTTGTGACTATTATTCACTAAAATAGTCACAAGTCCCTTGATAAATGACTCCCACTCTCTAATTTGGGTGGAGGGGGGGGGGGCAGCTAAAGAACGTCAGGCACCCAGGAAAGGAGCCATAAACTGTCCACTTTGATTTCATTTACACATCACTCATACTTTACAAACAGAAAAATGAGAAAACATCAAAAACTATTTAAAAAAGGGGAGTCATTAGAAAACTGCAAAAAATAAAAAATAATCATGCCCAAAATAAATTTTAGTTGTTAAACTAATATGTAGTAAGAACGGCTTAAAAGGGTATTCCCATCACATACAATGGGGGCATATCGCTAGGATATGCCCCCATTGTCTGATAGGTGCGGGTATCAGAGAATGGAGCGGGGAGAGCTGTGGCTTGAGGCCCCCAGATTTCCCGTCCACCACCAAGCGCTGCTCCCATAAAGTGAATGGGATGCACTGTCCCTGCTCCCATTGATTTCTATGGGGCAGACGGAAATAGCCAAGCCAGCGCTCGGCTATTTTTGGCAGCCCCACTGAAACTAATGGAGGTCTGGTGCGAATGCGGAGTGCGCCCTCCATTCATTTCCCCACTCCGTTCTCATAGTAGGTGCGGGTCCCACATCTCCTAGCGATATGCCTCCATTGTCTATGATGGGACAACCCCTTTCAAGGAGGGGTCCATTTGGGACATTTATAACATATCTCTAACATATGTCAAATAGGAGCAGCTCCTAGAGTTGGAAACCACACCCCATCTAACCTAACTACCTATCTAACCCTATCTCCAGAACAGGGGCCCGAAGTGAAGGGCAAGCTGCGGATGCGCGTCCACCGTCCATTCGCCGTTATGGGACTTCTGAAAAAAGGCGAGGTTTTCTCTACGATAACTTTGGGGCCCCTGGAGAAAAGAACGGGTCCCATATGGGAATATCCCTTTAACAGTGTCTAGTTTGAAGACTCTTAACTCCCCTGGACCTGAACAGGCCAATAACCGCATCATATCACACATTTCTATTAGATTCATACTTACATTCTCTTATTCATTTTTTTTTAAACAGCTGTCAATCAACCTAGCAAACAACATGTTTCCTTTTCTCTGAAGGTCTGAATTGCCAAAAGACCGCATTGTGACTTATAGCAACCACTAGTATTCCAGACGAGACTATGATGAGGGTTATAGTACAGCTGAGACTACTCACCTCTTAGCTCTTTCCAAGTCATCATTAGCTTGCTCCAGTTCTCGAATGTATTTCTGGAGTTGATCCCGGACTGCTCTGGTTTGGGAAAGCTCGTTTTCCAGGGTGCAGATCTGTGTGTAACTTGCTGCGTGGTGCTCCTCAAACTTTTCCTGATGCAAAAGAAATTGAAAGGTCTTCACCCAAGGCTCGTACACAACACTTACCGCTTCTGCCACTTACAAGAGGCTATGGACACCTTTGGGCATTTTGTGATATTTTATGATCCCGTTTATGATTGCATTTCACTCATTTGGGGCTAAAAATTATTTTTTCAGTTGGTCTTTATTAAAGGGGTTTTCGAAGTTATATATATTGATGACCTATCCTCAGGATAGGTCATCAATATCAGATCGGCGGGGGTCCGACACCCCCACCCACCAGCTGTTTGAAGAGTAGGCACGCGCCGTACCAACGATGCCTCCTCTTCATTGTTTACATGCTGGCCGTAACAGGGATAGTGGTGAGTATGTGTAATTACACCTAACCGCCCCATTCATTTCTATGGGAAGAATCGCTTTCATTGACTTGTATGGAAGCGATTCTTCCCATAGAAATGAATGGGGCGGTTAGGTGTAATTACACCTACTCACCACTACCCGTTACGGCCAGCATGTAAACAATGAAGAGGAGGCAGCGCTGATATGGCGCACGCCTCCTCTTCAAACAGCTGATCGGCGGGGGTGCTGGGTGTCGTCGGACCCCTGCCGATCTGATATTGATGACCTATCCTGAAGATAGGTCATATATATATATATATATATATATATATATATATATATATATATATATACTAAACAGAAAATGGCAGCAGCACTAGATGAGCCATGAGACATAAAATGAACATGAAATGAACATATGAAGAGGTAAAAAAGCATAACTGCTATGTAGATAAAGTGGAAGCTCTTAGCGCATATAAATGATCATAAATATGTCGGGCTCATCCACCAACGATCAAGGTGGCTTCCAATCGGATGAGTCCTACACTAACACTGACCTGCATCCTACAAAAACCGGCAGGCCCATATCAGGAGAACACCATACCTGGTCAGAAGCTGCACCAGTGTGAACAGGAGTGCTAAATTCCCAGAGGAGGCCAGTCCTCCTCTATATATACACATAAAATAACAAAAAATGGACAGCACCTCCTACAGGTGAGAGTCAGGTGCAAGCTACCTGCTGGCTTGATGAGACATAAAATGAACATGAAAGCAGTTATGCTTTTTTACCTCTTCATATGTTCATTTCATGTTCATTTTATGTCTCATGGCTCATCTAGTGCTGCTGCCATTTTCTGTTTAGTATTTAATTAGCCAGCAGGTAGCTTGCACCTGACTCTCACCTGTAGGAGGTGCTGTCCATTTTTTGTTATTTTATGTGTATATATATATATATATATATCTCGGAGAACCCCTTTAAAAATGTTCAGTCGTTTTTGCAATACAAGGGTTAAAAAAGAAAAATCAATCTTTTTGCAAAGTATCTCTTCTCAGTCCTGTCAGCTGATGGCTCAAGTGAAGCCTCATCTCTGATCTCAAACATTCATTATAGCTAAACTCATATCAAACTGATAAGAATATGGCTTAAATGTGTTGATGAGGTCAGGAGCTCAGAGATAAGGCTTAACATGAGCTGTCAGCAGACAGGACTGAGAAGTTATACTCTGCAAACAGACTGAATTTTAACCCTTGTATCGCAAAAATGATATTAAATGATATTAAAAGGGTTTTCCTGGCTTTTAATATTGATGACCTATCTTCAGGTGTCGGCCCCCCCGCCGATCAGCTGTATGAAGAGAAGGCGCTGTTTCCTGTCTCTTTTCCTGCTCACTGCTATGTCTGAGAGACAGGAGATGGCACGCATGCGCCTTCTCTTCATACAGCTGATCGGCAGAAGTGCTGGGTGTCGGACCCCTGCCAGTCTGATATTGATGTCCTATTCTGAGGATAGGTCATCGAAATTAAACGACTGAAAAACCCCTTTAACCCTTGTATCTCAAAAATAGCTGAACCAGGAACAAGAATGGTAGCACTGCTGTATCGGAGGATCAGAAGGACCAAGGTAAGTGGTAAAAAACTGAATAAAGATTGTTCAATTTTATACCACTTACCTGGGTCCTTCTGATCCTCCGATACGGACAGTGCTACCATTCTTCTTCATGGATTTACCGCTTGGTCAGTACCCTGACCGTGACAGCGTGAACAGCAGCCGTGGTGGTTGTAAATGAAACGCTCTGCAGAGTGTTGTGCAGGTGAGCACCCCAGCTCCTGGTAACCTACAAGGTCCCGGTGGTCCTCCCTATGTGCACTTCTCTTTTCTAGTGTCTACAAAAAAATGGCTGAATAGTTTTAATAAAGACCAACTGAAAAACATTTTTTAGCCCAATGAAATTATGCAATCATTTAAAAAAAATGCCCAAAGTTGTCCATAACTTTTAAGGTCATTTTTCCTGCTAGGCTTGTTTTAGCAAATATTTGTAGTCCCCATAACATAACAAAATCGTTCCTCTGTTATCACTTCTGGCAACATTAAAACATTAATCTATTGCTGGAGCAGACCACACTTTGAAGATAAATGTCAGATGGACCTGTTGATTTTGGCAATATGTTTGGTGGGGTCTCTGATTCTCCTCCTGTGGACAGATATCAGAGGATTAGATTCCAACATGCCCAATTCCTTGTTCCTGTGTGTATCCTGCAATTTCTGTGGGTCCCATTGTTAAAAAGCCTATTCTTGTCCACAAAAGAGACAAGAATAGGACGTATTCTATATTTTTGCAGGACGGACATGCAGACAGCACACAATATACTGTCTCCATTTTTTGAGGTCCCATTGAAATGAATGGGTACGCATTCCAGGGAATGAGAACCATCTCGCTAGCGCCACCTTTTGGAAGTGGCTCCCTATGACGTCAAGGTCTGACTTAACAAGCCTTGGGACATGACAAGGGAAAAAAACAAATCAAATATCCATCCGTAGACATCGGTTTCGGGGTGCTCAGTACTGAGTAGGATTTTGGCTGGATGAGTGTGATACCTTGAATGTAGCTTAGGCAGGGTGCTGGCTCTCCTTAAAAAGGCCAGCTGTATATAGACACTTGAGTTGGGTTTAGAGGGGCCGATGGAGTGGCCAATTGTCAGGAAGAAAGCGTTCCTTCCTGATAGTCAGCTGCTTGTTCAATGAAGACTGGAGACTGGTGTATTTACATGCAGAGATCTCCTCCACAGTGTGAGGACGAGCAGTCGCTATAGTGATTCCTCGTCCTCATACAGAATCTTTGTTCCTGGGCGGCAGATTGTGGTTTAGACCACACGGTATGCTGTCCAGGAATGATGAGTCTGAACGAACAACAGGATCAGCGGTAAATTTAGATCGCCAGATTATTGGGAATCGCAGGAAGGGTCGTTCCCGATAATCTGGACGATTATTGATTCATTTAAATCCACCTTTAGTGGCAATGCTCCATGGGAAAATAATATACAAAGAGGTATCTCCCAGGTAGGGCTGCAGCTATCGATTATTTTAGTAATCAAGTATTCTACCGATTAATCCAACAATTGAGTACTCTAATAAGAAAAAAAGGAATTAGATCTTACCGGTAATTCAGTTTCCATTAGTCCACCATGACGGCCCACCTGGAGATTGCCCTCTGACCTGAATAGGGACAGGAAGATGAGAGGTAAAAAGCCCCTCCCCCGGAGCCCATCACCAGTGTCGTACAAAATAAATACAGACCGCATGAGCTCAATAAACTGGTTTATTTTATGTTGGTTTTACATATAACATGCAATAAGGTAGAAACAAATAAACCTAGGGAGGGAATTACCTGGCCGTCATGGTGGACTAATGGAAACTGAATTACCGGTAAGATCTAATTCCTTTTTTCCATTACGTCCCCCATGACGGCCCACCTGGAGATTTACCAGATAAATACATTTAGGGAGGGACAACAGCTTGAAGCACTTTACGCCCAAAAGACAAGTCTTCTAAGGTTGAGACATTTAACCTATAATGCTTAGCAAAGGTAAGATGACCGGACCATGTAGCTGCTTTACAGATTTGTTCCAAGGAGGCCCCTGCTTTCTCGGCCCAAGAAGCAGCCATTGCTCTAGTGGAATGGGCCTTAACGTCTGGCACTGGAACACCCTGGCTCTGATAACACTCTCTGATGGTAGTCTTAATCCATCTAGCAATGGATATCTTAGAAGCTTTCCTTCCCTTGTTTTTTCCTGAAATTGGACCAACAGATTAGAGTCTTCCCTGTAACACTTTGAGGTCTCTAAATAGTGAAGTAAGACCCTCCTTACATCAAGAAGATGCCACTCGCGTTCCTTCTAATCTTTGGGGTGATTACAAAATGAAGGAAGGGTGATTTCTTAATCCCTGTGAAAATCAGAGACAACCTTTGGTAAAAAAGTAGGATCTAATTTCAAGATAACCCTATCATCTAAGATTCTTAAAGGGGTTGTCCGAGTTATTTTTTTGTTCTTTATATGTTTCTAACTTGTCAGGTATAACAACTTTCCCATATACTTTGTGTTTCTAAAGCTGCTGGTTTCTCAGAGTTGACTGAGGGTCACATGACCTGTGATGTCACTTTATCTCTCTGCTCTGTGATGTTTCGTTCACAAGCCTCAGAGTTCAGATAACAGTCTGTACACGAGACGTCACTGGCCACGCCCCCTTTCTTTGCCGGGCTGCTATCTGCTCTCTCCCTGGTTTCCTTCAGATAAAACATTAACCCCTTCAGCCAGAACACACTGAGGGCTCAAGGCTTTACAACAAACAGTAGCTGCAGCAGTGAGAGGAGACAAATGCTGGGCACAAGAGCTGTAGAGGAATTGTATTGTACAAGAACAGGTAGGGAGAAATTCCTGTATGTATTAGCAGTGTCATTGTACAGCTGGGACTTGTAGTCCTACACATACAACATGCTGCTGAGTATTCCAGCAGGCAGACATGTCACTCAGCACTTGTATTCATTCCCTTTGCAGAGAAGGGGGAGGGGCTGAGATTGTTGTTATTGCATGTAAACAAAGACCAGAAGAGAACCAGGGAAATTAGGAAATATGGATTTTTTTGCCTAAAACTTGCTTAACTTAGTTATATATTGCTGCCCATCAGATTTACAGTGCTATATATTTTTTGTCATAACTCGGACAACCCCTTTAAGTAAGGTTCTTTAATGGATAGGGCCTGGACTTCACCTAGTCTCCTAGCAGAAGTGATAGATATCAAAAAGGCTGTTTTAAGAGTTAGATGTTTAACACTTATAGAATCTAAGGGTTCAAAGGGAGGTTTAACTAGTGAGTTAAGTACCAAGCAAAGATCCCAGGAGGGAGATATATTTCTAATACTGGGTCTGAGTCTGCTAGCAGATTTCATAAACCTTTTAACCCATCTGTGTTCAGCTAAAGACACATCAAAGAAAGCACTAAGAGCAGAGATTTGAACTTTAAGTGTGCTTGGACGAAGTCCTTTTTCCAAACCTGCTTGTAGGAAGTCAAGGATTCGTGCCACGTCTGGATGACCTTGGATAGGAGCAGAAGTCCCACTCCAAGAGCTGAACCTCTTCCAGATTTTTAAGTAGATGGCAGATGTTACTGGTTTTTGGCTCTTTTTTAAGGTATTTATAACCTTTTCAGATAGTCCTTTTGACGTTAAGTACTCCCTTTCAGGATCCATGCTGATAAATTCAGTTTGCCTGGATGTGGATGAAGGATCGGACCCTGGTGGAGTAAGTCCCTCTGAATTGGTAGGATTATTGGGTTTGTCAAGGCTAAGGAATTCAGGACTGGAAACCAGCTTCTCTTTGGCCAGTAAGGAACCACCCAAATAACTTTGGCTTTGTCTTGAACAATTTTCTGTAAGACTTTGCCTATTAAAGGAAGTGGAGGGAACGCATAGGCTAGTTCCATATCCCACTCGAAGCTGAAAGCGTCCAGCCCCCATGGGTTGTCCTTGGCATCTATGGAGAAAAACAAAGCAGTTTTTGCGTTCTCCCTGGAGGCAAAAAGATCTACTACTGGATGGCCCCATTGATCTATTATAGATTCGAAGGTACCTTGATTCTGACTCCACTCGTTTTGATCCAAGGTTTTTCTGCTGAGGAAGTCTGCTTCTGTGTTCAGGATTCCTTTCAAGTGGACTGCAGAGAGAGAAAGAACATTTGATTCTGCCCATGCAAATATGGTTTTCGATAATGACAATAGTTCATTTGATCTTGTGCCCCCCTGTCGTCTTAAATATGCGACTGCTGTGACATTGTCGGAAAGGATCTTTACGTGTTTGTGTCTTATATCTTTTTTGGAGGTTTTCAGAGTTTCCCATATAGCACGGAGTTCTCTGTAATTTGATGATTTTGATGAAATAGAAGATGGCCAAAGGCCCTGTACATAAGAAGAAGGGAGTTTTGCACCCCAACCCAACTGACTTGCATCTGTTTTTATGGAGACCGAAGGATTCGAGTCCCAAGAAATACCTCTTGATAGGTTTTGCTCCTGCGTCCACCATTCGATTGACTTTTTTACAGATGTCGGGATGATTACTTTGGAATCCAGATGATGTATGTTTTGATCCCAGCAGGATAGGACCCAAGTCTGAATTTCTCGAGTGTGGTTCTGGCTCCAGGACACCGATTGTATGCATGCTGTCATGTGGCCCAGTAGTTTCATTGCCACTCGAATGGTGCATGTCTTCTGTCTCTGGAATTTCTTCACTTCTAAAGAGATTCTGTTTATTTTTTCCTGGGGGAGAGAAGCGGTTAGTGATTTTGAGTCTAATATGACACCTAAAAATTGCTTTGTTGTACTTGGAATGAAGTCTGATTTTTCTTGATTCACTATCCAGCCTAATTTTCCTAATAGGTTGAAAACTATAGTCCTTTGACTCACCAGACGTTCTTCTAAGTCCGCAATCAGCAGAAAGTCGTCCAGATATGGTATTAGTAGGATTTCTTGTTTTCTTAAGGCAGCCACCACTTCTATCATGATTTTTGTGAATGTCCTTGGGGCTGATGAGATCCCAAAGGGTAATGCTTGAAACTGGTAGTGTTGAGTCTGGCCCTTGGGATCCTGGACTGCAACCCTCAGGAACTGTTGATAATAAGGATGGATAGGGACGTGATAATAGGCATCTTTTAGATCGATTGTGCACATCACTGCATTCTTGTGAATGAGGGGAGTTGTTGTTTTTACCGATTCCATTCTGAACTTCCTGTACAAAATCCATCTGTTCAGTTTTTTTCTTGGAGGGGGGGGGGGGGGGGGAAATTCTATTCTGTAACCCTTTTGGATGATGCTCAGGACCCACGGGTTTACAGTCACTTCCTCCCAGACGTGGATATAGTGTAACAGTCTCCCCCCCTATCCTGGCGTCATTTTTTATTTTGGCGGTTTTTGGGATTAAACAAAAAACCTCTGCCCCTTCCTCCTTTGGGATAGCTCCATCTGCCACTCTTTCCTATTTTGGATAGATTTTTCTGGGACCACTTCCTCAATATTGAGAGTATCTCTCGCTGCTTTTAGTAAAGTATCCAGTTCTGAAGGAGAAAAGAAGTATTTAATATCCGGAGTCTCAGGGGCAGTGACGGATTCCCTATCCAAATCCTCCGGTTCTTCCAGGGAGCCTGACGGTATTTCTGAATCTGCCTCAGATTCTGAAGATGTTATCATGCGTTGCTTTTTAGGTGGCGGGGCAGAAGCATAAATTTCGGACACAGATGAGTGAAGTTCTTCTCTAATCATGGTCCTAAATTCTTCAATAAAGGTTGACTTTTCCTCTCTTACAATTTTTGTTATACAGTCCTTACAAATAGCCTTTTGATAAGACTCCGGCAATTTAGCATAACACATATTGCACTTTTTAACAGGAGTTTTGGATTTCCCTTTAACTTTCTCTTTTCCTTTTTCCTTCTCCCCCATGGACTCTTTATCCAGAAGGGGAAGGCAAAAGAGAAGACTGAGCCATAGAAATTGTACATATCTCTAATTTAAAGATTAACCCCATCTGCTACTCACAGAGACCAGGGATACAGGGGTTAAATCCACTTCAGACATCTCCACACCAAACAAGGTAAGCTGCTTGCTGCAGAGTAGGAGATAGGAGCGATCATACAGACCTTAAAACCAGTATTCTTGCCTTTAAATACCTTCAGGAGGGATTGTTTCGGTTTTCAAATTTGAATTTCCCGCCTCTGCTCCTTCCGGGTTCGATGACGTCACCTGACTGCAACCGGAAGTGACGTCATTACATCGTGGCATCCTGCGCAGCCATCCAGGGAGCCGCACGCGCATGCCGCCCGGCCATTAGGCCTCAGAAGACCCGCAGGAGGACAGCCAGTCCGGAAGGTGACCCAGGCGAGCCACGATCCCTGCATCCCACATCGGAATCAGGAAGGGTAATTACCGATCGAGATTCAAGGGTGTACAAATGTCCCCCCCCCTCCGGAGAGAAGGGAGAGACACCTCTCATCACTGCCCTGTATAGGGACAGGAAGAACACTGGTGATGGGCTCCGGGGGAGGGGCTTTTAACCTCTCATCTTCCTGTCCCTATTCAGGTCAGAGGGCAATCTCCAGGTGGGCCGTCATGGGGGACGTAATGGAAAAACTAATTAAAATAAGGTTTTCCTTTATAAAAACTCATCACCCCCCCCCCCCCGTGCCCTCAGCTACTCCCCCAGTGCCACCATCTCCCCCTCCTAGCCATCAGTCCCCAACGCCAGTGAAATACTTACCTTGCCTGCTAGGGGTGCCGCCGACACTCCACAGCTATTCCAGCCTCCTCTTCACGCGCTGCACTGTCCTCCTGACGTCACACAGCATCAGGTCATAGTGCGCGCTTACATGCAGTACATCCTAACAATATGTGCATGTCAGGAGGACAGAGAAACACAGAAGCACTGTGCCGGCCGGTGGGAGACCACGGAGTGGTAATAGCAAGCGCCCCACTCACGCTCCGTGGTCATGTGGTACTAAATAATCCTTGATGCAAAAAAATCTGCATGGAGGATTTTTTTTTTTGTCAAGTTACTTGATTAGTTTATATAACCATCCACATTTTACAAGGTAGGAGATACTTTCCCTGGGAAATATCTCTTTGCATATTATCTATCACCTTGGAAAAGAAACTGATGTCACAGCACAGGGCATTAAAGGGGTTAATAAATGAAAGCTGACTATTAGACAGTTTTGATAACCGAGGCCCACGTATAGGAGTATAGATACATTGTGAACAAAGCCCCGGACTCTACTTTCAGCGCCTGTAACACAAAACATTTCATTTACATAGAACAATACAAGGTATAATTAGCCCTTTTCATAGTGACAGGTTCAACAGGGTAATTTAAGGGGTTATGCAGAAAATGATAATGATGATCTATTCTCTGGATAGGTCATCATTATCACATCAACAGGGGTCCAAGACCCCCGCCGATCAGCCTCATCAGGGAGCCGCTGTGCTTACCTGAGCTCTGGTGAGTGATGCAGGCTCCCAGCAGCTTTCCAAGGACAGCGCTGTACATTGTATAGTGGCAGTGCTTGGTATTGCAGTTCAGCCCAATTGACTTGAATGGGGCTGAGCTGCAACTAGACCATGTGACTGATGTACAGTGATGTCACTGGTCTAGGAAGAAGCTACGACGCTCAAGCCCTCTTCTAACAGCTGATCATGGGGGTCCCGCAGATCCAGTACTGATGACCTATCCTGAGGATAAATCATAAATATCTTTTCATGGTTAACCCCTTTAATGTTGAGGGCTTTATACAAGAACTCTTAACTGTCTCATGAATTTAACATCAGCGAGGATTAAAGCAAGCAGCGGTGAACCTAACTACACTGTGCCAGCCTGTGCCATCACGGATGAAATCACTGCCACACAATGCCCTTCTGTAAGGACATTCATGAAGCCTTGTGTACAGTCATCATGGACAATGGCTTATTGTAGAGGCTTTATTTTAAAATTGCTCAAATAAGGTCCTTACGAATTTCAGGCTGACTATCGGAAAGAGAGCGTTCACAGGAACTGTAATCAGGGATGACAGAGGAACGACTGCGGTAGCGATCATTTCTACCCCATTCACTTAGCATCGGCCTGTGTAATAAGACAGTGCAAGTAAGAGTCGATGGATGGCGCTCACCCTTCCCAGAAGATCAGGCAGTCGAATATTCCCTTAAATGAATTGTCTAGTTTCCGATATTGATGGCCTATCCTCAGGGTAGGTCATCAATATCAGGTTGGGAGGGGTCCGACTCCCAGAACCTTCGCTGATCAGCTGTTTGAAGTGACCTTGGCACTTATATGAACACTGCATTCTCTTCACTGTGTACTTGCTCACCGTTGGCATTGCAGCAGTGCGATTACAGCTCCTCCGTCCCATTCACTTAAATCGGAAAGAGCAGCTGTAGTTACACTCTAATAGGATGGAGGGGCTGTAATTACGCTGCTCACTGCTGTAATGTCGACGGCAAGCAGGTAAACAGTGAAGAGGCCACAGCAATCGTACCAGCGCTGCTTTCTCATCAAACAGATGATTGCTGGGGCTGCCGGATTCCCACTGATCTGATATCTTGGATCATCAATATGGAAAACCGGACAAACCCTTTAACAAGAGAACAAACCTAGCAAAATTTAAAAATGAAATAAATAAATGAATAAATCCTACCATTTTGGGTATACAGTTATTATGCTGATGCATACATAGCCAAAGTTTAAAAAAAAAAAAAAAAAAAGAATAAAACTGCTGTCCCCTCGCTGGGGGATTTAATTATTGTGCACAGAAGAGGATGATATGCATGAGATCAAACAGTCAGACTTTTAAGGTGGAACTACATGCTTTTTTTTTTTTTTTAAGTTGCACTAAGTTTCAGGCTGAAATCTTCACTCATTTTCTAGTAATAGATGCTGGATCTGTGCGGCCAGGATTCTGCAAGCTCCCTTGTTTGTAGTTACCTCCTGTCTACCGCCTGTGGAGCTGCCTCCTTGGATCTTGGTTCCTGCTCCATATATATCTGCCATATACAACCTGCTGCTGCTATCTCTAACATTAAGAGGAGGGGGGAGAGAAGCGAGATGCAGGAGCAGTGCTCTGAAGTCTTCTGTTAGCTTCAGCAGTATTACCAGTGATTAGATGGAGGACTTTGAATCAAAATCTCTTAGACTTCATAGATGATATGGACCCTGTTGGGCCGATCCTGCTTACACACACTCTGCAGAAGTAAAATGGTAGGGATTTTCTAAGGAAGACTATTTAGAAAGTTACCTAATTCTGCATTTAGGATGCAAATAAACAAAAAAATAATAATTTAGTGCAAAATATCCATAGCCTTAAAGGGGTTTTGTCACTTCAGCAAATGGCATTTATTATATAGAGAAAGTTAAAGGGTTATTCCCATGTTAGACAATGGGGGCATATCGCTAGGATATGCCCCCACTGTCTGACAGGTGCAGGTCCCAACGAGAACATAGTCGGGAAATGAACGGAGGGCGCACTGCGCATGCGCCCTCCACTCATTTCTATGGGGCTGCCGAAAATAGCTGGCTCGGCTATTTCCGGCAGCTCCATAGAAATGAATGGGAGCGGTGGCCGTGCAGGCGCGGTGCGCTCCCATTAATTTCTATGGGAGCAGCGGGGAGCTGTGCCTGGTGGTGGCCTCCAGGCGCAGCGCTCCCCGCTCCGTTCTCGATATAGGTGTGGGTTCCAGCAGTGGGACCCACACTTATCAGACAATGGGGGCATATCCTAGCGATATGCCCCCATTGTCTAAGATGGGAATACCCCATCAGTGGTGGTCGTGCTTGTACACTATAGGAAAAAGCACCAGCCTGTGTGTGCTCCCGCGGTCCCTGCCACCCTAGAGACTGGTAGCTTTTCCTATAGTGTGCAAGCTCGACCACCACTGCTGGATTGCAGGGTGGTCGTAACCATGGAAACGAGAAGTGTATAACGTGATGGAAAAATGAATCCAGCAAAGGAAGTCTCTGAAGACAAGTATACTGAAGATCAGATCACCATGCAGACACTGAAAATGAAAGAGGACTGCGCATGCGCAGGATCTGAGGCGCATCGTGTCTGAAGACAAAACGCACTAAGCCGTCAAATCAGGTGGAGAAATGCAGGAAGGGGGTGCAGCTAGCTTGACTTTGGGCATCAAGACCGCTGCACCCTTGACTTCAGGCAGCCAATTTGCATATAATTGTCAAGACAGATTTTATAACCCACCATCACACACCGCTCTTCTCTTACCCTGATAGATTCAAGTTCCATGCGTAGTTTGTTATTTTGGGTCAGGAGGTCTCTGTTCCTGCTCTCGGTCTGATGAAGCTGTGCCTCCAGCTCAGCCTCATATTCACGGCTTGCCTCCTGAAATTCATTAAGTTCTTCCTGGGCGTCCTGTGAACTAAAACAAAAGATCAAACTACCAGTAGGATCCCAGTGATCTATGGCCGCCAGTCTCCTCATACTGCGGCAGGTACCTACCATTTCTTGTATTTTGATGCCAGATCTTTCCAATATTCTTTTTCTTCTTCCACAGAACTGAAGGTCTCTCTCTCTAGATCATCCATAGCGGTGATTCCATTAGTGTCTTACACCGGGGCACTGCAAAACCTGGAAGAATTGAGATTTAAAAGAAAGAATAAAAATAGAAATATGTTCGTTAAAGAAGAACTCCCGCAAAAATTTTTATTCTCTGACCTGTTAGAAAGGTGCATGATATAATCAGTAGTGGATGTCATTTTCTTATCAGAGGCTGAAATTGAGAGTTTCCACTCTCTTCTTATTGTAGCTCGGTCATGTGACCGAGTCCCTGACCTCCAACTGACCCAGGACTCATTCCTATGAGACTGAAAGTGAGGCTCCCATAGGAATGCATAGAGAATTAGACTTCCTGTCCACACACAAGTCTATGTGTGAGTTGGTGGGTCTAATTCCTAGTCACATGACACAGATAAGAAACTTCAGGATGATATAACTCAAAAATTCAGCTACTGGTAAGAAAATTACATTCACTACAGATTATATCATGTACATTTCTAGCAAGACATGGAATAAAATGTTTTGCGGGAGTTCTTCTTTAACAGGGTTTTCTGAGATTTTTTTTCTTTTACTGATGACCTATCTTCTGTATAGGTCATTAGTATCTGATCGATGGGGGTCCGACACTTTGGACCCCCGCCGATCAGCTATCTGAGAATGCACCGGCGCTCCCGTGAACGCCACGGCCTTCTCTCAGCTTTTCCTCGGCCAGTGACAACATGTTCATCGGTCACATGGCCTAGGAGCAGCTCAGCCCCATTCAAGGGAATGGTATGCATGCAATACCAAGCACAGCCTCTGTGCGATGTACGGCGCTGTGCTTGGTGAGCCATGAGAAGGCTGTGGCACTCACAGGAGCACAGCTTACTTCTCAAATAGCTGATCAGTGTGGGTCCCGGGTGTTGGCCCCCCACCGATCTGACACCCGGGACCCGCCACCAATCACTCCTGTGAGCTCTGCGGCCCTCTCTCAGCTTAGCCTAGACCAGTGACAACACCTTCATCAGTCACATGGCCTAGGCACAGCTCAGTCCATTTGAGGTGAATGGGGCTGAGTGAGATACCAAGCACAGCCGCTATACAATGTACGGCGCTGTGTTGATAAGCAGCGAGAAGTCAACGGCACTCACAGAAACAGCGGTGCCTTCTCAAAACAGCTGATCAGCAGGTGTCCCGGGTGTCAGACCCCCACCGATCAGATACTGTAGGAAAACCCTTTTAATGTGCGTATTCACACATCAGTAGTTTTCAATGGACGGTGGATCTGTGGTGGCACCACGGAAGAATGCCCTATTTTTGTCTGTTGATTAGATCCGTCACACACATACAAACAACTAACACAACGGCATCAGTGTCCTGTCAGTGATTTTCACTGACCATTGATAGGAGATGCTCTAGTAATTAATTTTCAGCCTAGCCGTGTCCGTGGAATACGGATGACACACGTGGGTGAAAAACAGACACACGGAACACCTCAGGAATGAACCACAGACCATCCTGTCACAGATGACATCTCGGACGTGTCAAAGAGATTTAAGGTTTGACACTGTTGACATCCCAGGTAACCCCTTTATATAGAACAGGTGTAACTATAATGGGTGCAGCAGTAGTAGCCACATCTGTGCCCTACAACCACAGGGGCCCCCCTGCCACATGATAAGACACACATGACAGATAGGGGCTCCAGGTTACCCCTCTGATATATAATACAGGTACATTATATACTATAATAGAGACCTCAGCATTGGGACGCAGTAAGGAAACCTGTCACAACAACTACTACTCTCAGCATGCCCTGACTGTCGCAAAGGTAGTAGTTCTCAAGCAATGTAAGTACGTCCATTAGCAGGTCATACACCGGTGCTGGCCGGAAAGAAGCGGCGCCGGTCTCTTACCTGTCACCCCGCCGAGCTCACCAACAACAACCTAGAAGAAAGCGCAGCCGCCGCTCACACCACTCTCTGAAACTCAAACTTCGCCGCACTACCATTGGTTAACACAGGCGTCCCACGTGACCCTCGTGGACCAATCAGCCGTCAACTATGGACGGAACTACGATTAAAAAATCCATCTTTTGTTTTTGTAAAAACTTTATTTATAACATTAACAGTGCTAACGCTCACAAATTCGTCTGCCCTGTGTGAAAATGGAAGGAATGAAAGGTGTATAATAAAGTCACCATCCTGTAAAGGCAGTGTGCGTGTACATCCCGTGACATGCTTCAGTTAGGACTCTTTTTAGGCTGTTGCTGTGGTACAATTTCAGTGTCTGGTGGAGCATGCGCGTTATCTGTTGTTATAACACACGACTAGAAGCAGCAGTGGCTAGAACTGTGGTATAGGTATGTCCTCTCTGCAAACAGCGGCTTATACGTTCCTTATACCTGGTATTGTAACCCTTTTTAAAGCGCAATAAAGTTCATTGAAAAAAAAAAGCCTCCGTGTATCGAAACAAACAAACGCGCTCAGACACACCCCCTTCTTATTTCCAAATATCGGCTGGAGAGCCGCGGTGCAGGGGGCGGGGCGTGACGTCATCGGGGCGTTCTGCGTAAATGAAGAAAGCAGTGAGAGCGGAAGTGTGAGGAGGAGAAGACACAAAGGAGGAGGATGTGAGTGGGGGCCGTGAGAGAGAACAGGGGGCCAGGTGAGTGTTCCGCCGGCGGCTCCTACTCTGACTCTCCCTGGATACCGGGGAGTCAGCCCTGGGAGGACGGTGTTATCATGGTGACGGTGCGGAGCGGGCATGACATTCCCATCTAATTCTGTCTAGTGACCCAGCACCTGTTGGGGGTTGTAGTACTAGGGTATCTTCCCAACCCATTGAACCTTCACTGCTCAGCCGGGTCCTGTGACCTTGTCCCTGCAAAAGGGACACTATTGGAATGATACAAAAAAGTTCTACTTGCCTCTACTTACCCCTCTGTTTACACCCTGCTCCCTTCTCCAGAGTGGAGTATTGGAGTGTTAGCTCTGGGACTGAGGGAGTTCCGTATGGTAAGTAAATTACTTGGACGACCCCTTTAATGATTGCAATTTTACCCACACCCCCAGGTGTTACCTGTGGCAGATTTAGTTCTGGAAATTTCTTGGTCCTATTCACCTCGATGGGTCTTGCCGAAGTCCGTGTGCCGCCAAAATAAACCTATTTACGTGAATAGAACTGACTTTTAGTTGCAGAAGATGTGTGACGGCATTCCGACCTGTTCCCTGCCACTCTGTAGCTCAGTCCCCACCTATCAATGTCTGCTCGGACAGGATCACAAGTGCCAATGACAGCTGTTCCCAAATGGCATGTGACCCTGCAGTGACATTCTGCTTGGGGACTTCCATTGACTGCAATGGGACATGTGACCCTGTCTGTGTATAGGATGACAGGCGGGGACCATAGGTGCAGTGATGAGTCATGGAGCTGGAATGGAGAGGTGGTGGGCAGGTAAGTAGGAATGAGCGAACGTCTGTTTTCGTGTTCGGGTTATCGAAGAATTCCGTTATGGATTCCACTACCATGGACTGTAACTTATGGTCAGTGGTAGCGGAATCCACAACAGAATTCTTAGATAACCCAAACCTTGTAGGCTGAACTTGAAAACACAAATTCGCTCATCCCTACAGGTACGTATTATCCATGTTCCACTGGGGGAGGTGGAATTTAAAACAAATATCCTGGACAATCCCTCTAAGGCCTCTTTCACACTTAAAAAATGCATCAAAACTGATTGCACCCGCGTGGAAAAAAAACTGAAACACTGAACGCAATCACAGATAAAACTGACTGAACTTGCTTGTGAAATGGGGCGAGTTTCCCTGAACGTGTCCGGAGCCAATCCGTATCGTTCGTGTGAAAGAGGCCTAAGGCTTTAAAGGGGCAGAAGCGTCAGTGAGTGGTCTGCACCTTTGGCTATTATCAGGGGAGAATGCTTAGATGCTTTTTTTTTTTTTTTTTTTTTTATTTTATTAAGTTTAAGATGCCATTTAATTCACTCGCATTGTATTCCCAGCTGATTATTTCAAATGCAGAATATACACCCTGGAGCTGACAGCAGGCTGATCTAAAATGGAAATCACACAATTAAGCCAAAAGCAAGCACCATATCTCTTGAAATGGGGGGAAAAAATGAGTTAACCTTTTAGACTCCAGAATCTGACTACTAAATAAAATAACTGACACCCGGTGAGCCGATGTTGATATTGAGTCCTCGTTGTATAGAGCAACCTCCGGCACTACATCTCCCATCATGCACACTTGCTTGGCTGTTCTCTGAACTCTCACAGAAGTGAAAGGAACATGCTGGGAGTTGTAGTTTCACAACCGCTGGAGTGCCAGAGGTTGCTGATCCTTGGTCTAAAGAAATGTATAATCGTCATTCTGAACCCTTCCGTTCCATCAATGCTGCTGTGATTTCCCCCTGCAGAAATATACCATGGCTGCGCAGTGATTGGCTGCAGCGGTCATCGCTGGCAGGGAGGATCACAGGGGCATTTGAATAGGGAGTATCACGAGTTTATTGTTTTAATAGCTCAGTGGCCTCTTTAATATTTACCTTGGTCCATCTACCACGTAGACAGCTAGATGTGAACATTGAAGAGACTGCAGCGCTCATGTGAGCACCACTGGCCCCTCAAATAGCTGATCGGTCACCCCCCAACCATCTGATATTGGTCAACTACCTGCACGTCACTGCTGACAACCTCAATGGTGATAGTGACGACATGTGATGGACTCAATTGCTTGGTTCACATTGGTAACGTGTGATCATACGCTTTGCAGGAGAATGGTGTTTTGGTTTATTTTTCTTTGTTCACTTTGGGGCATGGACATCCCCCTTAACCAGTACGGTTTTGTGAACCGTACACCTGTTACACCTGACTGGCTGTAGCTGTACAGTTTGCCTTGGTTTGTAATGCCTAGTAATTCCTGTTTAGGTCAGCGGGATCAAGTGTCCTCCACACAGTACCTGCTCTGCTTCTCCTGAGGGAAGGTCGGCCGGTGGATGAGCAGTAGAATTTGATGAGAACTCGCCCCCTCCAAGATGCTGGACCTTTCCAGTGTCTGAAGACCAAGATGTAATGTGTCTGCACGGCTTTAGTGAGGCCATGACTGGACATGTAGGGGGGCAAGAACAGATGCAGGCAGGGTAGCTCGCTCCTGGCTTGACCCTAATATAAGATGGCGCACCAGAGAGTAATACACTTAACTAATGTCAGGTATGGAAATTCGATTACATGTATGGAGGCCTCTACCCATGTTAGTAATCCAATATACTGTATCAACATTACAATTCTAATAAAACCGGCCAGATTTCTCCATTCTAGAAGGATCTTTAGGGGCCATTCAGATGGCTGTGGTGTTGCGGATCCACAAAACCACAGATGCCGACCAGTTTGTGTTCCGCAATTTGCGGCACACACATGGCTGGCACCCCATACAAAATGCCTATTGTGGACAAGAATAGGACATGTTCTATATTTTTTTTTTTTCGCAAAAGCTCAGCGAGATCAAATGCCGCCCATTGAAATGAATGGGGCCGCATCTATTCCGCAAAATTACAGAATAGATGCGGCCCCGTTCACACGGTCCTGTTAATGTGCCTTTAAGCTCTAGCTGGAGAACAGTTGCTAGGGGTCCCACTGCTGGGACTCTGCTGACTACAAAGTCGGTGGCTATTCTTCTCTGGTGGCAGTCACTCGTGTTCCATTCAGGTCTATGCGGTTTCTGGTGATAGCCAAGCACTTGTACTCTATCTCCGGCAGTTCCATAGAGTTGAATGAAGCAGCGGACACACAGGCCTGCCCGCCGCTCCATTCAGACAGGTAGCACGGGCACCCGTTGTCTAAATGGTTAAACCCTTTAAAAGGTTATCCGCCTAGGAGCAGACAACCTTAAAGGAGTTATCAAGGTATAGATAATGAGGATAGGTCATAATTATCAGATTGGTGGGGGTCCGAGTCCCAGCACCCCCCACCAATCAGCTGTTTCAGGGCTGGACCCCTTGTAGTATGGTAGAAATACTTCGTACTACTCTGACCTATCTGTGTATGGCGCTGGCTTGTCTGCAAAGATGGCCACAGGGTCCAAAGTCATGACTGCCGCAACTACTGCTAATCCCAGGGTGGTAGACTGAGATTTTAATTTTAGGCCAGCCCCCTCGGTAAAGCCTCAATCCATGGTATCCCTCCTGACCAGTCACTCAAGTGCCATACAGTGCCTGCTCATCTTTGAGCGTTGGTAGGGGGTTTACCGGTATGGTGTCACCCACTACTTAGTGTATCGAGCAGATGCCCTGTTTATACTTGGCATTCTGTTTGAGTCTTCATTGCCGTTCTCCTGTGCTGGGGGTTAAGTAATTGGGGAAATGCGGCATTACATGAGGATGAATGGGAGACCAGGCAATGCACGTACTGTGCCAGTATCTGCTGTAATTTGTGGAGGGGAATCCCTATAGGACGTTGTGGAGGAGACAAGCCCTTTAACATCAGGTCATTAGTTGGTTTCTAGTTTCATTTCTGATGAGACCAGTGTAACTATCAGTTTTGCTTCTCCCTGCTCCATGTGCAGAGAGATGACTCTGAGCAGTGCCTCCCTCCATAAGCATGTATAGGGTACATCCACACAGGACATATATTGTCAGTGCATCCACCTATAACCATGAGTTCACTCCTTGTGCTGCAGGTTCTCCCTTTACAATCTGTTAGAAATCGCCAACGTTAATTGACATGTTGCATATTTTTCAGTAACGTATGGATATTTACTAAAACTTCACCCACTTTGCAGGTACTGTTACATGCTGCAGATTTATCAGACGCATATACGCCATGTTCACGCAGGATCCTCAATCTTGAGGGAATAAGTTTCATCTAATGGAAACTCTTATGGTCCCTTTACACAGGACGACGATCTAGCAGATTGTAAGGAAGGAAGCGTTCCTTCCCCTCAATCTGCTGATCGCTGGAGACCGGTGTATGTACATAAGAAGAGGGTATATGAGTGGCTCACCGCTAGATACCAATGGTTGTTTGGGGTGCTCTGGTCCTGGCCTACCCACAGCCAAAGGGAATATATATATATAGAAAATTTGTTGTCAGTTATGGACGAGCACACCCTATATCTGGTTGAAAGGGTCTATAAGGTATTATATATGCAATGGATGGATTGGGTGGTGAATCCAGAAAATAAATTTGAGTAATGTATATATTTATTAATGGTATAAAGTGAAATTTATTTATTTTTTTTAAAAATATGCATAATACATTTTTAGAAAAGGAAAAAAATTATAGAAAACAGATATAAAAGTATGAACTTTACACAGATTTGTACATAAAAATATATAATATATATATAAATATTTTTTTTTTTTTTTTTTTTTTCAGGCGTGTGTATATATATATAATCAGCGCTGGTATCTATAGAATAAATATAGACTATACAGTTGTGTCCATCTGGTAGGACCTATATAACATAGTAATAGTATATAAGTTCATTAAGTATCTGGAAAATATGTTAAAAAAGAATCTTAGTGGATAAATCCTTGTAGGTTAATGTCTGTATGAATAGTCCTTCTGTATCCTTATTAATAGTCCTGCTGTAGTAATAGGTGACAAAGTGTACAAAGAGGCTGTCGGTAAAATAAAATTAGCAAAATATGTAAAAAGACTTTCACTGAAATAGATTGATAATGCGCTCAATTCATTAAAATCGTATGTAGTTTATACATATAGTACGATGGACTCAGTGGGGAGCGCTGTTCATTCAGCTCAATTAATACTCCACCATAAAACGCCCGGCTGTCTGCACACGGGTGGGATGGAGAATAGTTAGCCGTTCAGCTCCGTCTGTGCTTAGCCTCCAGGGATGTGGCCGACAGCACAAGGACGCTGGCTTTCTTCTGCTAAAAATGTTTCACTTTATACCATTAATAAATATATACATTAATATATACATTACTCAAATGTATTTTCTGGATTCACCACCCAATCCATCCATTGCATATATAATACCTTATAGACCCTTTCAACCAGATATAGGGTGTGCTCGGTGTATGTACATGCTGCGATCTCCACCAGATTATGTCTGATGCCATCGCTCTCCTCCATACTGTCTCGTTGTTTCCCGGTAGCAGATTGTTTTTACACGGCCCGATCTGCCACCGGGAAACCATGATCTTTTGTGCTGCACAAAAGATCCAATCACCTGATGAACAAGCGCTTTCCCTTAGGGTGCATTCACACAACCGTAAGTGTTTTGCGGCCAGCGCTATATAGAGAATGCCTATTCTTGTCCTCCGTTGCGGACAAGAATAGGACATGCTCTCTCTTTTTTCCGGCACCGCGAAACGGAACAACGGATGCGGACAGCACACGGTGTGCTGTCCGCATCTTTTGCGGCCCCATTGAAATGAATAGGTCCGATGCGGATCCATTTCTGCGGTCGTGTGAATGCATCCTTATCCTGTGGATAGGGGATAACTTTTACCTACCGGGATACCCCTTTAATTTTTGTGTATAGCGCCACCTGCAGTTTGTTCTCTTCCACCTCATTGAAGTGGTCGCACATGCTCAGTTTAAATATTCAACTGTCACTATCTTCTGTTAAAAGCTGTGACCATTACAAGGAAAGAACTACAGCAGAAGGGACACACCCCTGAGCTGCCGTATAAATCTAGCAGAATAATTGGAGCAATGAGTGGGGAGATCTGTGGATCCATGTTCTGTACAGAGCTGGTTCTAGCTTTGTTAGAGATTTGTTCTATTTGTTATACGGGGATCTGGAACACGGTGTGCTGTCTTTATCTTTTGCGCCCCTTTGGAATCAATGGGTCAGTAAAAAAATGCGGCTCAGATGTGGACAGAAACTACAGCCATGTTCATCAGCCCTAATTGACTGCCACGTGGTCAGTGCAGTGAATATGGACTGAATATGATACACAGGGCAGCCCAGCCTTGTTGCCTTGCAGGACCGGGGTCCTGGGTTTCAGCCCAACCCAGAGTAACCCGCACTGATTTTCTGTTCTCGCCTCGTGTTTGCGCAGATTTCCTCCCACACTGTAAAAGCAGACTGTCAGGCTAATTGGCATCATGTGAAATTGGCCCTAGTGTGTAGGTGCGAGAGAGAACTCCGATGAGCTCCACTAGGGATCCGATACTGACGGGAATGATGATCTTTGTGCAACCCTGCAGAACATGTAACCGCTATATAAGCACCAGGGAATACTTGAATGTCCTTCTCCATATTATGTTTCCAAAGGAAGGAAGAATGAAAGAAAGGTGGCCCTATAGGATGCTGAAGTGCTGCACGTGGCTGTATGATGGAAGGGAATGAGAAGGTGAACCTTTGTAGCAAGTCTGTTGGATGGCTTCAGAGGCAGGAGAAGGATGCACAGCCCTGGTTATGGAAACTCTCCAACTGCTTCTCGGCTGTTGATCAGGTGTTACCTGCTGCCGGAGAGACACCGGTAAGATCTTGTGCTTGGCTCCTACAGGCGCTTGTAGTGAGGATGTGTGTTTCACAACGTGCCATTCATGGGGACCTGCACCTCTGTCTGTGACACCTTAAAGCGGCTGTGTCATTTCAGCAAATAGCATTTATCATGTAGCGCCGGGATGGCCAACCTGTGGCTCTACGGCTGTGGTATAACGACAACTCCCACCATGTCCTGCTGGAGGCAGTCTAGGCATGCTGGGAGTTGTAGTCTTGCAACAGCTGGAGAGCCTCAGGTTGGCCATCCCCGATGTAGAGAAAGTTAATACAAGACACTTACTAATGTATTGAGATTGTCCATATTGCTTCCTTTGCTGACTGGATTATCCATGGATACGACCACCCTGCAATCCATCAGTGGTGGTCGTGCTTGCACACTATAGGAAAGAAATGCCAGTCTCTTTAGTGACCGGGACTGTGGCAGCGCACATAGGCTTGTGCTTTTTATAGTATGCAAGCACAAGCGCCATTGCTGGGTGGCCGTAACCATGGAAATGAGCAGTGTATAATATGATGGGGGGGGGGGGATTTATCTAGCCAGAAAAGGAAGCAATATGGACAATCACAATACATTAGTAAGTGCCTTGTATTAACTTTCTCTACATCGGGGATGGCCAACCTGAGGCTCTCCAGCTGTTGCAAAACTACAACTCCCAGCATGCCTAGACTGCCTCCAGCAGGACATGGTGGGAGTTGTAGTTATACCACAGCCGTAGAGCCACAGGTTGGCCATCCCGGCTCTACATGATAAATGCTATTTGCTGAAGTGAGCTAACCCCCTTTAACCACCTAACTGTTCTGCTGGAGTCCAGCTCGGGCAGTGTGAAAAGTAGCTAAATGGAGGGGGGAGGGCTGCTTTAGATGGTGCTATCTCCTCAATGGTAGCAGCTAGAAACATGCAACTGGTCTTGTCTGAAAGCTGACAGTCCAGGCTTTAATACAAGACCAAAATGATCGCTGAGTAGCAGTGATCTTATAGCAATGAATGGGATCGCTGCAGCAGTCTTTCTAGAAATCGCCGCTGGCCGCGTTGTAGCACTTGCCTTACTTAGACTGCAAAGGTCGAAGGCCCTAACATTTGATAGTAGGTTTTTGCAGCGGATGATTTCAGTTTGATTTGCCGTGGTAAGTCCGCAGCTGACTCTCTACATATGACCGGATCTCTCAGTTCTGATAATCCATGTACAGTATATAAGAATTTGATACAATTTTGTAATATAGCTAAAATATTGCTGCTCATTATTAATCTCCTCCAAGAAGTATATGTGTGGTTGTAATCCGTTACTTGATATCTGTCCTATCATTTCTTTTATTTTTTCTCATTACAGAAGGACCACATGGCGAGCAGTAGACCTACTATAGCACTGAAGGATATACCACCACCTCCCCCACCCCCACTCCAACCTCGCACAGCTATCTTCCCACTCTCCAAAATCCAACCTCCCCCCATAAAGCCAATCCATCTTCAAACCGGACCCAAAGTAAGCTGTTGTGCACTTTGTTCTAATGGCACCTCTTGCACATCTGATCTCCGTTTCAATGGGAGTGGTTTCATTCAGCCTAAACCTCTTCTGGACAAAAATGTCCCTGGCACCATTACCTGTCAGGTGGCCCCGGGCCTGCCCTTACCTCCTGAAAGCCCCTTCAAAAAAGTGGCTGCCTCAAATGTGTGTATGGAAAAACGTCTGTCTCCCTGCCACCTTCACCCTCCTCACTCGGTTCCCTGCTGTACGAATGTACATTTAAACCAGTTTCACGGTGACCTCCACAAATTTCAGCTTCCTACCTTTGGGACTTCTCCTGGATACTACCCTTACACTGACTTCACTAAGGGGCCTGCACTGCATTTAAAAGAACATCTTGCACAGTCTGAAATGTTGTCACACTTTTGCACAAGTTCTCTCCATCTGAATCCTGCACCTTCTGTGTTTCTCAAAGGCTCTTCCTTCTGTGAAGTCTGCTTGGAAAAGGTTAGTTTTAAGGAAAATGGTTTTCCGTCAGACTGCCACTGAAGTGGTGTAGGCTCTTACAGGATTACTTCTGATCCCATGTAATACGTTACTCACTAATGTTGGCTGATTTGCCTTTAACCACCTAACTGTTTTGCCCGAGTCCAGCTCGGGCAGTGGGAACAGTAGCTAACTGGAGGGGGGAGGGCTGCCTTAGATGCTTTCATCTCCTGAATGGTAGCAGCTAGAAACATACAACTGGTCTTGTTTGAAAGCGGACATTCCAAGCTTTCATACAAGACCAGAATGACAGCTAAAGAAGAGAAACCGTTAGACTGTTAGAAACAGAGTCAGGAATAATCGCAGGTAAAACCTTACTTTCACTTTCAGCTGCATTCACAGCATGCCAATTTCTACCAGTGATATCTTCCCCTGTGCTGAACATATTGCTGTCATTGGAATTCCAGCTTTCAAACAAGACCAGTTGCATGTTTCTAGCTGCTACCATTCAGGAGATGGCAGCATCTAATGCAGCCCTCCCCCTCCAGTTAACTACTTTTCCCACTGCTGGAGCTGGACTCGGGCAAAACAGGTGGTTAAAGGGGTTTTTAGATATTGATCATCTGGCCTTGGTCATCAGTATCAGATGAGTGGGGGCGGTGGACCTGGCACCCTCACCAATAAGCTTTTTGCAATGGAGCCGGAAGTACAATTCTGTCAAGTATGTAGTGGCTGTGCCATGTTACTGTAGCTCAACTTTCATTCACTTGAATGGGAGCTGAGCTGCAGTAACCCAGTAGGGCTGTGCTACTAACTCCAAACTATGTGTTGGCTCTGGTCGCTGCTGCCAAAAGCTGATCGGTGAGGGTGCCCGTTGTCAGTGACCCTTCCCAATCTGATATTGATGACCTATCCTGAACCCCTTTTAGTTATATGTGCTGTTTTATACGTGAAGGAAAGGGGGGTGTCTAAGCCTCAAATGGGTAGGAGATCCAATATATTTACCATGAAAAGTGGTGTCCGGTCGATTTTTCATATTCACTTTATTGATCCGCTGCTCACTATCTGGTGGTCCCCTTCCAGCCTTCTTCCTGATTCTTCTCAGTTCATCAGAAATGTAATGGCTCAGCCAATCACTGGCCACAGCTGTAACTATACTCAACCAGTGATTGGCTGGGCAGTCATTTCCTGTGGGACCAGGACGTAGAGGCAGTCAGTGGATAGGGAAGCATTGGAACAGAAGTGACAGGGGATGATAAAGGGAGTTACTTTAAAGACATTTTTTTCATATTTTAATTGGCCAGACAATCTTATATATGGTCCTCAGTATGTACTGGGCCCTGTTGATCCTGAGGGCTCATGCACTGGAACGCGTTCTGGCTGTTCCGTGCATTGGGGACCACAATTTGTGGTCCCCAATGCATGGGCAGCATCCGTGTGGATTCCGCAGATGGATGCAGACCCTTAATCTTGAATGGGTCCATGATCCGTCTGCACCACCAAAAAATAGAACACGTTCTATATTTTATCGGTGCCGAGGCGTGGAGTGAAACCCCACGGAATCACTCCATAGTGAATGGGTTCAGATCCGTGTTGCGAGGCACAAATGGCCGGGGCCCGTATATTGCAGACCCGCGGCCCGTCCGGAACATACAACTGATGCATGGAGAGATTTTCTGATTTCGGCAACAAATCTGCCATGTATATACACTGTCACCATTTGTGTGATATGGTGGCACAATCCCATTAATTTTACTCTGTGCTGGTTCCAGTGGTCAGACTCCCACCCATCAGTAGGTGATGGCATAATATCATCATTTGCTGAGGTGAGAATTCTAACATGAAAGCGGTTTCACAGCAGGACTTTTTTTCATTTTGCTAGTCTACCTTTTTTGTACATTTTATATGTTGTGGCCGAATTTTATGTTTTTCCCAGGTGCTCAAATTACGTAAGTATGATGATCTCTCCTGACATGTCTGAATCGCCATGTCTCAACCATTCTGGGGCATCTGTTTTTATGACTGTTGTGCCATTAGTTTGTTTTTATTCCTAATTCCATAAGGCTCCTTGCAGACGAGCATGTGTCATGTAGAAAGTCCGCAATGTAGCCCCAGGCCTGACCTCCCAGCACTGCCTGGGTCACATAGCATTATGTTGATTTATGATGCCATGTAACCCTTACAGTTCTGGAATGTATTAGATGACACTGACCTAATGCTGTTAGTGTTATCCAATACATTCCAGAACTGTAAGGGTTACATGGCATTATATTGAATTATGGTACCATGTGAACCCCGTCAGTGCCGGGAATTCAGGCTGGGAGCTGTGTTGCGGACTCGCTGCGTGACACGCTCGTCTGCAAGGGGCCTAAGAATAAATTACTATCAGTTTACAATGAAGGTCCAGATGGGTGTTACCAGTAGTGGGAGTGTCGCTGCGCAGTCTGGCACGATCCAATCAGTGATTTCAGTGTTGTGCTGTGAAGGGACACTCCCTCAACTGGTAACGCCCATCTGGGCCATCTTTGTAAACTGTTAGAAATATGTTCATAACTTCTAGCAGGAATAATAACGGAATGGTGCTACAGATTTGAAAAAGATGCTCCATAATTATTATGACATGGGAAAGCCAAGTAGTTACTAAAACAGACACGTAAAGAGAGGTGACAGGAAGCCCCTTAAAGAGGACCTATTTGTTACAGCTTCACACTACAAATGGCTATGAGCTGATTGATAAGGAGCAATAAGAATATGGAGAAGCAGCATATATTGCTCCTATATTATCTGATGAATTTAACAATCAAGATGGAGAACTGGTGACTTCTGCCATCATTAGTCAGTCCTAGACTTGTATATGCCTAATGTCAGCAATGGCTGTGCTTAAAGGGCATCTGTCAGCAGATTTGTCCCTATGACACTGGCTGACCTGTTACATGTGCACTTGGCAGCTGAAGACATCTGTGTTGGTCCCGTGTTCATATGTGTCCTCATTGCTGAGAAAAATGATATTTTACTATATGCAAATGAACGGGGAGTTGTCATTACACCTAGAGGATCTGCTGTCTGCAACTGTTGCACCCTCTATAGTTTGACAAGACCAGACTGTGAAAACATCACACCTGGCCCTGTCAAAGTGCAGAGGGCACCGCATTTGCAGATAGAGCTGAGCCTCTAGGTGTAATGACAACTCCCCCATTGCTCCTAGAGGCTCATTTGCATATATTAAAAGATCATTTTCATCGCCAGTTTCTTAGGTATAAATCTGCTGACAGATGCCCTCTAAAATGCTGCACCTGAATAATTTAGTAAGCTCTGCTGATGGTACTTGATGCCAAAAATAGTCCTTAAAAAATGCATTCATATAAACTCTTAGAGATAGTAAGCTCTTGGGAACAAGGCCCTCAGTCTTTCTTTCTAATTGTGAAGCTCTACGGTAAATGTTGGCTTATTATGGCTTTTTTTTAAGCAAGTATGTATCCACCTCAGTCACTTAAAAGGATTTTGACATTTACCTTTTCTCATCTCTCATAGCCCACAGGCAATGGCGTAGCTGATGCAAATAAAATATGGCCTAATATTCCTCCTCCAAATACCCAGACTGCCGCTCTACCTGTGTGCAATGGCTGTGGCACCCAAGGAAATGTGAAGGAGAGGGCAATTCTACTGGCCAAGAACTTCTGCAAAGCATCACAAAAATATGGTACGTCTTATACAAACTTGAGATTTCTTGCCTTGAAGAAAGAGAGATTGAGTGGTATATAATGTACATTTATCTAATACAGAGGTCCCTCAAGTTACAATGTTAATTGGTTCCAGGAGGACCATTGTATGTTGAAACCGTTGTACGTTGAGTAATTGGTTCCAAAGTCCCAAAATGTCATTGAAGATAAGAGAAAATGAAGATTTAAGAACAACAAGCAGATAACTAAGACCGATAAAACAAGTCATTACATATAACAGTCAGGAATAGCTGCTAACTAGTAACTAAGGCTACTTTCACACTAGCGTTTTAAAATTCCGGTATTTAGTTCCGTCATAGGGGCTCAATACCGGAATAAAACGCTTCAGTTTTGTCCCCATTCATTGTCAATGGGGACAAAACTGAACTGAAGACAACTGCATGCTCCTGAAAGCATTACGTTCCGTCTTCAGACCGGAGAGCAAACCGCAGCATGTTGCGGTTTGCCCTCCGGTCCAGGCATCTGCACCAAGACGGATCCGGAATGACCCCCAATGCAAGTCAATGGGGGTGGATCCGTCTGGTGTGACCACAATGGTAACCGGATCCGCCCTCCATTGACTTTCAATGGAGTTCATGATGGATCCGGCTACACATACAGACATAGACATACACATAAACATACACATACATACTTACATGCACCCCGGCAGGTCTTCAGAGCGGGGTAGGGACAGGTCGGCGCGCACAGATGACGATCCCACCAGGCACCCAGCAGAGGGCGCTGTGGGGAATCGTGACCTGTGTGAGCCATCCTGTCCCTCCGACGCTCTGTGTGTGTGTATATGTGTGTGTGTGTGTGTGTATGTATATATATATATATATATATATATATATATATATATATATATATATATATATAAAATAAATAAATATAATTAGTACTGTGTGGGGCCGGAGCACGGTTCCGGCTCCACACATGTCGCTGCGGCAGTCCTGATCCGGCAGCACCCTTCACCTGCCGGATCAGGCCTGCCACTAATGTGAAAGTAGCCTAATCCAGATATTTTACCAGAGAAGTGGCCTTGGTTGGATCTGAGACATTGTATTGTTGGGTCAATCTTCAACTTAGGATGGGTCAGAAAAGACCCATCCTGTTGAAAATATTGTATCTTGAGGGATCACTGTACATAGTTTTTGGTTCTCCTTTTATCATTTGCTCTCCTAGGATCCCCAGAGTTATCGCTTGCTGGACAGCTGCAGGAGAATCTGCCACCGATCGGCGTGTTCTGGGACATAGAAAACTGCTCTGTTCCCAGTGGTCGCTCTGCGGTCAGTGTAGTGAAGCGGATTCGAGAGCGACTTTTCAAAGGTCACCGGGAGGCAGAGTTCATCTGTGTTTGCGATATCAGTAAAGAAAATAAAGAAGTTATTGAGGAACTGAATAATTGTCAGGTAATGGCCTAGAGCGGACCGTGATGCAGGAGGGATCGGAGACCAGACTCCAGACCTTCTCTCTCTGCTGCTCCATACTGCTTATGCTATCAGTGTCTGTGGTCAGTAACAGGGAGCAGGGTGTTCCACTGCAATGAAACTCATGTTACATGGCCTGCAAATGGTTAAAGTAGCACTCCCACATTAAACAAATGTATTCTCTGACCTGTTAGACAGATACATGATGTAATCTGTAGTGAAGATAATGTTCTTACCGCTGACTGTATTTGTGAGTTATATCCTCTCTTCTGATCCACAGCTGTGCCATGTGTCCAACTGTCTGCTCTCTGACTCAGGAGAGGAAGTCAATTGCATCTCTATTCATTCCTATGAGGCTGAGAATGAGGCTCCCATAGGAATACATAGAGAAACTGGCTTTGTGTCCACACATAAGATGTTGTCTTATTTGGAAAGTCTGATCGCATGACACAGCTCACAACGAAGATTACCTTCACTACAGATTACATCATGTACCTTTCTAACAGGTCAGAGAGTAACATTTTTTTGCAGTGTTGTTCTTTAAGAAATAAATAACTGACCATATACTCACTCGGCTATGCCATTGCAACCGTGGCAGAATCCCCACTGTGCTCCACTTCTTGTTCCTCCTCTCAACATGCGAGAAAGTGGCTGGGAATGCCACTCCTCCAATCCCTGGCAGAGGTGGATCATCACTCCAGCCAATGACTGGCTGAGCAGGACTACCAGGTATTATCTGCTGTGTCAAGAACAAGAGCAAGAAGTGGAGTGCACCGGAACGGCAGCAGCAGGAGATTGGCAAGGGTGATATGAGTTTTTTTTTTTTTTTTTTTTTTTTTTTTTTTTTTTTTTTTTTATATTGCTTGCAGGTTAAAGGGGTATTCCCGTCACAGACAATGTGGGCATATCGCTAGGATATGCTCCCATTGTCTAATAGGTGCGGGTCCCACCTCTAGGACCCGCACCTGCACAGAGAATGGAGCGCGGACAGTGGTGGCTGGAGGACCCTGGGTTTCTAAGGTCTGGCCACTGCCAAGCCCTCTCCCCATACAAGCTTGTGCGGCCACAGCTCCTATTCATTTCTACGGGTTGACTGCTATTTTCAGTGGCCCCATAGAAATGAATGGAAACTGACTGTACATGAGCAGCGCACCCTCCACCACTTTCCCGCTCCGTTTTCAGTGTAGTTGGGGGACCCGCACCTACCAGCATATTCTATGCCCCCATTGTCTATCATGGGGGGGGGGGGACCCCTTTAAGGAACATTACTTCAGTTGTGCTGGAATAACCCTTTAAAATGTTTTACTTTTTGTCCTTACCAGGTAACTGTTGCCCACATTAATGCCACAGCGAAGAATGCTGCAGATGACAAACTGAGACAGAGTTTAAGGAGGTTTGCAGACACGCACACGTCTCCAGCCACTGTGGTTTTGGTTTCCAGTAAGTTTGAGAGTTTTTCTTCTTACTGCAATATAAAATCCACACTGATTACTGCTATGGGTGCAATACATTCTACAGTGGTAGTTGCATTTAGTGATCCTTATAGCGTTTTACAATTTACTTGAGTTTTATATATTTTTTTTTTTTAATTTATTTTTTTTCTTCCCCCTTTCATCGTGAAAAGCTGATGTTAATTTTGCTCTGGAAATAAGTGACCTGCGGCACCGCCATGGTTTCCATATCATAATTGTACACAAGAACCAAGCCTCTGAAGCGTTGCTTCACCACGCACATGAGCTCATCCCCTTTGAACAGTTTATTTCTGACCTTCCTCCCAGGCTTCCTCTTAAACCACAGGTACACGATTTGTTTTATGTCTTGTGCCTTGCTACTGTTACGTTGCATCTTATATGAAACCTGAATGCAGTTGCTTTGGCAAGGGGAGGGGTGTTATAATTGAATTGCTCAAGGCTTTTGTTTAAAGAGACTTTACAAAAATAAAAAAACGCTAGACAGTGTTAAAAATGAAAAAGCAGCATTACTCAACACCGCTGCTCTCCATTCACTTCACTTTTATGGGTGTCCTGAAAATACCTGAGCGCGCTTACTTGTCTGTTTTTGGAACTCCCATAGAGTTGAATGGAGAGATGCTCATGTGTTACCACCGTTCTATTGGTAATATCCGTAAGACTGTGTCTTATGATTGAAGGGGGTGATGGGATCCGCATGTATAGGGCATTCTTGCCATAGCCTGTGGATATGCTATGTGTGTCTAGATGGGAATACATTTTAACCACCTAACTGTTTTGCCCGAGTCCAGCTTGGCTGTGGGAAAAGTAGCTAACTGGACGGTGGAGGGCTGTTTAGATGCTGCCATCTCCTGAATGGTAGTGGCTAGAAACATGCGACTGGGCTTGTTTGAAAGCTGACATTCCAGGCTTTCATACAAGTCCAAAATGAGTGCTAAAGTCCAAGCAACAGAGGAGAAATCTGTTAGAAATCGGGTCGGGAATAATCGCGGGTAAAACCTGATTTTACTTTTACTTTCACTTTCAGCTTCATTCACAGCATCCCGATTTCTATCAATGCTATCTTCCCCTGTAATGAACATACAGTGCCTTGTGAAAGTATTCGGCCCTCTGGAACTTTTCAGCCTTTTGCCATATTTCAGGCTTCAAACAAAAAGATATAACATTTTAAATTTTTGGTGAAGATCTAACAACAAGTGGGTGACAATTGTGAAGTGGAACGAAATTTATTGGATCATTTAAACTTTTTTTTTGTAATAAAACTGAAAAGTGGAGCGTGTAAAATTATTCAGCCCATTTACTTTCAGTTAAGAAAATCTGGATCTCTGAATGATCCAATGTTGTCCTAAATGACTGAAGAAGAGAAATCAGTCCGACACTTCACAAATCTGTCCTTTATGGAAGAGTAACAAGAAGAAAGCCATTTCTCAAAGATATCCATAAAGTCTCCTTTACAGTTTGCCACAAGCCACCTGGGAGACACACCAAACATGTGGAAGAAGGTGCTCTGGTCAGATGAAACCAAAATTGAACTTTTTGAAAACAATGCAAAACGATATGTTTGGCATAAAAGCAACACAGCTCATCACCCTGAACACACCATCCCCACTGTCAGACATGGTGGTGGCAGCATCATTGTTTGGGCCTGCTTTTCATCAGCAGGGACAGGGAAGATGGTTAAAATTGATGGGAAGATGGATGGAGCCAAATACAGGACCATTCTGAATGAAAACCTGTTGGAGTCTGCAAAAGACCTGAGACTGGGACGGAGATTTATCTTCCAACAAGACAATGATCCCAAACATAAAGCAAAATCTACAATGGAATGGTTCAAAAATAAACGTATCCAGGTCTTAGAATGGCCAAGTCAAAGTCCAGACCTGAATCCAATTGAGAATATGTGGAAAGAGCTGAAAACTGCTGTTCACAAACGTCTCCATCCAACCTCAAAGAGCTCGAGCTGTTTTGCAAGGCATAATGGGCAAGAATTTCAGTCTCTAGATGTGCAAAACTGATAGAGACATACCCCAAGAGACCGCAGCTGTAATCGCAGCAAAAGGTGGCGCAACAAAGTATTAATGCAAGGGGGCCGAATAATTTTGCACGGCCCACTTTTCAGTTTTATTATTACAAAAAAAGTTTAAATGATCCAATAAATTTTGTTCCACTTCACAATTGTGACCCACTTGTTGTTGATTCTTCACCAAACATGTAAAATGTTATATCTTTTTGTTTGAAGCCTGAAATGTGGCAAAAGGTTGAAAAGTTCCAGGGGGCCGAATACTTTCACAAGGCACTGTATTGCTGTCGTTCTGCTATTGCCTGAAAGCTTGGAAAGATTTCAAACAAGACAAGTGGCATGTTTCTAGTTGCTACCATTCAGGAGATGGCAGCATCAAAAGCAGCCCTCCCCCCTCCAGTTAAATACTTTTCCCACAGCTGGAGTTGGACTCGGCCAAAACAGTTGGGGGGGGGGGGGTTAAAACGGTTTTCCGAGATTTTGATACTGGTGACCTCAGGATAGGTCGTCAGTATCCAAGTGGTGGGGGTCCAACATCCAGAGCCCCACCAATCAGCTGTTTTCAGAAGGCACCGATGAGCGCTGCTGCCTTCTTGAACCTCACTAAGCACATTGATGTACGTAGTATTGATGACTAAATGGGGCTGAGCTGCTCCTAGGTCATGTGACTGAGCGTATTGTCACTGCCTAGAAAAACCTGTAGGCGCCGAGGCCTTCTCAAACAGCTGATTGGTGGGGCCCCGGATGTCAGACCCCCACTGATCAGATACAGATGACCTATCCTGAGGATAGGCCATCAGTATTAAAATCTCGGAAAAGCCTCTTAAAGTGTAGTCCCATCTGGACATGTGTAGCATATGCACAGGCAAAAAAGTTCTATACATGAGGATCCGAAAAAATCTCGGAAAACACTATTAAAAGTGGTGTGTAGTGTATTTTATCTCCCTCTTTGTTTTTAACATGTGTATCTTCATCATTCTTGTTTTCCCTTCTGCTCTCTTGCAGCAGTGCCATACTCTCTTATATGTGTATAACTTGCCAACAAACAGAGATGCAAAAAGTATCAGTAACCGCCTCCGACGCCTTTCTGATAACTGTGGAGGAAAAGTGATGAGCTTATCGGGCAGCAGCGCCATTCTCCGCTTTATCAATCAAGAGAGTGCAGAGCGGGCTCAGAAGCGCATGGAGAACGAGGACGTTTTTGGCAACCGGATCACTGTTTCCTTTGCACCTAAAAATCGAGAGGTAACCGAAGTAAAGAATGCTAGCTGCAGCAATGGGGACAAATCGAAGTCTCCCAAAAAAGTGAACAAGAACACCAAGCTGTGCCTCGCTGTTAAAGATCATCACGACCCACCGTCAAACACCAAAGGCTCTGCAAACAAGGCTGCTCAAGGCTCTAACCGAAACTCAAATGTGAAAAGTCTGCAGGTAAGCTGGGCCCGCGGCATTATTACAGCTCCTAAGGGTCATGACCATTAGTTTTTCACCACGTTTCCAGTGAGTGAAAATACAATGTTGTGATGCCTGCTGGTGAGCACACTGACGACCTAGTTCTGAAGGTGGCAGTGCACTTTCATTAGCTGTCGGCCGAAAGCTTTTTTTTGTCTTGCAGCTATTCTTCATTATACACTTGCATACTTGGTTTGGCCGAGCATACCTGTGTTTTTAAAAGAGGAAAGGAAAATAAGCTGCTGCCCACGCCTTAAAGGGAATGTGTCGCCAAATGTTTTTCTGCCAGTTAAAAAGCAGATAGTGACACACTTTTATTTATTTTTTTTTTTATCAGGTTAGGGGAGTCCATTTTGAGAATTGCTTTACAACAGCTACATGGGCCATAGACACAATGGTCTGGAGGAGACCTCAGTGACTTCTAGAAGTGTTTTCTAGGCATGCTCTGTGACCTGTGTGTCAGGAGGGAGCAGATAAGTTTTGACAATCCCCTGTTGTGATTGGTGGATCCACTGTTATCAATACACAGAGATGCTATCTGTCATTCTAATCCTGCCTGTAATGACAAGCAGATAACTGCAGTAAAGTGATCTGTACAGACCAAGAAATGGTGCCCATTATTAGGCTTGGTGGCCATTGCGTGATTATTTATTGCGACTGGTGCAGCCGTCCCATTAATTTCTATGGGATTATTGTTACTCTGCGATCCTGGACAATAACAGTGTCTCCATGTATGCCTAGCCTAAAGGAGCCTTTAGAAACAAAGACCCAGACACCTTTCTAGTTAAAGGGGTTGTCCGGGATTTAAGAAAAAGAAAATACGTAAATATGTATGGAGTCTGCTGGGCGTCACCCGTGGAACCAGTCTTAAAGGGGTTGTCCAAGTTATGGAAAAAAAAAAAATATAGCACTGTAAATCTGATGGGTAGCAATTAGAGATGAGCGAGCATGCTTGGCCGAGCATGCTCGAGTGCCATTTTTGCGTACGCATTTTAAAATTCGTACGCTATTCATACACATATTTTAATCTATACGCAAATGTGTACGAATAGCGTACAAATTTAATTTGTACGCTATTCGTACGCATTTGCGTATAGATTAAAATATGCGTATGATTAGCATACGAATTTTAAAATGCATACGCAAAAATGGCACTCGAGCATGCTCGCTCATCTCTAGTAGCAATATATTCAGTTCTTAAATATATAAAATATAATAAATATAAAAATATAATAAGTTCAGGAAGTTTTAGGCAAAAAAAATCTCTATTTCCTCATTTCCCTGGTTCTCTTCTGGCCTTTGTTTACATGCAGTAATAACAATCTCTGCCCCTCCCCCTTCTCTGCAAAGGCAGTGAATATAAGTGCTGTGAGTACATGTCTGCCTGCTGGGATACTCAGCAGCATGTTTGTGTAGGACTACAAGTCCCAGCTGTACAATGACACTGCTGATACACACAGGAAATTCTCCCTACCTGTTCTTGTACAATACAATTCCTCTATAGCTCCTTGCCCAGCATTTGTCTCCTCTCACTGCTGCAGCTACTATTTGTTGTAAAGCCTTGAGCCCTCAGTGTGTTCTGGCTGAAGGGGTTAATGTTTTATCTGAAGGAATCCAGGGAGAGAGCAGATAGCAGGAGCCCGGCAAAGAAAGGGGCCGTGGCCAGTGACGTCTCGTGTACAGACTGTTATCTGAACTCTGAGGCTTGTACACGAAACATCACAGACCAGGGAGATAAGGTGACATCACAGGTCATGTGACCCTCAGTCAACTCTGAGAAACCATCAGCTTTACAAAGTATATGGGAAAGTTGTTATACCTGACAAGTTAGAAACATATAAAGAGCAAAAAACTAACTCGGACAACCCCTTTAAGAATTGTGGGTCTACCCCTTACGTATTAATTTTTTATATTATATTATAGTCTGGATCATTAAAGTAACTAATGAGAAGTACAATGGAAAAGTGCATTTAGGCGCATGATTCAAAATATTGCAAAAAGCCAATCTTCTAAATTTCACAATATCTTGCTATTTCAGCAGAACCTTTACTTGCAAATACAGCAGAATCAGTTCCCTATAAATGATAGTTGCAAAACAGATTAACAAGAAAACAGGCTATATTATTTAATAACATAAAAATGTGTGCGCTGTATGGTTAATCCCAACCTCAATTTGATCACATTCTTGTGATTTGGTGACATATTATTTATTTTTTTTTTTTCTCCCCAACTCAGGAGCTGTGCCAAATGCAGTCCAAAGCATCTAACAGGACTAATGGAAACCCTCAAGATAAAGAGAAAAAGAAAAGTGGAGATAAATTAAATTCTTTGTGTCAAAGTGGCATTTCCATTTCCAACCAAGTGTCAGTGGCTCCAAAAACTGTTGGAAAAGAAGAGAAAACCATTAAAAGCATTCGGAGGTATTTCAGGGGCTTGGTTGAGAATTTTGCATGGTGGGTTTGGGTGTCATTTCAGTTTGTCTCGTGCAGCAGAAAGGCTAGGTGCACACATGCAAGCTAAAATTCAACTTTACCCCAGGATTTACCCAGGATAGTCTAACCATGTTACAGTTATGGGGCCCTGCCAATCTGCCCAATGTGATGGAGGAGCACATTCCAAACATACCTGATCCTCTCTTCCCACAGGAGATAAGCTGGTGGCTGGTTTATTCCCTTTATTTCCTTTCAGCTTTGTATTGTTGTCTTTCTGCGTAACTATAAAATCTCCTCTCCCTTGCTGACCAGCACTCATGCAACATCCCTTCATTTGAGTTGCATCTTGCACGTTAAAGGTTATGGACACTTTTGAGAGGGGTGTGTGGTTTTTTTTTTTTTTTTTTTTTTTTTTTTTTTAAATTGCATTCTACTGATGTTGGGCTATTTCATTTCTAATTAGGCTACTTTCACACTAGCGGCAGCCCGGATCCGGCAGGTGAAGGGTGCCACCGGATCCGTGCTGCTGCAGGGACATGTGTGGGGCCGGAACCGCGCTCCGGCCCCACACATGTCACACAGTACATACATACACACATACAAATACATACTTACATGCTCCTGGCAGGTCTCCACAGTGCAGGAGGAGCAGGGCAGCGCGCACATAGGACGATTCCCCACAGCACCCTCTGCTGGGTGCCGGGTGGAATCGTTCTATGTGTGCACGCCGTCCTGCTGCTCCTGCGCTATGGTGACCTGCCAGGAGCATGTAAGTATGTATTTGTCTGTCTGTGACGGATCCGTCCCCATTGACTTTAATTGGGGGTCATTCCAGATCGGTCTTGGTGCGGATGCCTGGACCGGAGAGCAAACCGCAGCATGCTGCGGTCTGAAGGCAGAACGAAATGCTTTCAGGAGCATTCCGTTGTCTTCAGTTCAGTTTTGTCCCCATTGACAATGAATGGGGACAAAACTGAAGCGTTTTATTACAGTATTGAGCCCCTATGACGGAACTCTATCGGAATTATAAAACGCTAGTGTGAAAGTAGCCTTGGTCATTAGAAAACGGTTATCTTCTACCGGTTTCAATGCTGCTCTGTGGGCTCAGTCTCTAGCTCTTATCTTTGTACTCCTGAAAACTCATAGACACTTAGGCTACTTTCACACTAGAGGCAGGCCTGATCCGGCAGGTGAAGGTTGCTGCTGGATCAAGGCCTGCCGCAGGGACATGTGTGGAGCCGGAACCGCGCTCCGGCCCCACACATGTCACACAGTACATACATACACACACAGACACACACACATATACATACTTACATGCTCCCGGCAGGTCTTCAGAGCGCCGGAGGGACAGGACGGCTCACACAGGTGACGATTCCCCACAGCTCCCTCTGCTGGGCGCCTGGTGGAATCGTCACCTGTGCGCGCCGTCCTGTCCCTCAGACGCTCTGAAGACCTGCCGGGGTGCATGTAAGTATGTATGTGTATTTGTGTGTGTATGTTTGTTTATGTGTATGTGTAGCCGAATCCGTCATGAACTCCATTGAAAGTCAATGGAGGGCGGATCCGGTTACCATTGTGGTCACACCAGACGGATCCACCCCCATTGACTTGCATTGGGGGTCATTCCGGATCCGTCTTGGTGCGGATGCCTGGACCGGAGAGCAAACCGCAGCATACTGCGGTTTGTTCTCCGGTCTGAAGACGGAACGGAATGCTTTCAGGAGCATTCCGTTGTCTTCAGTTCAGTTTTGTCCCCATTGACAATGAATGGGGACAAGACTGAAGAGTTTTATTCCGGTATTGAGCCCCTATGACGGAACTCAATACCGGAATTTTAAAACGCTAGTGTGAAAGTAGCCTAACTGTAGCTAAATCCTTTTGAAACCTATACAAATTTATCAGCTGTTAGGAAAGTACAGATAAGGGCACATATTGAGTGAACAAAGCAGTTTGCTGACAGATTCAGTGTCTGCTAATGCACCAAGTTTGAAATCTATAGAAGAAAAAAAAAATTAAAAAAAGAATAGATTCGAATGCATTAAGAAAAATAAATTGCACTCAACGGTGTCCAGACTTTAGGCTTATTCACTTGTGAAACTTCTGTCCAGTGCTCCACAATTTAAAGGGAATGGGGGAGATGTACCAAGACTGATGGATCCATCCGCTAATCTTGATCTCCCTGCGCTGGTGTGAGCTGCGTCTGATTTTGAGAAGCAGAAGCCTCTTAACAAATCGGGTGCATCTCTGCCCTGCCGTGCGCCAGAAACTGAAGTCTACACCAGCTACAGGCTGCCGTAGACCTCAGCTATAACTTCCTCCACTTTCTGGCGAAAGTTGTATTAAATGTGGCAGTTGAAGCCATGCCTCCTTACACTAAGCCACACTCCTTTTTCTTGGCACTTCTGAAAAGTGCAGAGAAGCTCAAAAAGCCACCAATTATGGCTTACACAGGCTCGCGCCATAATGTAGCATAAAAAAAGTTGCCCAATTGTGGCGTATAGGCCTTGATAAATGTCCTTCAATGTGCCACCGAAAGTCTTTTCTGCCAGTTAAAGGGGTTCTCCAAGTTATATTTATTGATGACCTATCCTCAGGATAGGTCATCAATATCAGATCGGCAGGGGTCCGACACCCAGGGCCCCTGCTGTTTGAAGAGAAGGCATGTGTCGTGCCAGCGCTGCCTCCTCTTCATTGTTTACCTGCTCACCGTCGCATCTGCAGCCGGGACACCCAACTCACAAGCCGTCCCATTCGTTTCAATGGGACCGATTGCTCCTATACGCTTCTATAGGAACGAGCCGTCCAATTGAAATGAATGGGGGACAGCTTGGGTGTAATTACATTGAAGAGGAGGCAGCGCTGGCACGACACGCGCCTTCTCTTCAAACAGCAGGGCTGCTGAGTGTCGGACCCCCGCCGATCTGATATTGATAACCTATCCTGAGGATAGTCATCAATAAATATAACTTGGATAACCCCTTTAAAACCAGGTAACATATATCCTTTTTTACCGATCTGTTTTATTTTCTGATTATATATAAAAAAAAAAATCTACAATCTCCTTTGTGAACACAATTATGTGTGGCTGTCTTGCTTGAGCTGTTAACAGCATTTATAGAATTGCTTTACAGCAGCCACATGGGCCATAGACACAATGGACAAGAGGGGACTTCATTGACTTCTATGGTAATTTTTTTTTTTCTAGGCATGCTGTGTGACCTGTAGAGGGGTCAGGAGGGAAGTAGATAAGTTTTGATAATCGCCTATTTTCAGTGGTGCATCTTATGTTATCAATACACAGATATTATATCTGATGTTATATCTGTATATCTGTCATTGTAATCCTACCTGTAATGAGAACATGATAACTGCAGTAAAGTGATGTCTACAGATTGAAAAGTGCCACCTATTAGGCTTGGGGTTCATGCACATGACCATATGTATTGGCCCATGTAAAGGGACATTTTAGTGGCCACTGTGAAACCTGCAGGATTTAATCCATTTAACCACTTTTTTGTCACCCTAAAGTAGTCTTAAAACCATTTATATTACCACTTGCTTTTCTGTTGCCTAGACCGGACATCCCAGTTATTGGAACAGTTTCTGAATCTCCTGTGGAGAAACCAGAGAAGGAAGAAACATCTTTTCAAATAAGTAATCCATCTGCTTTCAGCAAACTGGCGGGATCTGGATCTAGGCAACTTAGTCCTGCTAGATCCTCTCAAAGTGGATGGTCTTCAAGGTATATTATTTTATAATTTTATTTTTTTAAATTTATTTAACCCTTAGAGTACCAGCGCCGTACATGTACGGCGCTGGTGCGGTGCGGGGACATGACGCCCGTACAGCGGGCGTCATGGCCGGCAAGTCTCTGCTGTTTCTAACAGCAGAGACTTGCGGCTACTTGCCCCCATCGGCGGCGTCTTGCTGGGCCTTTTAGATGCCGTGATCGCACGTGATCACAGCATCAGGATGCGTGTGAACCCAGAAGCGTACGCTTCCGGGTGGTGTACAGACGCCCTGAGTGGCCAATCGGGGTGTCTGTACACCATATGAAAACTGTAATCCTCACTGGTGAGGATTACAGTTTTTAAACTGCAATTCTTATTTTGGCCACTAGATGGCAGGCCAGTATAAAAAATGAGCAATTCTTGGATTTATCTCCATCTAGTAAATCCCTGATTGCTCATAAAGAAAAAAACAAACAATATATTAGCTCATATTTGAGCTTTAAAATCACAAAAAAATTAGTTACGGTAAATATCTAAAAAATAAAAAAATCTAAAAGTTTAAATCACCCCCCTTTCCGTATAATAAAAAAAAATAAATGCCTAAAAAAAATATAGACATCATGGGTATCACCGTGACCGAAAACGCCCGTACTTTTAAAATAAAAATAAAAAATCCAACACGGTGAATTGTGTGGTGGAAAAAAGCATCAAAATGGCAAATCACTGTTTTTTGTCTTTAATTTTTTTTTAGAAAAAAAAAAAAAAAATAGCGATCAAAAAGTCATACACACCCCCAGAATGGTATCAATAAAAACTTCAGATCGCCCCGCAAAAAATGAGCCCCCATACAGCTCCGTACACATAAATACCAAAAAGTTATAGGGGTCAAGATATGACAACAAAAAAAAAAGGCCAACTTTATAATTTTTATCACTATCAAAATGCAGGAAAAACTATACATATTAGGTATTGCCGGATTCGTACTGATCAGTAGAATGAAAGTAACGGATCAGTTTTAATGCACATCGAACGTTGTAAATAAGAAACCCGTAGAACTGTAGCGGAATAGCGGGTTTTTTTGCAAGTTCACCAGATTTGGAATTTTTTTCCCACTTCCTACTACACCAAATGCAATATTAAATGGTGGCGTTGGAAAGTACAACTTGTCCCGCAAAAAACAAGCCCTCATACAGCTATGTGAACAGAAAATAAAACAGTTATGGCTGTTTGAAGGCAGGGAGCGCAAAACGAAAAAACATCCGGTACTGAAAGGGTTAAATGGGGGGGAAAAGAAATCTAAACTGTTTTAGTTTGTGCCTTACACGTTAAACATGTATTTTGTCCCCCGCCCCCCAGGAATTTGTCTCCAAATGTTTCCAACTGTTCGTCCCCCCTGCTGACTACTCACACTGGTGCTACCGACCCATCTGCGGATCCGTTTGCAAATGGCGCTGATATTCAGATTTGCAATCTAGACTATAGAAGATCCAGAAAGGAGCTTCTGCAAACCTTGCGTGACATATTTTCCAGACATGGGAAGGTGGGTACCTTTTTTATATACATTGTTTTTGAAGAATTAAGAGTGTATTAGGCTACCTTCACACTAGCGGTAGCCTTTTCCGATGGGGGAACAGCCTGCCGGATCTGTGCAGCCACTAGTCCACCGTGCCGCCGGAAGTCCACTCCAGCCAGAGGTCCGTCCGCAGCACGACAAACATGCCGAGAGATGGCCTGACAAAAACTGCTACATGCTCCTTTATAGTGAATGGGGCAGGAGCGGACTTCTGGTGGCTTGGTGGACTAGCGGCATCATGGATCCGGCAGGCTGTTCCCCCACCGGAAAAGGCTACTGCTAGCATGAAAGTAGTCTGACACCCCGACGCTGCAAGCGATTGTTGGGAGGGAAACTTTCCCATCCAGCAGCCGCCAGATAGCTAGCAGAGGACACTGCTCCTATTACATGCTGTGATGCCCTCCGCAATCGCTTCTCCCCCTGTGCAGGACAGCGGTGTGCCAGCGGCAGATTGTGATTACACAATTTTCGGAAAATCGGCCCGTCTAATATACCTTTTACTCCATGGTTTATAAGAACCCTTGGGGGGAGATTTATCAAAACTGGAGTCAAGGAAAACTGGCTTATTTGCCCATAGCAACCAGTCAGATTCCACGTTACATTTCCAGAGCACCTTTGGAAAATATAAGATGGAATCTGATTGGTTGCTATGGGCAAATAAGCCAGTTTTCCTGTACTCCAGTTCTGTTAAACCTACCCTTGTCTTCATTAACCAGACTTATTTAACCCCTATTTAGATATCCATGAATAGTCTTATTAGCAGCGTGTCCTCAGTGCAGTGTTGCAGACTGCTGGCATATGATCTGGGCTTGTGCTCTATTACCTTGCTTTTGATGGCAAAGTCTGGGCTGAGCTACTCGTAATCCCAGTACAATTATAGGCTGGACTTTGCTTCCTGGGAATCCAGACGATCGAGAAGTTGGATCATTACTTCAGTCATTTTGAGGGCATCTGTAGTCTTAATATATTTATTGGACTGTTATCAATCAAATTCTGATTGCGCGAAGGCTGCATGTTAACCCCTGAACATGTCCGGTTTGGTAGACTTGACATCAGTGTGGGCAGCATAGTGGCTCAGTGGTTAGCACTGGTGCCTTGCATTACTAGGTTCGAATCCAACCATAGACAAGATATGCATGGGTTTCCTCCCACACTCCAAAGACATACTGAACTTAGATTGTGAGCCCCATTGGGGAGATTGATGCTAATGTCTGTAAAGTGCTGCGAAATATGTAAGCGCTATATAAGTGTATATTGTAAAAAGCTAGCCAGTGATATATTTCCTAGGTTGTCATCCATGTGGTCCTGACCCTGGTGCACAATAGTTTCTTCCTCTGGGGAAAATGGAGCAAAGAAATGTTAATACTTTTTAATTGTTTTCTTTGTGTTTCTCTCAGTTAAAACATATCGAGCTCAGCCCTCACACAGACTATCAATTAAAGGCCACAGCAAAGATGGAGAATCTCCAGGAAGCAATTTGTGCCGTCAATAGTCTACATAGACACAAGATAGGAAGCAAGAGAATCCAGGTGTCCCTGGCCACAGGGGCGGCTAATAAATCCCTCTCACTGCTAAGGTAATGTGCACCGTTCATATACAGAGCCCTTTGCAAAACACTCTCCTGAACATAACCCAGTTGTTAAATTTCATAAAATGATATTCTGCAATGTATTTCAATGTTAGAGAATCCCCTTTTTGCTAAGTTATTTCTCACCATTGACCCCTGTCCCACTTCTGTTTTTAAAAACTGTCACTGGGAGCACTTTGTGGTCGTCCTGTTTTTGTACATGAATATTCATCTAACAGGATGCATAGTGATCACAGTGGATCAGCTGCTGGCCGTACACACTAGTCTTTTGTGTATGGGAAGCTCCCAACTCTGCCCCGACGGATGATGTTGGGGGAGACGAGGATTGGGCAAAATGAATATTTTCACCCTATCATTTTTGTTCTCCTGGGATAGAGTACATGTATGGGGAAGCCGAGAGGGAGTTGGGAGACAGAGCTGTCCGCTGAATGACTGTTCAGCAACCACTATTGAATGTGTATGCTCAGCCTAATATAAAAGAAAATAACAGCGTGCCCTTGGATTACCAACAGTCCGTTGTGCCCACAGCCTAGGCTGGGTTCACAAGGCATTTGATGTTTTAGCTAGAAAAAAAGATCCCAAACTGCAGCAAACCACATTTTTGTGTCCTGCAGAGTCTGGTGTGGAAAAAACAAAAGTACATCATTTTTTATTTTTATTTTTTTTCCCTTCTCCATCACTCAGAGCAGCAGTGTTTGTGGTTGTAAGCTCTTATAAGTAAATTAGAATTCAAGGGTAACATTAATAAAGATGGCAGCAGGGACTTTCAGTACAGATCCCAGAAGTGCAGGAGATGGTTATAAAAGGATGCCCATGTGTATTATGTACCTATTTAATATTTTTTTTTTGTGGGAAAGCCCCTATAATGGCACTCATTCACGCCCCTCATACTGGTTATACTTGCCCTGCTCCCTGGCACCCGCATCGCTCCTGATGTCCGCCCGGCCATCTCTGCATCTCCCTGTCGCACGGATCAAAACACCCAGCTACGGGCAGGGGTGGGGCAGGCAATAGCAGGCTGCGACAGGGACGAGCCTCCCTAGCATCGTGGGTGATAGAGAAGCAGCAGTGCCCGTCTGGGCATCAGGAGAGATGGGAGTGCTGGGGAGCAGGGCAAGTATAACATATATGAAGGGCCTGGGCATATGGGGGGGCATTTGCACTCCATGTATGGGTAAAACATAAAATCTCCGAGTCCATGTGCTCCACTTCTAATAAACTTCTACTTCTCTACACAGCTTTGGAACAATTGCCATCCTGCAAGATGCTCCTGCTTGCTGCTTACCTTTATTTAAATTTACAGAAATCTATGAGAAAAAGTAAGTGGTTAACATTCTCATATGGGGTTAGAAAAACCTGGCTGTCCAGGGGCAGTCTCTGTGCTCTTTAGTCACTCATTGTATTTAGAGCGTTCTCTCCAAAAACATGTAATGGAAAGGGAACAATGCAATCTGCAGGCACCATGCTATAGAGCGGGAGGAGCTGAACCATTGATGTATAGTTTCGTGGGAAAAATATTCAGCAGAAATGTTCATTCCCAATAATCTGCCGTACTGCCTGGCCGTGTAAACCCACCATAAGAATTCAGTAATGGGGTACATTGTTGTTTTTTTGGAAACGGGGTTACCCCTTTAAACAGATTATACAGGATTAGAAAACCGCGGCTGCATTTGTCCAGGAACGTTACCACACCTTTATCTATAGGTTGTCTGGCATCTCGCCGCCATTGAAGTGCATATGGTTGAGCCGTAATGGCTGACACGCCACGTCAACACAGTTTCTGGAAGGAAGCAGCCATGTTCTTCTAAACCTGCATAGCTACTAAGAAGACGGCTGATAATGCTGCCCTCTTACTTACAGGACTGTAAAGCTATTTAGCCTTCAAATCAAGGGATAAGAAATAGAAACCTCGTCTGTTCTGCTTCATTTCCTAATTCTGAGTGCTGGTAAAGTGGAAATTGTGAACTTTCACGCTGGTGTCCAGGATTTTTATTTTTTATTTTTTTGTTCCCAGAAGTTTAACGCTCTCTTGCTTTCTCTCTTTTTAGGTTTGGACACAAGCTGATTGTGTCAGATCTGTACAGATTAGCAGATACTGTTACCATCCGTGACCAAGGAAATGGTAAATTGGTCTGTCTTCTACCAAGCTTTCAGGCAAGGCAAAGTCCATTAGGGTCTTCTCAGTCACACGATGGCTCCTCCACAACCTGTAGTCCTGTGGTATTCGAAGAGCTGGAGTATCATGATCCGGTCTGCAGACTGCACTGCACCAATAAGAAACTCTGGTATGAAGCTGCTGTGCCATACTGCTGATATTCGTGTTAGTGCCAGTCAGATTATTGGCAGCATTGCGGCATCTCTCCCTAGTCTGTTACACTGCTGCAATGCACCTTTCTGACCCAAGTTTTCTTTTACATATACATAGAAACTTTAGAAAGTGTTTGACTGATTTTATGGTTGGGTGATGAAAAGGCGCAAGAACCACTGCTGGAAAATTTGAGATGACTGTTTAATTATGCATTTTGGGAATGGCTGTCACAGTAATCTGTAATATCTAGTTTGCTGGGGTGGGTGGATGTCTTTTGCTAGACAGCCTGACGTCTGGAGTCTGAGCAAAGGTTTATGCGCCTGCTAAGCCGTCTTGTAGCATAGCAGCCCTAGGTGCTGGTATTGGACAGCGGCTAAATGGACACATGGCTGACATTGACAGTCTGAAGACACGGTCTCGCTTAGATCTATTAAAGGTTTAATATTGAGGAACTGAGGGTATGTTCACACAGCAGAAAAATCGGTAGCTGAAGACAGGTTGTTTTTGGAGGTGGTTTTTATGAGTTTTAGAATTTTTGGTTAAGGTTTCCCTGCTTTACCATTGACTTGTGGTATGACTATGAAACGCACAATGAAATCTGCTTCAAAGAAGTAGCATGTCTTCTGAAGCAGTTCAATTCGGCTACTGAAAAAACTGCCATGTGTTTTTGTTTTTTTTAACACTTTAAATCAATGGCGAAACTACTGGTGGTATCAGTGTGGATTTGGCAGAGAACGGCAATGTCGCTGCGGCAGTCCTGATCCGGCAGCACCCTTCACCTGCCGGATCAGGTCTGCCGCTAATGTGAAAGTAGCCTAATACTGATGGATAGTACTTCAGGCATCAACTTATTTTAATCTGGCTTCATAGTTAATCAGGGAGGCTTTTGATTGTTCTTAGATACAAGATATCTATATGAAAGGGCTATTATCTGCAGTGTACAATCCCCTGCCTAGTTGGAATCAGCAGGCCCAACAGCCAGCTCTGCTGAGGAGAGGTGTCCTGTACTGGAGTATCTATCGCCTGCCTGGCAGAATGCTGCTGTTTTGGTTCTAACTCCTGAGAGGCAGACATTATTGTCCTAGGGATCCCTCAGCACGTCCTGCGCCAGTCTGGGTGACTTGATCTAGCTAATAAAGAAGTTTGGCACTTCTTGTACTTTGAATAAAAGTTTTTTTTGTCATGACAAGTTTACGCGAAGAGAAAAGTTTAAGTGATTTTACAAGAATAGTAAAAGTATAGGAAACAAAATAGGGAAAAAAGTGAAGGAACTGTGCTCTGGAGACCCCTACAGCTACAGAGGATGGTCCAGAATATCTAGTTTTTTGCTTGAAACAAGGGGCTTTTAAACTTTTTGTTTTTTTGGCTACCCGCAATTTTGGCATTCTTACAATTTTCGCATTACCTTCAAGAATTAATAATAATGATGATATTTCCGCTTCACACTGGCATTTACAGATTCTGGGAGGCAGTTCTAATCGGGAACAGCCCACCAGATCAGTCACTGCTGGAATGCTGTCCGGCCACATTAAAGGCTATGTATGCCTTTTGGGGGAATTTTTTTTTTTTTATTATGCACTCAAAAAATTGTTATTTTTATTTGTCATCAGTTAGAAACATGGAGTCTTTTTCTGTGTAAAGAGCTGAGATGCTCTACTAGCAGGATTTGAATTTTCTCTCTTCCCAGTCAGTTGGGGAGCTGACTGGCTCCTTATATCTGCTCTCGTGGCTTAAATAAGTGTTTATGACCTGAGTGTTTAGTAATTTAGAGATAAGGGTTATTAGGTGACCTGCACAAAGTGAAAATACCTGTCACTCAGCTAGAAAAACAGTTAACCCTTTGTGACAGGCTCAGTATGTTTGATATTGACCAATTGAAAAAAATTATTTTGAGCCCAAAATGAGTAAAATGCAATCATTAAAAAAAAAAAGATTCCCCCAAAGGTGTAAATAGCTTTTAAGGGCCCATTCACACAACCGTATGTTCATTTCCGTATCTTCGCATTTTTGAGGATAAGATGCGAAACCATACGGACCCATTCATTTTTCTATACGAGAAAAAAATCCGGAATGCACACGTGTGCATTCCGCATCCGTATATTACGGAAGTTCTCCCGCAAAGAAAGGAAACATGTCCTATACTTGGCCGCAAAACACGTCCGTAGCCCCATTAAAGTCAATGGGTCCGCAAAATTACGTAACACCACGGTAGATTTTCCGTATGTCTTCCTTTCCGTTTTTATACGGACACGGAATACATATGGTCGTGTGAATGGAGCCTAACTATAATGGGCAGCGGTTTGTGTCCTGCCGGTTTCCAACATTCCAGCCGGAAGGCTGTGTTGGCAGTATGAAACCAGCCTTATATTGTCTAGAATATTTTGCGGTGTGCAAAAAGCAGATCCGCAAAATATTGATGGCGTCTACGTTGCAATTTTTTTTTTTTGCAGACCCTTTGATGGGTCCATGGTCTGACATGGCGGCCAAGAAATAGGATGTTTTCTGTCTCTTGCAGAAAAGACATATGGATGTGGAAAGCACACAGAAGACATCTGTATGTCCGTTCCACAAAAGATACAACGTTGTTCTATATCTGGCGGCAATATGCAGGCCATGGACCGATTGATGTCAGTAGGTCCATTTAAAAAAAAAAAAAAAAAAAAAAAAAATTCAAGTACGTCGCCTGTATTTTACGGACTGCAAAATGTATACGGACGAACAAATGCACCCCTGTGTTCATCGGCGTCCAGTTTCTGTGACGTCTTTTGTAAAACAATGACGTTATCAAAGGTTTATCTGTTATGAGTGACTATTTGGCTGATGTAATTTCAGCTGGAGTAGAAGAGTACATACTCATTGTGGGTTTTTTGTTTTTTTTTAAATTTCAGCAGGCATGATTTTGATCCAGACTCTTATATAATCCCGTATGTCGTCCAGTCTTTAAAGATCTTTGCTCCTCAAGTTCACAGCCTCCTGCAGTCTCATGAGGGCACAGTTCCCCTAATAAGGTAAGTGACGGGAGAATAAATCCTAGTTTGTGTTGTCTAAACTTAGTTCCCCAGTAATATATGTAACGTTTTTTTTTGTTTGTTTTTTTTTTGCAGTTTCCTTGACTGCTATGCTGCAGAGTTCAGTGCAATGCATATAGTGGAGGAAGGACAGGGAGGAGTGCCGCTGGAACATCTCATCACTTGTGTGCCAGGGGTTAATATTGCAACTGCACAAAATGGCATAAAGGTTGTCAAGTGGATACACAACAAGCCGCCACCTCCAAACTCTGGTCAGTGTAACTTGGGTTTCCCCATTTGACTGGGGTCTATACATGAATAGCAAAACATCTGACGCCTAAACAGTGGATCCCATTATGTCAGTGGCTTCTGAAATATTTGTTTTGTGTGTTTTTTACATAGATCCTGGCAGTGGGGAAAAAAAAAAAAAAAACACAAAAAAAATCTTTTAAAATGTTTAAAGAATAAAAAATTTTATTCCATGTCCTGCTAGAAATGTGTATGATGTAATCTGTAGTGAATGTCATTTTCTTACCAGTGTCTGAATTTTTGACTTGTATCATCCTGAGGTTTCTTATCTGTGTCATGTGACCAGCAATTAGACCCACCAACTCACACATAGACTTATGTGTGGACAGGAAGTCTAATTCTCTATGTATTCCTATGAGACTGAAAGTGAGGCTCCCATAGGAATGAATAGAGCAGTTACTGGCTTTCTGTCCTGGGTCAGTTGGAGGTCAGGGAGTTGGTCACATGACCCAGCTACAATAAGAAGAGAGGGTTTTACTCACAGAAACAGTCACTGATAAGAAAATGACAATCACTACAGATTATATCGTGCACCTTTCTAACAGGTCAGAGAATAAAAACTTTTGCGGGAGTTCTTTAATAGGATGACACATTTATCTTTAAACATGCATGCTTGAAACTATCCTTATAGGCAAAATCCGATCCCTGAGATGATTTAGATCAGGGATCTCAAACTCGTGGCCCTCCAGCTGTTGCAAAACTGCAACTCCCAGCATGCCCCAATAGCTGTAGGCTCTCCTGGCATGATGGAAGTTGTAGTTTTACAACAGCTGTAGGGACACGAGTTTGAGATCTCTGATTTAGATGATTGCGCCTTCAGAGCAGTTGTATCACTGATTATCTTCCAACCCATTGTATTATTTTTGTGTTTCTTCAGATCCCTGGATGTTACGGTCCAAAAGTCCTGTTGGCAATCCTCAGCTCATACAGTTCAGCCGGGATGTCATTGATCTATTAAAGAATCAACCGTTTTGCATAATGCCAGTCTCTAAATTTATCCCGATCTATCATCATCATTTTGCAAAGCAGTGCAGAGTGTCCGACTATGGCTACTCTAAACTGATGGAACTTTTAGAGGCCGTGCCACATGTTCTACAGGTATTTGGCTGTTTTCTATATTCTGAAACAGAAGCTAGGAATATTGGGACGCATATATTAAGACCGGCGTTTTAGACTCCGGTCTTTAATAAGCCCCTGCGCTGGCGGTAGATTGCCAAAGTTAACTTGGGCGCATCCACCGCCGATTCTAAATGTAAGACCGCTTCCTTGCTGTGTTACATTTAGACCATTTTTCGCCGCCTAAACCAGGCATAAAAAATGATGAATGAAATGGGCTCACCAGCCCGTCTCCTTACACACCACTCCCCTATTTTAGATCTGGCGTGAGTGGGGAAGAAGTCACAGATTCTGCCCCAACACGGTTTGCAACAGAATCTGCGCCAGAAATACGCCATTTTTGTGGCGTATATCCGTTCATAAATGACTCCCATTGTCTGTACAATGTGTTTTTTTACCTTTTCCGTGAAATGCACCCACCTTATGTATGTGTAGTACACATTGACCCTAACTTGTATTCATTAATTACTTTTTAGATCCTCGGTATGGGCTCAAAACGCTTCTTGACTCTCACTCACAGAGCGCAGGTGAAGCGGTTTACCCAAGATCTTTTAAAGCTCCTGAAGTCTCAGGCCAGTAAACAGGTCATTGTAAGAGAGTTCTTACAAGCTTATCATTGGTAAGTAAGGATGGACATCTCTGCAGGGCACAGGGTTTCTGTTAGTGACTTGAGTAGATGTTTTTGTATCTGTTTTTTATCTTCTGTTTACTGACTAACGCGGTACGAATAAAAAAAAAAAAAAATAAAAACATTTTTGTACCTATGCATTACATTATAACTATCGTGTTCCTCCTGCCACTTCCTACTGTGTTGTCAGTTTCCCATTCATCAGACAAATTGTCTCTTCTTTCCAGCTATGTGTTTTTCTTACCCTGCTTGTGATATTTTTACAGGTGCTTTTCAAGAGACTGGGACGTCACAGAATATGGAGTGTGCGAGTTGGTTGACATAGTATCAGAGATACCTGATACCACAATATGCGTTACTCAGCAAGAAAATGAGATTGTGATCTCAATTCCCAAACGAGGTATGATAAACTATCAATTTGCAGTTTGTAATAACTTATCCATTTAACATCTGCCTTGCCAAACTGTGAATACTGAGAATGGCTAGCCGGTTTACAGAAGTGGTGTGGAAGTGTCCATGCCCATTTCCCCCTATTTAGGACAGTACCCTTATCACAAACTATTACCTGACCCTGAAATTCAGAACTGGATCAAGAGGTTCGCTAAGACTACATACAGCTGATTCACACAATTACGTGTTCTGTTGATCTTTTCCAAAATGGGTTTGGACCCAGTAGAGTGAATTCTAAAACTGTCCACATCCCACCACAAGTTCCTTGGGATTTGTGATGCTTTTACTGGCGACAATAGAGTACATTCACACTGCACGTTTGTCATATGCATCAGGAAAGCTGCCAGTATATAAGTCAAATAGAGAAATGCATCATTCACTTGACTAAAGCTAAAAACCTAGTGCCTTGCGAAAGTATTCGGCCCCCTGGAACTTTTCAACCTTTTGCCACATTTCAGGCTTCAAACAAAAAGATATAACATTTTACATTTTTGGTGAAGAATCAACAAGTGGGTCACAATTGTGAAGTGGAACAAAATTTATTGGATCATTTAAACTTTTTTTTGTAATAATAAAACTGAAAAGTGGGGCGTGCAAAATTATTCGGCCCCCTTGCATTAATACTTTGTTGCGCCACCTTTTGCTGCGATTACAGCTACAAGTCTCTTGGGGTATGTCTCTGTCAGTTTTGCACATCTAGAGACTGAAATTCTTGCCCATTCTTCCTTGCAAAACACCTCGAGCTCTTTGAGGTTGGATGGAGAGCGTTTGTGAACAGCAGTTTTCAGCTCTTTCCACATATTCTCAATTGGATTCAGGTCTGGACTTTGATTTGGCCATTCTAAGACCTGGATACGTTTATTTTTGAACCATTCCATTGTAGATTTTGCTTTGTTTGGGATCATTGTCTTGTTGGAAGATAAATCTCCGTCCCAGTCTCAGGTCTTTTGCAGACTCCAACAGGTTTTCATCCAGAATGGTCCTGTATTTGGCTCCATCCATCTTCCCATCAATTTTAACCATCTTCCCTGTCCCTGCTGATGAAAAGCAGGCCCAAACCATGATGCTGCCACCACCATGTTTGACAGTGGGGATGGTGTGTTCAGGGTGAATGAGCTGTGTTGCTTTTACGCCAAACATATCGTTTTGCATTGTTTCCAAAAAGTTGGATTTTGGTTTCATCTGACCAGAGCACCTTCTTCCACATGTTTGGTGTGTCTCCCAGGTGGCTTGTGGCAAACTGTAAACAAGACTTTTTATGGATATCTTTGGGAAATGGCTTTCTTCTTGCCACTCTTCCATAAAGGCCAGATTTGTGAAGTGTTGGACTGATTGTTGTCCTATGGACAGACTCTCCCACCTCAGCTGTAGATCTCTGCAGTTCATCCAGAGTGATCATGGGCCTCTTGGCTGCATCTCTGATCAGTCTTCTCCTTGTTTGAGATGAAAGTTTAGAGGGACGGCCGGGTCTTGGTAGATTTGCAGTGGTCTGATACTCCTTCCATTTCAATATGATCGCTTGCACAATGCTCCTTGGGATGTTTAAAGCTTGGGAAATCTTTTGGTATCCAAATCCAGCTTTAAACTTCTCCACAACAGTATCACGGACCTGCCTGGTGTGTTCCTTGGTCTTCATGATGCAGAACCCTGAGACTATCACAGAGCAGGTGCATTTATACGGAGACTTGATTACACACAGCTGGATTCTATTTATCTTCATCAGTCATTTAGGACAACATTGGATCATTCAGAGATCCTCAATGAACCTCTGGAGTGAGTTTTCTGAACTGAAAGTAAAGGGGCCGAATAATTTTGCACGGCCCACTTTTCAGTTTTATTATTACAAAAAAAGTTTAAATGATCCAATAAATTTCGTTCCACTTCACAATTGTGACCCACTTGTTGATTATTCACCAAAAATGTAAAATGTTATATCTTTTTGTTTGAAGCCTGAAATGTGGCAAAAGGCTGAAAAGTTCCAGGGGCCAAATACTTTCGCAAGGCACTGTATCTATACTTTTGCTGTCCCCCGTTTAGAATAGACAATGTTATATACAAAGGCATGTACGGCCCTGTACAGGTTCTTTTAACATGGGAGCCTATGGGCTGGTTACCTATACAGAAGAGAGAGCCCGGCACTCGCTTAGTATTTAAATCTTGTTTCTTTTATTGTCACATAGATACAGTATTGAGACGCATTTCGGCTCTAGCAAGAGCCTTCTTCAAACAGATGTTTGCCTGGCTCCATTCAGATGGATGGAATGGTTTTCAGTGACAGAAATTTCTGCCACAAATCTGCTGGGTCAATATACTCAAATGGTACATTCAGACAACAGTAAGTGTTTTGTAGGTCCCATGTGTGAACAGGGGCAGCCCTATGTAGAAATTGCTATTGTCCGCAATCAAGACAAGAATAGGGCATGCGCTATCATTTTTGTGGGGCCATGAAAAGGAAATACGGATGCAGATAGCACACGGTGTGCTGTCTGCATCTTTTGCGGCCCCGTTGAAATGAATGAGTCTGCACCTGTTGTGCAAAATTGCGGAACAGGTGCGCACCCAAAAATACAGTGAATGCACACTAAGGTCCACAGCATTTTGACAGTCAAGTTTGTTCTTCAAAAATTGTAATTGAGGAAGGATATCCTCTGCTTTCCTTGCCCCTGGGTCTACAAATACCTAATAGCGCGTGTCTGCTCTTTTTTTATGTATAGAATTAATCACGGCACTCTAATTGTACGTTGCAATTAACGGGACGCTTTATTAGTATAACTCCATTTTGTCGAGGCCAACATTAATGTTTCGCTCCTCCCGGACCTTGATCACGGCCTATAACACATATATAATATATATATACATTAGACACAGACAGATTACAAAATTTCTAGAAATACAAGTGTTAGAACGAACACAAAACACAACAAATGGACTATTACAGACATAAATATATTTACATAAAATCCACGTATGTTGTCGAGCTCATAGTATAATATCAAATTAGTAGTATGGGACAACAGCATGACAGCGAGGATCCAAGGTACATGAAGAGATTGACCATATACATACAGAAAATAATAATCCAGAACTATCTCATTGAACCTCGTATAAATAGTGTAAGTCTCAAGGGAAATATTGTCTATAGCATACCCTATCTAAATAAGAAGAAAGGTGAGCCAACCAATCAGACCAATAAAGGTAAGTGTATATAGGTAAGTATATCGTAAGCATATAAATTAAAACAGACTGTGAAACAAAATAACGTGTTTCCTACCGTTGGTGTATAGTGGAGACAGATAGAATGGCGTCCGTGCAGTACTAAGACGACGAGGCATCTATTTAAGCCCTGAATGTTCGCGCTCCAGATTGGTGACGTCACTGGTCACATGACCGTGCGTCAAGGCAACGTGCGCATGCGCAATACCAATAAGGGCAACTGAGGTCTGGATCCTTGCCCACACTCTATATATTGCATGGTATATCGATATATTGCATAAATTAGACCAAAATGCATGGTTTTCGGTCTAATTTATGCAATATATCGATATACCATGCGATATATAGAGTGTGGGCAAGGATCCAGACCTCAGTTGCCCTTATTGGTATTGCGCATGCGCACGTTGCCTTCACGCACGGTCATGTGACCAGTGACGTCACCAATCTGGAGCGCGAACATTCAGGGCTTAAATAGATGCCTCGTCGTCTTAGTACTGCACGGACGCCATTCTATCTGTCTCCACTATACACCAACGGTAGGAAACACGTTATTTTGTTTCACAGTCTCTGTTTTAATTTATATGCTTACGATATACTTACCTATATACACTTACCTTTTATTGGTCTGATTGGTTGGCTCACCTTTCTTCTTATTTAGATAGGGTATGCTATAGACAATATTTCCCTTGAGACTTACACTATTTATACGAGGTTCAATGAGATAGTTCTGGATTATTATTTTCTGTATGTATATGGTCAATCTCTTCATGTACCTTGGATCCTCGCTGTCATGCTGTTGTCCCATACTACTAATTTGATATTATACTATGAGCTCGACAACATACGTGGATTTTATGTAAATATATTTATGTCTGTAATAGTCCATTTGTTGTGTTTTGTGTTCGTTCTAACACTTGTATTTCTAGAAATTTTGTAATCTGTCTGTGTCTAATGTGTATAGATATATATATATATATGTGTTATAGGCCGTGATCAAGGTCCGGGAGGACCGAAACATTAATGTTGGCCTCGACAAAATGGAGTTATACTAATAAAGCGTCCCGTTAATTGCAACGTACAATTGGAGTGCCGTGATTAATTCTATACATATATTTGGGCTGATTACCCGATCACTGAGCACCAATCCCAGGTGGTGTGCCTTCTAAATCTGTTGGAGTTATGCTCTTTTTTTTTTTTTATATCTCGGCAATAAGTAAATACCCTTTTGTACCAATTGTTCTAGAACGTACCCCAGAAGAGATCGAAAGGACAAAGCAGTTTTCTAAGGAAGTGGTGGACTTGTTGCGTCACCAGCCTCATTTCAGAATGCCGTTTAATAAGTTTATTCCGTCCTATCACCACCATTTCGGCAGACAGTGTAAACTGACGTATTACGGGTTTACCAAACTGTTGGACCTCTTTGAAGCCATACCAGAAGTATTACAGGTGAGTGAAAGACACTGTTAGATCTCCTAGTGTTGTGTGTTTTTTTTTTTTTTTTTTTTTTTTTTTTTTTTTTTTTTCTGTCATTTTTAAAGAGGCCCTGTCACCGCTCCTGACATGCCTGTTTTAATAGCTCCATGCATCCCCCATATACCATATAATAACAATTATGGAACATCTATTCTTATGTCTCTATGTTGTGCCATTCCTTTATTATTTCTACTAGACGTTATGAATGAATTGCTAGCAGTCTGCAGTAAGGGTACAGAGGGTGGTAACCAGTTGGTGGTGTGTACCTGTACAGTCTGAAAATGGCAGCACTGATTGGATAGTCAGACTGTGCAGGTACACGCCCCCAACTGGTCACCTCCCCTCTGTTCCTTTACTGAAGGCAAATAGTAATTCATTCATAACTTCTAGTAGACATAATAAAGGAATGGTACAACATAGAGACATAAGAATAAATGCTCCAGAATTGTTATTACATGGGCAATGCATGACGCTATTAAAACCGGAATGTCAGGAGTGGTGAAAGGTTTATAGGGTAAAAATCATTGCTTTGTTGTAAGACCCTCTCATATAGTTTAGCAAGGCATGCTGCTGTTATGCCAGACTCTCGGAGCCAACCACAGGTTTATAGGGCCTTTGTTAGATTACGAAGGTACCATGAATATTTCATGCATCCAGTGTCATTTTATATCCCACATCCTTGTAGATGTGTAAATGCGCACAGTGAGTGGGGTCATATGGGCTGCATACAACGTAAATCCTCTGCTCCCCGCTTACAGGTCTGAAATCTCTGCATTGCTCACTCTTGTAGGTTTTAGAATGTGGTGAGGAAAAAATTTTGACCCTGACAGAAATGGAGAGTATTAAAGCTTTAGCTTCCCAGCTTGTAAAACTTCTACGCTCTCAGAAAGACTCCTCCTTAATGATGCCTGACTTGCTTACTGAATATAGCAAGACGTTTGGCTACAGCCTGAGGCTCCACGACTATGACGTCAGCTCTGTACCAGCACTGATGCAGAAACTATGCCATGTTGTTAAGGTAACCGAACCTCGAAAATGTCATGGAGCATCCATTCTGCACATTGGGAGGATGGTACTATATCACAGTGGTGTTATCTGTAGCGCTACAGACTGGTCACGGGTGCACAGGCTGCTGGGGTGGCTACACATCTAGGCTAGCATTGTGCTGGTGGAGAGATAGAGATTATATTTATTTTGTTTGTTTGTCAGTCAGTCTACACATCACATCTCATTTAGTCTTTTATTGCCAAGTGGAGAACCATGCTATAGTATTGGTGTTGCTTCTTTTCAGATTATAGACACTGCCTCGGGGAAGCAGATCCAGCTGATCAACCGAAAGTCGCTGCGTTCACTAACTGCACAGCTCCTAATTCTGCTCATGTCCTGGGATGAGATGTCTCTACTCACTGTCAGTCAGCTACGGCAGATATACAAAAGTATCCATGGAGTACCACTTAATCCATGTGAATATGGATTTGTGTCCTTGACTGAATTACTAAAAAGCCTTCCCTACTTGGTTGAGGTATGCGGTGCTTTCATTTGGTCCCTTACTGTGCAGTGAGATACATGATGATAAAATCCCATTCACATACTGTGGCAGAGAGGTGCATGGTTTACACCACATCTACTGAAATGAGAGGGCCCCTAAGGCTCCATTCACACGTCCTGTTTTTCTTTCCTGATTCGTTCCTGATCTGGATCCATTCATTTCAATGGGTCCTGAAAAAATCAGGATCGAATCAGGAAAAACAGGACGTGTGAATGGAGCCTAAGGGTTGGGGGGTCAAGTGGGGTTTTTTTTTTTTTTTTGTGGTCCACTACCTGCAGCAACTTTGAAATTTGTCATCTTTTTTGCATAATGGTGGGTTGACATGGCCCTATATTCAGGCAAACGCATCTAAAGGTGCAGCCGATCACCTGATTAATGAGAAACTGTCATTCATGCAGGCAAGTAAATTATCGTTTTTGGGCAGCAGGTCGTGCTGTCTAAACAGCAATCTACTGGCCAGAAACAATGCATTTATATGAGGGCGAGCACTTGCTTAGTCTCACTGTGGTAGCGATCTCTGCATGTAAATGCACACTTCACCCCCACTGAACGAGCAGCCAGTTGAAGGAAAGGAAAGCTTCCTTCTGGGTAATCGACTGCTCCTCAGGCCTTGTAAACCCACCATAAGAGTGTGTACAGTTTGTGAGATGTCTATTCCTTTTACAGGTGCTTACAAATGACATGAACGAAGACTGCCTGCAGCTGACATCCCTGTATTTGTTTGCAAAAAATGTCCGTTCGTTGCTGCATACGTACCACTACCAGCAGATCTTCCTGCATGAATTCTCCACTGCTTATAGCAAGTATGTTGGGGAAGGGCTGCAACCCAAGCAATATGGCTTTACCAGCCTGGAGGAGCTATTGGGAGCAATTCCACAGGTGAGTTATCCGTTTTTGGAGGTGAGCAGGACATGTAGGCTATCTGTGTATGGCCAAAGTAAAGGGGTTGTCGAGGATTTTTTTTAATTTTTTTTTCCCCTGTCAACCCCAAACGGGACCTATAAAGAGAGATATGCTTCCCTGACCCTACTGGTCCATGGCTCCTGAGCTGTGTCCACTGGATATCCAGTTCCCGGTCTGTCAACTTCTGCCCAGTCAGGGTCAGGTGTGCTACTGCTGCTAGCGACTGACCTCAATGGTGACACACCTTCAAGTGGCTCGTAACTCAGCAGTGACGTGCTTCATAAGGAGCTGAGGCCGGTCATTGGCTGCAATGGCGACCAGAAATCTAGTGAAGACAGCCTGGGAATGGATGTAGATCTCTTCACAGGTACAGATGGGAGGGAAGTCTTAAATTAATAAATTCTGGACAATCCCTTTACAGGGGGTTATCTGTGAATTTGATGTTGATGGCCTATCCTCAGGATAGGTCATCAATATCAGATCATCAGGGATTTGACTCTCTGGAGCCCTCCTAATCAGCTGTTTGAAGAGGCCACGGCGCTCCATGAAGGTTAGTTCACTGCCTACACCAGTGAAGTCACTGAACATTGGTCACGTGGCCTAGGTGCAGCCCAGTCCCATTCAAGTGAATAGGGCTGAGCCACAATACCAAGCACAGCTGCTTCACAATGTATGGCGCTGGGCTTGTTAAGCTGGAAGCTCCCAACAGCTGATCGACAGGACTGCTAGGAGTCGGACTTCTGCCATCTGATATTGATGACCTATCCGTTCACACGACCATATATATTTTGTGGTCCGTAAAATACGGTTAATGTCTACGTTGCATTCGTTTCTTTTAGGGACCCATTGACCGCATTTTGCTACCAAGTATAGAAGATGTTCTATCCTTTGCGGAACGGACATACGGATGCGGAAAGCACACTGAAGACATTTGTCTGGTTTTTGCATGTCCGTTCTCAAAAGATAGAACATGTTCCATTCTTGGCTGCAAATGTGGACCCATTTAAAATCAATGCGTTTGCAAGAATAAAAACAAATGCAACACGGACGTCATCCATTTTTGGCTGATCTACATTTTGTGGACTGCAAAATACATACAGTTGTGTAAATGCCACTTAAAGCTGAAGGAACTGGGTTGCAGCCTGTCGAACTCTGTGGTGAGCCAAGTATAGTTTGATGCACAACTGCACAATGGTTGCCTTACAAATCCTAAATTGGGCCTAAGGGGTATTGGAAAATAAATTCAGGTATGTCCAGTAGTACTTTATAGAAAATGAATCCTATGATCATTTTACTTTTAGGTGGTTTGGATTAAGGGGCATGGACATAAAAGGATTGTAGTGCTGAAGAATGACATGAAGGGTGAGTGAAGGTCTCATTACCAGTTATTTATTAGAGAGAACCAATTTTTAAAAACTAAAATAATACTGCAATTTATTCCAGTTTGTCATCAGGCAGAAAAAGAGCTCCTGTGCCTCTCTTCACCCGTCGATCTCTTGTGTGGCCCTGTTCCTTCATGCCTTCCATCTCCACAATTGCATCCTGAATCAGTTGTTCAGGAGTCTGGTGACCTCATACAGTTTGAAGAACATTTCTCTGGTAAGTCTGGGGCAAGTCCTTATAAATCACTGAGGGTTACACCAATCTGTGCCCACAATGTTATAAAGCTGGATAGTCTGAGCAGACTGATATATAGCATTGTGGAAAAAGATTGTTTTCCATGTCTGCTCATTCCGGACTTAGGTGTCCAGTGACGGTCTTCAGCATCTCCTGCTCTATAACGTGCTGTCTGTGGGTCAGATTGTATGTCCTTTTTAAATGACTTTGCATTTTAGCAAAATAATAAGAAATTCCCCTGTAAGTTATTTAACTGTGTGGCATGTCATGTGTTTTGTTACTATACTGCCCAGAGCATCCGCTGGCAATAGCAATAATAGGGTGAAACGGAGGCAGCAACTGACTGGATACAGCCATTTGCACTGATTTAATGCCTAAGGTGCTCTGTCTCAGAGGCCTCATACAAGAATGTGGTAGTAATGAGGCTTGCTCCCTCTTCCCCCTACTAATTCAGATTCTGGGAGCTGATTGGCACCTGCTCTGTGATGCTAGAAAGCCTTGGGTTTAAAGAGGTTGTCCCATCTTGGGCATTGGGGGCATATTGTTAGGATATGCCCCCAATGTCTGATAGGTGTGGGTCCCACCTCTGGGACCCACAGCTATCCTTCAAACGGTGCCTGTACAGTGACAGGGCACACAGTGCATGTGTGGCCGCCCTCCATTCATTTCTGTGGGAGTGCTGAAAACGGAAGAGCAGCGCACTCTGCTATTTTCAAAAGGCCTGTTGAATTGAATGGGAAGCGGACACCCCAGAGTGTACAATACTTACATCCTACCCAGGATGAAGTTTCTGGTGGAAGCCCAATGAATTGTTAATGCAGACCAGTTATTCCCATCTGTCCCTCCTCCAGTGTGCCGCACAGATGTCTGAGATCACTCAGGAATGGGGTCTTATCAGCAGAATGGAGGACGACACAGAAATAATAGGAAAAGGGTACAGAATTAAAGGGACAGAACCAATCGGTACTTAAAGAGGACCTTTCACCACTCCTGACATGCCTGTTTTAATAGCTTCATGTATTCCCCATGTAATAATTCTGGAGCATCTATTCTTAGGTCTCTATGTTGTGCCATTCCTTTATTATTTCTACTGGAAGTTTTTAAGGAATTGCTAGCAGTCTGCAGTAAGGGTACAGAGGGGTGGTAACAATTTGGGGGTGTGTCCCTGCACAGTCTGAACATGGCAGCACTGATTGAATAGAGTCAGTCTGTGCAGGTACACACCCCAACTGGTTACCACCCCTCTGTACCCTTACTACAGTCTGCTAGCAATTCCTTCACAACTTCTAGTAGAATTAATAAAGGAATGGCACAACATAGAGCCAAAAGAATAGATGTTCCAGAATTGTTATTACATGGGGAATGCATGAAGCTATTAAAACAGGCATGACAGGAGTGGTGAGAGGTCCTCTTTAAACACCCTTACAGTACAGGATCTTTTGTAGAGACCTCTCGTGCTCCTAGTTGTAATGTTGACTCTGGAATCCTGCTCATACGGACTTTCCTTACTGCCAGTCTAACCCAAGCTGCATGTGAACATTCTAATTGTTTTTTTTCTGTATAAATTTAATTTTTAGTTTATTTGAATAATGTGGTTTCCTCACAGGCTTGATGAATGACATATCTCAGAACACGCCGTCAGAACACTATTTGCTGTCGGATGAGAATGCACCTCCTAATGGTGTAGAAGAGGCAGCAAAGTCCTCTGTCCCTGACCCGACAGAGTCCAAGCTTTCAAAGGAAATACTGGAAAGCCCAGTCAAGAAACAGAGTCGCAACAGAGTCAGGCTGGCTGCAAACTTCTCATTTGCACCTGTTACAAAATTGTAAGATTTCATTTCTTCACGCCTGCACTAGGACACACAGGGTTCCCGCTTATCTGTATTCTTTACTGAGCCGTGAGCCTGCAGCACTCTTGGTCCTATACCTTTATCTTCTGCTGCTTTAAAAGCTTTTATTTTTTTGAGCATTGATGGCGATTTCGAGACCTTGCTGTATAGGTTTCAGTCAATGGTGGAAAACCTTCTGTGCAAAACCAGTTAATTCACTTTTATTTCATCAAGGCCTCTGCATAAATCTAACCCCACATCTCGGTGTGACTTTGTCTGGTAGACTGTTTACATCCACTTCTTCAAGCAGTATTATTCTTAAGGCATGGTCGGTCAGCTTGCCGTCAGATCTACTTTTAACCCTTTACTATTTCAAAGGCTCCACCTTCTGTGCCCCTTGTGAAGACAATCTTGCACATTGGCTTTCCCTGTCCCCTTTTCCATATCGGCACTCAAAGAACAAGATACTGATTTGAGGGTGTAGGGATGACTGTTCATGCAGTAAACTTTAGGAAATAAATTCTACTAATTTGTTTCCTTTGTCAAGGGCTGTTTCAGGTGACTTGTGAGGACCGCGCGAATATGTTTTTTGGAAGTCGTTATACAATGTAGAAAAAAAAAGTGACTTCATTTTGTTTGTTTTGCACTGAAGAACTCCCGTGCCCAGCCATATGATCCAGCATGCCTTTATTTCTTGTGTGATCCACAGATGAGTTTCAAAAAGTCAGATGTGCTTTCAATTGTTTCGCATTGACTGGTGAAAAATGTCATCTTGACCGTGTCTTGGGAAGGATGTAAAGTTGTGTGCAAATAGGTTTCTGATTTCTTTTTACATTTACTATGCATCAAGTGCATAAATCATGGATGACGGAGCAGTTGCAGATGTAGCACAGTCAACTTCAGTAGATATTGCCTTTTCCACTGAAACAGAAGGGGTTGCCTACAAGTGGAAATGTCAAGGTTTTCTGGGTGAACCTTGATTTTTGGCTTCAGATTTCTTTTAAGACTTGGCTGACAAGGGGCAGTGATGTTTGATGGGATGGCATATTTGTCTTTTTAACTGTCTGTAGATGTTTTTATTCATATCGACTGGGTTTTTGGAAACCTTTTTTTGCGAGTTTAGGAGAACTTGCTGGATGGTTTTTTTGAGAGAGGCCACACTTTCAGTAAAGCCGGTGGACTTTGTTTGACTGCATAGCGTCAGAAGGCCTCGGATTCCTTCTAGGCTAGCCTGGCTTTTACAATGGGTTGTATTTGCCAGGCGAGAGATGGTTCCTTGTAGAACCTTCTACTAAAAGGTTCTACCCTTGTTTTTTTGTGCTGGGTTCTTTGCAATACGCTTGAAGAGAGAAGGAAGGGTCCATAGCCATCTCAAACTCGAGTACTTTTACGGAATGGCTATTAAGTTGTTTTACCTTCTAGATTTTGCACAAGGATCTTTTAATTGTGGCCACGTCCAGCTGAAAGTTGTAGCTACTGTGTAGGTCGAAGTATTGAGTGTATGTCTGTGTTTTCATATTTTTGTTTTTTTTCCTTCTGCACTTCTAAGCTCGAGTCCTTGCCAAAGGCAGTTCCTCTAGTAATGGTGGCGGGTTCAGATATGAAGTCCAGAACAACTTTTTTTTTTCTTTTTAAAGGCCGCTTTTAAATAAAGTTCAATGTAACCTTATGCATGAATTTCTGATGTTCGTAAGGTGGGCATAAGTCTATGTATTCAAGCGTTTATGGTTTCATAGCATGTAACTACAAGTCACCTGAAACACTCCTATTACAACGTAGTTCTGCAGAGTGATCAATTAAAGAGGCAATTATACTAGGGATAACGGCTATGGATTTTAGTTTCCCCTCTACGTGTGGCCATCTCCTTTGGAAAAAGAAATAAAGTAAATCGACTTTGGTATGGATGCAACTTGCGTCCTGCTATAAAATGGACAATGTCTAGTACTTAATTTTTTAAATCTGTATCAAAGAATTCAGGATGCGGCTGGTTTAGTACTTTATTTGGAAGAATAAATGTTTAATTTGTGACTGAAATAAAGAATAACCACTTTGTGGAGGCTTTTGAAGCTGTCTGGGCTTAAAATTATGCACTGTCTTTTTTTTTTTTTTTTCTCAATTTTAAGTCTCAATACGTCATTTTTTGTGTTTTGGGACCAAATTCTTGTGTGTCAATAAACTATTTGCAAGCATTCTCATGGCTTTTTTTTTTTTCCCCCCTTTTTGTTTTTTCTACATCAGATGTCTATGGGTGTGTCAAAGCAGTGATAGGGGAGTGTCTATGTAGATGGGTGGGAGGAGCTATAAACTAGCTGAGCGTTAGGGGCGGTGTTGGCGGTGAGACAGAAAAAGAAGTGTATCATGGGCTTGGTAGATACAAGATGGAAATAAACCATAGTGATTTATTTACGTGGTGAAAATGGGTCCAAATTGACAACAACAAAAAATAAAAAATGCATGGGGAAGATGTAAATGAGGTAAGTAACTACAGGAGCATGTTAAAACCATAGTAATCCTGGAAAAACCCCTACAAAAAACTTTCTTTCCTATCTAGGTCAATATGCATTTTAATTTCATAAAAGTCAAAGTATTCAGAAAAAGTCACATGTTCCATAAATAAAGCACAACACCGGAATGAAAGTAGTTTTTTTTTTTTTTTCCTTTACTTGGTATGAGAACAACAAATGCCTTCGTTCTGTGTCATTTTGATCGATGCCATCTACGTCCCGCAGATGAAATGCCACAGTGTTTCAATTTTACAAACGTATAATTCCACTTTTTGAAATCCACAAAGGTACAAATAATTTACTTAGTCTGAACTTCACAGTATAATAGATCCTAAGACATAAATAATTCTACTGCTGTCACATAACAGTGATATTTTTTTTTTTTTTGCAATGTCCAAGGAAATACTTTTAGCAAATTCTACAAATCTTCTGGAATCTATTTTACATGTATAATTGCTAAAAATATAGTTGCATTATATTCTCAAAATCAGAGCAAAGAAAGTTTAAAAATACTTTAAAAAAAATTAAAAATAGTTCTGTTTCATGTAATTGCATGTTATATAGTAACTGACTCGGCACTGAATTTTCTGGGTAACGGTGACGTTCTCAACCTGATGGTGCAACAAAAAGAACTGAAAAATAAGACCATTAAAAAAAAAAAAAAACAATGAGAAGACTAGTGAGAAGTATAGACTACGACTGGGTTTCCAAAGGGACAATTTCACTTTAATCATCCAGAAGTCTGTCTGATCAAAGGGGTTTTCCAGGATTTTAATATTGATTACCTATCCTCAGGATAGGTAATCAATACCAGATTGGTGGGGGTCCAGCAGCCCCGCCAATCTGATTTACGAAGTGAAGGCATGAGTTGTGCAAGCACTGCCTTCTCTTGTTTACCTGCTCGCCGTTGACATCGCGAGCAGGAGTAATTACAAAAAGCATCCCATTCACTTCAATGGGATTGCTCATTCCTATACACTTGTATAGGAAGGAGCCGTCCCATAGAAGTGAATGAGTACAGCTTCTTGTAATTATACCTGCTCACCGCTGCGATGTCAATGGCAAGAGAAGGCAGTGCTCGCATGGCTCATGCCTTCTCTTCGTAAGCTGATTGGCGCGGCTGCCAGACCCCCCCCACCCCCCCACCTGATCTGGTATTGATGACCTATCCTGAGGATAGGTAATCAATATTAAAATCCAGAAAAACGCCTTTAAAGGGAGTCTGTCACCTCATTTTCACCTATATAACTAACAGCAGTGCCCCACAGAAGATTGTATACACATCCCAGACATACCTGTGTGTCTGTATTACATGTCACATCCCAGACATACCTGTGTGCACTGTGTGTCTGTATTACATGTCCAGAAAAAGCACTTTTATTCTGCAGGAAAACAGTTCCCAAGTGCCCGGCTGAAAGTGAAACTAAAAACAGCTTTCTCTCCTGACTCGATTTCTAACAGCTATATCTTCTGAGATACTGGATATATTGCTGTGATTTTGGTATCATTTTATAGCTTGGAATGTCAGCTTTCAAAGAAGGTCATTTTTCTATCTGCTACCAATCCCAAGATATGAGCAGCTAAAGCAGCCCCCCCCCCCCCCACCCCCACCCCCTTCTTCAGTCTGGTTTGCAGCAGCAGCAGAGCCGGGCCCTTGGGAGCTGTTTTCCTGCAGAATAAAAGTGCTTTTTCGGAACAAGGAATACAGACACAAAGTGCACACAGGTATGTCTGAGATATGTGTGCGATATTGTCTGTGGGGCAGTGCTGTTAGTTATATAGGTGAAAATGAGGTGACAGACTCCCTTTAATTATCCAGACATCTATCTTTTATGTAGGTTACATGAGGCTCAGATTTAATCTCATCATTAAGGCTATTCCTACAATGTGAATTATCCCTGTAGTACAACATCCTCACTTGGATTTTTGAGAAAGTTAGAGCTTGTAAGCCCAGCATAACATGCTGCCATTTTATTTGTGATCAATTGGGCTCTTTTTGCATTGCCTCTTGAGTGTTAAACATATACACCTGGGAGGCTCCTCCAGGGGCATCCAATAAAGGGACTTGTAGAACAGATGCTCTGTCCCATTTCATGTTTAAAAAAAAAAAAAATAGCATATCTCACAGTATATATATTTAACCAGGTGCATCTTCATGGGATATCAGTCTGCTGCACTGTTCCATGTGGCTAAAATACAGAAATCCCACTAGATGCTGCCAAACGGAGGCCAAAGAACAGTTCTGGCATCTGTCAGTGTAATGGGGAGTTAACAGATGTGTCAGGAGCTTTTCCAGCACCTATTGTAAATGGACACTCGACACAATGGGGACAAAAAAAAGAAAATTAATGTGTGCACCTACAGGGCATGGGGAGGAAAGGCCTTCAATAATATTGGAGTAGACCTACCACAGGGATCATTTGGGTCTTTTTTTTTTTTTTTGGCATTTGCATTAGTACATGGGTAGGCAACGTCCGGTAATCCAGCTTTTGTGAAACTACAATGCCCAGCGTGTTCCATTCATTGCTATGTGAGTTCTTACAAGAGCAGAGTATGTGTGCTGGGAGTTGTAGTTTCACAACAGCTGGAGTTCCAGAGGTTGCCTACCCCTGTACTACTGCAACTGCCAAAAATGACCTAAAGATTCCCATTAAATGTATCTCCGGCCACATTTATGTTGGTGTCCCTCAAGTTCAATGGGCTTCTCTGAGGCCAGGAATCCCTTTTGATATGGCTGGAAAAAGTGCAGGAATTAAAAAAAAAAAAAAAAACTCACGTTACTGGTGCTGTGGCTCCAGCATTGAGCTCCCTTCTCCACTACTTCCAGCCCCACCTGGACTAGAAGTTTGCTGTGCCATGTACACATACATCACCACTGTCAACCAATGGCCTCAACAGTGGCAGCAGTCACAGATGCCTGTACATATCACCACTGATTGTCCAGCACTGGTGATGTGTGTATAAATGGCACGTGACACTTACATTCCTGTGGGAAGAGGAAGAGAATGGCGCTTGGTGACACGTGATTCATTTATTTATTTTTTTATATTTAATTTAATCTCTGCCCGGCCATATCAAATGGATTTCCTGGTCTCAGAATGGCTTTCAATATGTACGTTCAGCTTCTTCACTTGTTTTGTTGGGTAAATATACTGCTGGCTGACAACCTTGGGGTGCTTTAGGCACCTTCCTTTAGAGAAGGCGAATAGGCAATAGGTTTCCTAGCTAGCTGCTATCCTGCTAAGGTGTGCTGTCTGCCCATGTACTGATTTTCTGTCCATTTCCTGGATTGTGAAGCTCCTCTACCTGACCTCCGTATTAACTGCTGCCCGTCCTGACCTCGGACAGTCAACCACACTGCTCGTACTCTGCCTACCCTGACTTTGGCCTGTCCCTGGCTACAATTTTGCCTGACACCTCTGTGTCATGCATTGGTGACTGATCCCCATGACTACTCCAGAAAGTAGTGGCCTGCTGGTTCCCCCCGGCAGTGGATTTCAGATCCCTGGACGGGGGTTACTAGGTGAAAACCAAGGGAATGCAAGGATAACCGCCTTACAAGTAGTGCAAAGCCAATTCTGTTGGTTGATACAGTGAGTCCACACCGACTGCCTGTAAGAGTCTGGAGCGTGTGTGGGTATTCACACTTGGCATCACTCTTTAGGGACACCTGCCCTATGTACTGACTCCCCCTGAGGTCGAGCACCTCCTTGAGAAATAAATCTAGGGTCCACAATCCTTAAATGGCATGTACAGCACAAGTATCAAATGAACGTCACAGAAAAACATAGCTATATGTAAAAAATAAAAATAAAATTCCTTTATGTGCCCTCCTAATTATAAAAATAACTAGAGCTATGCTTTAATGATCCAAGTGATTTTAATATAATTATTGCAAAGTCTATGTAATTAAAAATGATTATTTCCAGCCAATGTTCCATCAGACAGAAACCTTCACGCTTACAGGAGTTGTCGCCTCTAATTTTATCTGCCAATTAAAACCAGATTGCGACTTTTATCTTGTGTTTCTATTTTCTGATTTCTTTAATTTTATTTCCTAAACTTTTCTTACCAGCATTATGCTTTACAGCAGCCACCATGGTCCATAGACACAATGGACAGAAGCTGACTCATTGACTTCTATGGGAGAGTTTTCTGGGCATGACCTGTGACCTGTTCAGAGGTCGCTGCTCAAGGAAGGAGTAGATCAGTTTTGGCCATCACCTGTTGTAAATGTTGGATCCTGCGTTATCTAGCTATCTATAGATGATATCTTCCATTGTAATCCTGCCTGTGATAATGAGATGACTGCTGAAAAGTGATCTGAACAGAGAGTATTAGGCTTATTGGCCAGTGTGAAAACTGCAGGATGTAACTTAAAAAAATAAAAATTAAGAGGGTAGCATGGAAAATTAAAAATAAAATCATAAACATTTCTTTAAAATGTTTAAATTTCTGATGATACATTCCCTTTAGCATCTTTCCTTGGTAATAGGTAGTAAACGCTACAGCTGTGGTTTTATCAACTTAGAATTGTGCACGTGGGGGACCACACAAGCTCTGGTTTCCCACATTATGAATAATTTAAATTGTTTACCTTGTTTAAAATATCTATTCTACTCTGAACCATCTGAGAGCCCCTCTGAATGAAATAAAAAATAAAAACAATCGGCGAGCTTGTGAAGAAATCTTTATGGCCAGATTTCAGGGGCAGACTGGAAACATGAAGTGGTCCTGGAAAAAAAACCTAAAAGTGGCCCCTTGTAGGTCAGTCCAAACTAACAGAAGGTGGGGCAAAACATGTAGGCGGAGCCACCCTTGCATAAAATACCACCCTAGAAGAACAGAATATCACAGTGCATCACAAAATACTGTTGCCCGCGCCACAGTATTCCTGAGAACACCAATACAGTTGAATTCAGGAGGGCATCTGTGGCCGCTGGCTAAGTGCCTGGTGCTCCTACATTAACTAATGCTGAGCATCAGATCTTTATGTATCTGTTTGGTAGTCATGAGGAGGCCTTGATTGGCCCCCTGGGCATCTGAAGGGTCTATGTCCACCCCTGGTTGATTTCCGTTGACCCAGGACAGCTGCTTTACTGCATGAGTGACGCTCTTTTCCGTTATTCTGCTTTTGAGAATGCAGCCTATTTGTATGGGTTTTCAGGCAGTTTTTTTATTAATTATAAGTACTATAGGTGTTAGAGTAGCATTCAAGACGGGTCATTTAAAATCTTTCCAAAAATCTTTCTTCTCCTAGGTCAAAGTAAATGTTCATGTGTCAACATTTTGCCCAAAATCCGACAAAACAATTAGGAAACCGTTTATTTTAAGCTGCTCTTAAAATACTTGCATGGCCTTACGGCCGTGACTTTTAAAACAATGACGATTTAATATAATCAGTGACAAACTACATAAAAACTCTAACGATCGTTAAGACATTTGCTTTCATCAAGCTCGAATCATTAAATCAAATGCCTGTTGGTTGCTACAGTCTAGAATATAGTAATATAAAATGTAGGCCTTAAGAGCCATCATTACCCTTTCCAGTAGGTGGCGCTGCAAGATATATCGGATGAAGAACTAAAACCAATGATTTCATCATTTGCCATGAATATGATGGGGGCAATAAGTAGGAGTTTAATAATTTTTCTTACCTTTTTTTGTTATTAAATGTTATTTTTATGTATAGAACATAGAATTTTCATTCCTAAAGGTCAATGGCAGTTTTTAATATTGCAAAAAAGACGGGCTGCAGGTCAGATGTATAGGCTGTACTCAGTCTTGATTGACGCTGCATGTTAATTTCTCAGGAGACCAGGACACAGACTGCTATTTCTACTAAGTAATCACTCAGGCTGGTACAAAACAGTACTGATTGCTGGCCACCCTATATACATAGATATGCAGGTATCTTGATACATACACGCTCCTCTTAAACATGCTCATTGAGTGATCCATGCGACAGCGAGGGATTCACTATTGGTACACTATTGGTAAATGCGTTACTGTAATATCTACAGCACGGACAGTTCTTGGTAGCAGGATTCTAGATGCATCGAATCCTCCGTTAAGGAACCCATCATCTTGTAGGAGCCTTCAGATGTCTTGACTGCGGCTGTGTGTTACATGACACTGCACTGGGTGGTACCACAGCAATCTTTGAGGATAGCCATCCCTGTCTTTGTTAAAGAAGGTTTAGTTGGCGGTAGTTCCGTTTTCTTCTCGGGACTAGTACCTGCAGCATCAAACAGACATTGTCACAATTCCAGAATGATATGGAATTGACATAGCATCTTACAACCATTATATATCATTGCAATATGTTCTGAATATGTTGATGCTACATATACATATCATTTACATGTATATATGCATTTACCCAGGGGTTTACACAGCTATCAGAGGGCCGTATAGCAAAACTTAGTAAGGGCCTCTTGACAAAGTTATTATTTTTTATTCATGGTAGAATCTTTTAATAAAAAAATAAAAAGTCACATTTTAACCCAATGTACCTAACTTATATGTGCTTTATAAGTATGGCACTTTTTCCTAAATGTATTTACTCCAGCATATTGATAAATCTCCCCCATACTGTTCTAAATCCCATGCTTCCCCTTACACGGTATATATTATAAAACTGGCTGCTGGCCTCCATCACTAGGGGGAGCTCTCAGCATAGTGACTGCAGGAAAATGGTGTTGTTTTATTTAAAGAGGACCTTTCACCGCTCCTGACATTCCTATTTTAATACCTTCATGCATTCCCCATGTAATAACAATTCTGGAGTATCTATTCTTCTGGCTCTATGTTGTGCCATTCCTTTATTATTCCTGCTAGAAGTTATGAATGAATTGCTATTAGCCTTTAGTAAGGGAACAGAGGGGAGATGACCAGTTGGGGGGGTGTTCCTGCACAGACTCACTCTATCCAATCAGTGCTTCCATTTTCAGACTGTGCAGGTACAAACCCCCAACTGGTTACTACCCCTCTGTACCCTTACTGCAGACTGCTAGTAATTCATTCTAGTAGAAATACTAAAGGAATGGCACAACATAGAGCCATAAGAATAGATGTTCCAGAATTGTTATTATATGGGGGATACATATAGCTATTAAAATAGGCATGTCAGTAGTGGTGAAAGGTCCTCTTTAAGGAAGCAGAAGAAGGAGTTCAGCACTGGGTCTTCCTAGCCTTGGCCTTCATAGAAATGGTGTGTTTTGTCTAAATGGTAAGTATGCCACTGTATCTTAGGGCTCCTGCACACAACGGTATCCTGTTTTGCGTCGCAAAACACAGATTCTGGCCACGTGTGTTCTACATTTGGATTTCAAACAAAGCCTAAGTCCTCTGGCTGTATGGGAGTGTGTACTGCTTATGAATGGGCAAGCTTTGGATAAAATCATAAGTGGCTCAACCGCTGTCCTTAGTATTAAAGGGGTTATCCAAGACTAAACATTTTTTAACAGACATCTTCAGAGAAGCTGGACCCACGGTGGGGGTTCATACTTAGCTGGTCCCCGCCACTGGATTCCAGCTGTGTCACCCCATGGCGCTTCTGCATGTCTTTGATCTGTGGAAATCAAGATCCTGTTGATGGGCGTCACGTGACCGCTGCAGCCAATCAGTGTCATGTCACCCATGTGGCATGTGATCCAGTGACTTACGCAGCCAGTGATTGGCTGCAGTGGTCACGTGATGCCCATCCACAGGATGATGATGTCTAGAGACTCAGGACCTGCAAAAGTGGCCACGGAGCAATGAATCAAGAATCCAGCGGTAGGGATCAGGTAAGAATGAATCTCGCCGTGGGTCCAGCCACTCTGTAGAGGTCTGTTAAAAATGTTTAGTTTTGGATAACCCCTTGAAAGGGAGGTAAAAGAAGCCACAACTAAAGCTCTTCAGACTTTTGGGCTAATTTTGAAAGGCCTGATGACATTATGACATCAGAACATCATGTCTATGGCTTTGCTATGGGAAGAAGGGCACACAAAAACAGCTTTACAATTACCGTAACTGCTTCTGTTATAGGGAAATGGGCACTATATGGTGTTATTCATCTGGGCAGTATCCAAGCAGTATACGCTTTTTGCATGTTTTCATGTATTATATGTGGCAGGATTTATGGCATATCAGCACTACATGCACCCCTTACCTGGGTGCTGGGACACTGGATTTACCTGGGGATTACAACTATTATTTATCTAAGCCCTATATTCATCTCAGCAGGGCATGCGTTATTTTTCTGAGCACTGTATGGCTGTATGCCAGTGTATGGAACATGCATTGTGCAGCTTTTAATGTACTCTTTGTGTCACAATGTAACTAATTTCAACATATATGTGGCATGTATAGACAGAAAGAATTACAGGTGTGTTGCATTCCAGGACAGTGCATGGTTTCTAGGACTGGGGTAGAATAGCCAGGAGCTGTATGAAGGAGGTACTTACTGCTAGCAGCTGGTCTTGTGACTTTGTCCAGCGGCTTCAATTTGATGCGTAAGAAGTCTGCAATTTCTTTGTCTTCTTCTTTTTCTCTGTGATAACAAAACAATATCTCTGACTATCTAAACACGAATATTCCATATCACAACAGCATGGAAGGGGAGATCTCTATACTGTACTATTATCTTGATTATAACTTCTATTGGTCGGCTTCCAGGCAAGTACTAAACCTAATGGGTTACTTACCTTTTCTATAACTTTATTTGAAACTATTCTAAATGCCTTAGAATTAAATTTTGTAATATACTTTATTGATTTTATTGTTTTACTACAGAATAGGCAACCAAATTTCAGAGTGTAACACCCCTCTGGACCTTTATTGCATCATAGAGTCATAAGAATAGATGCTCCAGAATCGTTATTACATGGGGAATGCAAGTAGTTACTAAAATAGATGTGTCAGGAGAAGTGGCAGGTCTTCTTTTAGGGCTCCTGGACACGACTGTATCCACGGATCTGCAAAACATGGATACCAGCAAAAAGCCTGCCACCATTTTTTTTTAACTTTTTCAGAAATAACCTATCCTTGTCCGCAAAATGGACAAGAATAGGAGATGTTCTATTTTTTTCGCTGGGCAGCAGAATGGACTTAACCCTTGTGCTGTTCGCATCTTTTGTGGCCCCATTGCTCTGAATCCGATTAGTAAAAAACGCAGTTTGGAGGAGGACTACTGTTGGCAGGTTTGAGTTCAGGTTTGGGTTTTAAGTGAATTACATAATGGATTCTGTTCTCACGGAATCCATAACGTAATTCAGTGCCGGCATGCCGCATAATACAAGTGTATGGCCAGCAGAACGGGACCCTCGGTGCTAGCCATACGCTTGTATTAGACGGCATGCCGGCATTGAATTGTGTGATGGATTCCATGAGAACGGAAGCCATTATGTAATTCACTTAAACCTCGAAGTTGAACCTTGCTCAACTCTAATGAGGACCAAAACTATGGCTGTGTGCATGAGCCCTAAAGGAAATGTGCTTTGAACAATCTCTTTTTATTAGATCCCTGACATAAAGCTGATCACGGGATGTGACGGTACTAGGATCCCCAGTGATCAGTGTGGGAACCCAGTAGCAAGGTCAAATACAGTATTACATAATTGTTAGGGCTCATGCACACGACCGTATTTTCTTTCCCTGTCCGTTCCAGTTTTCTTTTGCAGACCGTATGCGGTCATTTGAATGGGTCCTCAAAAAAAACAAAACAAACGGAAGTTACTCCGTGTGCATTCCGTTTCCGTATGTCCGTTCCGCAAAGAAAAATAGAACATGTCCTAATATTGTCTGCATTATGGACAAGGATAGTACTGTTCTATTAGGGGCCAGCTGTTCCATTCTGCAAAATACGGAATGCACACGGACGTCATCTGTATTTTTTGCAGATCGGAAAATACATACGGTCGTGTGCATGAGCCCTTAGGAATTGAAAACCCACCTTAACCGCTCCACTTCTGCATCATCTACAAGGAAATCCCTCTTCTGTACCAGCTTCTGAATCTTCTGGATCAACTCATCTTCCCGTTTCTTCTGCTCGTTCGTTTTATCTTTCTCTGTAACACAGTAGCACACATGGTTGGTTTTTATTAGTGCTTGTTGCTTATAACTATCATACAATGTATTATAATATATCATGTTACTATTTTATTTTCATTACTTTTTCTCCCTGGATATTAGACACGTTAAATAGACCTATAAAGTTGTGTCATTGGGTAGTCTGGAGTCAGGAGTGTCTTGAGGCTATTGCTGTTCCCTGTCTCATGAACTTTTAATCCACACGCCATTACTTTGAGTTGCTACACAAAACAAAATCATGACACGCTGGTCTTATTTCCCAGAGTGATGCTGTGAGAAGTCTGACGAATGTGTGGGATGGGATTTGCCTCTGGCTCCATTGTCCTGCTGCCGTTACACTGTATAGCGATGTTTTTCCAAATGATGTTCTGGGTAATCCTGAAGAATTTGCAGCAGCCAGCGTCAGAAGCTGGGATCTCTCTATGGAAGGCAAAGTGACTAATCAGTGGCAGATTGCTGCAAAAATGGAACATTAATTCCTTTATTTGTCTGCTGCATTTTAGGGGTTTATGTGCTCAAAAGGTTGTAATCCCTTAGGCAGTCCTGTCTGAAAGAGAAACAGAAAAATAAAGCACAAGCAGCTACCCTCTTAAAGGGGCACTGAGTTTTAGGAAACCTTTTGAGACATATCAAACGTTTTGATCGGTGGGGATCTGATCCCTAGAATGAGGACAGTGAAGCAGGAGAGGACTGGGAATTTAAAGCGGCCCTGGAAAAAATTAAAAGTGGCCCCCATGTTGTAGGCAGGTCCTAATTGACAGAAAGTGGGAAAACAGAAGTAGATGGGGCCAAAGCAAGTAGGCAGGGTTGGCAATACCAGTACAAAATACCACCCCAGCAGAACCAAATACCACAGTGCAGCACAATATACCGCCCAGCAAAACCAAATACTACAGTGCAGCACAATATACTGCCCCGGCAGAACCAAATACCATAGTGCAGCACAATATACTGCCTCAGCAGAACCAAATACCACAATGCAGCACAATATACTGCCCCAGCAGAACCAAATACCACAGTGCAGCACAATATACTGCCCCAGCAGAACCAAATACCACAGTACAGAACAATATACTGCCCTAACAGAACCAAATACCACAGAGCAGCACAATATACTGCCCCAGCAGAACCAAATACCACAGTGCAGAACAATATACTGCCCCAGCAGAACCAAATACCACAGTGCAGCACAATATACTGCCCCAGCAGAACCAAATACCACAGTGCAGAACAATATACTGCCCTAACAGAACCAAATACCACAGAGCAGCACAATATACTGCCCCAGCAGAACCAAATACCACAGTGCAGAACAATATACTGCCCTAACAGAACCAAATACCACAGAGCAGCACAATATACTGCCCCAGCAGAACCAAATACCACAGTGCAGAACAATATACTGCCCCAGCAGAACCAGATACCACAGTGCAGCACAATATACTGCCCCAGCAGAACCAAATACCACAGTGCAGCACAATATACTGCCCCAGCAGAACCAAATACCACAGTGCAGCACAATATACTGCCCCAGCAGAACCAAATAGCACAGTACAGCACAATATACTGCCCCAGCAGAACCAAATAGCACAGTACAGCACAATATACTGCCCCAGCAGAACCAAATACCACAGTGCAGCACAATATACCGCCCAATAGAGCCAAATACCACAGTACAGCCAATATACTGCCCCAGCAGAGCCAAATACCACAGTACAGCCAATATACCACCCCAGCAGAACCAAATACCACAGTGCAGCACAATATACTGCCTCAGCAGAACCATATAACAGTGCAGCACAGTATACTGCCCCAGCAGAACCTAATGCCACAGTGCAGCACAATATACCGCCCCAGCAGAACCTAATACCACAGTGCAGCACAATATACTGCCCCAGCAGAACCTAATACCACAGTGCAGCACAATATACTGCCTCAGAAGCTGTCCCTCTGTGGTGGCCTGCATAAGCTTCCTCCTCCAGGTGTCTCTAATTAAGTATTCAGAGCAGCGGGCATAGGCGGTGATATGTGGGCAACTACCCAACTCTACCTTTAGCATTCTGCCTGGACTTCCCCTAGTAATGACCCCCTACAGTGCCCCCCAAAATGGCAAGGAAAAAAAACACCTGTCCCATTCCAAACCGCCATCTGCAGTGCACTCCTACGTCCCTGCATTGTTTGTACACTGCCTCATATAGTGGGTGAGGGTGAATGGCGGGCCAGAGGGCCATTGTAACCTGCTGCAGTATTTAAATTAAAGGGGTATTCCCATCTCACAAATGTAATTTGTATAGTTAGATATAGCCATACCAGTATTATTACTAATAGAATGTATTTATATAAAATGTACCGTTTAGAAGATTTGCCTATTTGTATATCCATTGTCCCATACACATCAGTCAGGCCGTTGCCACTAGTTACGGCCACTGCGGCCATGTAGTAGTGGTGGTCAGCTTGCTCTTGTTCAAACCCGCTCTGAGGTAACTGCTGTATTGTGAACGCACATTACATGAGCATGTGGAGACACATCTTAGGCCCCTTTCACACGGGCGAGATTTCCACGCGGGTGCAATGCGTGATGCGAACGCATTGCACCCGCACTGAATCCTGACCCATTCATTTCAATGGGGCTTTTCACATGGGCGATTTTTTTCACGCATCAGTTCGCCGTTGTGTGAAAATCGCAGCATGTTCTATATTCTGCGTTTTTCACGCAGCCCTGGCCCCACTGAAGTGAATGGGGCTGCTTGAATAACACATTGCATCCGCACGCAGGTTGCTAAGAGATGTTGTTTGTAAACATTCAGTTTTTTATCACGCGTGTGAAAAACGCATTAAAACGCTTTGCACCCGCGCGGAAAAAACTGAACGAACGTACGCAATCGCAGTCAAAACTGACTGCGATTGCGTGTGGATTGGTGCAGATGTGTGCAGATTTTCCGGAATGCATCCGGACTGAATTCGTGACGCCCGTGTGAAAGAGGCCTTAGGGTTGTAGCACTTTTGTCTGCGCTTCCAAAACGCAGAAAAACGGATTCTGTTCCATGATCAATTCATCTCTATGGAGCAGGATCCATTTATAAAGTCTGCGTTTTGGACTGGTAGCGTCCAAAACGCAGATGTGAAAGTACCCTATGATGTGTTTCCGCATGCTTATGCAATGTGCGTTCACAATACAGCAGTTACCTCAGAGCGGGTTTGAACAGGAGCAAGCCGGCCACCACTACTACATGGCCGCAGTGGCCGTAACTAGGGGCAACGGCCTGACTGATGTGTATGGGACAATGGATATACAAATAGGCAAATCTTCTAAACGGTAAATTTTATATAAATACATTCTATTAGTAATAATACTGGTATGGCTATATCTAACTATACAAACTACATTTGTGAGATGGGAATACCCCTTTAAATTTGGGAGGGCACCTGCAGCCACTGGCCAGGTACATAAGTATCTGATGCTTCCAGTGTTAATTAACACAGAAAGCATCAGATCATAATGTACTGGGTCAGTAGGAAGGCTCAGGCGGCCTCTTGGGCATCGGCCCACCAAGAAATTTCCCTGTAAAGTCTTCGGCCATTCTGCCTATGCAGACATATCACGCTCTCTCTGCTCGCTGCAGGAGACGGGAAAGAGAGCAAGATAGGCAAGTGCTTTTCTCTCCTCAAGCTAGCGATCGGAGGGGGTCTCGGCACTTAGACCCACACTGATCAAAACTTTTGCTATGCTGTATGACATATCAATTTTTTTGAAAACCTAGTGACCCAGAGGGGGTTTATAAGATTAGTAAAAGGGCCTGATTTTTTCTTTCTGTCCACAGGAACAGCCCTCTCCATGGGCCGTGTCTGGTGTTGCAGTAAGAATGTGATTGTGAATGGGGATAACTTGTAAGCGGACAACCCCTTTAAAGGGTTATTTCATACAGGTCCCTGTTCTAGGCCCTTTTTCAAAATAAAGAACTCTCAAAACCTCTCTAATAGTGCTTCATTTCTAAATTGTGATCAACCACAAGCAAAAAAAAATTTGAACATATATCCTGCAAGAAGCATAAAACCTGTTCTTAATTAAAAAACATGACTTCTGATGTTTCAGCGTACCCTTTAATCAAGTTATCAGAGCTATGAGTCACTTTCCAGTTATTAGACCAAAGTTGGGAGAAGCAGCTATTTACTTTAACTAATTAGAACTAACACGTTATACATATTCCAATTTTATGGCAAATTGGAGCAATTACCCGGCACGTCCACTAAGCTCTGCAGTTCTTGTTTCAGGCTCATAATTTCCTTGCACAGCTGAATGTCATCGATCCTGTAAGACAAAACGGAATGAAGATTGGGACAAATGAATTCTGCAATTTAGTTACTGGCTTCAGTTTCGGAGATATTAAGCTCCTTCACACACAAAATTTGCTCTGGTGTTTCTTTATCACTTAAAAACCAGCAGAAAAAACACTACCATTTTTTTTTGCATGCAGTTTTATGCTGTTTCTTTATTGCCTATTTTGTGTTAAAGGGGTTGTTCCACGAAAAATATTCTACATTAAAAACTTTCGTAATTTCATGTAATTAAAAAAAATATTCACTGAAATCTATGGTGTATAGCGCCACCTGCTGTTTGCTCTTTTTCTAATTTCTTCGTCCTACCCACAGAGATGGAAGCACATGCTCAGTTCCTTCAAATGCCACTAGCTGCAGTACAAAGGACACACCCCTGAGAAAGAACACACCATCTAAAATAAATATAGTAGAGCAATGAATGGGGATATATCTGGATCCATGTGAGGTACAGGGCTTGTTCTACGTTTTGTTAGAAAGAGACTATTGTGTACTCTATGATATCCAGTTTTTCTTTTTTTACATTAGTCATGGGATAATAACTTTAAAATGACACATGAAAAAAGACATTAAAAAATGGCACTAGTAAACAATGTGTGTCCTGCATTTCATAATGCCTGGAGCTATAAGATGGTTGAAAATCAGCCTTTAACCTCTTACAAAGAAAACCGTACCCTTTACAGTAAGGGTCCATTCACACGTTTTGCATTAGCGTACTAATTTATAAAATGCGTACGCATTAGTGTACATACTAAAATATGCGTATGAATTAGCGTGCAAATTTGAAAAAGCGCACGCAAATTCCACCCGAGCATGCTCGCTCATCTCTAGCTGGGATGGGACACTGACGCGTAGCCGCAGAGTTTGTGTTCTGCTGTGCGGACCGGCCTCTCTGCGGCTGCGCAAGCTTCCTGCTACACTTCCGGACTAGAGAGTGAGCGGGTGCGGTGCACGCAGCCGCAGTGAGGCCAGTCCGTGGGCCGCGGCGGACAAATGCAGTAAGTGACAGCTGGGCGGGCGGTCTTGGGCACCGCCCCTAGCAGGGGTACATCTAGCCTTTCTGCTGCCTGAAGCGAAAACTGAAATGGTGCCCCAACCCCTCAATGCCAATTTCTTAACCTAACCCCTTCCCTCCAGCCCTACTATTGAAGACATACTTGGAAAAAATTACATAAAGAGCTACTAAACATACAGGGTAATACAGCGCCACATACTGTGCTTCCTATTACTATACTGCAGAAAGAGATAATCCCCCCTTCCGCTGCCCCCCTCTTGCCCCTACCTGGTGCTGCCTGAGGCAATCGCCTCACCTCACCTCATTGGTGGTGCACCCCTGACTGTTGGGCTGCTTCAATACACATTAGGGTATAGTCAGCTGTAAAGAAGTGAAGCTTTATATTCATCCAGCCTTTAACCCTTTCAAATAATATCATTATTTCTAGCACAGTCCATGCATAGGTACAGAGAATGAGCTTTTCATGCATGTTATTAGAGGGTCTCAGAGGAGCGACAATCTGTGAGGCTTTCAGCTTCGTGTTTCTCCCTGACCATAAGCGCACTGTGATAGACAGCTCGGTGACTCATGTAACATATGTCTACCCTTCCCTTGCTAAATGTCAGAGCAAATGTTCTGCCATAATACGACAGAGACAATAAACAATATGGACAAATGCTACAACTCTACATCCAGGTGAAAATAGAGAATCGCCCCAGCAAACCAATTGGGATTACAGTTCAGCAGATGATTTCCCCAATAACTGTATGTCTTTTACTAGAAGTATTTCATAAAGCAGATTTATACAACATGTCAGCAAACTATGTATTCAGAACGGATCAACCTGTCTGTTAGGGTTAAAGAGATTCTACTCTTCTGCTAACCAAGATGACCCACCACTTTCAGATGACCTGATGCGTTTGGTAGACCAAGACACTTCCTGCTGACACTTCCTCAGACTGGCCAGTATTGCTCACTTGTGCAGTGCTGGCCAATCTAGATAAGTGTCTTGGGCTACTGATGCAAACACCATCTTGGGTGACAGAAGAGTTGCCCGGGAACTGGCAGACCTGCAGCTGAAAAGAAGAAAAGGAGGGCACCAGGTAATTGTGCAGTTCATTCCCACTGTATTGTATGGGTATTTTTAAGTACTGATTGGTTCCGTCCCCTGTCTGTTTCTTTAATATTACTTTTAGTATTCTGTGTAAGGATATTTCTTGTAATTCCTTGTAATGTAGTACCCATCTCCCATTGTATTGATAAGGCTGAGGCACATCTCAGAACATGAGTGGTGCACACACCAGGGACAGGGCTGAGGTGTATAACTCTGGTTACACACATACATTAGTGGGGACTCCACTTCGATCTTCATCCTAGGTAGGATGTAAGTATTGATTTGCCCTATCTCTTGTACACCCTGGGCTGTCGGTCATGTGTTATAACGTGGTACCAGAGCCCTATTAATATTGCTTATTTAGGCTAGTGATGTTTATTTACTTTTTATTATTCTGTATGTGGTTTGTCTGTGTTATCTTATATTTAATCACACGTAGTAAATATATTTATTCACTTAGCCTGCATAAACTTAATTCTCAAATTTTTTGAAGTTGCATCACACCCAGTTAAATTGATTTTTTTTAACTTGAGGTTCACTTTAAAAGGTTTCTCTGAGCTACAGAAATTGATATCCTATTCTCAAACTAGGTCATCAATAACAGATCTGCTGGGTTCCAACAGTCAACTCCCTCACCCATCAACTGTTTTGTGGCTGGAAGCAGACAGCTCTGTACACTGTGTAGTGGACATATTAGGGTACTGCAGTTCAGCTCCCATTCAATCTAAAAATATTGATCATCCCCGACTCCTTTTAGGTTTTTGACTATATATATTGTTGGTATTCTTCTTCTTCTTATTATTATTATTATTATTTTGAAAGTGCCATTAACTCAGTGGTTCTACATCTAGGAGAGGGAATACATAATACAGAATAAAAAAAACAGCACAATGAGCATGAAATTAACAGACTGGTACAGAGGAGAGAGAACCGTGAACACTGCCCACAAGAGCTTACAATCTGCAGCATTTTGCATCACTATGACTATATATCATATCACTTAATCGTTATATACTACAGGTTCTGTTCTATGTGCACTATGGGTGATATTATGTGTACTATAGATATCATACATGTACTATGTTTTCCATTCTCGTAGCTCAAATCTTCACAGCCTACTTACACTTTAGTTGGGTCTTATGTAATTGTGTTTACATTATATTAATCTTTATGGTCTTACTATTTACTGCTAAAATTTAGGGTACGGCCACACATTCAGGTTTTGCGATGCAGTTTTTGAAGCCAAAATCATGGGTGAAATGAAAAAAAGTGAAGAAGTTGTATGTGCCCTGAATACTTTCTCCCCTGTTATGATCCACATCTGATTTTGACTTTAAAACTACTCCAAAAAGCCTGAATATGCGGCAGCAGCCTTACTGTTACTAGAAAAGCTGCAAGAAGATTATGTGACGAGGCTGGAATACAACACTCATTAGGTAATCACAGCAGAAGATTCAACTCATCTGAGTGTACGAGTGGACTAGATTACAGAGGAAAGGGCTATTGTCTATCCCCGGGGCCAGCTACCTTCGGAACTCCAGCTGTTATGAAACTACAGTTCCCAGCATACTGTGGGAGTTCTAAGACTAGCAGAGCAAGTTTACATGCTGGAAGTTGTAGTTTCACAACAGCTGGAGTGCTGAAGGTTGCCTACCCCTGGTCTATCATGTAGATCTGCAGTGTCTAAGAACTGCTGTGAGAGTGAAACCCCAAATGTAGGATACTGCAGTTACAGACTTGAAACAAAATCATGCACCCAATCAGGGCTGTATTTTCCATTACGCACAAGGGACTCATTCCTACAGGCTACATCACACCTCACAACATTTTAATCCCCATTAGCAGGACATTTTACACCCACCGGATCTACCCACGGCACCCACAAAACCCCACAGAAATTGGCACTTTAGAGTAGATTTGCATAACCTCTGCCACTTTCCAAAGACAATGGGATATGTTGCTCCAAAGCACTTGGTTCTGGTGAGGTTCAGCGCTGTAATAATTAATCCTTTTCTGATGTGGCGATTTTCTATTTTTGCATTTTCGTTTTTCGCTCTCAGCCTTCCCATACATTTTTTATTTTTCCACATTTTTCACATAGCTGTATGGGACAAGTTGTACATTCTAATGCCACCATTTCATATTACATAGGATGTAGTGGGAAGGGGGAAAAAAATTCCAAATGGAGTGGAATTTTTTACGACGTTCAATATGCGGTAAAACTGAGTTGTGCTTTTTATTCTCATTCCCTGTTGTATGAAACAGTAGGCAATCGGCAACTATGGTGCTCACTCTGCTCCGGAGCGGGTGCCTTCTTTAAAGACCCAACATGCGCCGTACATGTACGGAAGATGTCAGGAAGGGGTTAATGCAGTAGTTTCAGTTTAGTACTTTGTGAGGTTGTGTCACTTCAGTAAGTTATATTTATCATGTAGAGAAATTTAATACAAGGCAGTTACTAATATATTGTGATTGTCCATATTGTCTCCTTTACTGGCTGGATTCATTTTTTCATCACATTATACACTGCTTGTTTCCATGGTTACGACCACCCTGCATTCCATCAGTAGTGGTCGTGCTTGCAAACTATAGGAAAAAGCATCAGCCTCTCTGGTGTCCGGAACCGTGGAAGCACACATAGGCTGGTGCTTTTTCCTAAATTGTGCAAACACGATCACCACTGATGGATTGCAGGGTGGTCTGTAACCATGGACACAAGCAGCATATAATGTAATGGAAAAATGAATCCAGACAGTAAAGGAAGCAATATGGATAATCACAATACATTAGTAAGTGTCTTGTATTAACCTTCTCTACACGATAATTGCTCTTGCACTATAACAATGGCCGCTTTTAGATGAGTGTATTTGCAATGCATATATAGTCCTGATGTTCCGTAATCCGCTACTAATGTTAAAGAACGCCCGCAAAATTTTTTATTCCATGTCCTGCTAGAAATGTACATGATGTAATCTGCAGTGAATGTCATTTTCTTACCAGTGTCTGTAATTTTGACTTATATAATCCTAAAGTTTCTTATCTGTGTCATGTGACTAGGAATTAGACCCACCAACTCACACAAAGACTTATGTGTGGACAGGAAGTCTAATTCTCTATGCATTCCTATGGGAGCCTCACTTTCAGTCTCATAGGAATGAATAGAGAAGTGACTGACTTGCTGTCCTGGGTCAGTTGGAGGTCAGGGAGTTGGTCACATGACCCAGCTACAAAAAGAAGAGAGGTTATTACTCACAATTTCATTCTCTGATAAGAAGATGACATTCACTATAGATTATATCATGCACCTCTCTAACAGGTCAGAGAATAAAATTTTTTGCGGGAGTTCTTCTTTAATGAAAGGAGCTATTCACATGGGCGTATAATTTTGGTCAGTATTTAAAATCCGCAGCATGTCCGAGTTTTGTGCGGATTTGTTTCCAAATACCCACATTAGGCTACTTTCACACTAGCGTTTTTAATTTCCGGTTTTGAGTTCCGTCATAGGGGCTCAATACCGGAAAAAAAACGCTTCAGTTTTGTCCCCATTCATTGTCAATGGGGACAAAACTGAACTGAAGACAACAGAATGCTCCTGAAAGCATTCTGTTCCGTCTTCAGACCGGAGAACAAACCGCAGCATGCTGTGGTTTTCGCTCCGGTCCAGGCATCCGCAACAAGACGGATCCGGAATGACCCCCAATGCAAGTCAATGGGGACGGATCAGTTTGGCGTGACACAACAGTAATCCGGATCTGCTCTCCATTGACTTGCAATGGAGGGTCATTCCCGATCCGGCTACACATATACAGAAATACATACAGACATACATACATACATACACATACACACAAACACATACATACTTACATACTCCAGCTAGGGACGCCGGCAGCATGTCTTCACGCGCCTCCTGCGCGCAGCTATGACGTTTCCCCACTGCGCCCAGCAGAGGGCACTGTGGGGAATCGTCATCACTGCGCGCAGGAGGCGCGTGAAGACGTGCTGCCGGCTGGCTGGAGTATGTAAGTATGTATGTGTTTGTGTGTGTATGTATGTTCTCTGTGTCTGTGTCAACATGTGTGGGGCCGGAGCGCTGCTCCGGCTCCACACATGTATCAGCGGCAGTACGGATCCGTCGGCACCCTTTAGGTGCCGGATCCGTGCTGCCGCTAGTGTGGAAGAGGTCTTACAGTCTTTGCAGTGCATAAATAATGAAGGAAGGAAGAAATACACATGTAAATCCTGATGAAATCCTGAAGCAATCTTGATGACAATACTGACGGGGTTGAAGATAATCTAGTAGAGCAATTGCAGCAGTGAATGAGGAGATCTCTGGATCCATGTGAGGTACAGGGCTGGTTCTAGAAAGAGGTTGTTATGTGCTACATGATGTCTGATTCTCATTTTACATCAATCTTGGCATAATCCCTTTAAGTAGTCAGCATTTTTATTAGCATATTGCTTTTTTATGCATTGTGCAAACTGCAGAGATATCCCGTTGTCTGTAAGGAGGTAATCAGACTACCACAGACATAGGAAATATAACCTTAATTCAAACAGGCAGTGAAAACAATGTCATGGAGTGCAAAGAATAAGACTTAGCTTTTATTAGGAAATCTATTGGGTTATATGAGCGCTTTATATATTTGTGTGTGTGTGTCATAGGTGCACCGCTGCAGGCAATACTGAATACATACTGAACTCCTTGGGTGCTTGTAATATCCCTATAATTTATAGCAAGTGGTTACATTATGCGGCACATTACTACATATACCATAAACCCTGCACAGTCTCTGTCTAAGAGGCTTCATTTTTTTCAGAACAACATAATAAACTTTCATGGTAAGATACGTGAGCAATTCGAGAATGAAGAACTCATCTGATAAATGTATGATGATCAGCAGCCAAACCAGACGCTGTGGGGGCGAAGGCGGTGACGCATAGGTCAACATCAGAGATGAGCCTAAAGAAATGTTGTGTTTCTCCTAAAATGATAAATGTGCCAGGTGTTCAGCTGAATCACCAACATATTCAGAGTCGTGTATATGTAACTCTTGTTTAGCATAGGTAAAATTATAAACTATGAAGAACAAGAATCCATATAGCGGTATAACTTGGATTAACCATACAAGTTTCTTTTACTGGCATGGGTATATTACGGCTTTATGTACTGTAAGTGTGCTGAAGCTGCAACCGATACCTGAAGAGCAGGTAGGGATTACAGACGAGGGAATTATTCGGACAACTACTGCTGTTCTTTCCATTAGCATGCTGCAGTAGTTTTTATTGAGGAGGACATGGATGTGTACAGAGCACCATAGCCACTGTCAATTTGAGGGGCTGGAGTAAAAGAATTACTGTACAAGCCCTGCCATTTTAAAGGACTATAGTAGCTCCATTTTACTGTAAGGGGAACGTATTTTGTTTTAGGTTTGTTAATTAGATGCAAACATACAAAAGAGACATAATTAACTTTTGTGTCATAGCTATTTTTTTTCATTTTTAAAAAACTTCTCTGCAGCCAGCCATATTAGAGGGTTTCTGTCATCAGAATTAACCCTCTTGAACCGGCTGACATTAGCGATATTCTAATGTCAGCAGACCCTAACTCTGCTATTATTATGTTAATTGAGGGTCCCCTTACTGTGATAATCTTACTTTTGTATTATGTAAATTAGCCCCTAGGAGCAGGGGGAGCATTGCCCCTGCTCCTAGAGGCTCCGTTTTCCTACCTCCTTCCACGCCCCTGCCTGGCCCTGTCAATCAAGGACGGCGGGGTGTGGAAGAAGGTATGAGAACGGAGCCTCTAGGAGCAGGAGTAACACCCCCCCCCCCCCCCCCCCCGCTCCTAGAGACTCATTTACATATTACAAAAGTAGGATTACCGCAGTAAGGGGCCCTCAATTAACATAAGAATAGCAGAGTTAGGCCCCATTCACACGACCGTATGTAGTCCGTGTCCGTATAAAAATGGAACGGAAGTCCGAATGTCTTCCGTAGTGTTCCGCATTTTTGCGGACCCATTGACTTTTAATGGGGCTACGGACGTGTTTTGCCGCCAAGTATAGGACATGTTTCATTTTTTTTGCGGGAGAACTTCCATAATATACGGATGCGGATAAGATACGGAAATGAACATACGGTCGTGTGAATGGGGCCTCTGCTGACATTAGCACATCACTAATGTCAGCAGGTTTAAGAGGGTTAATTCTGATGACAGAAACCCTTTAAAGGAGTTTTTCCATCTTACTTGATTAAAACAATCAAAGTCATTTTCTGATTTCCTTTAAGAAGGTGCAATAAGTGAGAGAGCCCATAGCAAACAAGTACTTATTAGTTATTGCTTCTTAACAGACACTGAAAGAAAAATGAAGTTTTAATATATGCAAATGAGCCTTTAGAAGCAACGGGGGTGTTGTTACACCTAGAGACTCTGCTCTTTCTGTAACTGCCGCACCCTCTCCACTTTGATTGACAGACATGATAATGTTCACACTGGCTGGCCCAGTCAATTAAAGTGGAGACGGCGCGGCAGTTGCAGAGAGAGCAGAGCCTCTAGGTGTAACAACAACGCCCCCGTTGCTCCTAGAGGCTCACTTGCATATAATAAAACATCATTTTCTCAGTAATGCGGGCACATATGAACATGGGACCAACACAGATGTCTTCAGACAAATCTGCTGACAGATGCCCTTTAATATGCCTGCATGTTTAGGGCTAGCTAAAAGTTCTGCCATGCCATGAAGCAGAAATCAGTTATATAACGTGTTGCTATGGGGCAATGAAACAGCGAATTAAAACTTGTGCTGATTTAATTTTATGCCAAGCAGACTAAATGTTATCTAGGCTGGTTTTATCAGATGGCTTCCTTTTGATGCAAGTGTTTCTATGGTGAAATTTCTATTGTTGCACAGAAAATGTAATGTTCTCTAAAATAAGCTACCGCTGGCTGCGAACGTAATCTGGGCAGACTGGGCATGCATTCAGGATATTAAAATTAGATGTGGACAGATAGTAAGAGATGTGGATATTATCAGTCTTTCAGTAATTCATACTTGGTAGCCAGAATAGCATACTGATAGCAAAGAATATGTTTGCCTTCAAGAGATGAAATTATTTGGAGATATTAAAATCCAATTTAAGAGTTTTATTTTTTTTTTAATTTTTAAACAAATACTCCTACCAATTTTAAAGGGAACCTCTCATAAAAAAAATTCACAATCCCTCCTTAGGCAACAGTAGACGTTCTGCAGTCAGACATATTGTAATCTACATATTTCTGGCCTCATTCTTCCATCTGTAACATTTCTGTAAAGGTTCTCCTTCTAGCAGTGCTAAGTGGGCAAATAGTTCCTGCTGGAGCTATAGGGCAGTGCTGTTTCCTTTGACTAGTTACCCATCTGCCTTGTTGCACTGTCTCCACTTTGAAGAGTTTCACATTCTGACTGAGCCACATATTGCAGCATATTGCCCTCTCTTCCCTCTCAGACATTGATGGCATATCGCCAGGGCCTGCCACCAATGTTCGATACGTGCAGGTCTAACCTCTGGGACCTGTTCCTATCTCCTGAACAGGCTCCCCAAAGTGAAAGAGAGTGTAATACACAAGCGCTGCCACCCTCTATTAACGATTATGGGAGCTCCGAAAATAGTGGCTATTTCCTGCACTCCCATAACTATGAATTAGGAGGTGGCTGTGCCTTCACTTCGGAGGACCCTTCTGGAGACAGGAACAGGTCATACGGATGTGACCTGCACTTATCTGACATTGATGGCATAACTTAACGATATATACCATCAATGTCTGTTGTTTGAGATGCGGATTGTCCTTTAAGCTACTGTCTTACTAAAGGTGAGGCATTCACATGTTCTACTGATTTGGGAATACATACAGTATATACAGTTGCAAGAGTTGGAATTGCCCAGTTTTCTGCATTGCTTAAAGGGGTTATCCGGGATTTACATATTCATGACATATCCTCGGGATCCCGGCACCACTGATCAGTTTGAGGAAGCCGAGGCACTCACTAGAGCTCCAGGCCTCAAGGCCTCTTTTAACGTTGATCAGCTGGGGTTCCGGGTGTCACACCACTGCAGAGCTGATACTGATGACATACCCTAAGGATAAGTTATAAATATCTTTTCCTGGATAACCCCTTAAATGGGTTTTCCGACACTTTTATACTGATGACCTATCCCCACCGACCAGCTGTTTAAGAAGGCACCGGCGCTTGCAGTAGCGCTGAAGCTTTCCGTAGGCCATGTGACATCACGTTCATCGGTTACATGGCCAATCACTTCAATGGGGTTGAGCTGCAATACCAAGCACAGCCACTATACAATGTGCGGCGCTGTGCTTTTGGAACTGAGAGAAGGCCACGGCGCTAGTGCCTTCTCAAATTGCTGATCGGCGGGGGTCCCGGGTGTTGGATGCCCACCGATTAGATACTGATGACCAATTCAGAGGATAGGTCATTAATGAAGAGGTCTTGGAAAACTCCTTTAACCTTATAGTCCAGGGGTCAGCAACTTCCAGAACTCCGGGTGTTGTGAAACTGCATCTCCCATCATGCACACTTGCTTGGCTGTTCTCTAAACTCCCACACAAGTGAAAGGAGCATGCTGGGAGTTGTAGTTTCACAACAGCTGGAGTGCCGAAGGTTGCCGATCCCTGTTATAGTCAATGCCTGATGGAGAGAAACGGAAGCTGTTCCATTTGTCGTCCAGTCCGTTTTTCTGGTTCTCTGTTCCTTAGGATAATGGAAGAGTTAAGGTAGGTGTGAACTGGGCCAGTTGTTTTATAAGAGACTTTTTCTTTAAAATAATCACAGTCAAATACTTATTCTGTTACATTTTCTCTGATGCCTCATTGGTTTTTACTTTTTTTTTTACCAACAGAGACAAATTAACAAGGCATTACAAATGAGATTTGTGCTTCTAGCAAATGACAAGAAAGAGGCCAAAAGTTACCAGCTGTGGTACGTGTCCTCAGACGCAGTATGAAATTCTATTCTTCATCTAAATCTAGGACACTGCTATTTGAAATGTCTCTAGCCTATGCTGCATGAATGTAAGTGGTACATCTCTTAATATTATAAAAATGAGTTTCTGTCTGTCTGTTCTCTATGTGCGACCAAACTACTGGACCGATTTTCACCAAATTCGGCCCACGGGTACATCAGGTGTCCGGGAAGGTTTTAGACCAGGTCTCATCTCTCTAGGACATACTGTTCCTGAGAAATTCCCAAAATATGATCTCCATTAGCCAACATTACAACTGGGAACTTTGGTTTTAAACTCCAACTGCCATTCTCTGCAAAGGCACACACAGGGAGTTTCCATAACAACCAGGTAATTATCAGCAGCTGAGGAGCTCATCCATTTCTATTTACTGACACTGTTAAAGGTATTCCGGTTACCATAAATATAACTTTTTTTATTACTACAGTTCAGTAGTAATAAAAGATGTTTTCCTCCACTGCTGCCCATTGCGTGGCCTCAGAAATAAGCATGGTATCGACCTTTAATTCAGGCCACCCTAAAAGAAGTACTTAAAACCCCCGCCCCAGGTCTCACTAAGCCACACCCCGACTGACTTTCTTTCTCCAACAACACACACAAACATTAAATAAAATAGATTAAATCCACCCATGCGAAGCGTCTTGCTAATCCACTCCCCCGACTCTGTCAGGTCACGCCCCCTCCCACTCCGCAGCCAATGGGGATTGAAAAAATGAAGGTAAAAATAAACTTCTGTTTGCTGCAGGGGTGGGAGGGTGAATTTCTCTCTGCAACGACACACAAAAATTTTAGATGAAATAGACTACAACCGTTTGAAGCGTCTTGCTAAGCCACGCCCCAACTCTGTCAGGCCACGCCCCCTCTCACTCCGCAGCCATTCTGCAACGACACACAGAAACATTAAATGAAATAGATTAATTGCACCTATTCGAAGCGCTTTGCTAAGCAACGCCCCCAACTCTGTAAGGCCACGCCCGCTCCCACTCCGCAGCCAACGGGGATTGAAAAAATAAAGGTAAAAATAAACTTCTGTTTGCTGCAGGGGTGGGAGGGTGAATTTCTCTCTGCAACGACACACAAAATTTTTAGATAAAATAGACTAATTATAGACTACAACTGTTCGAAGCGTCTTGCTAAGCCACTCCCCCAACTCTGTCAGGCCATGCCCCCTCTCACTCCGCAGCCATTCTGCAACGACACACAGAAACATTAAATGAAATAGATTAAATCACCTATGTGAAGCGCTTTGCTAAGCCACGCCCCCAACTCTGTCAGGTCATGCCCTGTCCCACTCCGCAGCCAACGGGGATTGGAAAAATGAAGGGAAAAATAAACTTCTGTTTGCTGCAGGGGTGGGAGGGTGCATCTTGCTAAGCCACGCCCCCAACACTGTCAGGCCACTCCCACTCCCACTCCGCAGGCAACAGGGATTGAAAAAAATCAGCTGCAGGGGTGGGAGGGTGAATTTCTCTCTGCAACGACACACAAAAATTGTAGATGAAATAGACTAATTTTAGACTACGACCGTTCAGTACTAATAAAAGATGTTTTTTTCCACTGCTACCCATTGCGGGTCCTCATAAATTACCATGTCATCGACCTGTAATTCATGCCACCCTCAAAAGAAGGACTTAAAACCCCGCCCCAGATCTCGCGAAACCACACCCTGACTCTGTCAGGCCACGCACCCTCCCACTCCGCAGCCAACGGGGATTAAAAAAATGAAGGTAAAAATCAACTTCTGTCAGCTGCAGGGGTGGGAGGGAGGTTGGATTTCTTTCTGCAACAACATACAGAAACATTAAATGAAATAGATTAAATATACCCGTGCAAAGCAATGTTTCCTTCCACTGTTTCCCAAGGCGTGTCCTCATAAATTACCATGGCATCGACCTGTAATTCTGGCCACCATCAAAAGAAGGACTTAAAACCCCGCCCCAGGTCTTGCTACGTCACGCCCCCGACTCGGTCAGGCCACGACCCCTCCCATTCCGCAGCCAATGGAGATTGAACAATTGAAGGTAAAAATCAACATCTATCAGCTGCAGGAATGGGAGGGAGGATGACTTTCTCTCTGCAACGACACACAGAAACATTAAATAAAATAGATTAAATATACCCGCGCAAAGCAATGTTTTCTTCCATTGATACCCATTGTGTTTCCTCAAATTACCATGGCATTAACCTATAATTCAGGCCACCCTGAAAAGAAGGACTTAAACCCCGCCCCCATGTCCCATTAAACTACGCCCCTCCCACTCCGCAGCCAATGGGGATTGAAAAAATGAAGGTAAAAATCAATTTCTGTCAGCTGCAGGGATGGGAGGGAGGATGACTTTCTCTCTGCAACGACACACAGAAACATTAAATGAAATAGATGAAATATACCCAGGCGAAGCCGGGTCTTTCTGCTAGTACCATATATATATACATATATTACCTATATTCAGGGCTTAGGCGAGACAGCAACCAAAGCTTAAAGGGAATGTGTCACCAGAACATGACTTATTGTTTAAATCACATTTTTCAGATTTTTAAAGAATTTTTGGTAATTTTATTTTTTCTACATCTAAAAAAATTAAAATCCTGTGGATTTCAAATTAGCCACTAGTCCTAAAATATCTTAAAGGGGTTATCCAAAGTGTAAGATATGCCCCCAATGCATGGACCCCTCATATAGATTATACTTACCGTGCTCACCAGTACCTGCGTCGCTCCTGATACCCACATGGCCGGCGATACATCTTCCTGTTGCATGGATCAAAACATTCGGAAACGGGGTGGGGGGCAGCCAATATCAGGGCTAGCCTCCCTAGCTCATCCCCGTTGTGGCCTGATATTGGCTGCCCCTCACAGTGCGGGGATCAGGAGCGATGTGAGTGCCAGGGAGTGAGGTAAGTATAATCTACATGAGGTGCCTGGGGATTGGGGGGTATGTTTTACACTTTGGATAACCCCTTTAAGACTTAAATCGACATGGGCCATCAAAACAATGGACAGGAGGGGACCACATAGATTTATATGTGAGAGTTTTCTAGGCATGCTCTGTGCTCTGTGCACAGGTCAGGAGTTAGTTGATACGCTGTGATATCACCTATTGTGAATGGTGGATCCTGTGTTATCTCTACAGGAGTGTTACTTGTCATTGTAATTCTGCCTGTGCTGGTAGCTATAATGCCTACTGGAAAGCTACCTGTACAGAATGGGAATCATGACCTATCATTAGGCCTAGTGGCCAGTGTGAAAATTGCATTATTATATACTTTAAAAATATTTACCGCTTTATAAGACGCACCTGATATGATGCACCCCAGATTTTAGAGTAGGAAAATCAGAAAAAAATATTTTTCATCAGACCTCATATCAGATCCTCATATCAGACCCCCCATAAATATCATTATCACATCAGATCCCTACATCAGCCCTCCATGTCAGACCCCCAACAGACCTCAGATCAGCCCACTCGGCCCCCATCAGACCTCAGATCAGCCCTTTCAGGCCCCCATTGAACCTCAGATCAGCCCACTCAGCCCCCATCAGACCAGCCCTTTCAGACCCCCATCAGACCTCCGATCAACCCATTAAGACCCCCATCAGATGTCAGATCAACCCACTCAGCCCCCATTAGACCTCAGATCAGCCCACTCAGCCCCCATCAGACCTCAGATCAGCCCTTTCAGACCCCCATTAAACCTCAGATCAGGCCACTCAGCCCCCATCAGACCTCAGATCAGCCCACTCAGCCCCCATCAGACCTCAGATCAGCCCTTTCAGACCCCATTAAACCTCAGATCAGCCCACTCAGCCCCCATCAAACCTCAGATCAGCTGACTGCTTGAAGTGTCAGGTCATAGTGCGCGCCAGCCGGAGAAGACAAGGGACCGCTGGACCCATAGAGGAGCCGTGGATCAGGAGGGTGAGTATTTTTCCCTCCTCCTGGCACCTAATGCATACTAGTGAGCGCTCCCATAATGGAAGCGCTTACTAGTATTCACTTTATAAGACGCACGGCCATTTCCCCTCTATGTTTGGCGAAAAATGCGGTAGATGGTAGTGACATGGAAAATAAAAAAAATAGGTTTAACACAAAAAAAGAGATTAAAAAAATATGTAATTTTCCGATGACACATTCCCTTTAAATGTGTTTGCATCTCTTCTCTTCCATATAGTGGCCAAATAATACTATCATTGCTCATATATTAGTCCTAGCCATAGCCTAGCCTTTATATAACAGTGGCAGTCAATCAACTCATGTGATATGTTTTGCCCATGCCATATTGCCCGTCATGACACCCATATTATACAACTCAGAGCAATATTTTTTTTTACCTTAGATTTAGTGCTTTGTTACAGGTTATGCACTCTGCAGCAGATTTTTTTCGTGTCTTTTTGGCTAATTGGAGAGTAAACCTGTCCCCATATGATTTTGCCTTACGTAGGACATTGAAATTATATGAAATGAATACAAATAATGTATTTTTTTGCTTTTATTGTTGACTCTACCAAACGTTGAGAGAAAATTACATTTCCCCCTATCGTCTCACTCGGATGTAAGCTTACCCAGCAGCATCTCTGATGCTGTGTACACTACACTTTTCCCTTGAGAGCTTTAAACAGTCGGTGCTGTCTCTTCACAATCTGCTTCAGCATGAAAACAGCAGAATGTGTGTGTGTTAAATATCAGTAACTGTAGAATGGATATTCACAGTATGTATAGATCTCATGTCTCAGTCCTATAGATCTCAGGCAAAAGTGGTATTTAAAACTAGGTAACAAAAAGGCAATGGAAACCTTTAGGGCTTATTTATTTATTTCATGCACTTAAGTGTGTTTGCATCCCTCATTTACTCATTTTGGGCTAAAATCATATTTTCATTTGGTCTTTATTAAAAATTTTCAGCCGTTTTTAAGATACAGGGGTTAAAAATCTAGTCGATTTGCAGACTGTCACTTCTGAGTACTGTAGACTGACGGCTCATGTGACGCCTTATCTCTGATCTCCTAACCTCATAAGCACTCATTATAGCTAAACGCTTATCAAACTGATAAGAATATGGCTTTAAATGAATGTTTATGAAGTCAGGAGATCAGAGATAAGGTTTCATATGAGCCGTCAGCTGATGGGACTGAGAATTGATGTGCAAACAGACTGATTTTTAACCCCTGTATTTAAAATACAGCTGAATTTTTTTTAATGAAGACTTAAAGGGGTTGTCCAAGTTATGAAAAAAATATAGCTCTGCAAATCTGATGGGCAGCAATATATAACTAAGTTCAGCAAGTTTTAGGCAAAAAAAAATCTCTATTTCCTCATTTCCCTGGTTCTCTTCTGGCCTTTGTTTACATGCAATAACAACAATCTCTGCCCCACCCCCTTCTGAGGCTTGTGCACAAAACATCAAAGACCAGGGAGATAAGCTGACATCACAGGTCATGTGACCCTCAGTCAACTCTGAGAAACCAGCAGCTTTAGAAACACAAAGTATATGGGAAAGTTGTTATACCTGACAAGTTAGAAACATATAAAGAACAAAAAAATAACTCGGACAACCCCTTTAATAATAACATGATTTTAGCCCTAAATGAGTAAATTGCAATCATGAAAAAATGGCCCTGAAGGTGTTCATAGCTTTTAATCTATATATGTCACTAACTCGGCTTGGATGCTCTTTTGCTGTCCCAGAGTTTTTAAATGGAGGATAGTGAGTGACTTGTCTGGTCACATGAACCTCCATTAGCAGCCATTTTATGGAATGAACCTCTGTGCGGACAGCACAAAAAGACCAACAAGGTAGAATACCTTATGAAATGTAGAAAATGGAACAGAATATCAAAATAGACTATAGTATTAAGTGTAGTGCGTGCCTAGACGCAGTGCTGCACAAAGAGCGGATGCAACCACTGGAAGAGAAAAGAGGTGAGTATTTTTTTTTTGGTCCAGTCTGAGGTCTGCATAAAGGGGACCTTGGGGAAGGGGTAGTTTTTTCTAGTTACCTCACTGTATAGGTGTTCTGTTTTTTGCGTGACTCCTGGCTGCTGTAGCAATACATCGACACCCAGATATCTCTCTTAGAGGCTGCCAATATGGGAAGCCCCCGCCATTTTATCTAAAGCCTAAGGCCTATTTCACTTGTGCAATACAGATTGTTTCAGGGTCTATTCAGTAAAAAAAACTGATGGTTTTGCACATGTTGAACCTGTTTTGTCAGTGATTGCGTTCGTCCGTCCATTTTTTGCAGCTCAGATGCGGACCCATTCACTTTAATGAGACTGCGAAAGATGCGGACAGCACTCCGTCTGTTGTCCGCATTCGTTGCTCCATTTCGTGGGACAGCAAAAAAATATAGAACATGTCCTATTCTTGGCTGTTTTGCGGACAAGAATAGCCATTTCTATTATGGGCAGCCCGTTCCGTTCCGCAAATTGCGTAACACACACTGACAGCATCCGTATTTTGCAGATCCGCAATTTGCGGATCACAAAACACGGCGCGGTCGTGTGTATGAGCCCTTGTAGAGATACTTTCAAAAATTCTGTGTCTTCAGTGTAGATGTTTGTCAGTGTTTTGGTGAATCTGTTTGATGTCATGAAATAATGAAGATCAGACAATAGGATGCTGTCAGGCTGTACATGTGCCGTCATCGCCATCTGCGATACAGACTGTCATTCTGCAAGACAAAAGGATTTCTATGGTAATTGAACTTCCATCTTCATCAGAGTTTTAAAAGGATTTAATATTAGCATCTGTTCAAAGGACATACATCGGGATTTTTAATCAAACTCGTTCGCCTTCCACTGAAGAGTTTGTCTGACAAATGTACTTTCTATTCATGAAATTCTCTGAATAATTACTGTGCCAATAAAAGTAGGCGTACAATATATTAGTAAAACGCCAAATGCTGACAATAGCAGCTCTGCATGCCAGTAAATACCAGCCTGGAAATCCAGCAGTGAATCTTAAAGAAGAACATCACTTCTAGGGCTCCTGCATACGACCATATGTATTTTGCGGTCCGCAAAACACGGACCTGCAAAAAATACGGATGACATCCGTGTGCATTCCGTACAGCTGGGCCATAATATAACAGTCCTGTTCTTGCCCGTAATGCGGACGAAAATAGGACATGTTCTATATTTTTGCGGAATGGATAAACAGACATACGGAAACTGAATGCACATAGAGTAACTTCCGTTTTTTTAGCGGACCCATTGAAATGAATGGTTCCGCATCGCATACGGTCCACAAAAAATGGACATGGAAAGAAAATACGTTCGTGTGCATGAGCCCTAAAGGTACATTTACATGGCGGATTTTTCACACTTTCAAAATCCCCTGTGTATTCTGCAGCAGAACCCTCCACGGTTTCTGACGCGGTCCTTCACTTTGGATGCTGTGGATCTGGACCTGGTTTAGCTCCACTGAATGGAGATAAACTGAGAGGGCACACTCAGCATGTCTTTTAGTGGAATCCTTCTGGACACTACACCAAAGAAAATTGGCGCGGTCATGGTTTTAAAGCCTCCCATTTGGAAGCAATGAGAGACAGGCACCACGCGGCTACCGCCAGAATTTTTGCTGCTGGAGTCCATGCCAAAATTTTGGCGGCATAAGCTACCATAGGAATGGGCCCTTACTCTTTTCATAAAGGAATGCACAGCGTCCCACTAGACACTGCATACTTTATAAGGATTTCTATGTCTTGTTTCCTTTACCATGGTTAGCACAGAAACACTGTACTGTAGGTTTAAATTTGTATTGCTGGCTGAACCGTGGGTTAACTAAGATTTTCTGAGATATTTCTAGAAGGAAGCCTGCATCTCCACTGAAGCTCAGTGCAGTCTAGTCTCATCTGTCTGATGTGTGCACCTATAAGGAAGTGCATGGAACCGTCTGTGAGGGGAAGGCTACATTTACACGACCCATCCGTTCCGCACCTTGTGCTGTCCACATCCGTCGTTCCGTTCTGCGGCCCCACAAAAAAGATAGAGCATGTCTTATTTTTGTGTGCAATTGCGGACAAGAATAGGTATTTTCTATGATAGCAGTGGCTGTGTGCACATTCCGGAATGCACACGGGTCGGTATCCGTGTTTTGCGGATCCGCAAAACACTATGGTGCGCCTCATCATAAATTAGGTGCATCTGCGGTAGTCTGTGTGCTGGGAGTAAAAACTACACCAGCCCTTGGATGCCGCAGTTTTTAGCTTACATTTGTGCCTGTTTCCCAGTGTAAATGTAAGTAAATTTTTACATCTAAAAGTGCAAGTCCCTCAGTAAATGTGCCCTTGTATTTTAATTGTTCTATTTCGGTCTCCTGCAGGTACAGAAAAAAAAAGACCACTATCTATAGCACATGTGCACTCCTAGAAGGGGTCGTCCAGTTTGAGATATCTCCTTTTCATTAGAAGGAACCTTGATAGCAGCGTACACATAAAACACAAAAAAATTCATTATTCCCCTTGTGCCTGTTTTTGGTTTAGAAAAGTTGCAAGTTCACCGCATTTGTGACTCTTCATTGCCTTGGTGACTTTTATAGTCTGAACTACCATTTTATACCGATCTCATCAATTTATGAAAAGGGGGCTTGGCTCATTCATTATTATTTACGCCAGAAATAATAAACCTAAACCATCCAGCGTTTAGGTCTAAAGCTCTGTATAAGGGAATTCTCTTTTTATGAATTGAGAAATTACACTAATTATGACTGTTCTAAACCACCAGTAGAGGGAGCTAAATGTATTTACATTTATGAAGCTAGCTCTGCAATCACTGACAGCTGTCAAAATGTATATGCAACATATGCCCCCAGTGCAGGTACAGGCCATGACAAGTGGGTGAGATCTTCCTCCATCACAGGCTCCATAGTGGTTGCATGCCCTATCTCTATATTACCTACGTCACCAGACCTTGGTGATCAGTAAACAGAATTTAGGAATGGTTGGCAGAGCCATACTTCCAGCAAATCAAATAATACAAAGCACAAAAAATCAATCATTCATATAATAGGTGACAACGCTGGGTTTGCTTTGCAGCAAACGGCTAATTTAGGGGGTCCCTGAATATACAATTAAAGGGATGACAGAGAATTAGTAAGAAAAGGTATGGGGCTTGTATTGTAGCTCATCCCAATTCAAGTGAATGGAGTTGGTCTGCAATACCAGATATTGCCTATGAACAAGAGTGGCGCTGTTTTAAGAAAAAAAATAAAACAGACCATATATTTTAATCGTGGACAACCCCCAAAGACTTTACTATATTAAAGACCATCTGTGAAGCATCTACAGAGAGAAGCAAAGTTTATTCCAAGAAACAATTCCTGGCACCATTCAGTAAAATGAACTTAAAAGGGTTGTCCTACGAAAAATATTCCACATTTTTCAAACCAGCAACTGCATCTGAATACTTTTGTAATTGCATGTAATTAAAAATTTAGCAGAGCCAGTGAGTTATTCAATAAAATGCATCTGTATAGCGCCACCTGCTGTCTTTTTCTTATTTATTTGACCTGCTCACTGAGAAGGCCGCACATGCTCAGTTTCATCTTCCTACTGCTTCCTGAGCTGTGATAGGAAGAGCTTGGACACGCCCCCTTAGCTGCAGCAGAAAAGACACTTGGGCTACCAGCTTTATATAAATCTAGCAGAGCAATGAATGTGGAGATTTCTGGATCTATGTGAGGTACAGGGCTGGTTCTAGCTTTATTAGAAAGAGACTGTCGTGTACTATATGATGTCTGATTGTTATTTTTTATATTAGTCATGGGATAACCCCGTTTAAGATCAGATATCTTGTATACAAATTACCAGCTTCATGCACCGCTTCTGTAATGTAGACTATGGTTCAGTGCCAGGCAAGTAATAATAAAGTGCAATTTCTAATATTTGTTGCAATATAATAATTATGTAACTCAAAACTTCAAATTATATTTTTTAATCATTCTCCTTCACATATATGGTAATGAATAGAGAGATCTAAAAACATAAAAATAATATTTTATCATGCTCAAAATTTGTAGGTAAAATCTGGGCTGTGGTGAAACCAATATAAAAATAAAAACTCACATGAACTTTAGTTCTGATTCCCTTCTGACCAAGACTTCTCGAAGCCTCTGGATTTTAGTCATTTCAAGTTCAATTTCTTCCGGTGTCATGGTTGTTTCGGCCATGGAAACAATGTCAAGTTGATCTAAATGTGAAACGAGATACATTATATTAAAGAAAACATTTTCCCTCCTTATTTTACAAGACCATTCCACATTTACCTTAATAAGGATGACTTTTCATTGTTATGTTTTTATAATATTATAGACTTATTATAGCTGGGGGCAGTTGTATAATGGCATTCCATATGACCACAATCTCAATCACAATCTCTCTGCTTGTGTTTCAGTGCAATGTTACCTTTCTAAAAAAGAGCAGAGCTTTCAGATTTCTACACAGATACTCTATAAATGATATAGGCACAGATAGTACTGCCTCCCTGAAATCATGCAGGTTCAAATAATACTGCCCCTCTATCATATCATAGTATTGCCCTGTTACTCTATGTACAAGATATAGGCACAGATAGTACTGCCCTGTTTCTCTGTGTAAATTATATAGGCACGTAACTACCATAGCAGCAGACCATGCGACTGCTATGGGGCCCAGGGCAAGAGGGGGCCCAGACTTAATTGGGATTATCTCCTCTTCTACTGGGGGTGAAACAAAACTCTACCCTCTAAAGCAGGGATGGCCATCCTGTGGCTCTCGAGCTGTTGCAAAACTACAACTCCCAACATGCCCAGACCCAAGGGTCTTTTAAAAGGGTTTAACCCTTATACCCTGTGTGGGGGGCCTGGTTTGATCCTTGCTATGGGGCCCTTACTTCTCTATGTACGCTAATGGCTACAGGCACAGATAGCACTGTCCCACTTCTTTCTGTATATGATATAGGCACAGATAGTACTGCCCTTTTTCTCTTTGTAAAGCCCCATTCACACGACCGTATTATTGCGGGTCCGCATTATTGCGGACCTGCAATAATACGGGGGCCGCACGGCATGTGTACCGCATTGCTCGGAACACACGCCGAGCGGCCCCATTCAAAATGCCTATACATGTCCGTGCATGCGGACAAGTATAGAACATGCTTCATATTTTTCAGCGGAGGCGCCGCACAGAGCCCGCTCCCATAGAGATGAATGGGGCCGTATCTATTCCGCAATATTGCGGAATAGATACAGCCCCATTCATACGGTCGTGTGAATGGGGCCTAAATGATATAGGAACAGATAGCACTGCATTGTTTATCGGTGTAAATACTATAGGCACAGATAGCATTGCCCTGTTTCTCTATGTATATGATATAGGTACAGATATTAATGCCCTGTTTCCCTCTGTCAATGATATAGGCACAGATAGTACTGCCCTGTTTCTCTATGTATATGATATAGGCACAGATAGGACTGATTTGTTTCTTTCTTTATATGATATAGGCACAGATAGTACTGCCCTTTTTCTCTATGTATATGATATAGGCACATATAGTACTGCCCTTTTTCTCTATGTATATGATATAGGCACAGATAGTACTGCCCTTTTTCTCTATGTATATGATATAGGCACAGATAGTACTGCCCTTTTTCTCTATGTATATGATATAGGCACAGATAGTACTGCCCTGTTTCTCTATGTATATGATATAGGCACAGATAGGACTGATTTGTTTCTTTCTTTATATGATATAGGCACAGATAGTACTGCCCTTTTTCTGTATGTATATGATATAGGCACAGATAGTACTGCCCTTTTTCTCTATGTATATGATATAGGCACATATAGTACTGCCCTTTTTCTCTATGTATATGATATAGGCACAGATAGTACTGCCCTTTTTCTCTATGTATATGATATAGGCACAGATAGTACTGCCCTGTTTCTCTCTTTATATGACATAGGCACAGATAGTACTGCCCTGTTTCTCTCTTTATATGACATAGGCACAGATAGTACTGCCCTGTTTCTCTCTTTATATGACATAGGCACAGATATTACTGCCCTGTTTCTCTCTTTATATGACATAGGCACAGATAGTACTGCCCTGTTTCCCTCTTTATATGACATAGGCACAGATAGTACTGCATTTCTGCCTTTCACTTTGCATGCTGCAGTCCCTCTCATGTTCAGTTGTTCATCCATTCATTCATACACTTTAATGAGGTCAGTCACTGTTAGTTACAGAAACTAAAAGATAAATATTTCAGAAGGAAAGTGAATTTTACTATAAAAACATTTAAACAGGTTGAGAATTCTGTAAAAAACTATCTTCTTCACTACTCCCAACAGTATGTTTATAAAATCATTGTATATTTCAGACTATGTAATACACTTAGTATTGAGAAAAAAAAATTAAAAAAGTGTGTCCCCCCCACTAGGGGGAACGCAGTGTAGAGGTTTTAACAGATTCTATTGCAGTCAATGGTAAATGTATAAATCCCTATCCACTGAGCTCTCCATAGTGGTAGCTTTAGGCACTTTTATCAGGTTCAGAAGGGATGCGTGACATTTAGAATAGTATGGAGCAGATTGATATATTTATGTCAGTTGTGTTGTGTAAATTAATTGAGAAATGTGGTATTTATTAGTGATGATCGAGCACCGCGATGCTCGGGTGCTCTGGCCGAACACTAGGTGGTGCTCGAGTGCTCAGCAGAGCACCGAGTATAATGGAAGTCAATGGGAGAACACCAGGCACCCCCTGCTCTGCAGAGGGGAGGGTGTCTGGTTCATAGGGAAACGTGAGAAAATGGTGGAAACACCACTGAAATGGTTAGGGAACAGCATGGAGAGGATGTCTGGATGCATCTTGGACACAGAAGTCACTGCTATTAACGATGATGTCCAAGTATTATGCCACTTTTACGGAATGACAATAATACCCCCAAAAACCGAAGATAACATTTTTGATTGTTAGGAAAAATATATTTACTTGTACGCTGAGCGCAAGTGCTGCCAAAAATTACAAGGAAGAGGCACTCCGATACAACCGGTATATCACATAAAGGAGGGCCTCATTCACATTGTGGTACAATTGTTCATGACGTGGGACTCCTACAGTCATAAAGCCTATGCACAAAGTGAAAGGGCTGCCAAAAATTACAAGGAACAGGCACCCTTTATTACACATAAAGGAGGGCATCAGACACACCCTTGAAAAATTAGGATTGATGGCCTGCTGCTGACACTCAAAAACAATAGGGGTGACGTGCTGCTGCTGAGCCGACCGTCTAAAAAAATTCTGGGTGACATGCTGCTGAGCATCTAAAAAATTCTGGGTGACATGCTGCTGAGCTGACCGTATAAAAAACTATGGGTGACATGCTGCTGAGCTGACCATATAAAAAAATTATGGGTGAAATGCTGCTGAGCTAACTGTCTAAAACAATTATGGTTGAGGACCAGCTGGTGAGCTGACCGTATAAAATATTATGGTTCTGGGCCTGCTGGTGAGCCGACCGTCTTAAACATTATGGGTGACAAGCTGCTTAGCTGGCCATATAAAAAATTATGGGTGACATGTTGCTGAGTTGACTGTCTAAAAAATTCTAGGTGACATGCTGCTGAGCTGACCATATAAAAAATTATGGGTGACATGCTGCTGAGCTGAGCGTCTAAAAAATTATGGGTGACATGCTGCTTAGCTGACCGTATAAAAAATGATGGGTGACATGCTGCTGAGCGTCAAAAATTTCTGGGTGACATGCTACTGAGCTGACGGTCTAAAAAAATTATGGTTGAGGACCTGCTGGTGAGCTGACCGTATAAATTATGGTTCTGGGCCTGCTGGTGAGCTGACCGTCTTAAACATTATGGGTGACATGCTGCTTAGCTGACCGTATAAGAAATTATGGGTGACATGTTGCTGAGTTGACCGTCTAAAAAATTCTAGGTGACATGCTGCTGAGCTGACCGTAAAAAAAATTATGGTTGAGGGCCTGCTGGTGAGCTGACTGTCTAAAACATTATGGGTGGCATGCCGCTTAGCTGACTGTCTAAAACATTATGGTTGAGGGCCAGATGGTGAGCTGACCATCTAAAACATTATGGTTGAGGGCCTGCTGGTGAGCTGACCATCTTAAAAATTATGCTGCAGGGCCAGCTGGTGATCTGAACGTCTAAAAAATTATGGTGCAGGGCCATCTGGTGAACTTAGAGGGCAGCCTAATAATCAGTTTTATATGATGGAGGATGAGGAGGAAGAGGACGAGAAGAGGAAGGGGTACATGGGAATACAGTGTATTCAGTACACCCTAAAAGCCACATTTAAGGTTCCTTCATGTTAAGCCGCTTTCCTCTGGTGGAGTAGAGAAGTCAGAGGCAATCCAGTCCTTGTTCATTTTAATAAACGTCAACCTGTTAGCATTTTCAGTTGACAGGCGGATGCGCTTATCAGTAATTATGCCCCCAGCGGCACTAAATACCCGCTCAGACAAAACGCTGGCGGCAAGGCAGGCCAGCACCTCCAAGGCGGAGAGTGCCAGTTTGTGCAACGTGTCCAGCTTAGACACCCAATAATGATATGGCACAGAGGGATCGCTGAGGACGTTGACACGTTCAGCTAGGTACTCCTTCACCATCTTCCAAAACTTTTCCCTCCTTGTGACACTAGGCCGCTCATCAGGGTGTCATGAAACTGTCCCAGACCTTGGAGAGTGTCGCCCTGCCTTTGTTGGAACTGCTGTGTGTTTCCTTCGTCTCCCCTCCTCGGGTGGCCAAGGAACTACGTACTCTGCCGCCAGCGTTGTCAGATGGAAATTTTTGGAGCAATATTTCGACAAGGGCCTTCTGGTATTGCAACATTTTACTTGTCCTCACCACCACAGGAATGAGAGATGAGAAGTCTTCTTTGAAGCGGGGGTCAAGAAGGATGAACAACCAGTAATCGGTGTTGGCTAATATGCATATAACACGAGGGTCACGGGCAGGGCCGGATTAAAGGGAGGGCATCCGGCTGCAAAGCAGCGCTCAATGCTGCTCCATATTTTTAAAAAGTGGGCCGCTGTGGCTACTGAACGCAATTGTATCTGCATCGACTGGATGCAGATACAATTGTGCCTGCAGCAGCCAGCGCCGGCGGAGCAAGGGAACCTCTGGTTCCCTGCTCTGCTATTCCCGATGGGCGGCGCACTGATATGACGTAGTGATGTTCCTCAGGAGCAGATCCGCCAGAAGAGGCCGGGTCCGCATCGTGGGACCGCGCCTGGACAGGTAAGTAATACTGGCCCCTGCCTCCCTTTTACAAACCCTCAATACCCTGCCTTACCCTAACCCTAATACTAGCCCCTGACCCCCAACACTGGCCCTGCCTTACCCTAACCCTAGGACTGGCCCCTGACCCCCAATACTGGCCCTGCCTTATCCTAACCCTAATACTGGCCCCTGACCCCCCAATACTGGCCCTGCCTTACCCCTAACCCTGCTCTCTGACCCTCAATACTGGCCCTGCCTTACCGTAACACTAATACTGGCTACTGACCCCCAATACTGGCTCTGCCTTACCCTAATACTGGCTATTGACCCACAATACTGGCCCCGCCTTACCATAATACTGGCTACTGACCCCCAATACTGGCCCTGCCTTGACCTAACCCTAATACAGGCCCCTGACTCCTACCCTGGTACTGACCTCTAACCTTGGACCCCAAACCCTGATACTGGCCCCTGACCCCCTAGTATTGACCTCTAACCCTGGACCCCCTAACCCTAATACTGACCGCTAACATTAATATACTGTACTGACCCTTAATACTTTCTCTAACTCTAATAGTATACCACACTGACCCCTAACCCTAAAGCTACATTCACATGACCATATTTGTTTTGCGGTCCACAATTGCGGATCCCCAAAACACGGATACTGACCGTGTGTGTTCCACATTTTGTGGAACACACATGCCCAGCCCTATAATAGAAATGCCTGTTCTCATCTGAGATTGCGGTCAAGGATAGGACATACTCTATCTTTTTTGCAGGGCCGTGGACTACGGATTTGCGGGCCCATTGAAGTGAATGGAAATATGATCATGTGAATGTACCCTAGTGCTGTCTCTGACCCAAATACTGGCCCCTAACTGATACCTACCCCAATCCTAATACTGGCCCTAAGGGTGCATTCAGACAACCATATTTCTGGGTCTGCATCTGTTCCACAACCCCACAACAAATATAGAGCAAGTGTCCTATTCTTGTCCCCAAAAATAGGCACTTCTATATAGGGCTGGCACTGTGCGTTCTGCAAAATGTTTTTTGCGGATCCACAATTTGGGGACTGCAAAACACTTTCGGTCGTCTGAATGTAGCTTTATGCTAATACTGGCCCATAACCCCAATACTGGCCCCTAACCCCAATACTGATCCCAAACCCCAATACTGGCCCCTAACCCCAATACTGTCCCCTAACCCCAATACTGTCCCCTAACCCCAGTACTGGCCCCTAACCCCAATACTGGCCCCTAACACCCTAACACAAATGGGCACATATAAGAGGCGCAATACATAAAGTGGAACATATGAGGCACTTTTTATAAGGGGCACCAAGCATGTGGCACTATAAAAAGAGGTCACAGGGCATATGGCACTATATACAGAGGGCACAGAGCATGTGGCACTATACACAGAGGGTATATGGCACTGTATACAGAGGGCACAGTGTATGTGGCACTATATACATAGGGCTCAGAGTATGTGGCACTATATACAGAGGGCACGGAGTATGTGGCACTATATACAGAGGGCACAGACTATGTGGCACTATATACAGAGGGCACAGACTATGTGGCACTATATACAGAGGGCACAGACTATGTGGCACTATATACAGAGGGCACAGAGTATGTGGGACTATATACAGAGGGCACAGACTATGTGGCACTATATACAGAGGGCACAGACTATGTGGCACTATATACAGAGGGCACAAAGTATGTGGCACTACTATTGGGGGCCCTATGTGTAGCACTAATGCTGCTGTTATATTCAGGGCACGGCATGTGGCACTGAGATGAGTCTGTGTCAGTCTGCAGGATGCCAATGTGTTGGTAAAGAATGAAGTTAAAAAGATCTTCTCTGAAAAATCTGCAGAGCTGAATCATGGACGAGAGAAGTCATCATGGTGGCCTGAGCTAGAGGGAGAGGAACTCAGGAGGAGACGTCATCTGTAAGTCAATGGAAATGATTTTCTGCTACTGACTGTGTATTATGAGTGTTGTAGTCACCTGGATGAGCTACAGCTGATGATGGGTGGTAGCATGCTGTTTTGTGCAACAACAATTCTCAGTATCCCTTTACACTTCAGGCCATACTGGGAGCTGTAGTTTCACACTGCACAAGGTCATATGGTGAGGGCTGACCTGACTATTTAGATGGTATCTGTACTGAACTTTTAAAATCTGGTGCTGTATTTATGTAGAGAACCTGGTTCTGGTGCTGTATTTATGTAGAGAACTTGGTTCTGCTGCTGTATTTATGTAGAGAACTTGGTTCTGGTGATGTATTTATGTAGAGGACTTGGTTCTGGTGATGTATTTATGTAGAGAACTTGGTTCTGGTGATGTATTTATGTAGAGGACTTGGTTCTGGTGATGTATTTATGTAGAGAACTTGGTTCTGCTGCTGTATTTATGTAGAGAACTTGGTTCTGGTGATGTATTTATGTAGAGAACTTGGTTCTGCTGCTGTATTTATGTAGAGAACTTGGCTCAGGTGCTGTATTTATGTAGAGAACTTGGCTCAGGTGCTGTATTTATGTAGAGAACTTGGTTCTGGTGCTGTACTTATGTAGAGAACTTGGTTCTGGTGATGTATTTATGTAGAGAACTTGGTTCTGGTGATGTATTTATGTAGAGAACTTGGTTCTGGTGATGTATTTATGTAGAGAACTTGGTTCTGGTGATGTATTTATGTAGAGAACTTGGTTCTGGTGATGTATTTATGTAGAGAACTTGGTTCTGCTGCTGTATTTATGTAGAGAACTTGGTTCTGGTGATGTATTTATGTAGAGAACTTGGTTCTGGTGATGTATTTATGTAGAGAACTTGGTTCTGCTGCTGTATTTATGTAGAGAACTTGGTTCTGGTGATGTATTTATGTAGAGAACTTGGTTCTGGTGCTGTATTTATGTAGAGAAATTGGTTCTGGTGATGTATTTATGTAGAGAACGTGGTTCTGGTGCTGTATTTATGTAGAGAATGTGGTTCTGGTGCTGTATTTATGTAGAGAACTTGCACCATACAGTATATGACATCTCCTTGTGGCCCCCATACAGTATAACGTCTCCTGGTTCTAGCTTGTCATGTACTGTATGATGTCTGATTTTCATTTTTTATATTAGTCACGGGATAACCCCTTTAAGTCTTCCTTCGCTCTGTTTAGAAAAATAAGATTATAGCTAAGAAAAAAGCTCCAGATTTCTACATGCACAAAGAACTAAACTATGGGAAAATGATACAAATAAGTCACGTTTAGAAAAAAACACTCAACTTCTTAAAAGGTTAAGTTTGCATTATGCGCATATTTGGAATTCGAGTTAGATCAAGGAGAACTAATATAGTGAATTTCACAGTAAATAAGTCCTTAACATTTCCAAAGTAGACAACTTCTTCAAACATATGCAGAGATATAATGAGAGAGCGGGACACCAGAGGTGAGGAGTCTATGCGTTTTAAGATATTACAGCTATTAATCATAGCTGATACTGGCATCTAGCCATTATTGTAGCTGCCAATTTGGGATAATTGCATAAAAATGGCAATTTACAGACAGTCACACTGATTTAATATTATTATACAGCCAGTAGTTTTGGAGCTGCATGTTTCTCTTCATGTGGCTTACCAGCTGTTGGCATCTCCAGGGTCCACTATGCACTAGTGCTATTAGGAAAGTCATAGCATTACAAGACCTTTGCACTCATCTACCAACCATATCAGTGGCATTTAACACTAAGGTAAGAGATATATTGTCAGCTCATATCTTAAATAGGCTTTGTACTTTTAATATTCAGTGTGACACTATCTGTCGTATTTGAAAGTGGCTCATGACCTACAAAAAGTTGTGGATCTCTGCTATATAAAATAGCTAATCTAGGTGGCAGCACATAGCTACTAAATGTATGAAATGTGTTCAAAATGGGCACTATCATAATCATATATAATCTGGGTTATACTTAGACATGGGATGTGTTCATCAGCCAGAAATGCAGTGAATATTAGTGTCCTCCTTGCCACTATGGACCATCACAAGTCCCAATTTCTAATGCTTGTCCGTTGAATTGTATTTATCTGAGTATTTCTAACTAATTTCTACAAGTGTCAAATCCTTCATATCAGTTGTATACTGTGTAACATGGTTGCTGGTAAAGTACTAGAGGGGGTGTATATCTCACCCATAATGCTCAGATGGGTGAGGCAAAAGAATCCAGGAAAACTGGGTGGTACTTTAAGCGAAGTGTAGTTTGCTGAGGCACTTTTCTTTAAAGTGTTTTATGGGCCTGGATTTTTATGGAATACCGTGTAGATGTTGGCAGTGGGACATGCCATTCCCTCCCCACTCCAGTACAATACTTTCCCCTAGCCTGAGACAAACCCACGTGTAACTGCTGGGCTCATTAATTGGGGAATAAATACAGAGCTGAAATGACTAGTTGGCTGTTTAAAGCCCATTCTCCTGTGTTATGCTGACAGCTTAGGTTTTAGTTTTTGTTTGGTGCTCAGACTTTTGTTTTGTGGTTTATGTTCTATTTATGTGTCTTGGCTTCATTCAAGTGAAATAAATGGTATTGCAATTTTAAACTGCTGAATCCAGTGAAATCTGTCATCGGCAAATCCACACATGGATCTACTGGCACCATAAGCAGGGCATACACAGGTATTGCACGGCCTAATAGGAAAAGTTAGTATGAGCCCCTCTCCCTGTGAGATTTCAGACAAATTTTTATTTGCTGAGAAATCTTTTAATTAAAAAAGTCATGCTTTCACCCACTTTCCCCAAGTTCTATGTTGAAAAAAAAACATGGAACAGTGGCTGTCTAAATATGGCTTTCATTTTGAACAACCTATTTCTCTATTTATTTGCCCATGACACCTGGCATAAGTACATTGATAACTCTTCCTCACACAAGTCTAAATCCTCTGGTTCCCCTCACAGACTTTATTCTAAAACTGACTGTCCACAGCCAACACTAGAGGGAGCTCTCTGCATAGGAATTTAAACAGCTACTTTTGAACTCAGTTGAAGCTGTAAAATCTATTTCCAGTTAGCTCCACCTAGTGGTGGTTGCAAAAAGATAGTGTGGATTTATATCAGGAAATAGTAGGAGTTGCGTGCCAGGCTCCCCCTCACTACGGACCCCGTACCAGTAGTGTGGCCTCCATGGTAGGTACACCACTGAACTTAAGTGACCCATTCAGCCACACACTAGGAGGACAATTTCAGTGTTCCCTGCTGACTTCTTTGACTACTGGCATCTTTCAATGGGAAGTCTTTAAATGTTTTACTTTTTAAATTTAATGTCTGAGCTCATGGTGATTTTGGTTGTAACATTGTTACCACTATTGGCAGCCATTAGAAAACTTGTAAGAGTTGTCATGTAGTTTTTCCTAAACAGCATATAACACTGCAGTATTATTCAGATGCAATTATATGTCATTCAGGCTCTGTGCAAAGCTCTGTGACAAACCCTATGGGCACAGTAATAGCTGCCATTATTAGTTGTCACCTAACATCTGCTACCCATGTGAGAAACCAAGACAAGACAGAAACAGCCTAATGCATGTGGACAACTTTGAGAAAGATGATATTTCATTCATTTTCTTATTTATATTTTAGGGAAAATACCCCATTGGTTTTAGCCATGTAACATTGGAGGTACAGAGGCTACCTGCTCTGCAGGAGTCACACTGTTTTCTACAAAGCAAATCAGTTGCTAAAAAATAGAGTATTCAGATGTATGGTCTTTGCCGAAGTGGAAGTTGTTAAGTCCGAAGTCTCGTGAGACTTTGGTGAAGAAATTCGGCATTCAATCTGACAACGTGAAAACCATCTTAAAACTGAAACCTGAGGTCAGCTTTTCCTCAACCCTAAAAATAATCATAAGCTTTTCGTATTCTGAGACGCACACTATTCCAGGTTTGGGACCTCGTTGGGACATCATAGTTACTTGTTACACCTGCAGTGCCCATGGTTTGGGGTGGCCCCAATGCTGCACTGGGAATAGCACCACATGTTACTGTTCTCCAGAAGGGATGGTAAGACATAGTGCACCCCAAGTTAGGGTTTGCAGTAAATCAGTGTGCTTCTTTACTGGAGGAACTCAAATGCTAAACAATACAGACAAGGCACTGAGCTGGCTTCTCCAGTGTCCTTCCTGGCAGAAGAAGGTTTCATGCTGAAGAAAGTTCTGAGCTAGCTCTCTCAGAAGGCTGGTACCCCAACCAAAGGCTGGTGGCCCAGGGTTTGTGGCTCAGTCATCTGGCTGGCCCTCTGGTCAAAGGGCTGATGATCCGGGGTCTGTGGCAGAGTATCCTCATTTATCTTCTGGTCACTCATGCAGTCTGGCAGAGTCTCTCCTACTAAGCACTGGTCACTATCTACAAATAACTAGAGGTTCTAACTGCTCTTCTAATATACAGTTTCTAGCTGAACTAGAACTTTCTAGGGGGAGAGGCTTAGTGGAAAAGCACAGCCTAAACAGAAACAGTGTAGCAATTTGAGTCTGACATAGACTTGTATAGAGTTTCAATACAAGTCTATGGGAATGACTAAACAGTTTTTTCAGACATAAACAAGTCTACAGAGCTAAACCAGACAGTCAAAAGGTCAGAGTGTCTGTGTGGACAGGAGTGGAGTGGAGAATTACAGCCTAAAAAGAACCAATGTTACAATTTTAGTCTAACATAGATTGCATAGAGCTTTAGGGAATCTATGGGAATGAATAAGTAGTTTTACCAGACATAAACAAGTCTTCAGACATAAATGACAAAGCTAAACCTGACAGTCAGAAGGTCACTGTGTCTGTTTTTTTCCTTCCGAAATTTGTCTTAATTAGAAAGCCATAAAGTCTCTCGGTATTACCTAGCTGTGTATTAACCCTTTCCACAGTACAGACGCTCAGTCTGACACACTGCTGCTCACCCATGCTTTACACTGCATCTCTGTTCACATTGGCTGTTGTGTATAAGAACACGTCCACCACAAGCTCACCAGAGCATCTGTGTATGAAGAGCTGGATTACAGCATGAATATAATGATAATTTGTAGCCAAACCATATCCATGATATTTCGTCAATCAGAGAGATGCTCCAGTATTGAATATCTGATTATAGTGATGTATAGGTAGATCACTTAAATGATTCTGATTCAATGCAATGTCACAAAATAAAGACCGACGTGCTGTGCATTCGGATTCCTTGCGTGTAACCAGCGGCCTGCGATGCATATGTTTACATAAATCTGAGATTATTTCCATATGTACGAATCATGCATATCATCTGGTTATTAGTGCTGACTGCATGATTAAATGCCACTGCAGAGCTGACGATGAGCCAGCATTAGTTAGACCATACGCCTACAAGACAACAACACATGTCCCATGTGGAAGTATGTCATCATGTTATCTCTTCTAGCTATGAAGAAAAATCTTCATAGCAATACAAGGATCAAAATCGCAACAGGATTGGAAAATGTGCCCATCAAAGACCTACAGAAGGAAAAGGCCCATTACAGTTATGCGGGGTAGGTCAGCTGTAATATTAGACAAGGTTAACCATAGGTAAAATATTCATCAAAATAATCATGGAGGAATCCAATGGTGAAATATGTATTAAAGGGAATAGATACAACACCCAAAACTGTAAGGAGCAAGAAAGCACTGATCATGGTATGAAGTAACGGAATGCACCATTTAATAACTCCTTCCAAGATCTTTCAAGATCTCCATTTGATATCAGTGACTGAGGCTGAGATGAATTTTGACCCTCTGCTATTTTGACACGGCTACAATTGGTTATTATGTATAGTTACAAAATTACCTTGGAGACTAGGATAGGAAAAGGAATAGTCCTGTCGATCAGCTTTATTGAGATTAGAACCTTGTTTCTCTACTCGGGCCCTCAAGGAGCCTCAACAGGTCAAGTTTTCAAGATCTTCTGAAGTTAAAGGGGTTGTCCGGGTTCACAGCTGAACCCGGACATACCTTTAAATTCACCCAGGCAGCCCGCCTGAATGAGATGCTCCGATGCCCTCTTCAGGCAGGCTGCCTGGGTGAATATAAGGGTATGTCCGGGTTCAGCTCTGAACCCGGACAACCCCTTTAAGAAAAGACAGTCTGGATGCAGATTTTGCACGTTTGCAGGTAAAATCTTGAGGCCGTGGGCCTTTGCATGACTGTATATGGTCAACGCATCAGGAATTGCCATAGGTGTCCTGTCTATGGGATATGCTGAAATCATGGCACTAAGACTGGAGCTGAGAAACACTGACCTAGATTATTACATTTTATGAGCCTGCCAGCAGTGTGACAGCAAGAATAGACCTGCAGCATGTGGAAACACGAAGGCCTCTTAAAATTAACAAGCAATTGAAATGAGACTGGACAACACTTGCAATGCTCTGACTCTCTAATATGAACTATTAAAATGTGACCTTGCATCTTTTTAACAGCTATCAGGAGCATTTTTATATAACACATCACACAGAAACATTTTTTAAATCAATACCGTATTTTTCTCCCCATAAGATGCATTTTTTCCCCAAAAAATAGGAAACAAATGCTCCTGCATCTTATGGGGTGAATGCTAATGAGCGCTTCCATTATGGAAGCGCTCATTAGCATGGAGGACCGGGAAGTGGTGAAGACTCTGTACTTACCGCTTCCTGGTCCTCCGTTTAGCTGTGCTGTGCTGCGCACAGCATGAGGGCACTCTGTGACCTTACGCTGTGCGCGCCGGGTCACAGCGCAGTCGCAGCAGGAAGAAGACAGAGCGAGGGCGGAGGAGCGGCGGCGTCCAGGAGCAGGAGAGGTAAGTGGCTTTTTTACTTTAACTGACGCATGCTGGGGGCTAATAAGAGGCATGGGAAATCATATGGGGGCTGAATACAGGCATGGGGAATCATATGGGGGTTAAATACAGGCATGGGGAATCATATTGGGGCTGAATACAAGCATGGGGAATCATATGGGGGTTAAATACAGGCATGGGGAATCATATGGGGGCTGAATACAGGCATGGGGAATCGTATTGGGGCTGAATACAGGCATGGGGAATCATATGGGGGTTAAATACAGGCATGGGGAATCATATGGGGGCTGAATACAAGCATGGGGAATCATATTGGGGCTAAATACAAGCATGGGGAATCATATGGGGGTTAAATACAGGCATGGGGAATCATATGGGGGTTAAATACAGGCATGGGGAATCATATGGTTGCTGAATACAGGCATGGGGAATCATATGGTTGCTGAATACAGGCATGGGGAATCATATGGGGGCTGAATACAGGGATGGGGAATCATATGAGGGCTGAATACAGGCATGGGGAATCATATGGGGGCTGAATACAGGCATGGGGAATCATATGGGGGTTAAATACAGGCATGGGGAATCATATTGGGGCTGAATACAAGCATGGGGAATCATATGGGGGCTGAATACAAGCATGGGGAATAATATGGGGGTTAAATACAGGCATGGGGAAACATATGGGGGGTGAATACAGGCATGGGGAATCATATGGTTGCTGAATACAGGCATGGGGAATCATATGGGGGCTGAATACAGGCATGGGGCTGATATTGGGACTAATTACAGAGAAGGGGCTAATTACAGGCATTGGGGGCATTCACATTGGGGTCTGAGCTGAGGTCTGATTGGGGGTCTGATCTGGGGTCTTATTAACATTGGGGGTCTGATTGGGGCTGTGAGCTGAGGTCTGATTAACATTGGGGTTCTGACTTCTGGTCTGACCTGAGGGCTAATGAAAAATATTTTTTTCTTATTGTCCTCCTCTAAAACCTAGATGCGTCTTATGGGCCGGTGTGTCTTAAATACAGGGGGGTTAAATACAGGCATGGGGAATCATATGGGGGCTGAATACAGGCATGGGGAATCATATGGTTGCTGAATACAGGCATGGGGAATCATATGGTTGCTGAATACAGGCATGAGGAATCATATGGGGGCTGAATACAGGCATGAGGAATCATATGGGGGCTGAATACAGGGATGGGGAATCGTATGAGGGCTGAATACAGGCATGGGGAATCATATTGGGGCTGAATACAGACATGGGGAATCATATGGGGGTTAAATACAGGCATGGGGAATCATATCGGGGCTGAATACAAGCATGGGGAATCATATGGGGGTTAAATACAGGCATGGGGAATCATATGGGGGCTGAATACAGGCATGGGGAATCATATGGTTGCTGAATACAGGCATGGGGAATCATATGGTTGCTGAATACAGGGATGGGGAATCATATGGGGGCTGAATACAGGCATGGGGAATAATATGGGGGCTAATTACAGGCATGGGGAATCATATGGGGGCTGAATACAGGCATGGGGAATCATATGGGGGCTGAATACAGGCATGGGGCTGATATGGGGGCTAATTACAGATATGGGGAGGCATTCACATTGGGGTCTGAGCTGAGGTCTGATTGGGGGTCTGATCTGAGGTCTTATTAACATTGGGGGTCTGATTGGGGCTGTGAGCTGAGGTCTGATTAACATTGGGGTTCTGACTTCTGGTCTGACCTGAGGGCTAATGAAAAATATTTTTTTCTTATTGTCCTCCTCTAAAACCTAGATGCGTCTTATGGGCCGGTGCGTCTTATGGGGCGAAAAATACGGTATGTCTTATTTTACATTGAAACCCATTGGGGAAAATTTACTAAGATAGGGTTCACTTACGCGCTGTGAACTCTGGCAGTCTGTGCCGTTGGAGGTAGAGACTGCTGGAGTTTACTGTATCCGGCATAGGCCAGATACCACCGTACACCTCCGTATGCCCATGCAGTGTAATGAGATCCGGTTGAGATCTGGCCGCTTTCTGGCAGATATGTCAGCTTTCAACAGGACAAAAAATGCTGCATGTGGAATTTTTTGTGGAGCCGAAAGCCGACACATATACTCCGGATACGTGTCCATAGATGACATAAACAAGCTGTATAGACCTGCCCCAGATTTATTGCATTGGATCAGGCTGGATAATAAATTTAGTGCACTTTTATCTAGCTTTATACCAACTACTGGTTGGTTTAGTTTGATACAGAATTTTATCAAAATTGTGGCACAATTTTGACACTAAGGGACCCATTTATGTACTGATATACTCCACTTTCGTGGCGTATTTGAGTCGAAGATTTTTCTGCCATTTTTTTCCCCCACTCACGCCACTTTGCCGAAAGGTCAAAAAAAGTGGGCATGCTGTGGGCAGGAAAGAGGCAGGCCTGTCTCATTCATCATTCATTCAGTAATTTTGTACTCCAGTTTTTACGTACAAAATTACTTAAAGGGAACCTGTCATCTCCGAAACACTCCCTGAACTAGAGTAAGCGTTGTATAGTGTAAATGATGCTGAATCCGAATATGTAAGTTTTATCTTCATACTCACTTCCATTATGAAGTTGTGCTCCCACAAACCAGCAGTAAAATGCATAGAGAGGACTCTTCTTTGTAAGTAAGCACTGGAGTCCAGTGAGTGCATTTTACTGCTGGTTTGTTGGAGCACAGTGTTGGAATGGAAGTGAGTATAAAGATAAAAATTACATATTCGGATTCAGCATAATTTACACTATACACCGCTTACTCTAGTTTAGGGGGTGTTTCGGAGATGACAGGTTCCCTTTAAATCTATGCCAGCAAGGTAGCTGGCGTTGATTTTAGATTGGCGCACGTCCTGCTAGAGGAAGCGACAAAGTTATATAGAGGCCTGCGCAGACACTATTAAGACCAGCGTGAAAATTGCCAGTCTTAATAAATGTGCCCCTAAATGTTGCATATCAGACCAAACCCTTTCCTGTAAAGCCACACCCCCTTGTCACACTAAGCACAGAATATTTCTCTAAACCTAGACGCACCCCATTTTGGTGCAATTTACACCAAAATCTAGGTGCACTGACATTAGTAAATGTGGGATATTGTGTGATAGCAATTTTTGAAAAATAAAACATTTCTATGCAGGACTTTTAACGGATAAGTTTACGTCTTCCATTAAAGAATTCCCGCAAAAAAATGTTATTCTCTGACCTGTTAGAAAGGTACAAGATGTAATCTGTAGTGAATGTAATCTCCTTGCCAGTGACTGTATTTGTGAGTTATCCCCTCCCTTCTGATCCTCAGCTGTGTCATGTGACCAGCATTCTGATCTCCAACTGACACAGGACAGGACAGGATGTCAGTTACTTCTCTATTCATTCCTATGAGACTGACATTGAGGCTCCCATAGGAATACACAGAGCAACTGGCTTCCTGTCCACACATAAGATGCTGTGTTATATGGAGAGTCTGATTGCTGGTCACATGACACGGCTGAGGATCAGAAGAGAGGATATAACTCACAAATACAGCCAGTGGTAAGAAGATTACATTCACTACAGATCACATCTTGTACCTTTCTAACAGGCCAGAGAATAACATTTTTTGCAGGAATTCTTCTTTAAGAGAAATCTGTCCATACTTGCAGTCATGCTATAGAGATAATTATCTACAGAATCCTGTATTTTATGAAACAATGTACCCCTACAAGTACAAAGAGACTTCATTTAATGAGAAGGGCACATCTGTGGCATCTCCACGCTATTCTTTGCTGCTGGCTTATCGAAAACTCTCAATGGGCCCTTGTTTGATAGACTCAAGTCTTAATGTCACTTAAGTACCTCATTCACCATAAATCCATTACCGAAAAGGTTGACATGTCAATTATGTCAATCTGCCATGAGAGAATGTGTATATTTATAGAGGAGATTGCTTTGAAGCGCATTCGCCAACCTTCAAAGCTCTAAAACTAAATTTCTGAATGTTCTCCGGCTAGTTACAGATATTCCCACGCACATTTATATTGATGCGCATTTGTTATTTCTCAACAGTAAAAAAAAACAAAAACATCATTTGCTGCGTCTAGCGTGGTAATTGCCCAATTTTCCCAATCCCTTTAAATTGTAAACGGAAACGTAAAATGACTCGGCATCGCCTCCAGCTGAGTATGAAATGAACACATTAAACCTTTCAGTTTTATTCATTTACATTGGTTTGGAAGCTTTAATGCATTATTTAAGTTTCTTTTAGTTACTCAAAAATGTGATTTCCTCTACTAAAACTCAGCATGGTCTCTGTTTTTAATGGCCACTTACCGACTACATAGATGCCACATGTTCTGGTTCTGATGGGACTGTCCCAATTTCAAGTTGCAAGTCCTGGAGTGAGGCAGCTATAGGGGGTGGCAAGGTGGCAGCCACAATTGCTTCCAGGGGTGGAATGGCAATAGACCTTACAGGGAAATTACCCGGAGGGCCGATGCCCAGAGGGCCACCTGGACATTCCTCACTACTGGCCAGTGGAAGTTTTTGGGGATGTATTTTGTGCTGCTGGCAGTATTTTGTGAAGGACTGTGGTATTTGGCTCTGTTGGGTGGTATAATGTGCAGCAATATGGTATTGCTGGCCCTGCCTTCCATCAGTTTGGATCCAACTACAAAATGGGGCCACGTTTAGTACTTTTTCCAGGGCCACTTTAAGTTCCCTGTCCGCCCCTGATTGCTTCTCAATACATTATCAGTCCTTTTTCCATAAACATCAACTCACCACTTTATTGCACTTTGAAGGGTAGACTTGAACTGTGATTTATGCCATTGCTTATGCTTATACTGTTTTATATTGTTGAACTGCATTTTATGTTTATTGTAATATATCCTGTTCAAGTGCACTGTTATTGCACTGCATTGTGGAAAGGGTTAATGCACAGGCAACGAATACTGAACGACTTTGGGACTTTCTATCAATGCACTGGGAAGTTAGAGATCTTCCACCATTAATATAAAGGACTATGCAAATTTTGGAGGGAAAAACACAGACACTCTGACCTTTTGACTGTCTTGTTTAGCTCTGTAGACTTGTTTATGTCTGAAAAAACTGGCTAGTTATTCCCATAGACTTGTATTTAAACTCAGACAGAAATTGCAATACTGTTTCTGTTTAGGCTGTGCTTTTCCACTACACCTCTCCTACTAGAAGGTTCTAGTTCAGCTAGAAACTGTACATAAGGAGAGCAGTTAGAGCCTCTAGTTCAGGGGTACTCAAGTACTTTTGGTAAAGGTCCACCTACCTGAGTCTGCTGTAGGATGAAGGTCCGAACTGCAAAACAAAAAAATATATAAGGAGGGGCAACACCAGTGGCGTGCAGCCTTAATAGTAGTAATGCCCTCTGTGCACTGTGCCCCCTTCAGAGCAATAATGCCCTCTGTGCCCCCTTCACATCAATGCCCATTGTGCCCCTTTGACATTTGCAATACCCATTGTGCTCCCTCCAGAGTAGAAATGCCCATTGTGTCTCTTTAACAATGCCCATTGTGCCCCCTCCAGAACAAAAATGCCCACTGTGCCCCCTCCAGAATAAAAATGCCACTGTGCCCCCTGCGGAATAAAAATGCCCATTGTGCCCCCTCCAGAGTAAAAATGTCCATTGTGCCCCCTCCATAGTAGTAATGCCCTCTGTGCCCCCTCCAGAGTAGTAATGCCCTCTGTGCCCCCTCCAGAGTAGTAATGCCCTCTGTGCCCCCTCCGGAGTAGTAATGTCCTCTGTGCCCCCTCCAGAGTAGTAATGCCCTATGTGCCCCCTCCAGAGTAGTAATGTCCTCTGTGCCCCCTCCAGAGTAGTAATGCCCTCTGTGCCCCCTCCAGAGTGAAACTGCCCATTGTGCCCCTTTACATTAGTAATGCCCTCTGTGCCCCCTCCATAGTAGTAATGCCCTCTGTGCCCCCTCCATAGTTATAAAGTCCTCTGGGCCCCCTCTATAGTTATAAAGTCCTCTGTGCCCCCTCCATAATTATAAAGTCCTCTGTGCCCCCTCAATAGTTATAGTCCTCTGTGCCCCCTCCATAGTTATAGTCCTCTGTGCCCCCTCCACAGTTATAAAGTCCTCTGTGCCCCCTCCATAATTATAGTCCTATGTGCCCCCCCCATATTTATAGTCCTCTGTGCCCCCTCCATAATTATAGTCCTCTGTGCCCCCTCCATAGTTATAGTCCTCTGTGCCCCTCCACAGTTATAGTCCTCTGTGCCCTCTCCATAGTTATAGTCCTCTGTGCCCCCTCCAAAGTTATAGTCCTCTGTGCCCCCTCCAAAGTTATAGTCCTCTGTGCCCCCTCCATAATTATAGTCCTCTGTGCCCCCTCCATAGTTATAGTCCTCTGTGTCCCCTCCACAGTTATAGTCCTCTGTGCCCCCTCCATAGTTATAGTCCTCTGTGCCCCCTCCATAGTTATAGTCCTCTGTGCCCCCTCCATAGTTATAGTCCTCTGTGCCCCCTCTGTATTAAAAAAAAAACAACAACAAAAAACACAAAGCACCTACTCACCTTGTCCTGTTCCTGAAGCTCACTGTCCTTCCGTCTTCTCTGCAGGCAGAGATTGTGCAGCAGCACCGTGGGCAGAGCTTATGCAGATTTCCAGTCTGCAGGCTCCGCCCACATCGGTCAGCAGCGCGATCTGCGCAGAGTGAATGGTGGAGCAGGAGAAGTATTCCTGCTTCACCATTCACAGCGCAGCCGCTTGAAGGAGGGGAGGAGCGCAGGGAGATGAGCGTTGAGTGACATCGGCTCCCTGCGCTCCAGCAATGAGCGCTTCTATCTGTATTGATGGATTCAGATTGCTTCTGAACTCTGCAGGGGTCTGGACAGCTGGCAACCACGGTCCGGATTCGGACCGCGGTCCGCCAGATGAGTGCCCCTGCTTTAGTTAGTCGCAGAAAGGGACCAGAGCTTAGTAGGAGACACTTTGCCAGACTGCATAAGTGACCAGAAGATGAGATGGGAATACTCTGCCACAGACCCTGGATCACCAGCCCTTTGGCCAGCCAAATGACTGAGCCACAGACCCTTCGCCACCAGCCTTTGGCCACGATACCAGACTTTTGAGAGAGAGGGACAGCTAGCTCAGGCCTTTCCTCAGCATCAAATCCTTCTTCTGCCAGGGAGGAAACTGGACAAGCCAGCTCAGTGCATTGCCTGTATGTTTAGCATTTGAGTTCCTCTAGTAAAGAAGCACACTGGTTTACTGCAGACTCTGACTCACTGGACTACTCTGGTGCACCAAGCCTTACCATCCCTTCTGGAGAGCAGCAACATATGATGACAACTCGATGATGTATGGGGGACCCAATGTAGCATTGTTCGGGACCACCCTAAACCCGTCCACTGCATTCTGACACCCAGTTTGGCACATTTATGAATAAAAACTAGTGAAATGTGTAATTAGAAAAATGGCAGAAATTATATGTTACCATACTTATGAAAACATCTTCAAACCTGTTCTGCAATATACAGAACTAAAGGGGCATGGATAGTAAGGGTTTGCAAGTTTATTAACTTACAGTATGCTTTGAATGTACAGCCATTAAATAGTTATTCCGAGACTGTAATATTGATGGTCTATCCTCATGATAGGCCATCAATAGTGATTGACAGGGATTTCACACCCCGTACCCCCACCAATCAGTTGCTACTGTTACTATTATTTTCAGTGGCTGAACTTCATAGCAATGTGCATTGTGCCATGGACAGATCTGGTTATTGCAGTACAGCACCCCTTCATTTCAATGGGACCAATGCCTGCGGTCAGGGGTGCACCTAGCCTTTCTTCTGCCTGAGGCAAAAACTGAAAAGGCACCCCATTCCCCAATGCTAATTTCTTAACCTAACCCTTTCTCTTCAGCCCATGGTCCTTCGGCTTACCCCCTCTTGCCCCTACCTGGTGCTGTCTGAGCCGATTGCTTCACCTGGCCTCTTTGGTGGTGCAACCCTGGCTGCAGTTACCAGCTTCCTGAGGATAGGCCATCAATATTAATCTCCGGGAATACACCTTTAAGTGTCATAAGCTTATCCAGTATGTCATACATTTTTTTATATGTAACACCATGATAGTTTTATTTCAGAATACAAAGTGGAAAATTATGTTTTGTATGGCCTTGCACTAACAAACATGTTATCGTTCTGGTTTTCCCATTAGTCATCTCTAGGGATAATGTCCCTTTACTGAGATAAATAGATCCCCCTCACCACCCCCAGCTTCATATCGCAGATTGAGAGGAACGTGCTGGTAAGAACGATTACTCAATAAGCCTGTGCCGTTTTTACATATGTTTAGCGCACCAAAGGAAATTGTTTATATGCTTCATGTACTTTGTGATTGAACGACTGAGGAAACAGAATGGCAGAGACCTACACTAATCATTGACGATAATGGCTCTCCTACCTACCTTTCACACACATCATTATAATCTGTAGTTCATCACGCTCGGCTAAGTTAATTTTCAGGAACATTGCTTGGAACATGAGCTGTAACTTTAAAGAAAATGCTTTGGAGAGATACGACCATACATACACCGCGAGGGGATCCGTAAAGAGTGCTCTTCCGTTTATAGTAATGGTGCCGATTTTATCAAATGGATGTGATTTTGGGATCAGCATTATACATGGCACATGCTCACTCACCAAAAATTATTAGAGGTTGCCCAATGAAAAATATTCTACAGTTTTCAAGCACCTTGATCTGAATACTTTTGTAATTGCATGTAATTAAAAATTTAGAATAGCCGCTAAGTTATTCAATAAAATGTATCTGTATAGCGCCACCTGCTGTTTGTTTTATTTTCTTATTTCCTTGACCTGCTCACTGTGAATGCCATACATGGTCAGTTTCATCATTCAACTGCCTCCTGAGCTGTGATAGGGAGATCATGGGCACACCCTCTAAAAAGACACTCCCCTTGAGCTGTCAGCTTGATATAAATCTAGCAGAGCAATGAATGTGGAGATCTCTGGATCCATTTGAGGTACAAGGCTGGTTATAGCTTTGTTAGAAAGAGGTTGTCTTGTACAATATGATGTCTGATTCTCATTTTTTACATTAGTCATGGGATAACCCCTTTTAACTGAAGGGCTTCTCTACTTTCCAAAATTCAAAGCAGAGACAGGTTACCAAGACTTTCTCTTATTCTGAAGGAGCTATCATGTCCTGCATTACACTGACAACCCAATATTGGGAATGGGCACTGGGTAAGGCTTTTGTGGTGGTGCTAAAGGGAAATTAAATTTAGGCTGCCCATACATATTTGATTAATCTCAGCTAAACCCAGTATTTTCAGAGGTATTGGCCAAACGTCAGGGGAAAGAAGGACTGGGCTGTTGGATTTTAATATATCTTATCCTATTGTTCTCTGAGAAGATAACCTGCCTCCAGAGATGTCCATCAGCTGCTTATAACTCTTTGGCTATGCTGAAATGGTGCACACTGCTCCTCCCAACCATTCGCTGTTTCCTCTCCAGGAGAAAACTGTAAATAAGGCTAGGTTCACATGAGCTTTTTGTCTTACATTTCAAGAGATTTTCCAAGACCTCTGCCAATCAGCTGTTTGACACTTGCAGTAGCGCTGCAGCCTTCTCGCAGCTTCGCCTAGGCCATGTGACGCCATATGGTGGCCTCCGTCACCACAGAGTTCCATTGTAACAAAAAAAAAAGTATATACTTTTTTTTTTTTTTACTGGACTCTAAAAGCTGGAAAAGTGTAGTGTATTACGCTTTTGTATCCTTTTTTCCCCAAATGTATATGTTAAGCATAGGACAAAAAGGAACCTGTGTTAAACCAGCCTTAGCAGCGAGTGGATGGGTGGAATAAGATTGACTCTTCTGTGGCAGCTTTCTGCAAGGACTAAAGAGTAAGTTCTCCAAAACTACTTAACATTAGAATACAAGTGACAGACCACTGACATCGCCATGTCTATCACCCATTATTGCTGCACTCAATGATAACCTGCTTCAGTCATCGATTGCCGAGTGTCATTCCAAGCATTTTCCAGGCAGAAGTGGAGAGCAGCGGTGAACCTGGACACTGCCCGGATGGGATCATGAGGTGAGTAGAAGCTTGTCTACTTTTTTAAACACTCATTTGGATCCCAAGGCAATCCTTTTTATTTGGAATACCCCTTTAAGGGGGTAGCCCTATTGCCACAACTTACACAGAATAAGGAATAAGTGTCTGATTGGTTGTTGGCCAACCGCCAGTGTCCCTACCGGTCACTAGATGGGGCCCTTGTTCCTCTGCCTGGGTGCTGACGCCCCATTCAATACTATAGGGCTGTACTTGGCTATGTCCAACAGTCCCATAGAGATGAATGGAACAGCATGGATGCATGTCCACTGCTCCATTCAAACAGGAAGAGGGTAGAAGGATATTCTATTGATCGGCAGGGGCCCCAGCAGTCAGATGTCTGCCGGTCAGACACCTCCCCTATCCTGTGAATAGGGGATAAGATGTAGTAATGGCACAACCCCTTTAAGTCTTACTTTTAGCTCTACAATGGGCTAATGATGGCAAGACACCATTTATCAAACTGGTGTAAAGTAGAACTGGCTTAGTTGCCCATAGCAGCCAATCAGATCCTACCTTTCATTTTTTACAGCTCCTTTGGAAAATAAAAGGAGGAAGCTGATTGGTTGCTATGGGCAACTAAACCAGTTCTACTTTACACCAGTTTGATAAATCCCCCCCTTTGTCTTCTGTAACATTTACAACGGATATGCAGTACAATGCAGATCAGCATTACTTACATTTCTCCTTTAAAACATGCAATGTACAAATCATGTTTTTGTATTATTAACGTGTTGCTTCTGCACCCGACTTTACAAGTGCAATATTTTACAGAGTCAACAGTGATTTTAAAAAAAAAGTAGAGCAATTTCCAAGAAAATATATTGCAAGCTGAGCATTTACTTGTACAAGATAAATATTAGGACATGGACGCCAACGCTGCACAAGCAAAACACCTACAAGGTAGCAATTTACTGCCTCCCGAATTCAGTGCATTTTCCGGAGTACTCAAATCAGTACGTTACATACAGAAGTTATACAGAGGGCATCTGCTCCACTCTTGTGAGGCACAATGCTCGAGAAATGGACATACAAAAGGATATATATTGTCTTATATATATATATATATATATATATATAGATATATAGATATATATAGATATGTATATATACGAGTCCAATGCGTTCATTACAGTACTTAACCTGTTGTAGAGGGACTGTCTGGTTAAATTGCATTGTTCATTATGGAATCAAAATAAAATGGACGCTGGCCTCGCGAGAAAATCTTATTAATCTTGCACATGTGCTGTTACTGTCAGTAGCGGTGCATGAGTGAATATACTCAGTAACGAATTTGAACTTGGGTTTGTTATTCAGTATATTCGCATGTGTGAGATTAAGATATACTCGTGAGACCAGTGGCCATTTAATTTTGATTGCACAGTGAATGATACAACTTAACGGCGATAGAGGGACAGTCCCTCTACAACAGGTTAATTACTGTGATGAACGAGTTGGATATGTGCATAGTGGTGCAAAACGATTCACTGATTATATATGTGGGTGTGTGTGTATATATATATATATATATATATACACAGTACTGTGCAAAACATTTGTTTGAAAAATTTAGTAAAGTAAGAATGCTTTCACAGATAGAAAAGTTATCTCCTGTGAAAACCAAAAACTGCAGTTTTCTAATCAGTATATCAAATATATAACTGCAATTCAAAAAAATCACCAAAAATTCTTTAAAAATACATTTTATATAACATTTTGATTTAAACAGTAGGTCATTTTCCAATGATACATTCCCTGAACTACCTTCAGCGTGAAGAACAAGGAGTCATGGAAGGGATGATATGGCCCCCACAGAACCCTATTCTTAACATCGCCCTGGGATTACATTAAGAGACAGGAGGATTTGAGCAAGTCTACATCCATGGAAAATCTGTGGTTAGTTCTCCAAGATTTCTCCAAGAACTGTGTACAAGTGGACCTTGTATATATGGCTGTTCATACCAGATATTGATTGATTTTAAATTTTTGTTTATTTACTTTGCATTTTGTTAATTGATAAAAATAAACTATTATCATCTCTATTTTTGAAATCCTTCTTATTTTGCAGCATTTTCCTGCCTGACACTTTTGCACAGTGCTGTATATACCATGTAAATCACACTTGTATTTCAGGTGCGACACATCACTTCATGACATGATACAAAGGTATCAAGGTCTCAACATCATCGTCTGTCACTTCTCTGGATCAATCTTTTATGGAACGTCGGGTCACTTCTTCTATGTACATAAAAAAGGTTCATTTTTGCTCGACACCGAGGCAGACTTCAAAGGATGCGAGGAGAGGCAATCTCTGGATTATCTGTATATGTTGCCATAATGCATCTACAATAAAGGAACAACATAAAACACTGCGATAAAACCTCAGGAACTATTTTTTACCATTGTCCACACTCCTGCAGATAAAAGTATCTTGTAGAAAGACAGTGTGAAGCCGCTGTGCTGCAGAGGGATGAATCACCGGCCCAGCATCCGAGATCTTCTGCGCTGAGCACCTCCTGATCAATCCTCCGCCAGCACCGCATCTCTCTGTATAGTGGCGAGCAGAAAGCATGGTGTGCTCCTCTTGTGTGTCATTTCCTATACCGTTTCTTCTAGTATGCTGTACAGCCTATTGTTACATCAGGACGCTGTTGTATGGTCCAACATGTGAGCTAGCTTTAGGATATGGCTACACAGCTACACTGCATGTAATGTTTATCAATGGTGCTGAAATGCTACACACGATATGCTGCGGTGCGACAGTTGCCAAAAATCCAGACATGTCTGATTTCATGAGCACGTTGCAAGTCGTGCATTACTTTTTCTCCATTATCTTTAATGAAAGTTGCCCGTGACACACAACTTGGATGTGTTTTCACTACCAAATCACAGTTCTAAAATAGTAGCGTGACAGCAAGTTGAATGTATTTTTGTGTAGTGTGACACTAGCCATACCCTTAAAGAAGTTGTTTCTACATTTTTCAAACCAGCAACTGGGTCTGAATACTTCTGCAATCGTATGTAATAAAAAATGTAGTATAGCCACTGAGATATTCAATACAATGTATAAGTATAGCGCCACCTGCTGCTTGTTTTTTCCTTACTTTTTGTCCATCTTACTGAGCTGGTTGAACATGCTCAGTTGAAATCTTCAACTGCCACCAGTCATGTATTCTGTTAGAAGCTGTGGCAGTTACAGGTAGAAAACTGCAGCAGAAAGGACATGCCCCCTGACCTGCCAGGCTGAAGATATTCTAGGAGAGCCATTGGAGAAGTGAATGTGAAGATCTCAGGATCCATGTGAGGTACAGGGCTGGTTCTAGCTTTTTTAGGAAGGTATTGTCATGCTATATGATGTCTGAGTTTTATTTTTAAGATAAAATGAACAGAAGCATTGATCTAGGAGTTGAATGGATATTTACAGGTCTACTTTCGTAAGACATCTTGACTTTTAGTTTCCATGTATCTTCTATTCTGAGAAACTTTGGGATAAACAGGATGATGCAGCTTGTTCAGTTTGAAGTGATCTTAGTAAATAAGGAGGAGCTCTGCCCATTGCTGGCTAATACATACCCAAATATTATTGTAGGGACCAGTCCTGTATGGAGACTTACTGGCAATGCTCCATGAGAAACAAATGTGCAAAGAGGAAGAAAAGAGAACCATCTCACCAGCGCCACCTATTGGAAGTGTCTCCCTATAAATCAAGATCTGACTTTACAACAAGCCTTGAGATAGGCAGGGTGCTGAATCATCATCCTGCTCTGTACTCATGAGAGGCAAGCACCCCGAAACAGCTGTCTACGGATGGAGATCTGGTCTGGCTATATTCTGTTGTTGAATGAATCGAAGTCAAACATAATGACTTTGATCCGAATTTCAGGAAACATTCGATTCACTGCGAAGCCAAAATAAGTTTTCCCTGGAATGGTGTTAAAAGCAAACAGAAATACATACTCACCTTATCCATTTGCATTATTTTTTTTTACCCTGATTAACCCCTGAAAGGCCTAAATGGTAGCCTCAGATGCTGTGATCAGTGATGAGGGGTTCAATGATGGGGGGCGGCGTGATCACAGTTTTCCATCATTGCACCTGCTACATACAAAGAAATGCGCTCTGCGACTAAATCATTCATCACAAATTGAATTTCTTTGTGAAATTCGGCAATGCAGCCGAATCAAATTTTTCATAATTTCAGTCAACTCTACTACTGTATATTCCCTTGTCAATTCCCAAGGCTTGTTGGAAAGTCAGATTTTGGCGCTGTCGAGACAATTCTCTTTCTTGGAAGATACCTCTTTACATCAGTATACAGCAGTTCATCACTATTGATTTAAAGAGAAGCTGTCACCTCTCCTGACATGTCTGTTTTAGTAACTACTTGCATTTCCAGTATAGTAAAAAATTCTGGAGCATCTTTCCATGGAGTTCCATATAACTCTATGTTGTGTCATCCCTCTATTATTCCTGCTAGAAGTTTATGTATAAAAGGTACAACTGGGTGCCACCTGATAGGAATGTGTTCCTGCGCGGTTTGACACTGGGGGCTGAGCTGCAATATCAAGCACAGCCAGTATACAATGTATGGCACTATGCTAAGTAAACTGCGAGAAGGCCGCTCTGGTGAGCGCTGCAATCTCCTCAAGCAGCTGATCAACAGAAGTCATACCCCCCCCCCCCCAAGATCACATACTGATGACCTGTCCATAGGTCATAAAACCCTTGGAAATCCCCTTTAAGAAACAAAGAAAGAAACCAATACTTTCTGCTATGCAACTGTAACAAGATGACATAACCACCAACTATCATGACAAATAATTCACAGTCCTAAACTAAACACTTCTGTGCCACAATTTGATTTTATCATTTTTTTTCCTTTTGCTTATGTAGCACCAACATAGTCTGCAGCGCTGTACAAAGATGGCCATCACTTCCATCATTTCTTATTCCCAATCTAATTTTTATATAACTGTATGATAAAAAAAACACCAAAGAAAAGTTACTCTCACTAAGCAAACAAATGTCAGACAAATTGATTGCACCCATTAGATTATTTATACTCCATTCAATTTCTAAAATAATTTATGAAGCGCATTTCCTAGAACGCAGCCTGCCTCCGAGCTCTTACTGGTGACCCGCAGCTCTTGAGAGGATTGAAGAGTTCTGGACCAGGAGCAGTGCTTGACGTCATGCTGAAGCCCAGGCTGCCAGCACACATTTGCTAATTAAAGTTACATGAGCCGCTGTAATGGCCACAAATACAGAGCTCCTGTAAAATTCATCATTTTACCAGCCATCCAAGCAGCCTGTAATTCCTCCCCGGCTGCGCTCATTCTAAATGGCAGATTGTTAAAATATGCAGCTGATTCCATTCTGCAAATTTACATGATGGATTTCTGAGATAAGGTCTCGATTACAATTTCTGGTAGAAATTCAACAGGAACCTGTCTATATATCTAATGTCTCTCTATCTAATCTAGTTCATCTATCTATCTAATATAATCTGTATATCTAATCTGCCTGTCTATCTAAGGCTACTTTCACACTAGCGTTTTTGCCTGAACCGGCAAGGTTCAGCAAAAACGCTTCAGTTACTGATAATACAACCATCTGCATCCATTATTAACAGATCCGGTTGTATTATCTTTAACACAGCCAAGACGGATCCGTCATGAACTCCACTGAAAGTCAATGGGGGACGGATTCGTTTTCTATTGTGTCAGATTGTGTCAGAGAAAACGGATCCGTCCCCATTGACTTGCATTGTGGGACGGAATCCCAGGCATGCTGCGGTTTGCTCTCCGCTATGAGAACGGAACAAAATGCTTTTTGGAGCACTCCGTTCTGTTCAATTATGTTTTGTCCCCATTGTCAATGAATGGGAACAAAACGGAAACGCTAGTGTGAAAGTAACCTAATCTATCTATCTAATCTAATGTATGTCTATGTAATCTAATCTGTCTATCTAATCTATTTTATCTATATAACCATCTATCTAATCTATCTATTTTATCTATATAAACATCTATCTAATCTATTTTATCTATATAACCATCTATCTAATCTATCTATCTATTGATCTAATCTATTCTAATATCTATCTAATAGCTATCTAATTCGTCTATCTAATGTATTGTATCTAACTATGTAATCTGTCTATCAATCTATCCTTCTCATATCTATCTAATATCTATCTATCTCATACCTATCTATTTTATCTATCTAATCAATTCTATCTAATATCTATCTAATCTAACGTCTATCTATCTATCTATCTATCTATCTATCTATCTATCTATCTATCTATCTATCTCTCTATCATATATGCACTCCTCAACATTGAAGTTGCAAAGTTATACAAATTGAGGAAGTGGCAGGTATCACTAAGATTTGCAGATGATCAAACTTTCAAGCACCTAGCTCCAATTAGTAGTATGTGGGAGGGGCATAAAAGCAGATTTAATGCAGTTTTTTGGCCATATGAAACCACAGAAATCAGATGAAGTCATGTGGGATGATTGTGCAATGCCTTCTGTTTGTTGCTGTGCCAGTTATCTCTACTTGTCGCAATCTGAGAGGGACAGAATACTTGACCTGAGAACTTAGTTTATTTCTTTGGCTGGTTTCTTTGCACCTAGGCTGAGATGTCAGCACTGTTCAACGTTGTGTGGTGGGAGAACACTGACAAACTGGAGTAACAGCAAGAGGTGCACATAGTCGAACCTCTTCGTGGATGGATTGTCTGATTAGAAGAATGGCATGTAGTGATCCATTCTGTACTGCAAGTGAAATTGTCACATCCCAAGCCTAGGGTGGCAAACAGTATCTACACAAACCATCAGAAGGTGTTTGCATGACACTGGGCTACGAGCCGTCCAGACGTCCAGCTATAGGTGTTCCATTGACCTCACTTGACTCACATTCAAAGCCTATCATGGTGCACAGCAAGACGGCAATGGAGGCTGGAATGGAGATCTATCCTCTTCAGTGATGAGTCTAGCTTTTGTCTGGGACACAATGATAGCCAAAAATTGGTCTGGAGACCACATGGGCAAAACCATTAAAGGGAATCTATCACAAAAACCTGTTCTATATTTTATTTATGCTAAAAAAATCTATTATATATTTGTAAGAAATAATAAATAAATAAATAAAAATTCCAATGTGTGAAATATTATAAATAAATATTAGATTTTACCATATTTACCATCTTTGGTCACCAGGGGGAGCTCTGCTGGCCAAATGAGGCTTTGAGCAACCTGTAAGTAGGCATGCTGCAAAAAAGTGGGTGGTACCAATGACATCACCAATTCACACCTTCAGCGGTGACATCACTGCTTCAGCAAGATAAGATGAGACAATGGCTTCATTACAAAAACACAGATCTCTGCTCCTCAGTCTCCTCCCCCACTGGTCACATGGCCGATTACATCACTAAGGTCCTACAGCCCCAAGAACCTCCATCTACTCTGTTTCTGAGTCCCCAGCAGCAAGGAGGGAGGACCTGGCTGTGTGTTACTGGTGTCATCACAGGGGCGGGCTCACATCTTCCATTCATTCTCTATAGGGTCAGCAGCGACTGAGGAAGCCTATGTACATGCCTGAGGTGCCATTGTGTTGTAAATCCAGACTGTCACACTTTACTTCCAACATGGCAGCCCCCATGTAAGGCAAGAAAACTGAATTAAAAAAAAAAACATTTACACAATTTGAAAAATACATTATGTTAAAACCTGCTTTTGTTATGTTGTAAAACATATCAAAAATTTTTTCTTCGCGATAGTGTCCCTTTAAGAGGCCTTTACAATGAAACATCACACAAGTCTTACTCCTGTTATTATGGTGTTGATTAACATAATTTATGGTAGCTGGACCCCTCTAATCTTCATTTCAGGTACAGTAATAGCTCGGCATTACAATGATTTGGTTGAGGAACCAGAGATCCAATCATTTCTCCAAAGTGCCCCAGGAGCCTTTTTCCAACAGGACAATACCAGGCAGATTGCTGATCATGCTACTGTGAGCAGTCTGTGTGGCCTAAGTGTGCTACCATGACCTGCAGCATCTCTGGACTTGTCTCCCATGAAACACATGTGGTACTTCCTTGGTTAGGATTGGCAAAGGGAGCTGCCAGGAGCAGATCTTGATGATTTGCATGCCCAGGTGCATTTAGTGTGGCAGAACATTCCTCAGACAACCATTAATAACCTCACTGATAGCAAGCCAAGGCGTGTAAGTTTGTGTATTTTCTGTACGTGGCGCTCATACTTGATACTGAATAAATCAAGATGTTTTGAATATGTTTCCATTGTTTCATTTGCCTATCATTAACATGTCTATCAGTCGTGTAATTTCCATAATTTGATGACTTATCTTTGGTGTTGCAATTTCAAAGTTGAGGAGTGTAACTAGCTACACTATATGGAGAAAAGTATTGAGACACACCTCTTAATCATTGACTTTAGGTGTTCCATTCAGTCCCATTGCCACAGGTGTATAAAATCCAACCACTAGCCATGCAGTCTTCTGTTACAAACATTTGTGAAAGAATGAGTTATTCTAAAAAGCTCACTGAATTCCACTGTAATAGGTTCAGTTCAAGAAATTTCTTCCCTCCTAGATCTTCCACCATCAACTTTAAGTAATTAGTAAAGAGTGGGAGCATTTAGGAACCACAGCAACTCAGCCACAAAGTGGAGACCATGCAAAGTTACAGAGTGAGGTCACTGAGTGGTGAGGTGCATAGTACAGAAAGGTCACCAACGCTCTGCTGCTCCAAACCTCCTCTGGCATTAACATCTCATAAATGATGTGGTTCGGGACCTTCGTGCCATGGGTTTCCATGGCCAAGCAGTTGCATGTAAGCCTTACATCAAAATGCCAAGTGTCACATGGAGTGGTGTAAAGCACATCATGACTGAACTCTGGAGCAGATGAAATGTGTTCTGTAGAAGGGCAAAACACGCTTCTCTGGCAGTCTGATGGATGAGTCTGGGTTTGGTGAATGCCAGAAGAACATTACCTGCATGACTACATTGTGCCAACTGTAAAGTCTGGTGGTGGAGGGGGTTAGGGGGTTGTTTTCCAGGGGTTGGCCTGGGAATCTTAAAGCTTCAGCATACAAAGACATTTTGGACAATTTTATGTTTCCAACTTTGTGAAAACAGTTTGGGAAAGACCCTTTTTTGTTCCAGCATGACTGTGTCACGGACATTCCTGTGACAGATAACAGGAGGTCTGTCAGATTAGAAACACGTTGTATAATCTGTTTTCCTTTTTTGTTGTTGGTATTTACCACACACACCCTTTTCCCTCAGGTGTTCCTGGTGTGGTAATTGTCCCTCCCCTATTTATTGCTTATTCTCCCACTATTCCTTGCGGTTTATAGCTTCAGTTGTTGTTGTGGTAAGCAGTAGTTTAGTTCTCAGCTGAGATCCTGGAGTCTCCATTTCTTCATTGAAAGTTAAGTTTCCTTTTCCCTTCTGTGTTTTTTGTTACTTTTCCCTGTTGTTTTGTTATTAGGCCTAAGGGAGACTCCTGTTCGTCCTTCCTTTTGGAGGAACAGGTAGACTCATTCCTGTCATTAGTTCCAGGGTCCTATAGGGTCAGTTCAGTGTTTAGGTTCCTGTGTATGAACTTGCCTACATTTGAGGCCTGTTCATACTGGTAGATAGACAGGAATTGAGCCAGGATTTCCTGTAGGAGGTGTCCATCTTCCTTCCTTAGTTTCTAAGCCTAATCTCCTTTCCCTCCTACGCTCGGTTTGGTCCCCCCCCCACACCTGCGCGTGACAGACTGTGCCCCAGTGCACAAAGCAAGGTCCATAAAGACACAATTGAGGGAGTTTGGTGTGGAAGAACTTAACTGGCCTGCATAGAACCCTGACCTCAACCCCGTTGATACCTTTAGAATTAAGTAGAATGGAGATTGGGGATCAAGCCTTCTCCTCCAACATCAGTGTCTGACATCACAAATGGTTTTCGGGCACAAATTCCCACTGGTCCCCATTATAGTTTAATGGGGCCAGATGGGAATGCAGTGGCTTCTGGCAATGCCGGATCCAGAGAAACCTAGCAGGCTGTTCCCTGCCAGATATTACTACACTAGTGTGAAACTGATCTCCTAGTAGATTCCAACAAAAAGTTGATCTCAAGCTTTGAAAAGTAAGTTCACTCCTAATAGATGCCATCCTGCTGAATCAGTCGAGGAACTACAAGGAATGATGTCCTCTGTGTATGTTCTGCATGCTGTTTGGCTAATTGGCCTTGCGAAACCAAGTGGTCCTATCCACAGGTTCTTGTAATACAGTTTCTTGTGGTTCCTCCACATTCCTTCTAAATAAATATTATGTTAACTTGAGATAATTTTTTTTTCATTTCACAATTCTTTGCATTGATAAAAGTACATTGTACAAATCCAGTTATAGAAAGCAATAACATACATCATGGACAATAAGTCACAGTAGTGGATGTTCCATTTACATACACCATTCTTGAACAGTTTTACATACAAACTGTTGTATTGAAGGGATGGAAAGACCAAGAAAATTGATCTGACATCTGAGTCACTAGATGCTGTATGCTATGGAGGTTAATTCTGAGCAGGTTACTCCAGTTTTATTATATTCAGACGAGATCTAACAGATCGTGTAGAAAATAAATTAACAATATTACTCCATGAACGTCTGTGACCTGCTGTTGCAGGATTATGGCTTATCAATTATGGTCAATTGCTAATAGGCCACAATATATTACAATTTGAAAGTATAATTTCAACCTTCATGTCTGCTTGATTCATCCAACCTTTTACAACGTTTGGCACTTTTTCCTGAATTTTTGACATGGGTTAACAGAAACACTATGCACTGTAGACAAATCGTATTCACGGTAGGCAGGTTATTCAGCTTTTCAGACTACTACACACCTTTACAAACTGCAATGTTTAACTCTATGTCACATCTAATAAAAACTCTAAAGGGGTTTTCCATTTTTATGTAAATAAAGCTTAAAGCATACTTGTTTTTTCAGGTGTGAGCTGCCATGTGTACATACATAAATAACAGCACTATATTTAACCCTTATAGGACTTCTATACTGCATTTATTTCAGTCTTCTCCTAGCTCAGCTCCAGAGTGAGTAGAGACTAGCCACTATGTGCACATATCACACATAGAGGAGATGAGATCTCTTTCTCCTATCTGTAGTTGACCCTCGGAAGCAGCAGCGACATGGAGGACATTGTACGCTAGAAATGAGCACTGTAGCTGTGAATCCAGCAATAGGGTGAGATAGAAAAAATATTATAGTCTTCTTATCTCTCAATCTGCACTCTGTAGTTCCTTCCTCCTCCCTTCTCTATAGACCTCTATGTGGAGCATGTGATCTCCACTGTTCCAGCAGGGAAGCAACCGCATCACTCTCCAGCCCCATTCATTTACATAGTGATTACATGAGCACTGACCTTTCAACAAAAGCTTTACAAAGCAATAGTGAATATGAGAAACTTTGTAATATATCTTATTAGAGAAAATGCCTCTTTCTCCACTGATGATCTGCTTCTTTGCTCACCATGCCTCCTGAACTCATTATTAGCACTCTAGTTTCACAATAATGTTTTACATCTCCGATAGACTGTACCAGCAGGGGGGCAGCCTGCTGGAGATGTCTGGATCTGGCATTGCCGAAAGCTATCGGTCCCCTGCTGGCCCCATTCACTATAATGGGGACCTCCAGCGATCCGGCGGTAACCTGGCAAATATGCTGAAAAACAGACGGACAAATACCACTGCGTGCAGCTGCCTTATGGGCAAGTACAGCGAGACCCTATGAGCCAAAACAGGATTATTTTAACTAACTTGAAATACATTGTTTACTTGGTCTTCATTGTTAATGGCCACTCAGTTTTGCGGGTGACCCTGTGGCCATTAACAATAAAGACCAAATTAACAATGAGGTTCTAATTAGTAAATATGTTGCTGCTGTGGCTTGCACGGCGGCATAGTACTGGGATGCAAGGCGGCCACATCCCAACTGCACCATGGCTAGCCGTACTTTACTGTTTTACCATATGTAAGCAGGAAAAAACTGTAAGGAGTGGGGATAATTTTAGGAACTGACACAGCACACCAGTGTTGACCAAAGTAATTACAAATACAATGCTCTCTGTCACACAGGAGCAATTACCTCCTGAATGTGCTCCATGCAGCAAATTAAGAATGTAATCGCTCCAGTGCGTCAACATCGTCTTTTACATTTGGTCTCAAGTTGATAAGCATTCAGCATCCTTAGAGTATAACGCCTTCAGTGTGACAGGGGAGATTGTTCCGTTCTGCTCCTTTCAGCGCTGGAGCGTTCATCGCTTAGATCTTCCTAAGCCAAAAAAGAACTATAACCATGTACACCATTTTGCCAACACTGTAAATAACATATGACACCTTAATCCAAAAGTCATATAGCTTTTATTTTTCCCTGACTGCAGAAAACTAGATGATAAGTTTTATTACATAAAATTGTTTAGCCATAGCATAAAACATGGAAAAAAAATAGAAAATGTAAAATATAGATAAAGGCAGCCAAGCTGGGGAAATAGAGGGGCTCACTGCCAAAGACAGTAAAACTAACTCAAAATGTTCTTCAGTTATATAAATGGTAAAAATTTTAACCTGAAAGTGTTGGCCCTTTTAAGAGTGATGAGGGAGAAATTGTAAAGAACGAATACAAGAAAGTGAATCTATTAAATATCAGAGGAAATTGAAATGTCAGATGAAATTCAGAGAGTAAAAGTAAATTCCCCATTAAATGTGGCCTGTCTGATCCAGGGAGAAGGGCAGCGGTGTCCTAAAAGATTAAAATAGAGAAATCACTGGGTCCAGATGGCATACACCCCAGTATCCTAAGAAAATTAAGTAATGTCATAGATGGAGCATTCCACAGGATTGGTGCTTGGCTTGGTGCCAATATTCAAAAAGGGGTCAAAACTGAGCCCAGAAACTATAGGCCAGTAAGTCTAACATCTGTAGTGGGTAAACTGTTTGAAGGCTTTCTCAGTTATCTAAATGAAAATAAGTGTACAGTATAACGCCATATCTAGACAGGTTTATGAGGAATCGGTCCTGTAAAACTAATCTAATCAGTCTCTATGAAGAGGTAAGTTCTACAATGGACCTGGGAAGTCAATGCATGACATACTGTATATTTCACTTCATAAGACACACTTTTGTTCTTCCAAAAGTGGTGGGAAAATAGCTGTGCATTTTAAGGAGTGAATATTAACGAGCACTATCATTATAGAAACGCTGGTGAATTTTGCACTGCTAGTGCTGGCTGTACTCGACACTCCCTGGTTTTCCGGGCCTCACACTGCAACTTCCTACAGCATCAGGATGTAGTGTACGTAGGCTCTCACTATGATCTGAAGCTGAGCAACTACAGTACACAGGAAGAAGACCAGGGAGCAGTAGCAGCGCCGTCTGGAGCAGGAGAGGTAAGTTAATTTATTGTTTTATTTGTCAGATGAAACCTTAGGGGTCTGATTTGGGAGTCTAATCTTAGGTCTGATGGATCTTGGGGGTCTGATCTGAGGTCTAAAGGATCTTGGAAGTCTGATCTGAGGTCTGATGGATCTCGGGGGTCTGTTAGGGGTCTGATCTGAGGTCTGATGGATCTTGGGGGTCTCATGAGGAATGGGGGTCAAATCTGGGGGTCTGATGAGAACTGGGGGCGGGCCTGATTTGGGGGTGTGATGAGGATTGAGGGTCTGATCTGAGGTTTAATGAAAAATGTTTTTTTCTTATTTTCCTTCTCTGTATCCTAGGTGTGTCAAACATGGTATATCTTGATTTCTCCAAAGCATTTGATACTGTGTCATATAAAGGTTTTTACATAATGAGAATGCTTAGACTGGGAGAAAATGTCTGTATATGGGTAAGTAACTGGCTCAGTGATAGAAAACAGAGGGTGGTTATTAACGGTACATACTCAGATTGGGTCACTGTCACTAGTGGGGTACCACAGGGGTCAGTATTGGGCCCTATTCTCTTCAATATATTTATTAATGATCTTGTAGAAGGCTTGCGCAGTAAAATATCAATTTCTGCAAATGACACTAAACTGTGTAAAGTAATTAACACGGAAGAGGACAGTATACTGCTACAGATAGATCTGGATAGACTGGAGGCTTTGGCAGAAAATTGGCAGATGAGGTTTAACATTGACAAATGTAAAGTTATGCACATGGGAAGGAATAATGCAAGTCACCAGTACATACTAAATGGTAAAACACTGGGTAACACTGACACGGAAAATGAATTTTAGTGGACAGCAAACTAAACTGTAGAAACCAGTGTCAGGCAGCTGCTGCTAAGGCCAGTAAGATAACAAAAAAAGGTTTTTTGCCTTCCTCTGGATCAGCTTTGCAGGGTAACAGGCTGAACTGGAAGAAAAGATGTCTTTTTTCCGTCTTACAAACTATTTTTTATAAACAATGTTATGTGTATAAAAAATAAGATACGCATATAGGAATATATCCCTAGAGGCAGCCATGGCAACCAGAATGATAACTCAATAAAAACATTCTGATATTATAATGATATATGAAAATATTCTAAATAATATTTATGACAATATTTGCAATAATGTTATGAAAATATTATTTGAAAATATTTAAAATAAAATTTATATTTTAAAAAGCTGAGTTCTGATAGATTATAATGGACCACAAGGTCAGTTTGTTCATTTTGATAAATGAGACCCATCTACATATTTAGGATCTGAGTTCAAAGCTCAGGAAACTGAAGAAAATGTTGTGCACTTTCGTCAAACACAGCGGAAACTGCCTGAGTGCATTAATATATGACTGGAGTCAAGATAACGATGTCGTACATTTCACTACAGGTAAAAAAAACCACACAATTAGGTTTATACAGACAGAATAGCATTTTTGGTGTTTAGAGTAAAAACACTTCAGATACTTCAGATACATAAAATAAAACTTCCCAAGTTTTATTTTATGTTAACGTCAATGGGGGGATTTACAATCTGAAGTCAGTTTTCTTGAGTCTGCATTGGCGTACCTTACACCAAATATATCAAACATCACCCATTCTCTTTTAAATTTGGTGTATCTTTAAACTTAACACTTTTGTTTTTAGAAATACTATTTTTTGTCGTCCCCCCCCCCACACACACACACACACACACACACACACTAGCATCAGTTTTGTGATGTTTTTGCTAAGTTTTTTAGTCCGGAGTGAACACATTAGTATAGCTAACCACATCCAGTCCCCCACCCATTTTTCGGAACTGGAGTGAGTGGAGTAAAAATGCGAAATGTTGCAGATTGTCGGTTCAATAAGGCCAGAAATTTGCATAAGCCCTATTTTGCAAATTTTATTTTTAAAGCGTGATAAATTCCCTGTAATGTATTGGAAAATAGAATTAAACTAATTAGTTTTGGGCTGGAAATGGACAAAATATTAGGGCGTATAACAGCTGTGCACAACCTCACCCTCCAAAATAAGGCATCCATAGCTGTATATGAGACCATTCTGTGCCGTTATTTATCACAGAGGTATAGTTTTTTTTCTGCTGGATTCTTATGGAACTGTGGTTTGTTCAGTCAGATACCCTCCGTTGCTCCTAGAGGCTCATTAGCATATATTAAAACATAATTTTTATCAGCAATGCGAACACATATGAACATGGGACCAACACAGATGTCTTCAGCTGCCAAGTGCACATGTAACAGGTCAGACAGTGTCATAGGTACAAATCTGCCCTTTAAGAAACTTGCATTTCATTATACAGTTTTCTATTACACTAAAAGTTATTTGCATGTGGGATATAAACATTGATACAAATAATTGACATCTTCTGTGAAGAGTCTCCAGACGATACAATATGTTAGAAATACATTTTAACACTCATAGCGTCTCTTCTTCGTGACACCACCCAGTCACATTCTCATATGCGCGGTGGAATCTATTAATTCTGTTCTCTAGGACTTTTTTTGGAGCTGATGTTCCCATTTATATTTTCTTAAGAGAAATCACATTGTTTCCCCCAATCTGTTATCCTTATAATGAATACATCTGGTACAATATGGCGACAGATGTCTTATTACTTGGGTTGTATTCAAATCTTTATATAATTTCCCATCACTATTTGTCAGTTGAAACGCTAAATGATGAGACCTTTCCACGTCCTGTTCTGTTGTACGCCAGGGGTAATTTGACAGAATATTTGTAGATTATAATAATGAATGAATCATTATAGGGAGATTGTTGGTTCTAATTGATGCACAGAGTAATCCTAAAACCTGAGGAAGAGCCTAATAAAAAATATTAAATTTCAGTGCTCATTCCAATAGCGATGTGTTACAGGGAATGTGTCCTCTACACTCCTCGACATTGAAATTGCAGCACCAAGATGGAAAAATCATGGAGTTATGGAAATCACAGGATCAATAGACATGTTAATCAGGTGCAAATAAATATAAAAATGCTGCTGCTGGCAGCTCCCTTTGCAATTGCCAGTGAATTACATCTGGGGGTTGGGGGGGGTCATGATGGAAGACAGGTCTGGAGATGCAGCAGGCCATGGTAGCACATTTAGGCCACATAGGGTACCCACAGTTGTACAAGCCTGACCTTGTCCTGTTGGAAAATGCCTCTTGGGGTTCTTTGGAGAAATAGCCATGCAACTGGTTCCACAACCAAATAAATGTAACGCCAAGCTGTTATCTGGCTACTGTACATTATGCCCCCTCAAACTATAATTCTGGGAGTAGAACTCTTCATGGCCTTGTCCACATGGTCTCCAGAACAGTCTTTGGATACCATTGCATCTGAGACAAAAGTGGGACTTATTGCTGAAAAGGTCAGACCTCCATTCCAGCCTCCGTTGCCATCTTGCTGTGCACCATTAGGGCTGTGGCATGAAGTGAATAGAACATCTGTAGCTGGCTGTCTAACTCATAGATCAATGTTGTGTAAAGGCCTTCTGATGGTTTGTGTAGACACTGTTTGCCGCCTTAGGCTTGGGAGGTTCCAATTTTACAGAATAGATCACTACGTGCCATTCTTCTAAAATGTTGCAATTTCAATGGTGAGGAGTGTATAATTTTTTCTTCCAGATGTTTTTATTTTCTGATTGTAGATTTTTAAATTCTAGTTTCTGAACATGATTATGGGGGCAGCCATCTTGTCTGAGCTGTTCTTAACAGCATATATAGAGATGCTTTATAGCAGCCACCATGGGCTGTAGACATAATAGACAGGAATGAACTCACTGACTTCTATGGGAGAGTTTTCTAGGCATGCTCTGTGATCTGTGCAAAGGTCAAGACGGAGTAGATAAGTTGTGATAACACCTACTGGGAATGGTGGATACTGTGTTATCTACAGTGGTGCTTAATAGTTTGTGCGAGCGGGAGACCTGTTTTATTTAAAGAACATTGTAGAAATGTATCATGGCACAAACAATCTTTTGATTTCTGAGGATCTCAGAAGAACAGCTGCTGATGCTCATCAGGTTACAAAACCAACACATAGATTTCAGTCTGGTTGACAAACAGCAGGAGTTGTGATAAATTTATTAAGAGGCAAGAGCCTTTTAATAAATTTGGCACATCTCATTGCAGCATAGGGCAAATTAAGACCAGTTTACACAACTCTGATTTAACCTCTGCATTGGGTGTTTTCCGCAATAGAAATTTCAGCATAATTCACAGTCCAATTCACAGTTTTCAGAATGAGCACCATAGTTATGTTGAATATGTTTAATTTTACTGACATTGAAGTTGGAAAAAGTGGGTGAGGCCAACTTTCTTCTGCTTAATTATATATAAAAAAAAAGAGTAAATTCATCAAATCTGGGGCGTTGCGCTTTGCATTTTGCATTGCCTGGGCGTGATTGATGCACAAGTACTGGGAAACTGGATGGGACAGGGGGCTCATACTAAGTTTTGCTATGGTCCCTATGAGATTTATGTATGTCCCTGATTGTAAAGCTACTAAAATGAACACTTTTGCGCACCATTAAGCTTTTTACTAAGCCTCACAAAATTTACAGTATTTATATTGCTGCCTATTAGAGTCCAAATCGAGAACCAAATGTTCTCAGGCACCAAATCAAACTGTTCATCAGGGACACGCCCCCGGACCCTGCTGATACATAGCAAAATCATTGTAAAAGCTGTCTTGATTCATTTCCTTCTATATATACACACAAAACATTACGTACTCCGGTAGAAAATACAGCAAGGAGACAGATGACACAATATGCTGCCATATTTCTGCTGTCATAATGAACAGAAGTTATATTGTTGCTAAACAGTTTCCAATTTGTATTTAAAAGGCTGTCAGGGTAAATAGCTTCAATCATACTTACTTTCATAATGTGACTAAATAATATTTCATCTACGATTTTTTTGTGCATAATAGATCCTATTTTACAAAGCCAATCCATTATAAAACAGCCCTATCCATTTTATCCTCTATAGAAATTCAGTCTTGAGATTTTAATGGAGAAGAAGGAAGATAGCCAAGAAATTAGGGGGATTAGTCAATTTGACGCAGGTAAAAGGACACAACGTAATTGCATTATATTATATATATGGAATGGTGTAGAGGTTTGGCAGGAATAAAGAAATCAAATGCTGGGGAAAGTGAAGGCATAGTTTTGTAGTTAGTTAATGGTATAAAGGAAAACCCCAGAGTTTCATTGACCCATAAGCACTTCAAGAACAGACTTTAGATACGACTTGGATTTGTACTATGAGCTACTGCTGAAAGTACAATTCCATACAGAACGTATTTGCACATGAATGCAATAACCTTTCATGTAGAAATACGACATTAGCGACCATGATTAAAGGGGTTGGAGACTTTTTTAATAAAGTACTGTATATAACATGCCATATGCTCACATGAAGTATTTTGGGTATGGATTCTTCGCCAAAAAGGCATGTAGAACTGAAATCAATAGGGAATCCACATGTTAAACTATAGAATGCTTTTTTTCCGCTTGTGGTTTTAAAAACTGCAACATGGAAAAAAAAGTGTACTGTCCATTTTTTATATGGATTCCAAGGTGAACCTGCAACCAGAATTTCCATTGAAAATGGGTAGGAATGAAAATCTTTGTTGAAAACAAAAACACATTAGATATTGTTTTAAAACGTGAATTTGCCAATTTGAAAATAAATAGGCTTAACAGGTTTAGTGCTAAAAATATATTTACTAAGTATGATATAAATATAAGGTAAAACAGACAAATCAAAGAGTAGTAAAAGTAAATAATCATCACTGGCCTACCCAAACAATATAGAGTGGGACTCCGGTTGCCATGTCGTAGCACATGGCCGACACCCCAGGGTGTTACAAGAGAGAAATAGTGTTTCAATCAAATCATCCCATGTGGATGAAGTTCCTCAATGGAGTGCTGCTTATTTGTCTGTGCAAACCAGGTTTATGCCATTCAGCTCTTCCTCCCAAGGATGCCCAGTGTGCAGCACGCATGTCTTTGAGAATCACTCTGAATTTTGGTTCTCAGCACAATGGGGGTTGGGGGGTTTGTGTATGTAATCTATCATTTTGCAAAATATAGAAGGTAATATAAAAAGGGGCAGAATTAAAGGGGACAGAACCAATCAATACTTAAAAATACCCTTACAACACAAGAATACATCAGTAAACAAAAAATAGTTGTGGGCAGTGGATCCTGAATCTGACACTATGCAAAAAATGCACTAGTAAATCTGGGCTAGGAATGGAAGGTGGGGGGGGGGGTAGAAATTAGAGGAGGTCTTCAGAAACATACACTAAGTATATAAACTCTACATTTCCTGTAGATTGGGAAAAAGAAACATTTTCTCTTCCATACTCCTCAGAGTATTGAATTTATGCCATTGAAATGCTATGCTGGTGTGATATTCCCCATTGACTTGAGTTGTTTTATTCTTCTCAGGATTTGTATTCTCCTTTTTTTGAGCAACAAATCAAATACCAATTTTAAGCCATGAAAAATAAACATGAAATCAATGACCTATTTTATAAAAAGTAGCGACCAAGGTGATTATTATTAACTCAATCAAGCAAAGGGAAATTGACTGAAGAACACTGTGTCTGGGGGAAATTCTGTGCAAGGATTTTAAATCAGAAGCCTCATGTCAGCTTAATTGCCGGGAAAAACTAAAAATGCATGACTGCTGCACTCAAAGCCTGGGTGAATGAACATCTCAAAAAGTTATTGAAGGCGGGCAGTAAATAAACAACATTTTCTCTTAAGCAGGGATGCTCAACCTGCGTCCCTCCAGCTGTTGAAAAACTACTACTCCCAGCATGCCCTAATAGCTGTAGGCTGTCTAGGCATGCTGGGAGTTGTAGTTTTGCAACAGATGGAGGGCTGCAGGTTGGGCACCCCTGCAAGTCTTAATCAACCTTCACTATAATGAATGGGAGGCATAAAAGGACTGGTACGCATCATTCTGGTTCCTTTTTTATATAATAATAATATTATTATTATTATTTTTATTATTATTTTACTGAAACTTCGTTCAAGACTTCATTTGAACGCTGTATGGAGACCCTTTGCTGTACAGCATTCAATTGTATGGGCTGCGCAGAGGTGAAATTCGTTCTTTGATTGTACAACTTGAAAACCATTTTAAAACAGTAATCAGAGGTCGGCTTCGATATTGACTGGTACCTTGATACCGATAGCTGACTTCAAATTGCAGTTTTAAAATGGTTCTCAAGTTGTACAATAAAATGCTATAGTTCTTCACGACTTAACGAATTTCACCTTCGCACAGCCCATACATTTGAATGCTGTAAAGAGACGGGTCTCCTTATAGCATTCGAACGAAGTTTTGAACAAAGCGACTTCGAATCTATGATCTGAAGTGCCCTTCGCTCAATTTGAAAGTGGAAAGTAACTTGGATAACTGGTAGATATAATGTAATGTTCAGGCGTTACATTGATATGCAGTGCTCACTTTTCCTACTGTCTCACTGCTAGAAAGATGTGCCAAGCAACTCCACCTGTGAGACCAGACTTATCACAGTCACTCCAGCAGGATATGCAGAGCTGGGTTTGAGGTGACTCCAGTGCTATGTTGGGTCCCCCGGACACCGTTGAGGTGTCATCACGTGTTGCTGCTCTCTGGAATGGATGATAAGGCGTGGTGCACCCCAATGGAAAATAAGTCCAGAGAGTCAGGGTTTGGAGTAACCAGTGTGCTTCTTTACTAGAGGAACTTAAGTGCAAAACAATACAGGCAATGCACTAAGCTGACTTCTCCAGTCTCCTCTCTGGCAGAAGAAGGTTTCGTGCTGAGGAAAACACTAAGCTAGCTGTCACTTTCTCTCCCCCAAAGGCTGATACACTGGCCAAAGGGTTGGTGTCCCAGGGTCTGCGGCTCAGTCATCGGGCAAGTATCCCCATCTCAGAGTCTTCTTGTGGTCACACATGATGTCTGAAAGTGTCTCTATCTGCAGACCTCTAGGGGCTCTGACTGCTGTACTTTTAGACAGGTTCTTAATGATCCAAAACCTGTTAGTGGGAGGAGTGAAACTGGAGAAGCACAGACTAACAGAAACAATGTTGCAGTTCAAGGTTGCCATAGATTTGTATTGTAACTGAATACAGGTCTATGGGAATGACCAAGAAGTTCACAGACGTCTGACAGAGCTAAATCAGACAGTCAAACGTTCAATTTGCCTGTTTTTTCCTCACCAAAACTTGCTCTGCATAGTCCCTTATGGTAACTGTGGAAAATTACGAGCTTCTCAGTGTACTGGCTGGAAAATCCCAAAGTTTCTCAGTATTAGCTGACTGTGCATTAACGCTTTCCACAGTGCAGAGTAAATACAGTACAATAACAGTGCAAATGAACATGATATATTAAAATAAACATATAAAATGCAGTTCAGCAATTTAAAGGGTTATCCTGGAAAAGATAATGATGACTTATCCTCAGAATAGGTCATCATTATCACATCAGCAAGGGTCCAAGTCCCGGCACCCCCGCCAATCAGCTGTTTCAGAGAGCCATTGCACTCACAGGACCTCTGTTGAGCAATGCAGGTTCCCAGCAGCTTTCCAAGGAGAGCGCCGTACATTGTACAGTGGCAGTGCTTGGTATTGCAGCTCAACCCCATTGACTTGAATGGGGCTGAGCTGCAACTAGGCCATGTGACTGATGTACAGTGATGTCACTGGCCTAGGAAGAGGCTGCAGCACTCAAGGCCTCTTCTAACAGCTGATCGATGGGGGTCTCGGGTGTCACATCCCCACAGATCTAAAACTGATTATCTATCCTGTGGATAAGTCATACATATCTTTTCTTGGATAACCCCTTTAAGACAGTATTGAAAACAATGGCATCAATCATAGGTAAATTAACCCTTCAAACTGCAGTAAAGCATGGGGTTGATGCACCCTGCTACTATTTTTAATGGTCTAACCTGTATGTCATCTTAAGTATTTTGTTCCAGGTCCTCTCCATAATGCGCATCTATAATCTTGTTATGCAACTGTTTATGACATGTAATGTACCTGGTTCACCAGGTTGGCCTCAAACACGACAGAGCTGTAAGTAGGTAGAATGGAGCTCTCCATTTCATTCCAACCCCCCCCCCCCCCCCACTGGAGAGAAGTGGCCTAGTCCTACTTCCTGCAGGAAGTGGGGGGACCAGTTAGAGTTAGTTTAGTTTACCCCTAGACAGGGGAAGGAAGTGCAGGGACACGTCACAGCCTGATGTGCCCACGCCAGCCAGAGCACCCTAAGCTCTACTGGCCATGGAAGCCTCAGGAGCCACTTTAGTCAGACTTAGACTAAAGAGTGGAGTGCAGCATAAAGAAGGAATCAAAGTTACTAAGCTAGCTTGTTAGTACAGCAGAGTCAGAGAAAGAGATAAAGCAGAGTTGAGTTTTCCTGCCAGTTTATGCTAAAGTCTGCTGGAACCAAGACAAAGCCTGAAAACTGTTTGAAGAAAGGTTTAATCATGTAAAGCTGCCATTGAACTTCATCTCAAGGTCTGGACTCGAGTTATTTATCCTTCGTCCCTCAATTAATCCCCCTATTAACTTCTTCGGTGCCAAAGCCTGGTGTCCAGCCGTATCCAGGTAGGAGCACCGTGACACACATAAAGAGACATTTAGGCTGCACCACACCACTCGGCATTCCTACTACACCTGGGACGTGATATAGAGGGCCCTGGGGGGCGGCGCCCGTTGCAATAGCTTTCCATATCGGGGGCAAATGTCCTGAAACGTCCATACTCCGAAGTAACCTTGCTCCAGACCACTACAGATTATACATGTGGTGCAGGGATAGAAAGTTTTCTCTTACTCAATACCAACAATTGGTTGACTTACTTTGGACAGAATTTTATGCAAAAAATGGTGCATCTTAGACCCTACCCCTCTTCTGGCAAAGCTCCACCTCTTTCCTCTATACCCCACCCAATTTTCAAGCATGTCGGAAAAAAGAATAGAAACCCCAGATGTGCCAATTTGCACCACCTTGTAGACAGATTTTTTTGCACAGACACATTAGTAAATCTGAGCAAGAGTAAATATTCATCAAATTTAAATACCATTTTTTTCGCTTTATAAGATGCACTTTTTTCCCCAAAAAATAAATAGGGAATAGGTGAAGCGCTGTGAGCGCTGACGGTACTCACCCTCCCTTGCCTTTTTCTCTGGGGCCGCAGAAGACAAGGAAGTACGACTGGAGGAGCGATCAGTGGACCTGGAGAGGAGTGGTACAGCAGGAGAGGTAAGTGAAGTTCTTTATTTTATCTCCGATCCAAGGGAGTAGCTATAGGGGGTGCAGAGGTAGCAGTCGCTCCTGGGCCCTGGAGCCTGAGGGGGCCCAAAGACCCTTGTGCAGCATAAAAAGACACCAGTATTTTAGAAAATGCATGCAGGTCAAGTTACACCTCTGGCTGGAGGGAAGGGGTTAGGTCAAGAATTTGGCATGAGGGCAGTGCCGTTTTATTTTTGCCTCAGGTAGCACAAAGGCTATGTGCTTCCCTGTCCCTGGCCACTGAGGGAAGGGGGGCCCAAGCTGAACTCTCGCACCAGGGCCCATGAGCCTTTAGCTACTCCCCTGCTCTGATCTGAGGTCTGATGGGGGTCTGGCATGGAAGTCTGATCTGAGGTCTGATGGGGGTCTGACATGGAAGTCTGATCTGAGGTCTGATGGGGGTCTGACATGGAAGTCTGATCTGAGGTCTGATGGGGGTCTGACATGGAGGTGAGAGGTGTGAGGGGGTTCTAACATGGAGGTCTGATGGGGGTCTGACATGGAGTTCTCATAGGGTTGTGGCATGGAAGTCTGATCTGAGGTCTGATGGGGGTCTGACATGGGGGTTTGATGGGGGTCTGACATGGAGTTAACATAGGGTTATGGCATGGAGGAGTGATGGGGGTCTGACATGGAGGTCTGATGGGAATTTGACATGGAGGTCTGATGGGGGTCTGACATGGAGTTCCTGATATGGGTGTCTGAACTGAGTTCCTGGTTTTGGGGTCTGATCTAAGGATCTGATGTGAGGTCTGGTGAAAAATATTTTTTTCTTATTTTCCTCCTCTAAAACCTGCGGTGCGTCTTATAAGGTGAAAAATATAGTAAATGTCAGAATGAGGGAAGTGAATACTGCTCAATAGCCCCATTGACTGTAATGGAGTCCATCAGATTTCGGAAGGCATCCCTAGCATTCTTCCAGGCACAACATAGCAGCATACTGTGCTATTTTGTTCAGCATCTATTATAAAATCTGTAATGAGACCATTATGTGAGACTTCAGCGCAGATGTGAATGAACCCAAAGACATGCATATTCCATTTGGAGAAGTAGAATTTATTAGCAGCTGAACTATTACTTAGCTAACCCTTCAATTAGTATAATGATACGGCGCCTCCAGCTGTCAGTTTATTAAGGCTTTTATGTTGTATTCCAAATCCACCCATCTCTGTTATACTGATTGAAAGATTGAATAGCAGCATTTACACATAATACACAAAGGTATTAGTCTCCCGCAGGCTAGACCCACATTACAGCTACTCATACATCATGGTAACACGTATCCTAGCCCAACAGGGCACTTCCGCACATGAGAAGGAGCTCATGTCAATCACTGAGATTTTGGCTCCGATTCCTCATTACTATTTGTTGATCATTTGGGAAAATATAAAAATTGCCCTGTGGATGATTTCGAACAATTATTCAGTAGGGGAAGAGGGGGGGGGGGTGAATGTTCGGCAGGGGAGATTCTGCTTGTAAATGACTTGACAAGTAAATCACAGAAATTAAAAATGTACAGACAAGATGAACGTCTCCTGATTGATATATTCTCAGAGCTTTCTCATGAGTCTGTTGGAATGAGGAAACCAAAGCTAATGAATACAAGTAGAATCGCAGAATTGATTTTTGCTTTTATGACTATTAGGGCCCGTTCACACGACCGTGTGAACAGGTCTGCATCTATTCTGCAATTTTGCGGAATAGATGTGGCCCCATTCACTTCAATGATCTGTTCCGTGCCGTGGCTCCACAAAAGGAAATAAAGCACGCACTGGTCGGCATCCGTGGTATTGCGGATCCGCGTTTTTGAGGATCCGCAATACGATGGCCGTCTGAACGGCCCCTTAAGGTCCATGCACCAGCCATTGTGACATGCACCACAAAGCTCATATGCTAATATCAGAAATCTCATGGGGAGATTTATCAAGACTGGAGATTTCTGCGGGAGGATGCACCTCGGATCTGCCTTAAATTTCTGGCTTTATTTGCACCAGAAAACTAGTGAAAATGAAGACAAAGGCTGACCACACCCCCTTCTCGCTCTTGTCACGCCCACTTTTGGGAGCTAACTAAATAATATATCCCCTGTCTGTGTAAAGTTGGCTATATGCACTCAAAACCGGTCAGCCAAATGATCATTTGACCAATAGCTATGTCTCCTGACTACACCATACACAAGGGGCGGGGAACCTCTGGCTCGCGGGACGCACCCTGCCAGAACATACTGTGAAAATGCTAATGACATCTGCCATTATGGAAGTGGTCATGTGCATGCGGAAGTCACAGGAAGGGGAGAACAGTGCATTGCTAGCTGTACTCACCTTCCCTGGTCTTCTTCCGGCCCCATGCTGTATCCTGACACGTACAGTGCCAGGACGCAGTGTGCGTAGACGTGCACTATGACCTGACGCTGTCTGTTGTCAGGTCACCATACAGCCCGGCAGGAAGAAGACCAGGGAGGGTAAGTGAATCTGCCAAGTTGCAGCGCCATCCGGAGCTGGAGAGGTAAGTTTATTCTTTAGTTATTTTAAATATGTGATCTGAGGTCTGATTGGGGCTGATTTTAGAGTGGGGGAGCATCTGATGGGGGTCTGATCCAAGGCAGGGGGGTCTAATCTGAGGCTGGGGGTCTCATAGGGGTCTGATCTGAGGCTGGGGGGCCTATTGTGGGTCTGATCTGAAGCTGGGGGGTCTGATCTGAGGCTGGGGGCTCTGATCTGAGGCTGGGGGGCCTATTGTGGGTCTGATCTGAAGCTGGGGGGTCTGATCTGAAGCTGGGGGGTCTGATCTGAGGCTGGGGGGCTCTGATCTGAGGCTGGAGGGCCTATTGGGGGTCTCATCTGAGGCTGAGGGGTCTGATGAGGGTCTAATCTGAGGCTGGGGGGTCTGATGGGGGCTGATCTGAAGCTAGGGAGGGTCTGATGGGGTATGATCTGAGGCTGAGGAGGTCTGATTGGGGTGTGATCTGAAGCTGGGGGTCTGATCTAAGACTGGGGAGGGTCTGATAGGAGGCTGATGGAGGTGGGGGCAGATCTGAGGCTGAGAAAGGGACAAAGGTAGGGACAGTGGCAAAGAAAGAGGCATAGACAGTGACAGAGTGAAATCGTGAAAGCGTGAAAGCTGGGTGAACCCCTCTCTGGACCCCTCTGGCTTAAGCTTGCCTGCCATTAATGCCAAATAAAGAACTAAATATATAACATTCTCAACTTAAAAATTAGACTGCTATGTGTGGTCAAAATGGCGCCTGTACTATTTGTAATATTTATAGTGCAGGCGCCATTTTGTGCTGCAAAAATACAGCACTCTAGATTTTTTTAATTGAAGCACAATTTCTGTAACTTACCCCTAAGTCACTTATATGTTTGACTAAATATAGCCATCAAATTTTTAAGTTGAGAATTTTGTATGGCCCCCGAACGATGTTACAAATATCCAAATGGCCCTCGGCAGCAAAAAGGTTCCTGACCCCTGCCATACACGTATGCATTGTGTGTATGTGTGTTCAACAGATAGAAAGAGGAGAAAGCCTCTGCCAGGCACTTCTAGCAGTGGCTTATCTCCTGGGAGAACAAAAGGATTGGGTGAAAAAAAAGCCATTATACCCTATCCTCTCCATTCCCAAAAAAAGATAGGTCACTAGCTCCCCATTCGTATTAGGTTGTCAGCCAAACTCACCGCTTTTGGTAGGTTCGGCTGACAATACACTAATGTGTATGGAGGCCTTAAGAGACATTGAGGCTGAGATTGAAAACAAACTAGCATCACCTAAAGCAAATTGGATAGGGGAGAGAATGACAGACGTGGATTCAGTTGTATCCAGGCTGATAAGTGATACATTTTATCCACAGTGATACATAGTAGCAGCATGGAGACTTGTGCTGCTGATACATCTAGATTACGGATGATTGCCTAGCTGGAATACAATTTGTAAAGTAGAAAACAAGTTGTAAAGTAGAATGCTTTCACCCGCTGATAACGATATCTTGAAAATAGAGAAGAATTGTAACACAAACTGTCGGAAAGCTTCATTATATAACGCAGGGCGCCAGATTTTTTTTTTACATTAGTGTTATCCATGGATTGGATTTGTTCCCATTTAGATGAATTCCATTTTACTAAGCAGCATGCAAGTAGCTCAAATCATCAATGAATCACTGAGCCACCCAGAGTAATGTTTCTGGTAGCCTTTTCAAGCCTCGATACTGGGTGGATAAATGATCCGCAGAAGATATAAAGCATATGTTTATCGCTGAACATCATTTTACGTGTTGGTGCATAACGTTTTTGTAACGGCAAATTTATTGCATAAATATTTTGTGCTGATTTATAGCTGGCATTATCGCCCAAAGCTGTATTCTCAGTGCTACAGAGTGCTTCAGAGCTGAATTCTATAGTATCTGCATAAAGCCTCTATCTGTAGTCTGTGTAGTATTCACTATTAACCGACATAAAACTCTCAGATTCCCTATTGATAAGCTGCTTGAATACGTACAACGGTCCATACCCTCAGCGATCCATACATTTAGTACTGGCTGTGCTGGGTATTTGTCCCATTCAGGTGGTACAGACCCTATAAACAGCTGATTAGCAGAGGTGCTGAGAGTCAGTGATCTAATATTGAACACCTATCCCAAGGATAGGTCATCAGTCTTAAAATCACAGAAAATCCCTTTAATACTTGACATTGATTTCCAATGTAAAAACCTGCCCCCGCAATCTATCTCCAAACTTTTAGCATGTACATGTTACTCACCACTCCCCTCGCTCTTGAGCTTATGTGTTTTGGGTTTCTGGGGCGACCCAACGCACAACAGCCACGTCATGCTCGGGGGTTATCTAAACTGTCTCCGACATCAGGATGCCACCTGAGTATTCATTTATTCAGAAAGCTCAGTGTCCCTGGTGCCGTAGCTACCTCAGCTGTGCTGCAACTCTACTTTACTGCTATATGCGTACAGCTCAGCATTGTATAGCAATACTAGAGTTCTGCTACACCATATGTGCCTAGGCTCTGCTTCATGGCTGTTTATCTCCTGTACAACTCATCATTGGACAGCACTACTGTAGCCCTACTATACCAAGTGTATCTCAGCTGTGTGTCTACAGCTCAGCACTGTTCAACACTATTGCAGCTTAGCTACTCTAAGTGTGATAAAGCACTGCTTCACAGCTCTGCATTGTACAGCAGCACTACAGCTCAGCTACACTGCTTCATGGCTGCACGTCCACAGCTCTGCATTGTACAGAACTACTTGAGCTCTGCTACACCAAGTGCTCCTGAACCCTGCTGCATTGGTTCTGCTCTAGTTACATCTCCTGTCCAGCTACATCTTCAGTACCGTTACATATCCGCTTCTGCTGCACACGTGTTTCTGCTCTGCTGCACCATCGCCACTTGTCCGTGATGCTCATGATCTGCTCATCCAGAGAGCCAAAACACCACATGATGGCACCTGCTTTTGCTGCTAGTTGTTATGTTGTATACAAATCATTGTATGGTAATACTGTCACAAAAATCACAGCAAGCACACAACAGGCCACCCACCAGGCCATGAGTGGGCACTATGACACTTACTACACTCATGGTCTTGGATGTGACTGTAAGGAGGCACTCCACTTCCACATCTGCCTATGCACTAGGCTACCAAGAAGTTAAGTGACCCCTAAAACACATTGCACATCCACACACCACTTTGCTACCATCCGTCCATCATGGCTGACATAATACCCAGGTACAAATGCACAATACTCATGGGGACGCACTGTGTTCTAGCAAAGTGGTCCCTAACCACCAGTCAGCAGCCCAGGACCGGGCCCTGGATGATTGTTTGCCGGTCAATCAGGGCCCTGGTGACAAGTGGGAGGCGGCAGGTCACAAGGAGATAAGCGCCTCCATTGTGATAACGCTGATCTCCATAGTCATCTGTATTGCCATCCTTAGGACAACGATACAGATTGCTGTCCGTACAGAGCAGTACACAGGCCGGAAGAGGCCTGCATCACATCTCTGCCAGCCTGATGGAGGTAAGTATATGTGTTTGTTTGTTTTTTTTTTTTTGTACAATACAGGAGAGGAGTGTGGGGGCACTTCTTACTGGCACATTTGTGGGGGGGCACTGTGGGGGCACTTTTTACTAGAACATTATTGTGTGCCACTATGGGGGCATCTACTGAGGCCACAAAGAAGGAATATTTTATATGGAGGCTTCTGTAAAGGGCATTTTATGTTATGTGTTATATATTTTAATATGCACCTTGTGTTTTGTTATGCGCGTGAATCAGTCAGCGCCGACCGAGGTCTCAGACCTTAAATAGCCTGTTAGGGTTAAGGCTTCCTCACAGTCATCATTAGGAAAGGCTAAGTGATATAAATTTCAAAGCTTTATAAATACCAAGACTCCTCTAACCTTGTCCCAAAAAACAGCAGACATGTTTCTTCTAAAATGAAAATGGTTGTGGCCCGCAAATCAGGAGAAGGCTATTTAGAACATAGCAAAGCGTTTGCCATTTGCTCAGTTCAAAATATAATTACGAAATGGCAGCTAACAAGAACAGTGGAGGTCAAGAGAAGGTGTGGAAGACCAAGAAAAATTTCAGAGACAGATTGCTAGAAAGGCAAATCAGAACCCCCCTTGACTGAAAAAAAGACCTTCAGGAAGATTTAGCAGACTTTGGAGTTGTGGTAGATTGTTCTACTGTTCAGCGACAGCTGCACAAATATGGCCTTCCTGGAAGAGTCAACAGATGAAAACCTCTTCTGCATCAAAATTCAGCGTCAGAAGTTTGCAAAAGAACATCTAAACAAGCCTGATGTATTTGGATACAAGTCCTGTGAATCGATGAGGTTAAAATAAAACTCTTTCGCCACAATGAGCAAAGGTATATTTGGAGAAAAAAAGAGCATAGAATTTCATGAAAAAAACACATCTCCAACCATTAATCATGGGAGTGGATCAATCATGCTTTGGGGTTTTGTTGCAGCCAATAGCACGGAGAACATTTTGTGGGTAGACGGAAGAATGGATTCAATGAAATTCCAGCAAATTCTGGAAGCAAACATAACACCAACTGTAAAAAAGCTGAAGTTGAAAAGAGGATGGTTTCTACAAATGAATAATGATCCTAAACACACCTTAAAATTCACAATAGACTACCTCAAAAGGTGCAAGCTAAAGGTTTTACAATGGTCCTCACAGTCCCCAGATGTGAACATCATTGAAAATCTATGGATAGACCTCAAAAGAACAGTACATGCAATATGCCCCAGGAAGCTCACAGAACTGGAAAACGTTTGCATGGAAGAATGGATGAAAATACCTCAAACAAGAATTGAAAGAATCTTGACTGGCTAAAGCATTTACAAGCTGTGATACTTGCCAAAGGGGGTACCCACTAGGTCAGGGGTACTCAACTGGGTTGCCAGCTGTCCGGACCCCTGCATGCAGGGTCTCACAGGGTGCCTCCTTCAGGTCGGCAGTGCTGTGAATGGTGAAGCAGGAAGACTTCTCCTGCTCCACCATTCAGCCTGCACAGATCGCGCTGCCGGCTGATGTGGGCGGAGCCTGCAGACTGGAAATCTGCATAAGCTCCGCTCACACCATGCTGCAGCGTGATCTGTGTCTGCAGTGAAGACAGAAGGACAGTGAGCTTTAGGAACGGGACAAGGTGAGTAGGTTCTGTGTTTTTTTTTTTTTTAATTCAGAGGGGGCACAGAGGACTTTATCACTATGGAGGGGGCACAGAGGACTTTATAACCATGGAGGGGGCACAGAGGGCTTTATAACTAAGGAGGGAGCACAGAGGCCTTAATAACTATGGAGGGGCACAGGGGGCTTTATCACCATAGAGGGGGCACAGAGGACTTTATTACCATGGAGGGGGGACAGAGGTCTTTTATTACTATGGAGGGGGCACAGAGGCATTACTACTATGGAGGGGGCACAGAGGGCATTACTACTATAAAGGGGGCACAGAGGGCATTGCTACTATGGAGGGGGCACAGAGGGCATTACTAATGTGAAGGGGCAAAATGGGCATTTTTACTATGGAGGGGGTACAATGGGCATTTTTTATTCTAGAGGGGGCACAGAAGGCGTTACTACTATGGAGGGGGCACAGAGGGCATTACTACTATGGAGGGAGCTCAGAGGGCATTACTAATGTGAAGGAGGCACAATGGACATTTTTACTCTGGAGGGGGCACAATGGACATTTATATTCTGGAGGGGGCACACTGGGCATTTTTATTCTGGAGGGGGCACAATGGGCATTTTTATTCTGGAGGGGCACAATGGGCATTTTTATTCTGGAGGGGGCACAATGGGCATTGCAAAAGTGAAAGGGGCTCAATGGGCATTGATAATGTGAAGGGGCACAAGAGGGCACAGAGGGCATTATTCCTCTGAATGGGGCACAGCGCACAGAGGGCATTACTACTATTAAGGCTACACGCCACTGGTGTTGTCCCTCCTTATATATTTTTTTGTTTTGCAGCAGACTCAGGTAGGTGGACCTTTACCAAAAGTACTTGAGTACCCCTGCACTAGGTACTAACCATGCAGTGTGCCCAAAGTTTTGCTTTGGTCCTTTTCCTTTTTTGTTAGTTTGAAAATGTAAAAGATAAAAATAAAAAATTGTTTTTGCTTAAAATACAAAGAAAATGTGTTACCTTTAATTTTATTCCTTTTGGTGATCATTTCATCTTCAACTTGGTTAACTGTTCACAGTAACAGTAATTTTGACCAGGGGTGGCCACAATTTGTATGCCACTGAATCTCTGGGTTCTGACCATGTGTGGTTTTCAGTAAGGAATTTTAAAGGGGTCTTAACTGGCCTCCTTACCCTCCTCAGTCATGTGGTAATGTGAATAAAGGTGGAAAGTTTTATGGAATAATTCTAATCTGAGGCACAACTTCATGTAGGTAAAGGATAAAGAAAACATGACCGGACAATTATGCGGGATATTTTTACCAACCCAAGCATACCAAACACGAATATGAAATATTAATCCATTCAGTAGGTTTTCTGGGACCGAAAAGCCTGGGGATGTGATCAAGGATCACAATTTGTCACCCTCATTCTCTTTGACAGTAAGTGTTTTTGGCTTGAAATATGCAAATTTTGATGCTCATAAGCCGCCTGGGACAAACAGACAACCATTTAGACGTATCAAGGTTGTATAAAATAATCACATTATGTGATATTTGTGTTTATTCTGACTCATTATTGTAGGATCTTTGAGATAAGTCGTCTGGCATTTACAAGCTTGGTATTATCTCCGTTAAAACAATATTCTCGCATACAGTTATTCACTTTAATTATCTCTTTGAGTAGGCAGATGGTTTTGCATCTGACATGAGACATTATAACAAACCGTGTTGGGCCTTGGCTTAATGAAATCTGTGCAAAAGCGCAATATCCTCTTCAAACGATTCTGTCAAATTAAACAGCAGATGTGTTTACGTTCAGGCATTTCAACCACTAACCAGTACGTTGGTTGCTACAGGCAAAAACATGTCAATTTCAATGATATTCCAGGCTAGGTTCACATATAACTTTCTTTGTTCAAATTAGATTTTTTTGTGCAATAAGTTTGGATCTGGTTGTGCCACATTGTATTATTGTTTGAAATGTGTCACTTGTAGTGAAATTCTAAAGAAATGATTTTCAAACTTTTTCCATGAGAGAACTCCTGAACTTCACTTCCAGGGAACCCCTACTTCCTCTAATTCAGTCCAAACTTAGTATAAGTATCAATAAATCTCTATAATAGTCTATATTTTCCAAAAAGTTTTGTTCCAAAATTTTGTCGATTCAATTTGGGCAATTTTCTCAAAATTGGCATCAGTTGGGAGGTGTCAAAAAGCGAAAATTCTTTGACAATTTTGCAACATGTAAATTTTGATGTTTTTTTTTAGCGTTTACGTCATCCTTTGCAACTGGGGAGAATCTGCATCAAAATCAACAAAATCTGCAAGTAACATTTTGTATTTTGTTTGGATTTTGGTGCAGATTTGGTATGGAAATGCCTAGGAATTCTTTTTGAAAAACTTGGGCAGTGGCATAACTAGAAATGACTGGGCCCCACAGAACATTTTTGAATGGGGTCCCCCTCCCCCACTAGAAACTTCTTCACAACCCCCACTCCACTGGCTAGTCTAGATGGCTCTCGAAGTCGCTCCATTTGTTTCCTACAGTGTCACTGTATATAATGTCATTGTATAATACTGTTTTAGTCTTCCTCTTGTATGGGCCCCTTCTGAGTTTGGGCCCCAAAGCAGCCGCTTCCCCTGCTTCCCTTATAGCTACACCCCTGGCCTTGGGGAACATGCACATACAGCTACATGCACACAAACCTATTTTGTTTCCGTGTCCTTTCCGGTTTTTTTTTATTGGATGAGGACCCATTCATTTCAATGGGTCCGCAAAAAATGCAGACAGCATAACGTGTGTTGTCCGCTTCCATATGTCCGTTCCGCAGCCCCGCAAAAAAAATAGAGCATGTCTTATTCTTGCATTTTTTAAAGAAAAGGATAGACATTGTTACAATGGATCCGCAAAAAAAAAAAACGGATGCAATACGGATGCCAAAAGGACATCATCCGTATTTTTTGGAGATCAGTGTTTTGTGGATCGCAAAACACATACGATTGTGTGAATGTAGCCTAACAGTGTAGTTTATTCAGATTTTCTGCACAGATTTATGTGCAGTTTTCCTGCCTTTCTGCACCAAAATCCGCATGTGTTACTTTCAGATTTTGTCACAGATTTTGATGTAAATTTGCTACAGGTCTCAGCATTATTGTTTCCTATGTGTTCCTTCCTTGCTTCCTACCCTTATTGTTTCCTTTCCCTCTGCTCTGGTTTGCCTCTCCTGCACTATCCTGTGATCCTTCTATTAAATTTCGCTTGCAAATAAGCAAGGAGGGCCACATTTATGTTTAAAACTACCTTTAGGAATTATCCACAAGTTTGCCATAGCAAAAACATGTGTTTTTTAACTGCTTTTGATTTGCAACCCAAGACATGAATAGGGGAACATCAGTGCTCCTAATATTCCTGTCAAGACGAGATGGGTAAGTGGCAATTCTTCCTAAATAAAGTGGACACATGGACATTTTCTCTCCAAATCCCCAACCCCTAGATCTGAAGGTAGTAATACAACTCACGCAGTGATTATGGTTCTCTTTCTGCAGCTGCCACTTGAAAGATTTTTGGCAGCTTTAGAAAACCTTGCGCAGCATTGTGCTTGACAAATTATATCTCTGCCCAAAGATAACGTATAATCTGGTGAGAAATAACAGAGGTGAAATCATCTCACCAAGTGGAGCTTTTCATTACTCTGTAAAAGTACCACATGCTACACACCGGTATTAAAGAGGACCTTTCACCGCTCCGGACATTATCATATAACTAGCGGGTTGTGTAGGGCATAGTGAAGTCATGTTACAGCCCTTACTATTTTCTCCATTCATCACTCCGTTCCCCCGCTGTACCCCCCCCCGTACTGATTTCCCGCCTGGTATGTAAATTCCTACCATAAGTGCAGGGAGGAGGAGACGGCCGTGTTTCTCAATGGGCTGTGAGATGAGCAATAGCAAGGAGAAGGAGACATCAATTGAGAAACACGGTCGTCTCCTCCTCCCTGTACCGATGGTATGAATTTAAATACCATGTGGGAAATCAATACGGGGGGCACAGCGGGGGAACGGAGCAACGAATAGTGAAAATAGTAAGCGCTGTAACATGACATCACTATGCCCTACAAAACCCACTAGTTATATGATAATGTCCAGACCGGTGAAAGGTCCTCTTTAAAGTCACCTCCCGGATGACACTTAACTTACTATTTTGCTATTAAAATCATCTGGGTAAAATTAAGCATGCATGAAGATCCAGTCAGCTCACAGTGTTTGCAAAGGTTCTTCCTAGGGGCTCATTCACATGATCGTGACCAGGCAGGAAACATGGTCCCCGTAGGCTCCCCATAGGAACATAAATTCCTATGATGCAGTCAGTTTGGATCAAGAATGTTGCAAATGGTCCTGGAGATATGGCCGACACACAAACCGTGTTTGCTGGGCCAATCCTGGTCATGAGCAGGAGCCCTAACTGTGTGCGCGGGGGCCCCAGAAGCCAACATGATGAAACAGATTCATAGAGAAACCAGCACCACTCAAAATCCAGTATTCACAAACATCCATGCTTCGTACATAGGGTTCCATAATAAAAAAACATTTATGCGTTTCGAAGACTGAATTGCTCCACAGATAAAGAGATATTCTGACATTGCAGAAAGGTTCAGCAGAAAGCCGCACTCATAACCTGCAGTGGTAGTGGCTATGATGGTGGCAGCGGTACTCATACTTCACTATGGCACTCCTCTCCTTGATTCTACCAGGACCATGCAGTGATAGGAGGGCACTCCCCCTTCTTCCCTCAGAGCACACACTGGTATTGAGGCTCCTGCCTGGTAGTAGTTGGGGTGGCCCTGATCGCAGATATTTGGAAGGGTGCAAGGCAGGAGGTCAGATGTTGAGGGCTGGAGGATGTATGGTGGAGTCAATGACCAGGCCCATTGGTTGCAATAAGTAAAGTTTTTCTTTACGGAGTTGATGATAGCAGCAGTAGTACATGTACTAGCAAAAGGCACAGTTCATAAGTATATTACAGTGTAGTATTTTCTCAATAGTTGTGTACAGGCAGCAACAATGGTGGTAGTAGTAGCAGTCCTGAGTCTCTCTCAGAACTTTTGCAATCTTTCCGAGATAATCATAGGCATGATATAGTGTTCTTGTTAATACTTTCTGCAGTTCCCAGGGTGCGGATATAAGATCTGATGGCCAGTCCACCTCAAAATGTGGCAGGTCACCAAGGCAATATTCTCTTTCCACAGCAGCAAAGTCTTTCTGCCATAAACGAGCGAAAACCTTGCTGTTGTTGTCCACAGCCTTGATGGTTTTTTCTATAGACATCTGATCCCTTGCCTTCAGGGGTACTCTGGTAGTAGAGGTGCTTCTTTGGCAGCTGTAGTCTCACAGACAGAGGTCCTCTAGACTTGGGCCTGGTCTGCAGGAATCCTCACATACATGTCCTTCCTGTAGCTCTGAGTTGACCACTAACCAGTCTGCCAATATTAACCATATATTTCCCATAATTGCTATTTGGGATACACAGTGCATTGACAGGTATGTGCTTTAACAGCAAACCACAACATTTAACTTGGTAGCATGCAATTAACCATTTTAATATTAATTAACCCTTTGCAGTTGCACTGCGCAGGGTGTCTGACCTCCACCAATCTAATATTGATGGCCTATCCTAAGCTTCCCCTTAATAAATGTGTATTCTTTTGCAGGGGAGAAGGAAGCGCATGTGATTGTATCTACTGTATGAGTGTATTCATTTATATTATAACTATTACGTGCATGATCGAGTTGTTAAGTACCGTGCTGTTAAGTTTACTGCCAATTTCACATACAGTATAACTTTCTGTTCTTGTACTCTGTTGTACGGCATGATGGTTTCTTATGTTGCACTCAGTCCAGTTGCATGGCGCTGCAGATGTCCAGCCCTAACACTGTGAAAGGTGTGGGTGATGGGTGATTGGTTCAGGCCCATGTCAGGGCCCAATTTTGCAGGAGAACTACCTTACTGATGATGACCTGTGGCAAGTTAAGATAAGAATCAGCCTTCCATCCATGGAGAACGTTGTAGTGGGGTGCAGGCTTACTGCCAGTAACAGTGCCCGCTGTGATACAGAGTGATTAGGGTGTAGTGTAAGAGAACCATCTCGCTAGCGCCACCTTCTGGAAGTCTGACTTTTTAACAAACATTCGGACATGACTATTTTCCCTTGTCATGTCCCAAGACTTGTTTAAAAGTTGGACTTTGACTCAGGAAGCCACTTCCAAAACATGGTTCTATTGAGATGGTTCTTTTTTCCTGGGAGATACCTCTTTGTGAATTAAATCAATGATGTTGAAATGGTCATACCATAAACCATTTCATTTATAACTGGACTGTGAAGTAAAAAAATTAGGTGAAGGAAGAAGATGGAGAATATATAAGCAATGTCATATTTTTGATGCTGGCAGCTTTTGAGCTATAATCAACTATACACATGATTTTGTAAACTGTTTTCCTTGAAGTTGGTATCTAAATGAATGAGCTTGAAGAAAGGGCCATAAAACACTTCTTGTGCCTCTTCTGTATTTCTAGCACATCTGCTTTCATCTAGACATTAGTAGCTTGTAGACTGATTTATACTCTCTTCAGTGAGAAGAGATTTTTCATCTGATTTCAGTCTTTCAGTCTTTGCTGTACATAAAACTGAAATACATTGGGTCAGGAAGAACGCTGATCTGCTCACTCTTACCTTGGGAGTACCTTAAACCTAGATTTTGGCAACACAGTTCAGCTATCTAACTGTAATCTGTTAACCCTGTGCTACTTTTCATGACTTTAGACCAATCTGAGCCATAGGACCATTCCTCTCTTTCATCTATCACATGTCATTAGCTTCAAGAAACCTTAACCGGTGGCAATTAATCTATAAATCCCAAGCTTTTGAAGATTCACCTATGGTTCACTTGTGGTTTACTTGATATGCTAAAAGAAACAGAATCATCCTTTGTTTATCAGTCTGAAGCATTTTCTACATGATCCTTATGTAGTGCCCTCGAACAAGTGTACTTTGGACCCTATTGCTACTATGCAAAGCCTTCAACTCAATACTTTAGTGCACTTAAAAGGGTTAATTTGCACTATGAGTTATGCTTTTGTGTGCACTTACACTGTTTTATATTGTTGAACTGCATTTTGTATGTTTATTGTAATATGTCCTGTTCAGTTGCACTATTATTGCACTATATTTGCACTGCACTGTGGAAAGGGTTAACGCACAGCAGTGAATACTGAAAGACTTTATGACTTTTCTATGTAGGCACTGAGAGGTTAGCAATCTTCCACAGTTACTATAAGAGACTATGCAAAGTTTTGGAGGGAAATAGACACACTGAGCTTTTGGTTTAGCTCCATCTGAAGAATTTTTTTCTGTTTTGAAAAACTGCTTAGTAATTTCCATAGACTTGTATCGAAGCTCTCTGACAGACTGAAATTGCAACATTTTTTCTGTTTAGGCTGTGTTCTCCACTCCACCCCTCCCATGAGAGGGTTATAGTTTGGTTAGAATCTGTATATAAGGAGAGCAGTAGAGACCGTAGTTATCTGCAGACAGGGACCAGTGTTTAATAGAACAGATTCTGCCATACTGCACAAGTAACCAGAAGAAGACGGTGAGACAAAGATACTCTGTCACAGATCCTGGGTCACCAGCCCTTTGACCAGACATCCAACCAGACAACTCAGTCGCAAACTCTGGGCCACCAGCCCTTTGACCAGGGTGCCACCCTTCTGAGAGAGAGAGGGACAGCTAACTCAGGACTTTCCTCAGCATCAAACCCTTTTTCTGCCAGGGAGGAGACTGGAGAAGCCAGCCCAGTGCCTTGCCTGTATTGTTTTGCACTTGAGTTCCTCTAGACGCACACTAGTTTACTGCAGACCTTGATTCTCTGGACTTATTTCCCTTTGTGTGCACTATGCCCTACCATTCCCTATGGAGAGCACACTTCGAAGGTGATCGGGGGACCCAGGGTAGTGTTGGGACCTCCCTAAACCCAGCCACTGCACTTATAAAGTCTTGTCAAAATAATTAAGGGAACACAGGGTAAGGCTACTTTCACACTAGTGGCAGCCCGGATCCGGCAGGTGAAGGGTGCCACCGGATCCGGGCTGCCGCAGGGACATGTGTGGGGCCGGAACCGCGCTCTGGCCCCACACATGTCACACAGTACATACACACATACACACACACATATACACATACAAATACACATACATACTTACATTCTCCCGGCAGGTCTCCACAGCACAGTACAGGAGCAGGACGGCGCGCACATAGGACGATTCCCCACAGCGCCCTCTGCTGGGCGCAGGGTGGAATCGTCCTATGTGTGTACCGTCCTGCTCCTCCTGCGCTATGGTGACCTGCCAGGAGCATGTAAGTATGTATGTGTATTTGTATGTGTATATGTCTGTGTATGTTTATGTGTATGTCTGTATATGTGTATGTCTGTATATCTGTATGTGTGTATGTGACGGATCCGTCATGAACTCCATTGAAAGTCAATGGAGGACGGATCCGTTCACCCTTGTATCACACCAGACGGATCCGTCCCCATTGACTTTAATCGGGGGTCATTCCGGATCCGTCTTGGTGCGGATGCCTGGACCGGAGAGCAAACCGCAGCATGCTTCTAGGAGCATTCCGTTGTCTTCAATTCAGTTTTGTCCCCATTGACAATGAATGGGGACAAAACTGAAGTGTTTTATTCCGGTATTGAGCCCCCTATGACGGAACTCAATACCGGAATTATAAAACGCTAGTGTGAAAGTAGCCTTAAACATATGTTTATCTCTTCCATCTTTGACTACTGGTTGGCTGAGGGGGTGAGGCTTAGAAAAAGTGGCGGGGCTTAACAATCTTTTTCCTCCTGCAGAAAGGTCGGGAAAGGGGGGAGGGGGCTCTTGCTCCAGCCAGCTGTCTTCTAGGACATTGAGGCGTTTTCCAATTCAGAGGGTGCATGTACAAATCAAATAAGACATCACAGAATTACAGGCTAATATACAATTGAAAAACCAGGAGTGAGGTCCCTGCTCGCAAGAACTTACAATCTTGAAGGAAACAGGGGTGACACAAAAGGTAAAACTGCTTGTTTTCTTTAGTGGTCCGACCACCTTTGTAGTAGAGTGGTGCAAATAATTTGCATTGTAAGTATTCAATGTATTTTTTATATTATTTGTAATGTATTCTGTAATGTATTAAAATTATTTTTCTTTACATTTTACAGCATTTGTATTCTGTGTCATTATGAACATAAAATAAAGAAAAAATAGTAACATGATACAGTATACAGTTTTAAATGTATAATTTTTTTCACTTCACCCATACTTGCTACTTTGTGTTGGTCTATCACATAAAAGCCCAATAAAATACATGTTTGTGGGTGTAACATGAAGTGGACAAATTCAAGGGTTATGAATATTTTTCAAGGCACTGTACATAAAAACTAATTTGTTTGTCCAAATGAAGATATAATTGCTAAGAATTGTGTTGGAGTATACGTATAGGGCACTATCATAGCTGACAAAAATGTTATGTCTGTCAAAAATACTTCATCCATACAGTAAAGGTTACCCACCAAAGGCAGACACAAGAACCTAGAGGGATTTCCAAGTGCCTTGGTGCCCCCAACAGTGGGAGATGGTCTTAATTATACAGACTTGTGTTCAAGTTTAGTGAGAGCATTTCTATCATACTCCTTGGGGTCTAGAATGGTTTAGTATTGGATATAATTTCATTTGGAAGTTTATGCTGCTTTAGTAGGGGTTGTCCCATCTGGACATTTATGTCATGTTCTCAGGATATGCCATGAATGTATGAGATGGCCCTATCTAAATATTTATGGCATATCCATAAGTGTCTGCTAGGTATGGGTCCTACCTCTGGGACCTACTGATACCTATAGAACAGTGCTCTGTCTTGTGCTGCCATTAATGGAGAGGTGTCCATTCATGCTTGGTTCTCTCCATTCCTTGCTGTGGGACCTCCGAAGATAGCCAGGACTCTCAGGAGTGCCTCTCCATTCAAGGTCCCAGGGGTAGGACCCATACCTAACAGACACTTATGGTATATTCTGTGGATATGTTAAAAATATCCCCATGAACCATCCCTGGAGGTCTTTGGTGACTTAGCAATTAACAATTTACCTTTTACTGTAATATTATTATTATGATTATATTTATATTGTTTATGATGGGTGAGTGGTGGTCTTGGACAGAAAAAACCTATGATTTCATTTTATTTAATAATTCTTTTAAAGGTCAGAGTTCTGGCTTATTTTTTTTATAAATCCCTTCCTTCCCATCACACATCTATAGTGTATCCAAAACTGTATTCTTGCTGCTTTTACTAGGAGGAGCTCACAGCCTAGGGATTTCTGCAGCTCTCACTGAGCATGTGAGCTCCCCCTAGTGGTGGCAAAGACTGAGCTGGTAAGAAAAGGGGGTATAATCAACAGCATTTGAGGCAATACCAACATATACTGGCTAATTGAGTGTTACACTTGTTGGAGGAGTCCAAACGTGGTGTGAACCTAGCCCTAGCTGAACCGCCTATTATGAATCTAAAGCAGTCCAAGATCCTGTGCGATCTCATATTGATTTACACTTCAGCTCTGTTTACTTGCTGTTTTTAAACACAAACCCACAACCAAATGTAGGAAATAGTTAATCTAATTTCAAATGTCGGAAGGCTTCACCCCTAATAAGAAGCTTAGGTGGCTTGTAGTGTTCTTCTCCTAGACACATTAAATGTCTGTGTGAGGGCTAGACTGGTATAGGCTAGGCACTGAGTATATAATATATGGCTCCAGGTACTTGCTGAGATTGATGAGTTCCTCACTAGAGGTCACAGAGGTGGATGTTAGACAGGTGTAAAAGAAACGTCTAAAACCATGAATTGCTTTTTCTGTGGCCTCACAGGAACATGTCGCCCCCTCCCGATCCAGAGGGTTTCCCGCTGCGAGAAACTCTGTAATTTATTTATTTTGCTGTTAGCTAAACTGTCTGGTGCAATGATGCATGGACAACCTGAAGTTCTCCCGCATGCTGTCCACAACCAAATTACCATTTCATTAAAATGTCAGTGAAATTTGATTTCAAAGGTACCTTCAGGATCTTCTGTGTTTTGCCTGTAGGAAAGGTAGAATGAGGTAATAGGAAAGAAAAGTACAAGGAAAACAACAGGTTATTTGGTACTTATATATAAAAGGGCCGTAGTCTTCTGTTATTACGGAGGTATTCCCACCTGGGATATTGATGGTGTATCACTAGGATATGCCATCAATGTCAGACAGGTCTGGGACCTGCTACTATCTCAAGGACTGGTCCCCTGAAAGGTACAGAGAGCACACCGCACATGCCCTGTCAGTCTCCATTCACCTCTATGGAAGTTCCAAAAATAGCCAAGCTGGCTTGGCTACTTCTGGCAGCCCAATAGTGGTGAATGGAGAGTTGGCTCACTCGGCTATTTTCATAACTCCCATATTGATGAAAGGAAAAGCACACCGCTCATGCATGATGCGCCCTCCTTCACATCTGGGGCCCCATTCTCTACATAGGAACAGGACCCAGAGGTGGGACTAGCACATACCTGATCCATGCAAAATGCTATCAATGTCCCTGATGGCCTAACCCCTTTAATATATCACAAACAGGCATTGGCCTGATGTCATCTCTGGTGACCCTATTCTAATTTTATGCAATGTTCTTATTAATGGGGGGGGGTTAGGGAGTGGTAGTGGGTGCATGGGGTTGCAGGAGTAGGAGTCACACTTGGCCTCTGGTGCCCTACGAAGCCCAAAGGCCACTCTGCCGCATAGGAAGATACCATTATCATACTTACCAACAGTGCAGTTGGTAAATTCGTGAGGCTCTGCCTTGGGGAAGACCAAAAAGTCGCCTATTTGTGGGAAGGCTTACAAGCCCTGTCCGTTTATGGCCCAGGACAGTCCTAAGTTGGAGGGACTCTTTCTGGAAAAAGGTTCCCTGCAAATTCAGGACTGTTCGCAACTGTGTCTTATTAATGACAATTGATAGATGGGGGTACCTGTTACAGATTTTGCATTGAAGCTTCAGGTTAAGCTTTACTATCAAAGATAATTTTATCTTTGTAGTTGTTATTAGAGGAGTTTTCCGATCAGAGACAATCCCTTTCAAAAAGCATCTCCCGCTCCCCGCTCCCCGGACTGATGTGCTGCAATTTGAGAGAAGCTATGGCCAGCCAGGCATTTCCGCAACAGCAGCCCCCGCTGGGGAAAAGTAGTATTGCAAGGAGGCCATTCAGATAAATGGCTGTACAGGAGGGGCGTCCCTCCATTTCTATGTCCTAATAGGGCTATTATTATCGGTTTTAAAAACTATATACTGAAATTATTTTTTTCTGTTTTAATTTCCTTTATAGATATATATAATTTTTATTTATTTTTTTTATCTATTTTCTGTATATGATTATATGAGCAGCCATCCTGTCTGAGCTGCTGCTGTGACCTGCACTTCAGAGATTTGCTCTACCTGGACATAGGAAACCTTAGTCAAAAAAATCAACCTATTGACTTCTATAGTAGATTGCTATGGTTATGCTTTGTGACATGAGAAGGGATCAACATTAGGAGTAGTTGACATGTGTCCATCATCCAATGGTGGATCCTGTATTTTTGCCTCTAGATTTATAACAGAAGTGTTACCTTTCATTATGACTCTGCCTGTGATGATAATGAAGGGACTGTTGACAAGTGATCTCCATAGGGGATGGGAGCCTATTGTGAGGGCCCAGTCTGGTAGTGATGCTTATTCTCCTTTTTGGCTGTGTCAGTGCAGTATCTCCCATGTAGGTAGACCTCGCAAATGCTATGGGGGTGAGGTGGCCCAGTGCTGAACACCTTCTTCTGTTCCTGACATGAAAACACTGAAGCACATCACTAAGGGGAGATCAGTACAAAGATCTTTAATGCTTCCATTGCAGTCAATGGTAACCGTATAAATTCATATACATTAAGCTTCCCCTAGTGATGGCTTCAGACACAGATCTGTATGGGGGAGATTTATATTTGTATTTGTGCCAGTTGAGAAATATGATGTTCAGAATAAGTGCCATACCTATGAAGCATCTGTTACACTTTTTCCAATATAGAAGTTGAATTAAGAGGGTGAGGCTGAAGGTGATTTACTTTAATACAATTTTTTTTAATTAAAATTACTTCTAGTCAATAAAAAAACATAAACTCACTGGAAATTGGGGAAGGGGGGGGGGGGTCGCACTTTGCATTTCCTGGGAGTGTTTGATGCTTGCGTACTGGGAAACTGGGAGGGGGAGCGGGGGGGGGCATACTATGTTTTGCTATGGTGTGGTGTCCTATGAGATGTGTTTTTTTTTTTACAAAAGTGACAAAAGCAAGTGCAGCCATATTGAGAAATCTTGCTTTGTTATTCCTAGAACATGCTGACAAGATGACAGACGATCTGCAGTCTCTAAGAACTGACCGATGTCCTACAATGAGGAAAAAAATGTTTTTCTCATTTATTGGTGTGTGCTGGGCCATATAGCCTGTGTTCAATTACTACACATTACATTAGTAAAAAATGAATGGCAGCGTAATGACTACAGATTTGCTGACTCTTCACCAATATCCTGATTTTGGAGCGTTAGCATAAATGTCAGTGTCTCACTTGTAACGAGACATAAAAACTGATTTACAACTTTCTGGCTTCAATCCTAGGGTTCTTATTAAGCCTCCCGTCTTTGATATCACAAGAGTACCTTTCGGTTTTGTTTGCATGAATAATTGAGAAAGAAATCACTTTCTGTAAGAAAAACCACAGTATAGTAGCAATTCCCATACAGTAGTAACTCTTATAAGATAAATGGATATAAAATATTGCTTAATGTAGTGTTTATATTTTTTTAAAGGACATCTGTCCGCAGATTTGTACCTATGACACTGGCTGACCTGTTACATGACAAGACATGACAAGACATCTGTGTTGGTCCCATGTTCATATGTGTCCGCATTGCTGAGAAAAATGATGTTTTATTATATGCAAATGAGCCTCTAGGAGCAATGGGGGCGTTGTCATTACACCTAGAGACTCTGCTCTCTCTGCAAAAGCCACGCCCTCTGCACTTTGCAGGCGTAATGATGTTTTTACTGCCTAGCCCTATCAATCATATGGGGGGCAATTTTGCCTCATTTTCTGGCACTTTTGTCCCACAGACATCCATTTCAATGATCAGTGACTGTCAGGTACATACATGGTAATCTAATTTGCAAGAGAAGTTTGAGGTAGTCTGAACCCCTCCTGATCAGTGGCTGAAGCTGCTTCCCTCTCCGTTCACAGTACTTTATGCTGCACCTCTGCCTGCTCAGATTGGCTGCTGCATATAAGTACAAGCCCAGCACTAGTATTGAGCGAATCGGGTTCGGACTGCTGTATCCGAACCCGATTAGTTTAAAAACTTCATTAACAATATAGCCTCTGTACTACCGTAAAATGTATGGACTCCGCAGAGGTCTTTGCGATCTTGCTGCAAATATGGAGAGACTTGCTTCGTCTTGCATCTATGACGTGACACTTCAGTTATGCGCATAAATTACAGTGTCAAAATCCGAACCTGAACTTAGCTTTGTGCCTCATTAATGAAGCCAAGTTCAGCTTCTGATTTTGATACTGTAATTTATGCGCATACTGAAGTGCCACGTCATAGACGTGAGACAAAGCAGGTCTTGCGATATTTGCAGCAAGATCGCAAAGACCTCTGTGGAGCCCATACATTTTACTGTAGTATGGAGGCTATATTGTTAATGATGTTTTCAAACTAATCGGGTTCGGATACAGCAGTCCGAACTCGATTCGCTCAACACTACTTAGCATACTCACCAGGAAGTCAGTGCTTGGACAGCGGATTTCACTTATGGCAAATATAGAAAGATTAAAGGGGTTGTACGAGTTCAGAGCTGAACCCGGACATATCCCCATCTTCACCCCTCCATCCTCCCTGATGTGAGCATCAGAGCATTTCATGCTCCAATGCTCTCCTTTGCTGTCACGATCTGGTGTGGAGGGAATAGCCACACCAAGCATAAGAGGGAAGGGAAAAGACCAAACAAGGGAAACGGTCACCTTCTGCAGGTAACCCTGAAACTAGGCCCTGACTGACTACCAGTATGAACAGGCCTTAGTGGTAGGAGAGTTCATACACAGGAACCTAATAACAAACTCACCCTATAGAACCCTGCAGCTAGTGACAGGGGAAAGAGTCAACCCGTTCCTCCAAGAGGACGGATGAACAGGAGACTCCAGAAGGCAAAACCACAACAGGGAAAAGTAGGATAAACACAATAGGGAAAATGACACTTATCTTAATGCAGATATTGCAGCAACCGGATCTCAGCCGAGAACAACACCACACACAACAAAGTCAGCAGAAAGTATAAACCGCAAGGAATACTGGGAGAGGAAGGGATAAATAGGGGAAAGATAATCACCACACTCGCAACAGCTGAGGGGAAGGGGTGTGGTAAACAGCAACCAAACCAAGAGGAAAACATGTCAAATTATGTCACTTTTGAAAGCCTAGCCGAACGCCTGCAACCTGATGCAGGCACATTTGTGACATTTGCCCTGTGCTGAATCGCGCAGGACAAAGGCTTTTTTGGAGATCCGGTGACGTACCGTAAGCTAGGCAGAGGTTTCTGACTACAGGGAGCCCGATGATGTCGCCGGCACTAATGGGCAGGCTTTAGCAGCCTAGCCTGTAAAACGGCCTGAAAGCATGAAATGCTCCGATGCTCATATCAGGAGGGCCGCCTGGGTCAAAATGGGGATATGTCCACTTTAATAACTACAAGAAACTAAATTCTAAGTGAAGCACATGCAAAGAAGGAAATGAGCATCAGTATGGGGGAATGGGGGATGGAGATCCCCTTTAAATACGTTTTACTGATAGCCTACCCTCTGGATAGGTCATTAGTAGCACTGCAGCCTTCTCACAGCTTTCCCTAGTCCACGTAATGTCACGTTCATCGGTCACATAGCCTAGGCGCAGCTCAGCCACACTGAAATAAATGGGGCTGAGCAGCAATACCAAGCTCTGCCACTACCAAATTGATGGCGCTGTGCTTGATGAGCTGAGAGAAGGCCGTGGTCCTACTGGGAGCAGCTCAGCCTTCTCAAACAGCTGGTTGGCGGGGGTCCCAGGTATCGATCAGATACTGACGACCCATGCAGAGGATAGGCCATCAGTAAAAATATCTAGGAAAACCCTTTTAAGTGTTTTGAAGTAAGAATCCAATTTTCATTTATTTGGAATTTTTGAGCATAGAATTAAAGACAGGTCGTGCTGTGCTATGAACAACTGCTTTAAGTAAAGACAGATAATCACTACAATCGCCATTTTAGAAAGTGTTGACCATTTGAAATACTTTTTATTAAAACGGAGACAATGCTAATCTTTTAACTTGCCTGTTTTATCGACCTGGCAATCTTGGACACGTTGCTGTATCTGTGTACAGTGCATACTAAAGCGTGCCATGCCATATGGCGAACTGAGTTGGCGGAGGTGGGCTTCAGTTGCCTGGTAGACTTTAACCTAGCAGTCAGTCACTAACATTAACATCTGCTGTACGATGCGTCTTATCCCTATGAGACAGCAGGAAGGTTTATTTCTGTAACATGCCCCTAATGCAATGTACACTAAGCCTGTCAGTAGAATAGCGTGTAATTGGAATGATAGATATGGGTCGCATTATATTCACAAATAGGAATGATGAGTAAAAGCAGGTAAAGAAGAAAATCCCTCTCTTTATTTTTATATTGGTAAGGAGATGTCAAGATGTCACAAATTGCTCTCTGGTCAATTAAGGTATGTAGGCCACCAGTCTGTAACTAGCACAGTCTGAATCCAGACCAGGGATGCAAGGTGTCCAGACCCCACAGACCTTCCTTCATAGATGCAATGGAGCAGGGCAGTGTCTCCCCCAATGCCTCTATGATGGTTACCAAGGATGTTGTTTGCGTCAACTCCTGAAAGTGGAGTGGTAAGTAGATACTTTTATTTTATTTTGTCTTATCTTCTTAAAAGGGTTCTCCAGGATTTACATATTGATGACCCATCTTTAGGATAGGTCATCAATACGAGATTGGCGGCATCCGACACCACCGTCAATCAGCTGTTTAAGGGGGCTACATTGTGTAGCGGCTGTGCTTGGTATTGCAGTTCAGCCCCATTCACTTGTCACTGGCCTAGGAAGAGCAACTAAGTGAACACAGAGCACTGCAGCCTGTTCATATAACTAATTGTCAGGGTTCCCAGGATGACCTATCCCGAGGATAATTAATTTTAGGTCTCAGGCGAGGCATCTGATTAATTTTAGGGGAGGTTAGACTAATATTAGGGAGCTCATCTGCGGCCTGAATTAATTTTAGGAGCTGGTCTGTGGTCTGATTAATTTTAGGGGAGGTCTAATTAGATTTGGAGAGATGGTTTTAGGTCTGAATTCATTGTAGGCTCTGGTCTGGGGTCTGGTTAATTTTAGAGTCTGATTCACTTTAGAGATCTGGTCTGGGGTCTGAAATAATTTTAGGAGATCTGGTCTGGGGTCTGGTTTAATTTTAAGGGGTATTTATTGGGGTCTGAATTAATTAAGGTGGTTTGAATGAATTTTAGGAATTTGAATAATTGTAAGAGTGTTATTAATTAGAGTCTAGTCAGGAGTCTGGTTAATTTTAGGTTCTGATTAATTTTATGGTTCTTGTCTGAGGTTTAAATTAACTTTGATTATCTGTTCCTGGGTCTGAATTCATTTTAGGGGGTCTGGGGTCTGAATTATTTTTAGAGGCTCTGTGGTCTGAATTAATTTTAGGGTTACGTCTGGTATCTGATTAATTTTAGAGGTCTGGTCTGGGGTCTTAATATTGAGGATCTAATATGGGATCTGAATTAAAGAGGTTTTCTGGGAGTTTTACATTGATGACTGGGGCTGAGCTTCGATATCAAGCACAACCGCTATACAATGGATGGAGCTGTGCTTGGTAATCTGTGAGAAGGCTTACCAAATAATGCCTGTGCTTTTCAAACAGCTGATCAGACCCCCACCCTCCAGGGAATGGATTATCAGTATAAAACGCCCAGAAAACGCCTTTAATTTTAGGGGTCTGGTTTAGGATCTTAATGAGTTTTGGAGTCTTATCTGAATGACTTTAAGGATCTGAATAACTTTAAGGATTTGGGGACAGAATTAACTTTGGGTCCGGTCTAAATTAATTGCCTTTCCCACTAATAAAAAATAAAAAATCTTCATACAATTTGTTCCGCAAAATTTCCAAAAACATTAATAGGACATCATCTGTACAATTAATGCCTAGCTTGGAATTTCATCTGAGGAAGTGAGGTAAGTGAACCTTTAGTAAAACTAGTGGAGTACCCCTGATGTAGACAATAGGTTAACAGTCACACAGAGAACAGAGGGTCTGAAGACTGAGTGAACAGCATAGTTGCATTCATTATAGCATTGAAGGGATCAGTTCTCTTTTACACACACATATATATATATATTTATTTTATTTTTTTTATAATACTGATTGTTTAGGTGGGTACTAAAGAATCACAGTGAACCCATCTACCGGTAATTAAATATAAGTAGTGCGACTACTGAATGAACTTTAACTATACTGGTTTATAAATGAGCTAATAATTGATATTCTTGTATAAACCTATATCATCTAGTATAGGGAGGTATTATGCATCGTGCCTTTGACCTGAATGCAGGAAATCCCTATATTTCACAGATCATATATCTAAAAGCAGTGACTGCCACTTTTAGGGTATCCGCGAGAAGCTGTAGAACAAATAATCGCATGTCTCTAATTACAGTCTATTCCTAGGGGAAATGGTAAATCAATAGTGAGCACTGACATAATGCAGTAATGGTGTGTTTCGGTGGGCAGTTGTGGTGAATTAGGGTGTAAGACCATTATTGTAATGATTTTGTTGATGGTACGAGGTAAAGAATCCAGATCTGTGCTCAGCGTGGGATACTGATATTACTCTTCTTTAACTGTTCATGGCACAAGAAGCCAAAGCAGTCTACTGATGAATTTACCATGTACAATATGACTAGTAGTAGATTACAATACATCCAGATCTTTGAAGGGTCCCTACTTTTGACCCAAGTCCTTCTTTGCTCCTGCCTCTTTTTGATCATTTTCATTATTACATTTACAATATTGATCCAGAAAGTGTTTGTCTGATTCCTCTCTGTATATTAGAGCCCATAGTGTATATTATTTTATCATTCGATGCTTTTTGCATTTTAGAATTTTCTATATTGAGATAATTTTTGCGCTATAGTGTAAAAGCAAAGAAATTAAATGGATCTTTCATGCAATGAGCCAAAAGTGTCCCTTTTTGTCCGTCTAAAACATTGGGAGATATGTATCTTGAATTTCTTGTTTTCAGACATTTATATACTTGATTTTCTTTTAAAATGACTTTTTTAGTTTGCGCTTATTAGGAAAGTATTATATGATGCAAGGATTTTCTTCTCTTCCATTTTAAAAGCTATGAAGAGCTGTATTAAAGGGTTATCTGGGATTTTCATATTGATGGCGTATCCTCAGAATAGGTGATCAATATGAGATCAGTGGGGGTCCAATTTCCAGCTCCTCACATGTTTGAGGAAACCACAGCGTTCACTGGAGCTCTGGTGGGCAACATTGCCTCCTTTTAGCTTACCTCCTTTCAGAGAACCAGACCCCCACTGATCTCATATTAATGACTGAAGATACGACATCAATATGAAAATCCCAGAAAAACCCTTTAATGACGTAGTTCAAAATGGGCAACCCCTTCTCAGAATAAAGTCACCCTAAGGGCTCATTCACACGACTATATGAATGAGTCCGCATCCGTTCCGCAATTTTGCAGAACGGCGCGGACCCATTCATTACAATGGGGCTGCAAAAGATACGGACAGACCGCCATGTGCTGTCCGCATCTGTGGTTCCGTTCCGTGGCTCAGCGAAAATTATAGAGCTTGTCCTATTCTTGTCCTCAATTGTAGACAAGAATAGGCATTTTCTATTATGGTTGTGGCCATGTGCGGTCCACAAATTGCGGAACGCACACGACCGGTATCCATGTATTGCGGATCCACAATTTGCGGATCCGCAAAGCACTACGGCTGTCTGAATGGGCCCTCGGGCTGAATAGTTTATGCACACTGCACAAGTGTCAGAAAAGGTAGCTTCCCTCTAAGCTGATAGACCAGGGGCTGTGCATTCTCGAGGGACAGGAAACAATGGCATACGCGCAAGATTTCAGCAGCTTTTCTACTGACGTTGGCCCATCTGTGTCTCAATAGGTGTGCCTACAGCAATGAGACCATGATTATTTACATGAACAAGCCACTGATATGACTGGTTCAGAGTCCTTTGCATATTATATATAAGGACGGGTCAACACTGACGTTATTGAATTCCGTTATAGGTTCCATTATAACACAGTAATAATAAGGAATTATAATGTGGTGAATATAATGGAATTCTAGGACGGAATGCAAAATGGAACCCTTTAAGAGGCAGTTTGTTTTGCTCCGGCCTAATACATGTCTATGGGGCTAAATAACGATTCCATTTGTTTCCGTTATACGTGACAGAAAAAACTGTCCTGTCGACAGGACTATTTTTTCTGTCATGTATAACGAAAACAAAAAGAACCGTTATTCGTGGCCATAGACATGTATTAGGACGGAGCAAAACAAACTGCCTCTTAAAGGGTTCCGTTTTGCATTCCGTCCTAGAATTCTGTTATATTCAGTTATAACTCTGTTATAATGGAACCTATAACGGAATTCAATAACGCTAATGTGAACCTGCCCTAAGCTGTATTTTTTAAAGCTATGTGGGACAGCTAAATCAAAAGGTGACAGAATTCTGGAATAATCTGTGCCAAACACTGGCACACATCATTATTTTAACTATATCAATACAAAAATACAAAAAAAGCTGTTCAGTGTAATTTTCACCCCTTTTCGCTTCTTTGTAGCTCCTGTTTATTCACTTTCTGTGGATGGCCATTAGCTCAACCCATGTGATCATCAAGTATCTGCATCTCCCAGGAGTGCATTGTAGTCATCTCCTGTGAACTCTTTTTGAATGGCCCCTCACACACAGCCCCAGTGATTCCACTAAAAAGTAGCACTATGGCATGTGAGGCCCCCCCACAATTTCCTTCTCCACTGCCTTGCTATGGATATATATTTGGACGTATAGATAAATTAATAATGTTGTCTGGTCCACTTCACTATGAGATTACTATGGTGGCACTGAGAGGAGGAAGGGAGCAAGGAAGTTACTGAGCATATTAGACCACCACTGAATGCAGACGGTGGACCAGAATTTCAGCTACAGGAGGAAACAGCAGGGGGCGCTACCAGAAAGGAATATGTAATGTAAATTAAAAAAAAAAACACTACTTTGTATTGTGTCTATATTGCTGTGATCTATCTTTTGGAATTCCATATTCACTGCATAGTAACATTTTTAATAATCCTTTAAGTATTTTAAATACTCTCATCAAGTACATGTGGCTCAGAGGGAGAGACATGACTTAGCACATGACTGAATTTACAATACATTGCACCAAATTTCTGGGTCAAAGTAAGGCTACTTTCACACTTGCGTTTTAATATTCCGGTATTGAGTTGCGTCATAGGGGCTCAATACCGGAATAAAACGCTTCAGTTTTGTCCCCAATTCATTGTCAATGGGGACAATACTGAACTGAAGACAAAGGAATGCTCCTAGAAGAATTCCGTTCCGTCTTCAGACCGGAGAGCAAACCGCAACATGCTGCGGTTTGCTCTCCGGTCTGGGTATCCACACCAAGACGGATCCATCATAATCCCCAATGCAAGTCAATGGGGACGGATCCGTTTGGTGTGATACAATGGTGAACGGATTCGTCCTCCATTGACTTTCAATGGAGTTCATGACGGATCCGTCTCCCTGCAATTTCCAGCAGGTGGCGCTGTGGGTAAACTTACCCTTGTGCCCGCCGTCCTCCTCGTCGCTGGTCAGGTCCGGAGCTGCTGGAACAGGTAAGTGTCTGTTTATGTTTATGTGTATGTGTGTATATGTGTGTGTATGTGTGTGCACTGCTCCGGCCCCACATGTGTTCATGCGGCAGCATGGATCCAGCGGCACCCTTCACCCGCCAGATCCGTGCTGGCGCTGGTGTGAAAGAGACCTAAGCCAACTATTAGATAAAATAAAAAGTCTAAAGATGCACCAAATTTATCATCAGTCACTGTGATACATCTGGCGCCATTGCATAGGCAATGATTGGGCACAAACTGTTCATTCCCGATCATTGCCTGATCGTTGAGTAGAGATGATATCTGCATTTACATGCAGCAGTCATATCTTCTATATGGGGATGAGTGACCACTACTGCATTCATCCCCAAACATACTCATTGTTAGCCAACAGCAGATCCCTGTTAACACAGGATAATGAGCTTCCAGCAAACTTTGATTTAATGTGCCACCTAAAAGATGGAATCACCAACAAAGAAGCATCTTGCTCGTTTGTCAGGTGATTAGTGGCACATTTCGAGGTTGCAATTATCAGGAATGAGCGTCATTACGAACACACATCCCCAGTAATTGACCCAATTCTCAGTCCCTGTAAAATGGCCTTAAGTCTATACTTTATTCTATGCGTTTTCACAATGTTTATATGACAACGTGCCTTTAAATCTGTGCAGGAATAACCCAATGTAGGCAGTTTAGTGTCCAAAATCCAAGTGACAGGTTCCTTTTAAATTAATGTTAGCTCTATTTAAGTTATACAAAGAACATCACATCACATAGCAGTTTAGATTCTACACCCTCCTTCTTGATAGAGTACATATGGATGCATTATATATTATTATATACAGTATATTTTATAAGGCATGTCTCCACACTGCCACCTGGTGAACAAATGGTGCACTACAATATGTTTGTTTTATTGTATCTTTTGTACTTTCTAAAACAAAAAAAACACAGAAGTATCCATAAGCCTGTTAAGTAATTCTTCTTAGCGAACGCCACCCTTCCTGTCTGCCCGTCGTCTGGACTACATGAGGACATTAAGTGGATGATGTGGCTGGCTGGCGCTATTCCAGCATTTTCTGGATGCCTTAAAGGGGTTAGGCGCGATGCTAGGGAGGCTCGTCTCGTCCCAGCCTGCCAATGGCTGCTCCCCCCGACACCAGATGTTTCCATCCGTGTACAGGGAGAAGCAGCAGCGGCGGTGCAGGGATCAGGAGCGGCGCAGGGAGCGAGGTAAATATATTACATGTGAGGGGCCCGGCACATGGGGTGGCTGTTTCAGAAATCAGATAACCCGTTTAATGGCTAAGGACACTTTTGGGAGCAATTTTTTCAATCATTGCGTTTTACTTATTTTGGGCTAAAAAATCATTCATTTAATCTGTCTTTAAAAACGTCAACAGTTTTTCCTCTACAGTTTTCACTGTCATTACATCTACAGACTATTGCTCTCTGCCTTACACTGAATCTGTCAGGGAGCTGCTCTGATGGCTCAATCTGTAGACCTTATCTGACAGCTCATAAATACTCATTTAAGCCATACGCGTATCAGTTTAGCTATAATGAGTGTTTATGAGCTGTCAGAAGTTCAGAGATAAGGGCTACACATACAGCCATCAGGCCAGTTCTCTGATGGATTCACTTCAAAGTAGAATGTAATAGTCTGCAAATGCACTGAAACAGATGTAGAGGAAACTAGAGGAAACTGTAGAACATTTTTTGTAAAGGCCAATTGAAAAAATTGAATCTTAGCCCAAAATGAGTACAATGCAATGATAAAAAAAATGCCTCAAAGGTGTCCATTACCTTTAGGGCTCATGCACACGATCCTATGTGTTTTGCAGTCCACAAAACATGGATCTGCAAAAAAAAAAAAAAAAAAGGATGACATCCGTGTTACATCCGTTTTTTTGCAGATCCATTGCAACAATGACTGAAGAATTGGACATGCTCTTTTCTTTTTCAGAACGGACATATGGATACGAAATGCACATTTCCATTTTTTAAGCCCCATTGAAGTGAATGGTTCCGTATATGGACCTGTAAAAAAACGGAATGTGTGCATGAACCCTAAACATAAACAAATCTCTGTACATAGAATACATTTCTTTTAGTTGGAAAAATCATTTTGTCACCATTCACTTGGGTTCCTGACAGCCTTACAATTATAGAAATTCTAGTCGTGCATTTCTGGGAATGCCAGGATACAGATATTATGGCAATCACTACAGCCCCGATGGTTACAGAATAGTAAATCAGGCACTGGAAATGACTGCATAGTACAACAGATCTGCAAATTCAGCATTCAGTAAAGCTGTGTATCAATCAATATGGAAGTATTTTCATTTTTGTCAAGCTTTCCAGTAACATATAAGAGGCGGTTATTTAACAGTTTGATAATGAAGATATTTCGACCGGCATTATTTACATGTGATTGTTTTTCTTCATTTAAGCAGATATGTTCTTTATGGATATTATTAAAGGAATGTCACAAAGTGACCTATTGTTTAAATTACATTTTAAAAAATTCTCAAAACACATGTTTTGAGAATTTTTGGTGACTTTATTTTAATTTTCTATTTCATAATCTACCAAATATAAAAAAAAAAATCCTGCGTTTTTTTCATATTGGCCCACTAGGCCTAAAATATGGACCAGCTACATGGGTCATAGATACAATGGACAAGAGAGGACTTATTGACTTCTATGAGAGAGTTTTCTAGACATGCTCTGTGCAGAGGTCAGGAGGAAGCTGATAAACTGTGATATCACCTATTGTAAATGTTGGATCCTGTGTTATCTATACAGAGGTGATACTTGTCATTGTAATTCTGCCTGTGCTGGTAACAATAATGGCTACTGGAAAGCTACCTGTACAGAACAGGAAATCATGATCTATTATTAGGTCTAGTGAACAGAGCAAAAAATGCTGGATTATATATATTTTATTTAAATACAGATAGTGACATGAAAAATAAAAATAAAAAAATCATCAAAAATTCTAAAACAGTAATATGTTTAACACAAAAACCTGATTTAAAGGGAACCTGTCAGCTCCGAAACACCCTCCAAACTACAGTAAGTGGTGTATAGTGTAAGTGACATCGAGTCTGGTTTTGTAATTTTTATCTTCATACTCACTTGCATTTTGACTCTGTGCTCTGACAAACCAGCAGTAAAATGCACTCAGTGGACTCCAGTGCTCACTCACATAATGGAGAGGACTCAAAGAAGAGTCCTCTCCATGTATTTTAATGCTGGTTTGTGGGAGCACAGCGTCAGAATGGAAGTGAGTATGAAGATAAAACTTACATAACCGGACTCAGCACCACTTACACTATACATCTCTTACTCTAGTTCAGGGGGTGTTTTGGAGCTGACAGGTTCCCGTTAAACAACAGGTCACTTTCCGATGACACATTCCCTTGAAGGGTAACCCAGTTCTGTCAGTTCTATAATCAGTACTTACAACTATCTCAGCACATCAGATGAAGGAGCCATCCGCCAAATGGGAGCAATGTCACTGGACTGTATCACATCACCGGCTTCAGCTTGCTAGGCTAATTCAATTTCATGTCATTTAACTCTCAATGTAATAACAACTAATAAGATTAGAGCATTACTATAACCAAAAGCAACAGAAACAAAACACAAGCAAGTAGACATGGAGTCACAAAGAAAACAACAAAGGGGGCCATTTATCAAATCAGATTTTGTTGCTTAAAAAGTCACAACCAACTCCACGCAACCCCCTGGTGTACTTTTACATATATAGGTGTAAACCACATTGCACTCACTCCAAATATATTATTAAGGTGTACCATTTCAGAAATTTGGCAACAAAGCAAAGACAGGCTTAAAACACAAAAACAACTGCAAATTATAAATGTCTCTCAAAGTGTCTATGAACGGTTAGCAATACCATAGAAGCAAAACATGGTCCACATTTACTAAGGACTTATGCAGATGGCAATTTGCGGTCCCGAATGCAAGGGCACAATCCGTGTGGCTGCCGCATACAGATCCAGACCCATTCAACTTGAATGGGTCCGTGATCCGTCCGCACTGCAAAAAAATAGAACATGTTCTATTTTTTTGTAGTGCGGAGGCACGGAGATAAATCCCACGGAAACTCTCTGTAGTGCTTCCATGACGCTCCGTGCCTCCGTTCCACACCTTCTGGATTGTGGACCCAATAAAGTGAATGGGTCCCCATTCATGATGAGGTGCACAAACGGCTGGCGTCCATATATTGTGAACCCGCTGATTGTGGGCCGCAAAATGGGCACGACAGGGGAACGGCCATCTGCATGAGCCCTAATACTGTCTTAGACCGTCTTCAACTGCTGCAGAAACAACAGTATTTTTGGTCCACATCTGATCCGTATTTTTTGTGGATCGGATACAGACCCAATCATTTCAATGGGACCACAAAAAATAATGACAGCACATAGTGTGCTGTCTGCATCCATATATGTCGATTCTGCCAGCTTGCAAAAAAGATAGAAAATGTCCTATTTCAATTAAGACAATGAAAAAAAGCAGTATGCACACGGCCAGTATCCATGTTTTGCAGATACACGGTTTGTGAACAGCAAAACACATACAGTCATGTGCATGAAACTGAAGTATACAAGCAGTCAGTTATGTGGAAAAACCTGATGGGGGAGTAGTCAGAGAAAGACCTGTACAGAATATGATCCCTTCTGTCAAGATTGACTCACCTGCCAAACCTCACTGCCAACTGGGATGCTCCACACCAGTGAGGCCCACCTGACTGTTTAGCAAGTACTGGTATAAAGAACGGGCACACAACCTACAGCCCAGGGACACATGTCTAGACGAAGAAATAAATGAACAAAAGTATTGGGACATAGCTCTTAATCATTTTGTTTCATTAAGTCCACAGCTGTATAAAGTCCAGCCCCTAGCCATGCAGTCTGTCTTTACAGTTATTTGTGAAAGAGTTCCAGCATGGTTTTGTAATGGGATGTCACCAGTTTAACAAGTCAGTTTGTGAAATGTCTTCCCTCCTAGATATTCCACCATCATAGTAACCACAAGAACTCAAAGCCACAAAGTGGAGACCCTATAAATTCATAGACCAAGGTCTCCAAATGCTATGGTTCATAAAAGTCACCAATGCTCCATAACTGCCAAACCTCCTCTGGTATTGGCATTGGCACAAAAACTGTGCCAGGCACTTCATGGCATGGGTTTCCAATCCAGGGTCAGTTTGCTTCCATAAACTTGTATCTCAATACCCTGGCCAAGAAACAGTGGCTTGTTAGCACACCCTGCTACCCAGCACATAGGACACATACACCAATGGTGAACCCTACTTCTTCAGTGGATGGCCGTGATAATGTGCCCTAGCACCAGATTCATGGCCCCTTATTTTTGCTGTTACCTCCCTGTTCTATCTACCCTACAATGTCAGTTTTTATACTGCAGCTTAGCTTACCATTTTGAAACCTAGTTTGCCATTTTACATCTCAGAATATATAGTATACTATTTGAAATATCTACAGAGCAGTCTGAAGCTTAATCTTCCAGCAAAATGTCCAGCAACATTTTGAAAAAGAAGCCAGCAAATCCCAAAATGCTCCTGATGAAAGAAGCCACTGTTGTTACATAGTGTCCTCAGGATGAGATTGTATTAGATGGCTGTAATGCTGAAAAATCTCCACGCTCAGCAGGCAAGGGACCGTTTCCAGCTTGAAAACACACAGATAGGTCCAGCAAGCGATACAATTCAGCAATGTTTCACTTGTGCTATTGTCTTGGTAGATCTAAAAGTTCTTTAGTGATTAAAAATGCAACAGTAGATATAACAGGCAAGCAACATGCATGGCCGGTCACTGAGGAAGACCTGGCCGAGAGCTGCTAACTGGATGACAGCTACAGTTTCAATTGTGTAAGCTTCCAGCACCAAAAGCTGTTTCTGGACACAATGTGCCTGGTCCCAGGCAGTGGAAACCCAACATTAGGTACCAATGATCCTGGAGAAAAACCTAAAAGTGGCCCCCATGTTGTAGGTAGGTCCAAATGGACAGAAGGTGGGGCAACAAAAGTAGGCAAGGCCAACACAAGTGGATGGGACCAACACAAGTAGGTGGGGTCAACCACACCATAGTGCAGCACAAAATACCGCCCCAGCAGAACCAAATACCACAGTGTAGCACAAAATGCTTCTCCAGAAGCTGCTTTCCTAAGGTGAGCATAAATAGCTGCCACATTCTGACCTCCTCCAAGATACTGTATGCAGCAGGGAAGATGCAGGTCACAGCACCAAGACTTTACAGCTGCCTAGACCTTACCTAGTAATTAACCATATAGTGCCCCAGTAGTACGGGCCAAGAAAAGAGTCCTGTCCCAAGTTGCCATCTCTGGCCACAAGCCTCTCCCAGCCTGCAGCCTCAGGCTTCTGTGTCCCTATACCATTTGTACACTGCCTCATATAGGGGTCTGTGGCATATGAGGGTGAACAGCAAGGCAGAGAGACATGGGCTCCCATGACCTTCTGCAGTACTCAACTCTACCACCATCCTGAGGACATTGAATTCAGGAGGGCACTAGCAGCCACCGGCCAGATACTAAAGCAAGTGATGCTCCCAGTATTAATTACCACTGAGAGCATCAGATCATTATGCACCCAGCCAGCCGCAGTGAGGAGGGCTTAGACGGAAATTTCCCTGGAGGGTCTACAGCCAGTCCACTCCTGGTAATGACTTAAAAAATCATTATGGTAGGGAATGTCCAATGAAAAAAAATCCTATAAATGACAAAATAGAGCCATAATTCTATCTTAAAGAAAACCTCCAATATCCCTAATTCGGAAAAAGATGGCAAATAGCCAGGATACCCTTCATTCATTGATCACGTCTATACATGATGCCACCAAAGGTGCTCAGTGATGATCAGGTTTGGAAATTCCATAATTTTCATGGGAAAACGCTTTAACTCTTTGCAAAGGCCAAAATGTCCCAAATAAAAGGTAGGGAGGGGCAATTAGAAACCTGTTTGAGGGTTCCATACAGGGGTGTAACTACCATAGCGGCAGACCATACAACTTCTAGCCCAGTCTTAGTTGGGATCATCCCCTCTTCTACTGGAGGTGAAAACTTGGTCAGGACTCTACCCTCTAAATGAACAACTTTTTGCAAATGAAGCAATGGAAAAAATGGCCCAAGGGTCATTGAAAGGGGTTTAGGCAGAAACCCTTCTGTCCTGTGTGGGGGCCTGGTTTGATCCTTGCTATGGGGCCCTTACTTCTCTATGGACGCCACTGGCTCCTTATACTATTTTGCTTTGGAGGGCTTTAATTAAAGGGTCTGGACGGTTTCTCCAGTATTTCAAGTACCATAGAAGGACGTGTCCTTCATTCCTCCTGCCAGGATACACAGTGTCTTCCCACCAATTGCATCGTGATACAGTTTTCTGCTAGGGTTTGTACACGACTGGTAATGTAAAGTGTTAATTGAACAGTATCTCATTGCTGCGTGTGATCTCTTGCCTGGATGACTCACCGCTCTGAAAATACAGGAATAAGAAAAATTTACTCGAAATAGCCTGATTAAATATGAAACGTGAACATAATACCTCTGCAGCTATCACACGTCACCAGCATAGTCCATCTACTTCACGATCCCACCAAATCCTGTCCTAAGTGGTCATCAAAATGAACTATTGTTATTACCACCGTCAGGGGATCGGCATAGCACGAGGTACACAGCATGTGGTACAAAACCCCATGTAGTGCAAATATATAAACTCAACAATCAAAGGAGGCAAAAATGTCCAGAGACAAACCCTCCAGGGTGTATCTGCCGGCAGCCCCCTATTTATTATGATATCATTGGTCCCGGGAGCTGATAAATGACAGATAATAATCAGCTGTAAATCTCATTGCTGGATTGTCACTTGGTTGGAATCTGAGGTTTATAGTAAGAATAAGTAATTGCCTAGAAAATTGATTTGACAAATAGGTTTTTTATGGTGTTTTTGGCACTTTTACTGCCTTTTTTAGCAGTGTTGTTTGCAGCTTTTTTTAGACAAAAACATCCGCCTACAGATCTTTATTCATTTATATTCAAATATGTTAGCTGTAAGTCTATGGAAATTTAAGATACTTAACACTGTTTTTCAATGTTTTTCTTCAATTGCGTTGCATTTTTTTGGGTCCATGGCCTTTTTTGAAAACTGCGGCATGGTCTGGCTATGACGCTTTTTGGCTCATTTACTGTCATTTTTGTGCCGTAGACATACATTGTTCTTATGGCACTTTGATCATGTATTGCTCCTGCCTGAAAAAAACACATGTATCAATGCATGTTGAATGATATGTTTACATTGAGGGTTTTTTTTTTACAATTTTTTTTTTATACAGATCTATAGAGAACATGATATCAGAAGGGTTATAATGTTTAAAAACATTAAGAATATAACAAAAGAATATACTAAAACACACTATTTGTAAAAAATAAAAAAAAACTATAAAAAATACAAAAAAAAACCTGGCTCAAAAAAACACCTACCCAAAATTATATGTGAAGGAGGCCTAATAAAGCATGTTGTCTGGGTGGTGGATTTTTAGTTTTTTCAAAACCTGCGCCACGTGTGACATGGGGAGCAGGTCACCGCTACGGCCTGCTATTGGCTGCACCCCCCCATTGACGGATGTTGTTATCTGCATGCGAGGGAGATGCAAAGATGGACGTGGAGCTATCAGGATGGAAACCGGCGTCAGGGACCTGGTAAGTATGGTCAGCAGGGGCGTAAGTACCATAGCAGCAGACCATACGACTGCTATGGGGCTCAGGGCAAGAGGGGGCCCAATCTTAGTTGGGATCATCTCCTCTTCTACTGGGGATAAAAACTTAGTCAGAACTTTTCCCTCTAAAGGAACAACTTTTAGCAAATGAGGCAGTGAAAAAATGTCCCAAGGGTCACTGAAAGGGTTTTAGGTGGAAACCCTTCTGTCCTGTGGAGGGGGTTTGATCCTTGGTATGGGGCCCTTTTGTACAACACTGAGTCAGTATTGTGGATCTGGGCATTGGGGGAGGGGGGGATGGTCAGTGTTGGATAGACCCTTTAAAATAGCTCTGGAAAAAAAAAAGTTGCCCCATGTTGTAGCCGGGTCCAAATTCACAGACGTCGGGGCAACACAAGTAGGCAGGGACAACATAGGTAATCAGGGAAAACTGAAGTAGGTGGGCCTGAAACATTGTAGTGCAGCACAAAATACCAACCCAACAGAACAAAATAGCCTAGTTCTGCACAATATACTGCTGCCCGCGCCACAGTATTAAACTGAATCACTGTCCCGAGAACAGTGATACAGTTAACTTCAGGGTGCACTTGTGTCTGTTGGCCAGGTGCATAAGTACCTGATTTTCCTAGCATTAATTAATGCTTAGAGCATTGGATCATTAAGTACCCAGCCAGGGAGGGCTCAGGTGGCCCATTGGGCATTGTCCGACTGTAAAATTTCCCTGCAGGATCTATGGGCAGTCCGCTCCTAGGTGTACATTTCTCAAAAATGATTAAGGTACAGGACATGGCCCATTGCAACAATGGTAATAGTAATATAAAAATCACCCCTCAAAATACCAGGACATGACTTTTCACCCATTAGAAAAACTTTCCTAATGTCTGACCTGTTGTTATTACCTGTTGGTATTCTGGAGTAGGAAATACTGAGCATGCTGCTTAAAGGGGTTGTATGAGTTATATGAAAATCTCCTTAGTGCCCCTAAATCTGAGAAAATAATAAAAGAACATTTACTCATACCTTATTCCCCCACGTTTCTGTGGTCCTCACCAGCCGATCACTGGCCTCAGTCTGATACCACAGAGGCCAGTGACTGGCTGCAGTAGTCACATTCTGTATACAGATAGATCACCACTGCAGCCTGTAAACAGAAACTGGAGGTGAGGAGTTAAGTGGCAGCTCTGAAAATGGTGGCGGACTAAGTGATGACAATACGTTCTTTTATTATTTTATGACATTTAGGGTCACTGGGGAAATTTTAATATGACTTGGACAACCCCTTCAAGGCTCTGTTCACACTCATGTTTAGTTCCTTTCTATTCAGTTTACTTTACCTTTTGATGGCAAGAAGAGCATAGTCTAAAGTGATATTCTTACCATTAAAGAAATAGAAAAAATAAAAACCTGACAAACTGGATAGAGCCATTAGACATCAGTTGGATTTGTCAGTATTAGTAGGGCGTCATTAAAAAAAAGTATCTGCTAAATCAGTCATGGCTCCTTTAAAGGGGTTGTCTAATTTCAGCAAATGGCATTTGTTATGTGGACAAAGTTCATACAAGACACTTACTAAAGTATTCTGATTGTCCATATTGCTTCCTTTGCTGGCTAGATTCATTTTTCCATCAAGTTTTTCACTGCTCATATCAAGGGGTTACGACCACCATGCAGCGGTGGTCGTGCTTGCACAATATAGGAAAAAGCACCAGCCTCTCTAGTGGCCCGGACCGTGGTAGCATGCATAGGAGGGCGCTTTAGTGTGCAAGCACGACCACTGCTGCTGGATTGCACGGTGGTCGTAACTCCTGGAAACGAGCAGTGTATAATGTGATGGAAAAATGAATCCAGCCAGCAAAGGAGGCAATATGGATAATAACAATATATTAGTAAGTGCCTTCCTCTACATAATAAATGCCATTTGCTGATGTAAGGCAACCCCTTTAATCCCAGAAGCCATGACAGCAGTGCCATACATGAGTCTGGGCTATTTTTTGCCAACTCCACCACTTTTACGATGTGCTAAACTCATTATTACAAATGACCGCCTATCTATTTTCTACGGACAGATACAGACTATTTCAGAAACAGTATAATTCCTTTAATCCATTATCCACTAGTCCAGAAAGGGCAAAACAATATGAGAATCTCTCCTAACCAGACGCAGAAATAACCAACTGATACATATACAAAGTGACAGCAGCAGATTATAAAATCCAATATTAATTTGTGCCTTCTACCCAGAGGGATATATATATAAATATATATATATATATATATATATATCTATAGATACAAAACGAGTCGCATGTCGGAATTCTTAGAATAATGAAAAGTGGTAACAAAATATCATCCAATGAATGCACCAGGAACGGCTGTGTAACTGTTTACATAACAATGTATCAATCCGGTCAGTGTTTACAAATAGTATATGTAAATATTATGGCTCTGCATATACATATAGCCAGGGCTCAGCTTTATCTTCTGCATCTCCTCCACCAGTTGGCTATGGGAACATTACCAGTATGTACAGATATTTTTCTGTATGCATATACAGTATGCCCAGGACAGGGATGCAGAGGGTCAAGCAGAGGGGCAGAGGCTGCCACTCTCAGCAGGTGGGTGCACAGCTCTGTCCATGCCTGCTTGATGGGCACACAATGGGTAATAGCACTGCTTCCTTGCAAGGTATGAGACTGTGATAATAAGCAGCACTTACTTCTTCTCCCCAGCCCCCCTGCTTTCCAGTCAGTCTCCTCCACTGCTCCATATCTTTTCATTGGTTTGTCTGTCTCCAAGGTGGCTGAGATGGATTTCTTTAACTCCATGGACGTCTGCATGGTTCCTGCTTCTCCTGGGTGCTCCTCACTATAGAGATTCCTTGCCTTGTCTGTGGGTAGGCTGAGAGGTGATGGGTAGGTGGGTGGGATGGTGAAGGGAGGAGGAGGAGGACTGTGCCTGCTCCCACTCACTCCATCCTCATGCTTCCCTCTTGGCTACTCAGCCCAGTATTTGGGGAAGGAAGGGGGGGGGCAGGAGGGATGGGTTGTGACGTCACTGCATCCCTACGGGGCTCTCTAAAGCAGAAAGGATGCTGCACGCATGCGCAGATCTACTCTTTCTGGGTACCGCAGAAGAGGACACTAGGTTAACCCGTAGCCTGCTGGGGTGCTCCCAGTGTGACTGACCTCTTCACTTACCTCACTTTAGGCTGAGAAATTGGTGCTCAAATGGCAAGTTGTTTTTGTTTTTTTTATAATCTGTGGATGTGGAGCATAACAAAAGAAAAAATGCTTTTGTTTCAATTTCTTAGCATTTTTTTTCAAGATCCCTGCTAGCTGTCAGCAGATGGGGACATCTACCATGAAAACCTGTGCAGTTAAATGTATGGCAATTCACAGGAGCAGGGGGGGGGTTACCTGTAGAAACTTCTGCAATTAGAGATCAGTTGTAAATGGGGAGTTTGATGCATAGATTTTACAAATCTCATTCACATCTATGGAATAGATCTGGCGTGTGTGAACATACATACCCTCATGTCTTCAATAGGCTCCTTACACACATGAATTTAGCACTGTTATTTATTTTTTTACCAAACTACCAGAGTATGCCCATGCCTTTTTCTGCTACAGTTTTGTGGCTTTTTGTGGTGTTTTTTTTTCAAAATGGTTCCATGAACTGCATTTTTTTTTTGCCTTTTTTCCCCTATACTGAAAAAAAAATACCAGAGCTCCAGCATGCCGAGAAAGAAAGGCAAAAAATGTATACTATATATATAGTCCAGACCCATTCATTTCTATGCTGCCCGCAAAAGATACTGTCCGCATCCGTTGCTCCGTGCCACGTCCCCGCAAACAGAATAGAACATGTCCTATTCTTGTCCGTAATTGCGGACAAGAATAGGCATTTCTATGATATCCCCCGCGTGTGAGGTCCGCAAATTGCGGAAAGCACATGGGCCAGCATCAGTGTACACAACGTTCGTGTGAAAGAAGCCTTAGACTGAGTTCATTTCTGCGTTTGGGCTCATGAACACGACTGTTGCCTGTTTCGCAGTCTGAAAATTGCAGATCTGCAAAATACGGATACCGGCTGTGTGTGTTCCGCATTTTGCTGAGCGGTTTGTCCTGCCTATAATAGAGCAGTCCTATCCTTGTCCGTACTGCGGTTGATGCGGTTTTGCCACAGATCTCACTCTTCTGTGAGGACATTGACTTGCCGTGCAGATTTAGAAATATTAGCATGTGAATTATGTTTGCGATTTTTGGTGCTGATATTTCATCGTTTTCAATGGAACGAAAAAGCAAAGTGCACATGAGATCTGTCTAATCTCATACACTCTGCTGGTACTGTATTACTCCACCTGTCAGGTTTCATGGTGCCCATGACTTTACTGGAAAAATTAGCATTGCATGCTGCAGTATTTATTTCCAGCAAATATGCAGGATCTGTAATGGAGGGTGGATGCAGGTGTGAACAGAGGCTGAATCCAGTTGACCAGCTTGACCATTTTGGGATATGTTCAGATGCTGTATATATGTATATATATATATATATATATATATACACCTTCCTCATTTATTGCACTAGAAATCTTTGCAGATTTTCAGTGTAGAACCCAATAATTCTGCCATGTTGTCTGAACTCACCCTTTAGGTTGGCGAAGTGTAATTTTTAGCATCTCATTAGTCTTTTTGCCTCTGTCTCTGCATAGTACTTATCTGTACAGTGTTTATAATGTTATTTATTTTGGGCTGTTATAAAAGCCAGTACAGACATCACTGATATATCATACCTGGATTGTATTTCTATGTATCCATACACATAGATCATTGTATATGCCACATAATGTGTCATGAGAGAAAATGTTGCTTGCTGCCCAGTGCGACCAATCAGAATTTAGCTTTCATTTGTCTTGAGCCTCATACAAAATGAAACCTGAATTCCAATTGGCTAATGTGGGCTATGGAGGTTATACTATCTGATTCAGGTTACTAGTGTTTAGTGTAGGCATCAGTGTGGATAGAAGAAGGGGCTGGGGGGGACTATAACAAGAATCAAAATGGATTGGGCACTCACTGACCACATTGTAGCTACCTTGGCCTCATTTTTATGCCCGTGCAACATATTTTGTCACATGGGCATTTTTGCACCATCCTCGCCATTTGGGTGTTGCAGGGGACGGCCCCCGACAAATTTATCATCTTTTAAGCATGGAAACGGACATAAAAGAGGAGTGAAAACTAGAAGTTTTCATCCTAGGCACATAGAGTGCTGGAGGTGTGCCAAATTCATGACGAGAAGCCCGCCACGTTATAAATTAGTCAAAGCCTCCAGCAGCACAGAGGAAAAACAAATGACCCCCAATGTGTCATCAGATACCTTGATGTAAATCCATCTGCCATGAGAGATGTGCGCTGGTCACCACATTCTAATGCCGTTGATCCCTCTCTATACGTGCCCCCAATGTGGAGTAATCAGCCTTTTATTTTTATGCAAATTAGCCATGAGTGCAAAGAGGGCGTTGCTGTTGCACCAAGAAGTTCTACTTATTCTCCCCTTGGCCGCGCTCCCATCACTTTGACTCACAGAGATAGGCAGTGAAGACATGCTCACGTCTGGCCCAGAAGTCTCGCAGCAGCGTGTTTAGCGCATGCACAGTACATGGCTGGAGATCACTGGGCAGATGGATTTATGTCAAGGCATTTGATGATGGGTTTCCTTTAAAGGGGTTATCTGAGAGTATAAAAATGTCCCCCAATATGCTGGGCCCCCCACAGTGAATATACTTACCCCGCTCCTGGTCCCTGCACCGCCGCTGCGTCTCCCCGTGCACATATGAAAACATCCGGTGTCGGGGGCAGGAGGGGGGAGAAGCCAATGGCATGTGAGGATGGGGACGAGCCTCCCTAGCATTACCCGCGATGCTAGGGAGGCTCATCCCCGTCCCCGTCTGCCATTGGCTGCTCCCCCCCAACACCGGATGTTTTCATTCGTGCACAGGGAGAAGCTGCAGCAGCAGTGCCAGGACCAGGAGCGGGGTAAGTATATTCACTGTGGGGGGCCCGGCATATTGGGGACATTTTTATACTCTCGGAAAACCCCTTTAATTATCTGATTTCCCTGACTTCACCTTTAACATTAATTCTTGGCCAAGCATTTGCAATGGGAAAAGGGAAATAAGCCGCTACCAGACTCAAAGGATCAGGCATGTTAAAATCCGGCATAACCGTAACTGATCCTTTTTTCCACCTACATCTGCTGTCAGGAGAGAATTGGGAGACCCCCATAAATATTAGCCAGCCAGCCTAGCCAAAATAAGCGGGTTCTGCCGACTCATAGTGTTTGTGTTTTTTCGTACCTGCGTTTCACGGATAAATTTCCCGGTCGTCATGACTTTTTTCCATGCACAACCTTACAGCAGATGATATGAGTGCAGGCATGGTTGATAAATGTTCTGGTAAATAATACTTTCCATGCCGCCCCACTGGTATTGTGCTATGCTGAGAAGAGATTAGACTGAGTTGGGTTAATGTGCTGCAATGATTTCACTGACATTAGCAGGCAAATATTTATCTATTCACTATCGCCCCCTGCTGCTGAAAGAGAATATAATCGCTAAAAACCCAATTCAGGAGCCAGATTCTCCCTGCATTCATTAAATCCATCCTGTGACACATGATTATGCAAACTGCAGCCCGTCGGCCAGGTGCGGCCCTCCGCTGCTCCGCACATACTTTCTGGAGCTGTCAGATTTGCTGAAGGCTTCCCAGACGAATGATAAAATAAAAAGGAACATTGTGGCAGAATTATGAAGCGTAATTTAGGCGTAATGATGTATGCACAGAATCTGTATGCTAACTCTGCTATTATGCTCAACTTCTGTGCCGCCCTCAGCAGATTTCTAGATGTATTTTACTATAGAGTCCTTTTAATTTCCTGCTGCTTTGTGTGTTGGAGTTTGCACAGCATGTAATTAGTGAGTATTCGCTATTCGAGAGGATAGATCCGTGCCTGCCAAGTATTATGCCCTCTATTGTATAGCGAATGTGCTTGGTATCACAGAAAACCCCTTTAATGTGCAGTTCTGTGGGTACAATTTACTTCCTGAGAAGGTAGCACTGTACAGCTCTTTTGAGTGCATAGAAATGGCCAGGGGTGCACCACCAATGAGGCCAGGTGAGGCAATCGCCTCAGGCAGAACCAGGTAGGGGCGGGGGCAGCAGAAGGGCCATAGGCAATGAGTGCTTTCATTGTGGCAAAGGTATGTATGTAGGTCACACTCCTGGTTTTGGTTTACACAAAGTGGAATAGCTCTGTACTTATTGAAACCGATGGAGCTCATATGAGACCGGACGTATGCAGCATTATGGGAGCCTTGTTACAGATCCATATGAAACACATCTGGCCACATGCATGAACTTTTGTTTAAACCAGGGATGCTCAACCTTCGGCCCTCCAGCTGTCGCAAAACTACAACTCCCAACATGCCCTTATAGCTGTAGGCTATTTTAAAGGGAACCTGTCAGCTCCTAAACACCCCCTGAACTAGAGTAAGCGTTGTATAGTGTAAGTGATGCTGAATCCGAATATGTACGTTTTATCTTCATACTCCCTTCCATTCTGACGCTGTGCTCCCACAAACCTGCAGTAAAATGCATTGACAGGACTCTTCTTTGAGTCCTCTCCATTATGTGAGTGAGCACTGGAGTCCACTGAGTGCATTTTACTGCAGGTTTGTCATTGCACAGCGTCAGAATGGAAGTGAGTATGAAGATAAAACTTACATAACCGGACTCGATGTCACTTACACTATACACCACTTACTGTAGTTTGGAGGGTGTTTCAGAGCTGACAGGTTCCCTTTAAAGTACTGTACTTTAAAAAAATAAATACATTTGGATATGTAATAGTGGCACATCAAAGGTTTTGAAAGGTGGCGGCTCAATAGAAAGTCAATAAACTTTTCTTGAGTCTGTCTCAGCAGCAGCAGCAGAGAGACGAGGAGTACAGGTATACATGTTTATATAGTTTTTCATTATTTTATATAAGTCGTTTCTGATTAAATTAGTTATTTAGTAAAACCGGTGCCCTTGTTTTCTTCTCCCTGGGAAGTAACTGGATAATTTGCTGCCCCATGCAATCTAGTTCTAAAAGAGGAAAACACAACTAAACACATTAGAGGTCATCCACCAGTCTTTTCCTTGAACTTCAGGACCTAATCTAGGCCTCATGCACACGAAGGTTTGCTGGCAATTTGCGGTCCCCAATGCACAGGCAACATCCGTGCGGTTGCTGCAGAAGGATCCAGACCCATTCAACTTGATATGTTCTATTTTTGCAAAGGCACAGAGAGAAACCCCACCGAAGCACTCCGTAGGTCCCTTTCACACGAGCAAGTTTTCCACATGGGTGCAATGTGTGACGTGAATGTGTGACATTCACTGAATCCTGACCCATTCATTTCAATGGGTCTGTGTACATGAGCGTTTTTTTACGCATTAGTTCTGTGTTGCGTGAAAAAAGCAGCATGTTCATAGAAGTGAATGGGGCTTCACTGAAAAACGCATTGCATCCGCAAGTAAGTATGGATCCAGTGCATTTTTCACTGATGATCGGTAGAGACGTTGTTTGTAAACTTTTAGTTTTGTATCATGCGCGTGAAAAACGCATCAAAATGCATTGCACCTGCGCGGAAAAAACTGAACAACTGAACAAAACTGACTGAACTTGCTTGCCAAATGGTGCGAGTTTCACTGAACGCACCCTGAACGCATCCGGAGCCAATCCGTATCGTTTGTGTGAAAGAGGCCTTAGTGCTTCCGTGGGGTTCTGTGCCTCCGTTCCTCATCGCTCTTTCCAGATTGTAGACCGCAATATGGGCACGGCCGTGTGCATGAGGCCCTATGAAGATGTGTGCGCCAGGGGTAAAAACTACTCCAGCTCCTGACTGGAGTAGTCTGCTCTCCTCTTTTACACCTGTTTTCTGGTGTAAATCTTAGTCAATTTGCAAGAGCTATAGTTCCGACCCCAGTCTGGCCCCCACCAATCCCAAGTGGCGAGGACAGCATGAAAATGTCCGTGCAACGAAATATTGAATGAAAAGTTGCAAAAAAAGGGTATTGCACTTTTTTTGCTCCAAAAAGAGATGTAGGGGGACAATAAAGTTGTCCTCTTTTAGGCTTTATTCACATTTGTTCCTACATGTGTTTATATCAAGGTTTCCTAATTTAACAGCAGAGTCTATGGCACTTTTGTTGCCATCAAAAAAATATTATTTCACCAATAATCTGTCTACCCCTTCTCCCACCCTTGCAGTGTACAGTATCTGCAGAAGTACAGTTTTTTGAAGAATAATTATATTTATGAACTGTAAAATTGGATTAGAGGCTGAACAAACACTTTCAGGACAATATCTGTTACTGTATGTTCACCTTGTAAGGTGGATCCATGAAGACCCTGGTCTAGATGAACAGGTCCTACACAGCACGAACAGGAGTTGCTGGTGCGGTGGGACAGTGGGAACATGACTTCTTTCAGTCCCTGTATGCTGGATGGCCGACTATCCGGAGAATCATATCCACGGTGTGTGAGTTGTCGTAACTATTCTTTAGTTTCATGTGGTTCACCAGCATTAACATGGTTTAGTTTTGCGACTGGATCTGATGGCTAAGACCACATCATGGAACACTATAAGCACTGGGCCATCAAAATAGCCTACTGGTAGGAACAACATGTCACCAGCTCAGAAGTGTCATTGGTGCTCCACTAATACTTTTTAATGAATAGCCTAGTCACCAAGGAATTTGTGTTGCACCAATGGGTCAGGCTTCCATTTTGGGGTAATAATTTGCTGGTTGTGTAGTACCCCAGACCATGGTTTGTAATGAAGTGAAATGTAATATCATGCTATTCACCTTTTACACCAGCAGACAGGGTACCATTGGCAGTGTTTGGCAACAGTAATGGGACTTACCATCCCATTCTTCCCCTATTGGTAGGCGTGGGCTGGTCCGACTTACTGCCAAGGGAGGGGCAGAGCTAGTTAGAGATCGAGGAGTAAGGGAACCTGCAATCTAGCTCTCACTCTTTCAGGCCATGAAGACCCCAGAAGCATTTCATCTAGCCTGCAGGGTCTCAGGCTACAGAAGATATGTAAGTTACACAGCATATTTGTGTCAGAAGAACATTCAAGCTATACAGACTCTGCTGCAAGGTGAGGGAAACACGTTAAGACACCACCACCACATCTCAGGACAGGCATAGCTTGAAGCTTGCATCATAAAGTGGACACCTACCACCACAGGTGCCAGAGTACAACTGTACTCTACCATATTGTCAGCCACCATACTCCATTATCTGGCAAGAGAAGTTGTACTTTCTATGAACTGCTGTTGGATGTGCTGCTATTTGTTTCTGCACACAATAAAGAAAGATGTTCTTTGTTCTATAATCTCTGCCTGGTTCCTTCACATCACTTATTCACTGCACTAAACCCCAGGGAGCGACGGCCTGAGGATGCACACCGTGACACAACACCTCATCAAGGCCACTACCAAAAACTACCACTCCCATCCTTTGCCTCAGCTCCTCAGGGGCCCACTGTAGTTGTATTAGTAGGAAGTGATAAACAGTGCAACATATCACCCTATCATAGATCTCAGCCTGAAAATGAAAGGCTATCTACGCCTTTGAGGACAATTTTTTTATGATTGCATTTTACTCATTTGGGGCTGAAAATCTTTTTTTCAGTTCGTCTTTATTAAAAATATTGAGCCTTTCTGTCACAAAGGGTTAACTGTTTTTCTAGCTGTGTCCATCCTACTTTCACTTTGTGCAGTCATCTAATCATCTAATCTCTAAATTACTAAAGAGGTTATAAACATTTATTTAAGCCACATTCTTATCAGTAAGATAAGACCTGAGCTATAATGAGTGTTTATAAGGTCAGAGAGCAGAGATAAGGAGCCATCAGTTCCCTGCTTGACGGAGCAGGGAGAAAAAAAACAGATCCTGCTAGTAGAGCATCTCAGCTCTGTACAGAGAAAAGGACTTCATATTTTTAATAAAAACCAACTGAAAAAATGATTTTTAGCTCATAATGAGTACAATGCACTAATAAAAAAATAATTGCCCCCCAAAGGCATACATAACCTTTAATAATGCATCTAACCTGGGGGTGGGGGGCACATATTTATCGACCTAAACTACATCTCCTGTTCTGCCTACCAAGGCAGCGTGTATACTGGAAAAGCTGCTAATTCACATGCTTAACGTGTCCATATGGTTATTTTAGCCAGATGATGGACAAAGGTTGTAAACTTTTGGCCTCTATCTTGCCAGTACATGCAAGTATATTGCAAGAACAAGGTATGGTAAAGCCTACAGTAGTAGACTATGCAATTCTGTGACTATTTGGGCGTGAAGACCATGACTTCTTTCAGCTACATTTCCACCTACTTGACATCATGTATCTAATTTGTATATGGCGCATGGAGGCATCAAAGTTATTCTTTATCATAAGAAGGCACCTCTTAGGGCTAATAGGAACATCTTTGGATACTAGAGGAGCAGAAGTGCCAGGTACTGGTGGGGGAACACGTCTTCTGATATGTTTCTTTAAGGCACTTGACATCCTAAGTCTGGTGATATCCATAATATATGCGTACCAGAAGTGATTTCTGTTCTGTTTCAGTGGTTGCAGGAAGATGAAATCAATAACGGAGTTTGATGCATTATTTATGCCGGGGCTAGAACAACCCTGGCACTTCCATTCATAGAAACCAGAGGCATTTCTTTCTTTCCTCCTTTCACTCAAAGGGTTGTTGAGAAAGTAATCATAGTCTTGCCGCTCTCTTGACATATCCAATTATAGCCTTGAAAAAAGCCCAAATTTATCGTTCAGTAAAGGTTTGGTGTATGCAGCTTCCCTGTACAAACATTTACAAGGCGATCTGCTTTACTGTTGGCGGGCCGTGTTTCACTTCTCTCTGAAGGGTTGTTCTGGAGGAAATGCCAAGATTTGCAGATCTGCTGTAAGATGTGAAAAGCAATTCAAGCCCAGCAGGTAATGTATACTGCTTGATCCGAACCATGAATTCATTCAGATTGTGCAGGATCCCGCACCACCTGTTTAAGTGGCTTCCATTAAAGGGGTTTAAAGGGTTAAAAAAATTAAAAGCATACATCGTATAGTACAATAACCTCTTTCTAAGGGCTCATGCACACGAACGTATTTTCTTTGCGTGAATGTTCCTTTTCTTTTTTTTTGTGTGGACCGTATACGGATCCATTCATTTCAATGGGTCTGCAAAAAAAATGAAGTTACTCCGTGTGCATTACGTTTCCGTATGTCCGTATTTCTGAAATAGTCGCATTACGGACAAGGATAGGACTATTCTATTAGGGGCCAGCTGTTCCGTTCCGCAAAATATGGAATGCACACGTCATCCATATTTTTTGAGAATCTGTTTTTTGCAGACGGCAAAATACATGAGCCTTAAGGGCGTAGGCACACGACCGTAGGCGGCCCGTGCCCGTATTGTGGCCCACAAACAGCAGGTCTGAAATATACGGGCACTGGCCGTGTGCACACTGTATCACGGAGGCGGACCCATTCATTTGAAAGGGTCTGCAATCTGGAAGATAAAATGCGGTGCAAAATGGAGGCACAGATCAGAAGCCCACAGAAGCACTACTGAGTTTTCTCTACACCGCAAAAAAAGTAGTGGATGCACTACTTTTTTGCAGTGTGGACCATCGGATGCGGATCGCGACCCCCATTAAAGTGAATGCGTCCGTGTCTGCAGACGGCGGGAACACGGTCGGTGCCCGTGCATTACTGACTGCTGCACCGGCCAGGCCGGCACACGGTTGTGTGCATGAGCCCTAACAAAGCTAAAACCTGCAAAGAAATAAGGAAAGGAACAAACAGCAGGTGGCGCTATACAGATACATTTTATTGAATAGCTCAGTGGCTAAACCAAGTTTTTAATGACCTGCATTTACAAAAGTATTCAGATCCAGGTGCTGGTTTGAAAACTGTAGAATATTTTTTGTGGGACAACCCCTTTAAATAGGGTGCATATTTAATTCTACTACCAGCAGGCGCAATACTAGAAATATAGCATTAGGTCAAACATATAACTGAATCTAATAGACTATTTGTGAATTAATGATAGGTGATAAATGTATGATTTCTGGACTTCAAACCCCTGATGCCCTTACTGATCACAAGTACAAGGGTCCTGAGAGTTCTATCATGTGTATGGGCATCTTAAATGGGTTATCAAATGACTAACGTAAAAACTGAAAAACATGACAATCTCTTTCTAACAAAGCTAGAACCAGCCCTGTACCTCACATGGATCCAGGGATCTCCACAGTAATTGCTCTGCTAGATTTATATTAAGCTGACAGCTCAAGGGGAGTGTCTTTTCTGCTGCAGTTAAGGGGGCGTGTCCATGCTCTGCCTATCACAGCTCCAGAGGCAGTGGAAGGATGAAACTAAGCATGTGTGGCCATCTGTCACGGTCTGTTGTGGAGAGGAAAACCACACCAAGCGTAGGAGGGAAGGGGATGAGGTCAGGAAACAAGTAAAGGGAAACCCTGACACTAATCCTGACTGACTTACAGTATGAACAGGCCTCAAATGTAGGCGAGTTCATACACAGGAACCTAAATCAAACTGACCCTATAGGACCCTGCAACTACTGACAGGGCTGAGTCTACCCGTTCCTCCAAAAGGAAGGACGAACAGGAGTCTCCAAAAGGCCAAATAACACAACAGGGAAAAGCAGGGTAAACACAAAAGGGAAAGTGGACACTTATCTTTAAGAAGAAATGGAAGCAAACGGATCTCAGGAGAGAACCACACCAATCAACCAGAATGTCCACAGACACTATAAACCGCAAGTAACTGTGGTAGAAGCAGGAATAAATAGAGGAAGGACAATTACCACACCCGCAACAGCTGTGGGGAAAGGGTGTGGTAAACAGCAACAACACAAAAAGGAAAACATGTCAGATTATGTCACATGTGCAAGCCTAGTTGACTTTCTGCAACCTGTTGCAGGAATGACCGGGACACCATCTCAGTGAGCAGGACAAAAAATAAGAGAAAGAACTCACAGCAGGTGGCGCTATACAGATATATTTTATTGAATAGCTCACTAACTATGCTAAATTTTTAATTACATGCAACTACAAAAGTATTCAGATCCAGGCACTGGTTGGCAAACTGTAGAATATTTTTAATGGGACAACCCCTTTAAGTTTTATGTCATCTGATAATCTTGGTGATTCCTGTGTAATGCTTCCAATAACCAGTGGACAATCAAATGTGAAAATAATGACACCAGGGTAATAGGGCAACAAGAGTAGAGCGGAATCCATCTTCTACTGGATTTACTTTAGAAATAAGCTGTATTGAGAGTGGGGTGAGAGTGACAGAAATGAAAACCTTTCTTCAAGGTGAGGTGAACTGCTTTAGGTATGTTCCATAGAATGTGAATTCCCTAGGTCACAGAAAATACATGTACAGAGAAAGCCAGCAGGGAAATGTGGAGAAGAAATAACATTAAAGAAGAACTCCCGCAAAAATTTTTATTCTCTGACCTGTTAGAAAGGTACATGATATAATCTGTAGTGAATGTAATCTTCTCATCAGTGACTGTATCTGTTATCACCTCTCTTCTAATTGTAGCTGGGTCATGTGACCAACTCCCTGACCTCCAACTGACCCAGGACAGGAAGCCAGTTATGTCTCTATTCATTCCTATGAAATTCAGAGTGAGGCTCCCATAGGAATGCATAGAGAAATAGACTTCCTGTCCACACAAAAGTTACTGTGTGAGTTGGTGAGTCTGATTGCAGGTCACATGACACAGATGAAATTCAGCCACTGGTAAGAAAATGATATTCACTACAGATTACATCATGTACATTTCTAGCAGGACATGGAATAAAAGATTTTGCGGTAGTTCTTCTTTAATCAAAACTAAATGAACAAATCTCAGCTAAACTCAAACTTCACAACACACAAAAGAGATAAAAATAATGAGTGAAGAATCTGAGGATATGAGATAGAAATCCAGAGCATGTAGGAATACATAAAATCATAAAATTTGGGTTTGTGGGATTATCCCTTAAAGGGGTTGTCCCATGAAAAATATTCAAAATTTTTAAAGCCAGAACTGGGATCTGAATACTTTTGTAATTGCATGTAATTATGATTCATTCAATAAAATATATATGTATAGTGCCACCTGCTGTTTGCTCTTTTCCTTACTTCTCTGTACACATTGCTGAGGTGGTTCCATTCTTCAACTAGCACCATCCTTATGTACTGTTAGAAGCTGTAACAGTTATTACAGCAAAAGGACAAGCCCCCTGAAAAGGGACATGCCCCCTGAGCTACCAGTCTATGTCTATACAAGTCTATGGAAGCGATTCTTCCCATAGAAATGAACGGGGCAGTTAGGTGTAATTACACCTACTCACCACTACCCCGTGTTGGCCAGCATGTAAACAGTGAAGAGGAGGCAGCGCTGATATGGCGCACGCCTCCTCTTCAAACAGCTGATCGGCAGGGGTGCCAGGTGTCGGACACCCGCTGATCTGATCTTGATGACCTATCCTGAGGATAGGTCATCAATATACATAACTTGGAGAACCCCTTTAAATAACAATTCTAGAGTAAACTTCCTTAGAATACTGCATTGTGTTGTTCCTCTGCTATTACTCCTGGAAAAATATGAATAAATTCACTGGCTATTATAATTCTCCCTGTCCCCATACAATCTGATACTGTCATCAACAGTGGAATAAGGCTAAATTCACACCAGCGTTGATCCGTTATCGATCAGCAAAAATGCTTCTGTTACTGATAATACAACCGTCTGCATCCGCTATGAACGGATCCGGTTGTATTATCTGTAACATAGCAATGACGGATCAGTCTAAATCCATTGTAAGTCAATGGGGGACGGATCCGTTTTCTTTTGTGTCTGTCTTGCTCTGCACCACATCGCGGACAGAAAAACGCTGCTTGCAGCGTTATTCTGTCCACGATCGGGACGCTACCAAACAGAACGGAATGCATTCTGGTGCACTCAGTTTCGTTCAGTTCAGTTTTGTCCCCATTGACAATGAATGAGGACAAAACTGAAGTGTTTTTTTTCCAGTATTGAGACCCTATGATGGATCTCAATACCAGAAAGGGAAAGCACAAGTGTGAAAGTAGCCTTATAGAGTTCTAATAAGATGCAACACAATTAGTATTTTATGGACAATACAAGAATTTACTTAAATAGATATAATCGTGTCTCATTCTATTAGGGGGCACTATTTGTTTTCCCCAGTGTTGGCTCCTCTTCTGCTTTTCAGCTCTGATCCATTAGCGCTCAGCCATGATCAGTGACTGTAGTTTAGCCACATTATATATTGTGACCAGCAAAGCCAACACTATAATAGTAAAAAATAGTATAATATTATTGTATAATAGTAAAAATTGTATAATATTTTTAAAAAATGTTCCCCTTCTGTCCTTAACCCAAAATGCTATACATGTATGGCATTTATGTGCAGGGGAATTTTGGAGCAGGTTCATAAGCTGAGCCCACTCCGTATGCAGCAGGTGCTGGTTGTACAATACAGCTCACACCTGACCACAATAATAACTACAATTCTGTCATTTAACCTCTCAAATGTCATGGTCAATAGCAACCATGGCATCTGAGCAGTTAAAGATAGAGGGCTCTCTCTGTCTTCCAACTACAGCCCCTGCAGCGAAATTACTGCCAAAGTAAGCTGCATGTTAAGCCAATAAGAGTCTCATAGACTGTATTCTATCAGAGGATTGCATATTCAAATCCCTGAGCGGTCTAAAAATGACAGTAAAAAAATGTAAAAATGTTTAAAAAAACAAAACTATTCCAATCATCCCCTCCTCGTGTCCAAAAATGTCTGAACTATTAAAATATAAAAATATTTTTCCTGTGTGGTGAATTCTGTAATGGAAAAAAAATGCATGATTTACCATTTTTGCACCCCCCCCCCCCCCCCCCCAAAAAAAAAAATGGAACCAATAAAAACTACATATAGAGATGAAAAGCAATTTTTTTTTTATTTTTTTCTAAGGTTTTTATTTTTTAAATGTAGCAAAACATAATACAGACTATATATTGATTAAGACATTGTTATATTTAATATATGTATCTAAGTAAGTGTAGTATAACTGATATACTGTGAAGTTGCTAGGCCCAGTGCATTAGTATTCTGTTATGTAACTGAGATGCTCTTGTGCCACCTCAGGTAGGATTCTCAGGTGTAACTTCAGCCTCTGCATCTCCTATACCTACACTTCCTATAATCACACTTCTAAAAAATGCACACAGTGATGTCAATGCTAGGAAATAATTATAAGTTACGTCACACAACCTGGTAAAGCTGATGGTGATATCTCACCACAAAGACAGCAAACTCAGTGATGTCACAGTGCAGAGATAACACACAGTGATGGCTCTGCACATGGATAATAAACAGTGATGTCGCAGTGCAGAGATAACACACAGTGATGGCTCTGCACATGGATAATAAACAGTGATGTCACAGTGCAGAGATAACACACAGTGATGGCTCTGCACATGGATAATAAACAGTGATGTCACAGTGCAGAGATAACACACAGTGATGGCTCTGCACATGGATAATAAACAGTGATGTCACAGTGCAGAGATAACACACAGTGATGGCTTTGCACATGGACAATAAACAGTGATGTCACAGTGCAGAGATAACACACAGTGATGGCTCTGCACATGGATAATAAACAGTGATGTCACAGTGCAGAGATAACACACAGTGATGGCTTTGCACATGGACAATAAACAGTGATGTCACAGTGCAGAGATAACAAACAGCAATGACTCTGCACATGGACAATAAACAGTGATGTCACAGTGCAGAGATATCAAACAGTGATGTCACCTATCAGTCTCACAAAGCGGATAATAAACATAGTGATGTCATAATGTCACATTGATGTCACAGCATAGAAAATGAAACATGGCAGTAAAATATAAGAATAATACACATAATAATGTCACAGTTCAAAGGTTATGAGCACAAGGATTTAACCCTTTCATGACCCTGGGTTTTTAGTTTTTTACTTTCTGCCTACCAGGAGCCAAAACTTTTTTATACTTCCATTCACATAGCCATATTATGGCTTGTTTTTTTGTGGGACAAGTTTTACTTTCTAACGGTTCCATTTTATATTGCATACAATGTCATTGGAATCTGGAGAAAAATGTCCAATGGGGTGAAATTGTAAAAAAAAAACCACACCCATAGTTTTATGGCTTTCGTTTTTACGGAATTCCCTATGCTGTAAAACTGACCTGTTCCCTTCTTTCTCCGGGTCAGTATAATTACAACAAAACCACACTTGTATAGTTTTTCTTGTGTTTTAATACCTATAAAAAAATTAAAAACTGAAATAAAATTATTTTTGTTAAACATTGCCATATTTTGACCCCCCATAACTTTTTTATAGTTATGTCTAGAGAGCTCTGTGGGGACTTTTGCAGTGAGATCTGTACAGTAGTTTTCAGTGATACCATTTTGGAGTGTGTATGCCTTTTTGATCACTTTTTATTCAATTTTTGGGAGAGGTGAAGCAGCGAAAAAACAGCACATTGGCCGTTTTCAATTTTTAAAAATTCTGTTCCGGCATTCACTGTATGGGATAATAATGTTTATATTTTAATAGTATTTGGGATGCGGCGGTGCAAATGATCTTTTTATTCTTTATTTTTATTATGGAGAAAGGGTGGTGATTTGGATTTTTATTTTTTTATTTATGTTTTTTAAAACATTTTCTTTTTTACACTTATATTAAGTCCCCTTAGAGGACTTGAGCATCTTTAGATCACTTGTTCTATAGACTGAATTATGAAATAACATTGCAGCCTATGGGACATTCAGTGCATTCCTAGGGCTCCCTAGGAATTATTGCTGTGATAGCCACATATGCTTCAAAGGGACGCTCTGGAATGTACTGAATGTCCCACAGGCTGCAATGTTAATTCATAATACCACAGCAAGTGAACGGCTTCCCCGATCTAAGCACGAGGAACTGACACCGATCTCAACATGGGGAATTGATACCACTCTGTTCAGAGAGGGGACTCATGGACGCCTGACTCTTGGCATCCCCCACGATACGTTATTTATCCCTTATCCTATGGATAGGGGATAAATCATTTTTGTAGGATGACCCCATTAATAATACCTGTGTATGGTGCCAGATTGAAAAGAGTTGGACAGAGCTGACTTGCTGTAAATTACTCAGTTAGCACTTGGCAGAGAATGATATAGATGTCATTTTTTTGCATTTGTAATTCATCTTGAATAGCTTTGATGGGTTGATACGACCAGTTTATGTTCTAAGAGTAAAAGCCCTACAGCGAAGCAAGACATGAATCTGCAAGACATCAATACATCTCCAGCCGCATTCCATGTGCCACTCTCTGGAATATTTCTTCATTCCTGTATATTTCTAGTCTGTGCTAATCTTACAGAAAAAAACCTCATTAACCACTGCGCAACCTAGCCGCGGGACAAAAATGCAAATTATTTTCCGTTATCTTTACCTAATTCCTGCAGGGAGAGCAACAAAGGCTTCCCGCTCCTATCTTTTATGGAGAGGCACGTCTTCTGTATAAATGAAATCATTATGCATTCAGTTACTCTGAAAACCAGATCATTTACATTTCGTGTGATGATTTATGAGTCCTGCATAAAGGTGACAGGTATCACCAACTTCCACAGCTGCGAACCTTTCCCAAAGCTTTTCAGACAAGCATATTTTCTGCTGTGCACGAGCGAGTGGTAATTTTTATATATGGTTAGGTAGCTGACGGCAGGTGGTTTCTGGAAAAAAATTCATTTTCTTCTAGTTGGATAGCCTCTGTTTCTTTAGGGGGCGTTTTTCATAAAATGAGCAATGAATTTCGGTGGCCCTGGAGCAGCGACATGATGAATGTGCAAAGTATATGGCAATTCTGCAAATATAATCTGATATTTAGAGAATACGGAAAATACATCTTATGGCGAGTAGTTCATTAAAATATCCATTTATAGTGACCACGTTATGAAAATATAATGGAACTGAAAATGCCGTCTGGGATAAGGAACAATGAATTATTTCCACTTATGGGTCTTGCAGATCAGCAGCATGGAGGAGAATGTACAGAGCAAAGGAAGTATTCAGGTCATTGTTAAAGGGGTTGCCCCATGATTAATGTAAAATTGAAATCAGATATCATATACAGTAGTACATGGCACTCTGTTTCTAAGAAAGCTAAAACCAGCCTTGTACCTCACATGGATCCGGAGATCTCCATATTCATTGCTCCAATTGCTCTGCTCAATTCATTTCAAGCTAGCAGCTCAGGGGACGTGTACGTTCTCGGGGGGGGGGGGGGCATGTTCTTTCTCAGGAACACTAGTACATATTACTGGTTTATTCACAGGTAAAGTGTATGATTATAAAGATACCAGTAATATGTATTAGCTTTCTAAACATAGAAAACCTCTATTCTCAATATAGTAAGTCTATAGTCTTTTTTTATGGGTTAAATGAGGGAGAGAAAAAATAAATGAGAAAGAAATCTCAAAGTCTCTTCTGGGAATTGAACTTGTCAGAACTTACCAGTATTATGCATTATACTGGTTTCTTTATACCCATATATGATGCCTGTGATTAAACCAGTAATATGTATTCACTTTCTAAGCATAGAAAACCTCTATTTTCAACATGTTAAGGCTATAGTAAGTGGTGTATATATATGATATATACATGCTAGGACACAGCTCTGCCCTCAGCATGCTGATGTCTAGCCCTGTCAATCAAGGGGAGGTGGGAGTGTGCAGAGTACAGGGAGTGTTACAAAAGCAGTGCTCCAAGGATTCACCCCCATCCACTGGTGTTCTAACGTGCTCATTTGCATATGGATAAAATGCAGATATCTATATAGCTGTTTAACATACAGACAAAAGAAAGTAGTTATTTTAATCAGCATGTTTAAATTCAGTTACTGTGTATTTATCAACCACCTCTGCTGGAAGTTTATTCCAAGCTTCTACTACTCTTTCAGTGAAATAATATTTTCTAATGTTGTTCTTGATTTTTCCCCCAACTAACCTCAGATTGTGCCCCCTTGTTCTTGTGTTCAGTTTCTTATTAATAACACTTCCCTCCTGAACTTTATTCAGTCCTTTAACATATTTAAAGGTTTCAATCATGTCCCCCCTTTCTCTTCTTTCCTCCAGACTATACATATTAAGAACTCAGAGTCTTTCTTGATAAGTACTATGCTTTAGACCTTCCACCATTTTTGTAGCTCTTCTTTGGACCCGTTCTATTTTAGCAATATCCTTTTGCAGGTGAGGTCTCCAGAATTGAACACAGTATTCCAGATGTGGTCTCACTAGAGCTCTATACAGAGGGATCACAATCTCCCTATTTCTGCTTGTTATACCTCTAGCTATGCAGCCAAGCATACGATTTGATTTCCCTACCGCCTGACTGCATTGGTTACTCATTTTGAGGCTGTCAGAGATGACTACCCCCAAATCCTTCTCTTCTGAAGTCTTTGTTAACACAGAACTGCCAATACGATACTCAGATAGAGGATTTCTTCTCCCCCATTATTTTACATTTGGAAACATTGAACTGTAGTTTCCATTGTTTGGACCGCTTATCTAATAAAGATAAATCATTCTCCATATTACAGACACCTCCTGGAACATCAACCCTATTACACACTTTTGTGTCATCAGCAAACAAGCAAACCTTCCCTATCAAGCCGTCCCTTATGTCACTTACAAACATGTTAAACAGAACAGGACCCAGAACAGATCCTTGTGGCCCCCACTTGTAACCAGCCTCTGCTCAGAATACACTCCATTAACAACAACCCTCTGGTATCTGTCCTTCAGCCAACTACAGATCCACTGAACTATCCAGGGGTTAAGTCCAATTTTTGATAACTTCTCTATCAGCTCTTTATGGGAAACCGTATCGAAAGTTTTACTGAAATCCAGGTAGGCGATATCCACAGCACCACGTTCATCTAGCACTTTAGTTACATAGTCAAAGAAATTAATGAGATTAGTCTGACATGATCGGCCCTCAGTAAAGCCATGCTGGTTTGGGTCCATCAAGTTGTTTGTTGTTAGGTGGTCAATTATCTTCTTTTTTAGAAGAGTCTCCATTATTTTTACCACTACAGATGTCAAGCTGACTGGCCTATGGTTACTAGCTTCTTCTCTACTACCCTTCTTGTGAATGGGTACAACATTAGCCATTCTCCAATCATCAGGAACATCTCCTGTAAGAAGGGACTGATTATACAGATCAGTCAGGGGGCCAACAATCACAGATCGGAGTTATTTAAGAACTCTGGGGTGGATGTCATCCGGACCCATTGCCTTATTTAACTTTAGCCGGACACGTTCCTCTAGAACATCGGCCTCTGAAAACACTGGGGCTGAAACCTTACAACTAGAGGCAATGCTATGTCCAGCCATGTTCTGATTATGAAAGTCGCCATCTGAAAAAACTGAGCAAAAGTAGTTATTCAGATGGTCAGCGACCATCTTATCCCCATCTATATACAGATTTTTTCCATTGCTAAGTTTTGTAATGCCGCAGTTTTTCTTCTTCCTGTCACTAATATATCTGAAGAAGGTTTTATTACCCTCCTTAACAGATTTTGCCATTTGTTCCTCCTTTGAAGCTTTAGCAGCATTAATAATCTGTTTTGTCTTCTTCTTTTAGGTTTAGGTTAATCTCTTGAATTTGTGTACACTTGAGAGAATGGATTTTTAGGAGAAAATGTTCCATGCTAAGAAATATGTCATAGATTTCTGAATTTGTCACAAATCTGGAGCTACTCACATTTTCCTGTATTTACACACAACCACAAAAAGAGTAAGGCCCATATTCATCTGTCGTCTGCACTGCCAGAGGAACCTTGCAATTTATTACGGGGTGCAGGCCTCATCATAAGTTACATGGCTCCAGGGGCGGACTGGGAACTTAAAGTGACCCTGGAAAAAATACTAAAAGTGCTCCCGTTTTGTACTTGGGTCCAAATGGATGGAAGTCAGGGCCAGCCATACCATATTGTGGCACATTATACCACCCCAACAGAGCCAGATACCACAGTCCATCACAAAATACATCCCCAAAAACTTCCAGTGGCCGGCCGTGAGGAGGGCTCAGATGACTCCCTGGGCATTGGCCCACCAGGAAATTTCCCTGAAAGGTCTATGGCCAATCCACCCCTGCATGGCTTCTCTGACAGTCCATGCATTGGAATGAAAACTAAAACAGCTCAGTGCTGCTGTAGGTTTCAGTCAGTATTTACACCACTTTCTGGCATAAATAATTATAAATGATTCGATGCCCTCTTTTTGTAAAATTGGCGAGGGAGGAGTAAAATGCTAATTGCAATTAGGAAAGGTGCAATGGCACATTAAAAACTAGCAAAAACAGATAGAGGGGAAATAAATTTGGTCCTTTGTCACAGCAATGTAGTACTACATTATAAGATACTGCAAAAAAAGAAAAATATTGCTGCAGTCAACGGCTGCATTAAAAAAAAAAAAATCTATACTAGGAAGTTTTCCTTAAAGGGGAACTAAATCTAGAATCCAAACAACTATCGAAATCTTACATGATCTACTTATGTGTCTTTGTTATTTGCTCAGATATCACAATTGCAGACCATGAAAAATAAACTAGAAAAGCAAAGCATTGTTATGTCAAGCTGCAGCCATGTCTTCTCCCCCCTCCCTCTCATGCTAGTGCACATGAGTCTAAGTCTGGATAATTTTTGTCTACACAGTAAGAGTGGCCATTTTGTTGGAAGGAATCTTCTAGTTAGTAATATTACAAAACAGATTTGGTAACGGCACCAGCCACAGTGCCATAGTACATACACAGTACCAGCCATAGTACATACAGCTGAATAGCCAATATTTCCAGTTACACAGTGATAAATCCTCCCTTCACAATGGTGCAGATTTGCCTTTCAGCAGCTTTGGAAAGCTGAGTAGCATGCACAGGTACATTGGAGGCCAAGCTACATATATAGTATACACTCATGGGTGTCCTGATATTATATTTATGGATATAGTGTATACAGAATGTACCTACCAAGTGTAGCCTGCATTACATCTCGGCAGAGGTTGTCACCCAGCTTTCCTAGGCTGCTGACCTCCGAATTTAATTAGTTATATAGTGATCAATCCCTTCATATAGCTAGACCAAGTTGTTTTTTATAAAAACTTTTCAGACGACGGTTCCCCCTTCTCAGTGAGACTGTCGGAGAGCTGCTCTGATGGTTCGATGTGTAGCCCTTATCTATGCTTTCCTAACAGCCCCTAAAAAACTGATTATAGCTAAATTCTTATCAGTTTGATATGATGGTGGTGAATGTGGACATCGTCTAAGGCTACTTTCACACTAGCGTTTTATAATTCCGGCATTGAGTTCCGTCATAAGGGCTCAATACCGGAATAAAACGCTTCACTTTTGTCCCCATTCATTGTCAATGTGGACAAAACTGAACTGAAGACAACGGAATGCTCCTAAAAGCATTCAGTTCCGTCTTCAGACTGGAGAGCAAACCGCGACATGCTGCGGTTTGCTCTCCGGTCCAGGCATCCGCACCAAGACGGATCCGTCATGACCCCCAATGAAAGTCAATGGGGACGGATCCGTTTGGTGTGACACAATGGTGAACGGATCCGTCCTCCATTGACTTTCAATGGAGTTCATGACGGATCCGTCACCTGCACACATACACACAATACATACATACAGACATACACATAAACATACACAGACATATACACATACAAATACACATGCATACTTACATGCTCCCGGCAGGTCTCCACAGTGCAGGAGGAGCAGGACGGCGCACACAGAGGGTGCTGTGGGGAATCGTCCTATGTGTGCGCCGTCCTGCTCCTCCTGCACTGTGGAGACCTGCCGGGAGCATGTAAGTATGTATGTGTATTTGTATGTGTATATGTCTGTGTATATGTACTGTGTGACATGTGTGGGGCCGGAGCACGGTTCCGGCCCCACACATGTCCCTGCGGCAGCACAGATCCGGCGGCACCCTTCACCTGGCGGATCCGTACTGCGCTAGGGTGAAAGAGGCCTAATGCTACAAGAAACACCAATAAAGCATAATTTATATACATTGTATTCCTGGCAGCGATCTGTAGAGCAAACAGACTGCATGGCAGGACTTGATATATGGATATTCGTTATGTGTTTAAGTAGGATATATCTGTCAGCATGCCTAAGAAATAACTGCATGTGCCTTGTGGTCCATCAATCTTATACAGATCCCTGAGCAAGCAGACAGTAATGAGAATAAATGTGTCCGTCGGGATAGTGTGACCGCTGGTTACCAGGATCTCTTTCATTTGTGCTGTTTAATCATGATATGCACTGAGAACTACACCCTTATCACTCCAAGGAACAGATTCGGAAATATTCATTTAACACACAGCCGTTTCTAATATTTGAATCATTTTATTTTGAGCCCTCAAATGTGTTTTAAGTAGAAATGTGTGATAAAAGGTTACTGGTAATTATCTTCTACCTGTGCATTATCAGCCAGTGAGGCGGGCCCCCATGACAACACTTATAGGATTCGGCTGGTCCAAACTCAGTGCGTCTATGGAGACAACTACTAAGACTACTAATTGTTAACATTTCCTCTTGTCAGTGTGGTATGTGCTTATATATTCTGCTGCTATTAAAAAAAAAATTGGAACTGCTGTTTTTTGTTCATATCTATAAAAAATTATTTAAAAGTCGCATGTACCCCAAAATAATACCGATGAAAACTTGAAACACTTCTTGGAAAGAACAAGCTCTATTGTTTTTACAGAGCTTCACTGTGCGGTATAAATGACATGTTAACTTTATCCTGCTGGTTGACACAAGTACGATGATACTAAGGGGCACATTTGTTAAGACCGGCGTTTTAGATGCCGATCTTAATAAACCGCTAAGCTGGCGGTGGTCCACAGGAGTCATGTAGAGGCGCCGGCAGTTTTAAATGTAAGACAGCTTCCGAGCGGTCTTACATTTAGACCTTTTTCTACGCCTGAAACAGATGTAGAAAATGGTAAATGAGATGGGCCTGCCGGCCTGTCCCCCTCTCCGCCACACCCACTAATTTCGACCCGGCGTGAGCGAGGAGAGGTCGCAGATTGCTAGTTGCGCCACAATCTATGTCTGAAATACGCCTAATTTGGGTGTATTACAGCATACAAAATGACCCCCTAAATGTTTATAGTTTTTTTATGTTTTTGACAATAAAAACCCTTTATAAAAATCAATTGTTTGTGTGTCGGCATATGTTAAGAGCTTTAAAAGGGTTTTCTGGATAGGTCATCAATATCTGATTGTGGAGGTCTTAAATCCGGGACCCCCACTGATCAGCTGGTGAGAAGGCATTGGTGCTGTCTTCTCACTGCTCACGGAGCACAGCGCCGTACAATGTATAGTGGCAATGCATGGTGTTGCAGCTCAGCATCATTCACTTGTATGAGGCTGAGCTGCTCCTAGGCTGCGTGACCAATGAACGTGACGTCACTGGCCTAGGCTAAGCTGAGAAAAGAATACGGCAGGCCTCAGGATAGGTCAGTGTTATATTTTCTCTTAGGGATTTTTTGCTGACCGTATGCAGATGTGGAACCATTCATTTCAATGGGCCTGCAAAAAACAAAACAAACGGAAGTTAGTCCGTGTGCATTCCGTATGTCAGTTCCACAAAAGAATAGAACATGTCCTATTATTGTCTGCATTACAGACAAGCATAGTACTGTTCTGTTAGGGTCTGGCTGTTCCATTCCGCAAAATACGAAATGCACACGGACGTCATTCGTATTTTTTGCGGATCCGTGTTTTTCAGACCACAAAATACATAGGGTCGTGTGGAATTCTGAGCTAATAGAGAGGGTTGTCTGTTCAGGACTCTCATCTCATGGCCACAGGGGAGAGCAGTTAAACGGTGTCTGTCTCAATGATCTGTCCTGTGTTACGGAGACAACTCATTCATTTGAATGGGCAGTGTGTAATACTTCAGTCTCCCTGTGGGGGCACTGCAGAGAAATTGAACACTTATTTGCTAGATTTTGCCGTGTATATTTAGCTAGTTGCTCTGGGCTCCAGCGGAGGGGGGGGGGTGCACTTTGTAATGAGCATATTGTCAAGAGACCCTTCTAATATGTAGGGATTGTCCAGAGTGGAGGACCCCTTCAACATGTATGTCAAATTTCACCGGAATAAACAATACATGTGTGTTACACAAACAGACTAGCCAATCTCATGACATTTCAGACACTAACTTTTCCTCCCAGACAGGGAACGGTGCGTCTTTTGTCAACCTTATAAATCCTTCTGTACACTAACATTGTGTTTTAGGCATTAGGAGATAATCCTAGCTTGAAACCTGTGTTTTTGCCTTTAATCCCCATTTCTGTGATATATGGTGTATATTTCCAAATATAGGCTGCTGGAATACTTTTTTATAGGCTAAGATGTAGGACGCCTTTCTCAGGCACACAACTAGTTTTTGGGTTATAGGGACACTGCCCAGGCCCTGCCACAAGGGGGCCCTTGATGACCAGCAGGAGACAATCATGTATTATCACCATTACTAAACCCTAGACCTGTCTGACTACCCTGTTACCACATAACCAGCTCTACTTGACTACTCTTAGGCTACTTTCACATCTGTGGCACAGAGATACGGCCACCTGATCTGGCAAAAATGGCAACTGCAGCATGCAGGGGTTTGTGACCACCAGATTCTCTGCATTTTCGCCAAAATGCAGCCGGATCTCCGTCTGGACCCCATTATAATTAATGGGGCTGGCAGGCATTGCAGTTGCATCCGGCATCTCTGTTGGAACAGCCTGCTGGATATGAAAGTAGTCTTACCTTGGCATTGGGTGTGTTCACAATTCGGCGTATGAGCTGGGAAAGCTCCCTAGGGCCCATTCATCCAGATTATGGAAAAAGAGTGTCTTTTGCCATACAGGAGGCCACTATGTGTTGGTATACTTAAAGGGGTTTTGAAAGATTGGGGAGACTGGACCTGTAAAGAAAAGCTTACTTGCCAGTTCATTCTCCTCCCGACCTGCGATGCTCCTCTGGGCTTCCTCAATGTCAAAATCCAGTTTGACATCGCTGCAGCCAATCACTGTCCGCAGTGGGTACTGGCTCCCTAACGGCATAACAAATGGTCATATTAAGCAAGGGGATCCTGTCTCCACCGCAGCTAGTGATTGGCTGCAGGCGATGTCCAACAGAAGGAGCCCAGCGAACCATCACAGGCCGGGAGCAGAAGGAGCAGGAAGCAGGTAAGTAATCTTTCCTTTACAGGTCCAGCAGGTGGGGGGTTTGCCAAAAGCCCCCTACCAATTCTTGCACAACCCCTTTCAAGGGTCTCCATCCCTCTACTGCGCATGTGTCGAACATGCTCCCATAACACATCAGGGCCAGGCATGAATATGTTTTCACTGCCTGTCACAGTGGTGGGGACGGGAGCCTAGGGTAGGGGAGCCTCTGGGTGCAACGAGGTGCAGTGGCACCACCCTCGTTGCACCCAGGGAGTAATTTGCATATTATAAAAAGCCTTTTTTCTGCACATTGTCTGCACATTTGGAGATATTATCAGACTCTGCAGACAAGCACTGTTCTACAGCGGCCGACCATTTCACCCCAGGTACCCCATTCCAATATTGACAACAAGAACTGATCTTTACTTACTTCCTATCTCTTGCTCAAATGACCATACTGTATAATTCAGATCCGATGACTGAGAGAAGAAAGAGTAGAATATGTATGGCTTTTTCTATTGCAAATTCAGGTCTTAATAGTGTTCCCAGTGCAAGCGCTTGGTGCATTACTGAATATATTAAATTATTAAATATATATGCTTCATTATTTATTGCACGCTCAATAACTGGATTCACTAGTTTTACATTTATTTTTTTCTTAATTTTTTTTACTGCCTGCCTTCCCAAAGCCATAACTTTGTTATTTTTCCATCCACATATGAAGGGTTGTCTTTTGCAGGATAGGTTGTACTTTATAATACCACCATTTAATATTGCATATGATGTAGTGGGTAGCTGGAAAAGAATATTCAAAATGGGGTGGGATTGGAAAAAAATTCGTAAATCCGCCACAGTTTTATGGGTTTCGTTTTTATATCAGTAAAACTGATCTGTTACCTTCATTCTCTGTCATTTACGTGGATACCACATTTATATAGTTTTTCCTTGTGTTTTAATACTAAAAATAATTAAATAAAAACCCTGAAAGAATTCATTTTTTCTTTGCATCGCCATATTCTGCCCCCCATAACTGTTTTCTGAATATATGATGTTGGTTTTTTTTTGTGATGGGTGACATGGTGAATTTTTATCAGGCTGTTTTCCAACATGAGAATGCCCTGTATCCCTCCCTGCCACTCATACCATTCTGACCATTTTAGTCAGGATTTACAGTGCTTTATATGTCATGTACAGATTACATACCTATTGTGTGTTTACTTTATGTTAGCCTAAATTTTTATTAGCGCATTTTTATCTTTAGCCTCATAGGTAAAGGGGACAACAGCAGTGCACTCGGCATTAACATACATTTTTTTATTGTATATAACATTTTTATATTTACGTCTTTAGAGATGGTGATGGCTCATTTTTATTGATACCATTCTAGAGTGTGCATGACTTTTAGATCACTTTTTATACAATGTTTTGGGGAGAGGAAGCAATAAAAAACAGGGTGAATCTGCTGTGATTTATTTTCTGTTACACTTGTCATCGTATGGAATAAATATTTTTATATTATAATAGTTTGGGAATTTTCAGACACGGCTATACTAATGATTTTATTTTATTTTTTGTTTTTCAAATGGGGAAAGGGGGTAATTTGATAGATAGATAGATAGATAGATAGATAGATAGATAGATAGATAGATAATAGACAGATATGAAATAGATAGATATGGATAGATAGATAGATAGATAGAGATATTTATTAGATATTTAGAGATAGATATTTAGGTAGATAGATATTTAGAGATAGATATTTAGGTAGATAATAGATAGATATGAGATAGACAATAGATGTCGCCTCTCAGCACAGTTGTCACCAGCAGTTCATCTGACAGAATGCCTCAACCTCTGGACATTAAGTAGTTAAGTGACGTCATCCACTCTGTCACTGACGTTCCGGCTTTCAGGTGACAGCTGGAGTACGGGGGCTGACAGGGGCCATACTGCCTGCAATCGACCGACCTGCGCGTTCATGTGCTCCCAGTAGTAGGCGCTGTGGACGCGCATTAGTGCTGCTTGGTAACGTCAGCGCTGCCAGCGTGGAGACACAGAGCGGAGCAGGAAAGGGAAGGCGGAAGTGCTGACAGGAGGACACTGCTCTGAGGAGGAATACAGCGACCTAGGCGTAGAGGAGAAGCCGACATGGAGAGACACAGAGCCATCCCTCAGGTGTGTGTACATGTGTGTTTGTGTACATGTGTGTGCGGCTGACACTGACAGACCCCGGTGGTCTTTGCTGCCGAATCTGAAGCCATTTCTCAGTCGTGTGGTATATTAGTGACAGTCGTGACATGGTGTGACATCAGGATGAGTCAGGAGAATACACCTTCCTATGACAGGCCCCCCATTTTCTGTAGGACGTGCCCCCCTGTCTGACACAGAGTTGTCAGTGTGATACCAGTCTACAGTCACAGACTACAGGCTGCCATAAAACAGCAGCCTGGATTCTGCTCAGGAGGCTGTGGGTTCTTCCATCTGTAAAACTAACCAGCAAGGTGAGCATTTAAGGGGGCGTCTGACCACACTGGCATCTCGGGGAGCTTCACAGGTAAAGGGGGTATCCAGGGTTAGAAAACCATGGCTGCTTCTATTTCCAGAACAGCAACACTACACAATGTATTTAAATTATCAAAAACGTATGGGGTCATTTATCAAACTGGTGTAAAGTAGAACTGGCCTAGTTGCCCATAGCAACCAATCAGATTCCTCCTTTCATTTTCCAAAGGAGCTGTTAAAAATAAAAGGTGGAAGCTAATTGGTTGCTATGGGCAACTAAGCCAGTTCTAATTTACACCAGTTTTGATAAATCTCTCCCATAATCTTCAAATAAATATATTCCATAATAAAACAGAAGTTACCTCATCCCCACACAGAACCAGGAGCTACAGTGTGGCACACAACTGATCAGGACAAAGCATCAGTATTAGAACCGGTAAACAGAACCCAAAAAGGGGAATATGAGTCAAAGTGCAAGGAATAACAATGATACAGCCCACAGCAGCACCCGAGACCCCCAGCGCCGTTTCCTCCAGTCCTCCTATGGTGTCGCTATTCTGTTTCTGGCAGAAAGCCTTCCTGCTTTTTGAACTACTGGACAACTCGTCCAGAATTTGTGTAACGATGGCCTTATCCTAATACGTCATCGATCTGTGTTCGGTGGGGGTCCGAGACCTGGAACCCCTGCTGATCAGCTGTTTGAAGAGACCATCGATCTGTGGCCTGCTCACCAAACACAGCATCGTACATTGTACAGCGGCTGTGCTTGTTATCGCAGCTCAGCCCCATCCACTTGAATGGGACCGAGATGCTCCTAGGCCATGTGACCGATGAACATGACGTCACTGGCCTTCAAACAGCTGATCGGGGGGTGCCAGGAGTCAGACCACCACCAATCAGATATTGTTGACCTATCATGAGGCTAGGCCATCAATATCAAAATTCTGGACAACCCCTTTAAGGAATGAATAAATTCAACACTTTTTTTTTTTTTTACAAGAAAAGTAAAATTAAAGGGGTTCTCTGCCCATTTCACCTAAGCAGTAGTTTACACTAACCTGCAGAAGGAAGATCTTTGACATAGTACAGGGTGACCATCGAAAAAGTAGCCGCCACCAGAGATAGTATAACAAGAAGAACGAGCAAGTGGATGGATTATTAGAATACCATTCAGACTCTGAATACAACGTTTGGTGGTTTTGTTCTTGTTGGCAAAGGTCTCTTGCATTTCCTTAATCCATCTGCTTTGCACTTCTCCCACAATCACTATTTGCTGTTCCAGGGAGAACACCATCTTTCTGACACAATAAGCCACTTTTATCAGACTGAATAATAAATCGGTCTTAGCTGTCCATAGCAACCAATCAGAGCTCAGCAGTTCCTACAAGGCTCTGTAAAAACGAAAGCTGAGCTCTGATTGGTTGTTATGGACAACTAAGACAGATTTACTATTAGGAAGTTTCAATTGGAGATATTGGAGGCCGGCTACTTTTTGGTGGGCCACCTTGTATATACTGAGGAATCTGGGGGTGGGGGCATTAATATTTACTGATGGAACTGTGGGGGCATTAATATATACTGAGGGAACTGTGGGGGGCATTAATATATACTGATGGAACTGTGGGGGCCTTAATATATACCAAGGGAACTGTGGGGGGATTTATAGATACCAAGGGAACTGTGGGGGGATTTATAGATACCAAGGGAACTGTGGGGGGCATTAATATTTACTAATGGAACTGTGGGGGCCTTAATATATACTGAGGGAACTGTGGGGGGATTTATAGATACCAAGGGAACTGTGTGGGCATTAATATATACTGAGGGAACAGTGGGGGGTATTAATATATACTGAGGGAACTGTGAGGGCATATTATATAAACCAAGGGAACTGTGGGGGGGCATTAATATTTACTGAGGGAACTATGGGGGAATATTATATAAACCAAGGGAACTGTGGGGGGCATATTATATATACTGAGGGAGGCATTAATATATACTGAGGAAACTGTGGGGGGATTTATAAATACCAAGGGAACTGTGTGTGTGGGGGGGGGGCATATTATATATACTGAGAGAACTGTGGGGGGCATTAATATATACTGAGGGAACTGTGTGTGGGGGGGGGGCTTTTATATATACTAAGGGCACTGTAAGGGTTGGGGTTAAAAAATAGGGAAGGGGATGCAGCATTACACCGATTTCTGGGACCCCCAACAACCATAAAGTGATGGCATCTCCTATGGACATGTCATCGCGATAGGGAAACCTCTAATCCAAATACCTGTGAACATTTACCGTGTAATTAGCTCCAGACTGGGGTGAACCAGTACGGCCGGCCTAACGTCACTGCTGCTGCTGGTCTGGAAACACCCAAGCTATTGATTGTAATGCTCAGTAATGCTAAACCTGCTCACCTCCCAGCTTCCCATTGTTTGATATGGCCGCCTTCTTCTTCACTGTTCTACGTGGAGAGCGGTGACGTTTCATGTGGAGTAATATGACCTGGTGTTGAAGATGAGCAGCCACAGGAGCTGTGCTGGATACATTTTCAAGCCAATACTTGGAGAATCATGATGGACCCCGTTGACCTTACTGGGGTCTGTGAGGGTTCTGTTCCTTGCAGTCAAAAATCCTGTAAGGCCTGGTGGACACCTCAGGGCCTAATAATTGCTGACTGACAACTCGCCTCTATGACAACCAAATGTCTATGTAGTCCAGCAAGCCACTAACATACCAGGTACTGGTACTACACAGCTTCATACACTGCAGTAACCAGTCCCGGCCACTACACAGGTTTCCAATCTCTGACTGGTTTCTGAAAACAGCTGATCGGCAGAGGTGCCGGGAGGTGGACCCCACTGACCTGATATTCATGACCTATCCTATCAATAAGTAAGTCCTACAAAACCCCTTTAATTAGAATATACCCTGTGCATGTTACTTGCTGGTGTTAAAGGGGTTGTCTCACTACAGCAGATGGCGTTTATCATGTAGAGAAAGTTAAAGGGGTTCTGCAGTTCTGTAAAACTCTGGTCCGACACCCGGGACCCCCGCCGATCAGCTGTTTGAGAAGGCAGTGGTGCTGCAGGAGCGCCGCGGCCTTCTCTGTGTTTACCGCAGGCCCAGTGACGTCACGACTAGTATCACTGGCCTGGGCGTGGCTAAGCTCCATTCAAGTGAACATAGTTTACCTCCGCCCAGGCCAGTGATAGTAGTCGTGACGTCACTGGCCTGCGTTAAACACAGAGAAGGCTGCGGCGCTCCTGCCTTATCAAACAGCTGATCGGGACCCCCGCCGATCAGAGGCTGATGATCTATCCAGAGGACAGATCATCAGTTTTAAAGAACTACAGAACCCCTTTAATACAAGGCACTTACTAATGTATTGTGGTTGTCCATATTGTCTCCTTTGCTTCCTGGATTCATTTGTCCATTGCATTATACACTGCTTGTTTCCATGGTTATGACCACCCAGCAAGTCCAGCAGTGGTGGTCGTGCTTGCACACTACATTATTAATGCCATTTGCTGAAGTGAGACCAAGTGAGCGTTCCCGGAGAATGTCTGGCCCATGTCACCGCTTTATCCCACGTCTCTAGTTCAGAGGACCTCCTGTAACGTCTCACATCTATGTGTCATAAACCTCAGCGGCTCTTTGCACACGCTGCACTTATCAACGCTGCTGACTTTAGAACATGGCCTGGTATTTTTCCCCATTGGCGTCATGTGTGGCACCACAGTGCAGTTCTCTGGAGACGTTCTATCATATGATAGCGATGAAGTTCTCGGCCAAGATAGTGCCGGAAAATGTGGCGCTGAGCTGCAGTAACCTGGCACGCCCACTACACAGTGCCAGAAAACCTCCTATTAGGCCTCATTCACACGTCCACACATTCACACGTTCATTACGATCCGCAATTTGTGGACCATTTATGCGGATAGGATGCGGATCCATTCATTTCAATGGGTCCTGGAAAAATGCGGACAGTACACCGTGTGCTGTCCGCATCTGTGTGTCCGTTCCGACTGTCCGCATAAAGAAATCCTCCTGTTTTACTTCTATCCTGATTTTGCGGTCCGTTGCCCAATGCAAGTCAATGGATCCGCAAAAATGCGGATGACATGCGGAAAGGCATCCGCATGTCATCCGTATTTGCGGATTCCGTTCCAGGAGGGGTGAAAAAAAAAGATGTTATTCATCCTTATGTCATCCGGATGACAAAAAACGGATGACATATGGATACATCCTTTCCGTTTGTTATGGAAAAACGGAACGGATGTCCTGGAAAAACTGAGTTTTTTGCTGAACAATGGATCCGCAAAAAAGTGACCATTTTCCATGATGTGCAAAAATACGGACGTGTGAATGGGGCCTTAAAGTGAGAAAACTGGACATTTTGTCTGCTGACAAAAACAGGATCTTTATTTAGTGTAGAAGCAGGTGATGCTTACGCGTTTCAGGCTATCCGTAATGCTCTATTTACCTGACGGCAGCCAAAAGAGTTTTGAGGGAGGTATGTGTTGGCTTACTTATTTTTTTGTAGTAAGCCACTTTCCTATGCAGTGGGCACAGCAAGAAGACACACAATGGCCCAGATTTACTAAGGTGTCTGTGCCCAGAATCTCTCTGAAGATTTGGCATAAATTGAAGCAGTTTGGTGCAACTAGGGGTTCTACACTTGGTTCTGACTGGCTTGAAAAGAGGCGGGGCTTAGTGAGAAGGGGTGGAGATTTCTAGGAAAGGGGTTGGGCCTAAGATGTGCCATTTTCCTTAAAATAATGGCGCGAAATTCTGTAGCACATTTATCATCCAACCTGAACCCTGTGATAAATCGGGAGCAGGTCTAGACAGCCTGACTAAGCTTATACCATCTATAGGGTTAGTACATCTGGGTCACATTTTTCTTCTTCTTATAATTATTATTATTATTATTATTATTATTATTTTTTTTTTTTTTTCAGTGGATCCCTGTGGCTCATATATACCACTGTATGCCTGTACAGTGCTTTGTAAAATCTTTGCAATGTGCGCAGAGCGTTAGGCCCGGACTACTCTACGATTTTTTTGTAGCACAACCAATTGATTTTAACTATTTAATGTCAACTGCAGTCCACAAGATTGCATTCATCTGAGTGCACTCATTTGGACAGCAGCTGTAGCTAAAGAGGACCTGTCACCACTCCTGACATGCCTGTTTTAATAGCTTCATGTATTCCCCATGTAATAACAATTCTGGAGCATCTATTCTTTTGGCTCTATGTTGTGTCATTCCTTTATTATGTCTACTAGAAGTTATGAATGAATTGCCAGCAGTCTGCAGTAAGGGAACAGAGGGGAGGTGACCAGTTGGGGGCGTGTACCTGCACAGTCTGACTCTATCCAATCAGTGCTGCCATGTTCAGACTGTGCAGATACACACCCCCAACTGGTCACCTCCCCTCTGTACCCTTACTGCAGACTGCTAGCAATTCATTCATAACTTCTAGTAGAAATAATAAAGGAATGGCACAACATAGAGACATAAGAATAGATACTGCAGAATTGTTATTACATGGGGAATGTATGAAGCTATTAAAACAGGCATGTCAGGAGTGGTGAAAGGTCCTCTTTAAATAGTTAAGAACAATCAGTCGAGCTACAAAAAGTCGCAGTGTAGCCGCCTCCCTTATGCATATGAATTTGCATTGCAAGTTTGCATCCATCGTCCGCAGGTACGCAAACATTAACCCTACCAGAGTTGTCATCTTTCCCTCTGCAAGGCCAAACCACAGCCCACGTGCACAAGTTCGGTGGCCAGTCAAATATGTGATACGTCAGGTGAAAATGCTTATGTGTGGCAGGATCAGCCAAATGCGGCCAATAGTTTGGCACGTTGCACATGCCCCCTCTGTTATAGATTTTTTACTTTTTAGGGTACGTGCACACAGCAGTGTAGTTTATGCAGATTTTCGGTGTGGTTTCCGCACCAAAATCCACTTGTATTACTTGCAGATTTTAACATGGATTTGCCCCAGGTCTTTGAATTGCAAAGGGTGAAATCTGCAGTGAAAATCTACACAAACAATTGACAAATTTCAAAATCAGGTCAGTCTCAACGTGGAAACTTTCCTCACTGCGCACGTGACATTTTGAAAGTCTCATTTTGGCTGGTACTGTATTACACTTTGGATTTTCCACACAAAAGTCAGCACGCAAAATCCGTGTATAAGGGCTCACTGTGCTCGTATTGCGACCCGCAAACAGCGGGTCCGCCATATACAGGCACCACCAGTGTGCGCACTGCATCACGGATGCAGACCCATTCACTTGAATGAGTCCGCAATCTGGAAGATACGGTGCGAAGGCACAGCGCGAAAGGCCACGGAAGCACTGTTCTATTTTTTTTTTTTTTTTTACGGTGCGGACAGATCACAGATCCATTCAAGCTGAACTGGTCTACATCCATCTGCGCCAGTCATACAGATGGTGCCCGTGATTTGGGGAGTGCAATTCGCGGTCCCCAGTGCACGCAAAAGGCGCCACACGTTCGTGTACATGAGCTCTAATATCCACCTTCTAGTCCTTTCCTAATGTGCCAGTTTAGTCTGCCACGTTGATGGATCACTGACAGATGATTGGTCTGCCACATACCGGAGGATACTTACCTCAGGTGTATGGCAGGAATGTGATCCGTACAGGTAGAGGTGTACATGATGCCCGTCACTGCTCAGCAATGCTTCATGTACATATGGTAATTCTTTCCTTTATAGCTCATGCCAACATCAGTAACATAAGTAGGGCATACACCTTGGCAATGAGCCGACATTTTGACAGTTACACTTGGACAGCACCCAAGTGCCAGCCCCAGCATAGCGGGCATAGCATTCCTCACCAGTCACACCGTTATAGTCAGGTATAACCTGACATTATCATTTGCACCCGACTGCGGTGCTCTGTGTTTTTCGGTACTTTTCCAGACTGTAAAGACTATCAGTACATTGTAGACCCGACGAGCGCTTCCTCTTCCTTCTTCAGACCGGCTGGGCTCCATGCTCCGTGGTTCCTATAATCTGCCTTTACCTGAATTATTCATCTTTTCCTCGTCTGTATGTAGGTCACTGTATTTTCCGCTTTGTACGATACCTATGCGGCAGTTTTGTGTGGAGGTATTGTAAGGATAAGCTAGTGGGTGTAGCAGAGCTGAGTGTGTACTTGGCCAACCAGTGTGATGTGTGTCTTAGGCCCCATGCACATAACTGTATGTATTTTACGGTCCGCAAAATCCGGATCCTGTGCGTTTGGCATGTTCTGTCAAACGGTTGCAGAAAGCACACGGATCATCCACGTGCCTTCCGCATCTGTTTGTCCGTTCTGCAAAAAAGATTGAATATGTCCACAGAATGTGGACCACGGACTCATTGAAGTCAGTGGGTCTGCAAAAAGTGATGGTAAGTTGCACAGGACGGTAATAATCTGGGCACAATGTGGGCGCCTGCCCTGCCGCGCCCAAGTGGTGAGGCCTGTTTAACAAACTATTCACGGGCGTTTAAAAAGTTGCGAGAAGGTATCTTGTGACTTTTTTGCGCCAAAAACTGGTGGTGATCTTTGTAAATGACCCCCACTGTGTACATGAAATATGCAAAATCTCGTTAACTTTGCAGGTACTATATTTCCTCACACAGGTCCATAGTTACAGAATTTCCGCACTGATTTTTGTGTGGATTTCTCTGCATTTCTGCACCACAATTTGCTAGTGTTAATTGCAGATTTATGTGGCACACGTTGCGGAATATGTGCGGTTTCCTGGGAAAACTGATGCGTAGTACGGTACCAGCGAAGTGTATGAGATGACAATACTCTCCTCTACACTTTGTGACTTTTTTTTCTGTGCAGAAATTGACCTGCAGTTTGGTTTTCCAATTTAATAACATCTCCATTATGTTTGTGGTTTTAGCTGCAGATTTCACCCTTTTCCAGTGAAGGAAAAACCGCGTCAAATCCGCATGAAAAACCGCTGTTAAGACAGTGCAGATTGTGGTGAAATGCACACAATTCTGCACGGGAATTCATGCTGATTTTACGTGCGTTCACCCGCACCCATGTGCCTTATGATGTTCGTTGCATGGTAAAAATCTGCACGCGGTTTCACCACAAATTGCAGCAGTTTTTGGCTGCACAGCTTTTCTAGGTGAGGCACATGGGGAGGGATCATTTAGTAACATTTTTTTGCCAGTTTTTTTGCGTAAAAATAGTTGCAAGACCCATTTTGTGACTTTTTTTTAATGTCGATGTGACAATATTTAGCCTCGTGGGCATTTTTATACCACCTTCAACCAGGGGCGGACTGGGAACATAAAGTGGCCCTGGAAAAAATACTAAAAGTGGCCCTGTTTTGTAGTTGGGTCCAAATTGATGGAAGGCAGGGCCAGCAATACCATATTGCGGCACATTATACCACCCCAAATACCACAGTCCATCACAAAATACTGCCCCAAAAACTTCCAGGTGGCTCCCTAGGCATCGGCCCACCGGGAAATTTCCCTGTAAGGTCTATGGCCAATCCGCCCCTGCCTTCAACACTTGGGTGTGTTGGGGCTGTGCCAGGAACCTTAACATAGGCCACTAAATTTAAAAACCTGAAAATAGGCTTAAATGTTGGAGAAAAACGAATCCATTCAGGGGCTGGAGCAGGCTTTATGCCCGGCACAAGGACTGGCGGAGGTGCACCTAATTACTAACTCGCGCCTTGTCATAAATTAGCCGAATCCTACGACAGCGCATCTTTGTAAATGAGCTTTTTCACAGCCATTTTTGAAACTCTGCAGGTGCGTCCATGCGATGCGGAGGCACGGACAGAAAACCCATTGAAATAGTGCTTCTGTGGGCTTCTGATCTGTACCTCTGTCCCACACCACACCGTATCTTCTGGATTGTGGGTACGGACCTGCTACGATGGTGTGCATGAGGCCTTACTGCACAGTACAGAGGAGTATGAGTACAGCACCGTGCACCCTGCTGCTCCATCCAGCGCTCGGCTGTTTCTTTGAAGACTCGTCTGAAGGCAGTGTGAAGATTATATGTGCAAATACTAGGCCCGGCTTTATAAATAGCATTAGTCACAGGGCTCTGACAACGCCGACAAGTGGTGCTGAGCGGAGCGTGGAAGTGTCTGATTACTGTGCCAGCACCTCCGGATGATGCTGCCTGCGTCTTCTACATGTTTAGGTGCCACACAGACCTTCTTCAACGTGATCTAAGATCCGAACAGTCACTGCATCTCTCAGTATGGACGGATACCCTAAAGAACTGCGGGGAAGCGTTAGTCCTATAGATGTGAAGGGAGCGTTTTCCTATACAGGTTCATGGGCGGTGGGGTTGGACACTGAAAGAGGTCAGCGTGGGCGCATTTCTGCTCGCATATTACAGATGGAAATCCTATCCTGACTGGTGGTCCAATCATCTGAAGCAGGGATCAACGACCTTCATCACTCCGGCTGCTGTGAAACTACAACTCCCAGCATGCGCTCTTACTCATCTGTTGTTGTAACTCCCCTAGAAGTGAAAGGAGGACTCTGAGAGTTGTAGTTTTAGTGGCGTGGTGCTGCAGGTTGCTGATCCCTGACCTAAACTATCTGCTCCATCAAGATGCAAAATTCTGTATCTACAGTCCTCTATTCGCTCTCCTTTTTTTTTTCTTTAAAGGGGTTTTCTGGGCTCCTGATATGGATGACTTATCCTCAGGATAGGCCATCAATATCTGATCAGTGAGGATCTGACACCCGGGACCCCCACAATCAACTGTTCCTTGCAGCCTCCGATGCAGGAACTACCTCTTGAATGGAACAGGAAGCACAGCTCCATTCACAGAGTAGTGGCCGTGCTGGGTTACTGCAGTCTCTCTCTCATTCATTTCAATGGTAACTGAGCTGCAGTAACCCGGCACGGCCACTACACTTTGAACGGAGCTGTGCTTCCTGTTCCATTCAAGAGGTAGTTCCTGCATCGGAGGCTGCAAGGAACAGTTGATTGTGGGGGTCCCGGGTGTCAGACCCTCACTGATCAGATATTGATGGCCTATCCCGAGGATAAGTCATCAATATCAGTAGCCTGGAAAACCCTTTTAATATCAGCTACTATATGAATTTTTTATTGGAGATCTAAGCTAATCTGAATCCAGCTCCTGTCTTATCAGAGGCTCAGGCCAGTGGAGGCTCCCCCATGCTTTATACTGCAGCTCTTCTTGTTGTGTATAACCTCAGGTTCACCATTCAGTGCATTGAGAGCTAATCATTGTTTATAGCCATGAGATTGTAGAAACCAGTTATAGCAGTGGCAGCTTTCATGATTGCTGTACTGGGAGCACAGAGGGCAGAGTACATCACGATTACATGAGATATTGTCCCTTCCCTTAACTCAGTGTCAAAGGAAGGCAATTAAAAGCTTCATAATATATTGGTATATACTGGTGTATAAAACCGTAATTGTCAGCGTATTCTGTAATATTCATGTGTGCAAAGCCGTATACTTCAGGTATAGAATGAGATGGCGGATAAATGGCGACTACTTCCTGGATCCTCTGTGTACTGAAGGCGTGCGGCTCCGCTAAGAAGAGAATATTGTTTATTAGTCACCTCTTAAGGATGTTATTTCCTTGTCCAGCGCCTTGTGAAAGACCGAGTGGTGTCAAAGGGAAGGCCTTAAAGCAATAAGGATGTTTCCATGCCACGTTTTATTACTTCCAGCAGGGATCCAGACACTAGATCCCTTCCCAAAACCGGATTTTTTTTTAATTGAAACGTGTAGTTTCATAAGAATTCACGTGGAAAAAATGTAGCGTAGTACAGAAAGTACAGCCATATCTTCATGTAGCCGGGTGACCAGAGGAATGACCAGAAGCCTCTGAGCCCCCCACAACTATCACATATCACTTACCAACGTATTGCTCTACCGATATGGCGCGGAGAGATCATTTGAGTTTTGTTGGGGTCCAGGTGCTACTTTTGCACCCCCTATAATTTTCCCTAAGGGGGAAATTTGGCTTCTTTCCCCATATCTTAAAGAGAGTCTGTCTGTAGTTTTGACCATGCTAAACTGCTGACAGCACTTGATAGGGAGTGGGGAGAATGTCACCTATTGCGTATATTTTATTATCAGACATAATGTGAATATGAACTTTTATTCTGCCATATTCTGCTCCATAAAGTGCCTAGGAGGTGGAATTTCAGCATGGAGTGCACTCTGTACTGAACTGCTTCACAGCCCCTCCCCTCTGCTCTGATTGACAGCTGTAGCATCCAACCAGGAGACCTCTAGAGTAGGTCAGTGAAAAAGCTCAACGCATAGAGCACTTTACAGCGAAGCTCCGCCTCCTGTGCACTTGCTGAAGCAGAATTTGTCAGAATAAAAGTTCATATTCACACTTACTTAGTGCTGTCAGCAGTTTAGCATGGTTGAAACTTCTGACAGAGTCCTTTTTAACATAGTGGTTTCCGTGTAGAATGGGAGGCCCTGCCCTGCTTCTACCTGTGGAAAGGGGCCAACCTGAAATTGGACACCCCTCTCTTCTGTCATATACATTAATGGAAAATAATAGTGGTTGAAATCCAAAGCTAAAGCTGTGCATGAATCTTCTTATTAATATAGCGTATGATTTCAAGGGGTTGTCCGCGTTATGAAAAAAAAAATATAGTACTGTAAATCTGATGGGCAGCAATATATAACTAAGTTAAGCAAGTTTTAGGCAAAATAAATCTATATTTACTCATTTCCCTGGTTCTCTTCTGCCCTTTGTTGACCTGCAGTAACAACAATCTTTGCCCCTCCCCCCTGCTCTGCAAAGGATGTGAATACAAGTGCTGCCCTGAGTGACATGTCTAGCTGCTGGGATACTCAGCAGCATGTTGTATGTGTAGGACTACAAGTCTCAGCTGTACAATGACTGCTGATATACACAGGATCTTCCCCCTACCTGTTCTTGTGCAATACTCTACAGATCTTCTGTAGTCTGTCAGCTCCTGTGCCCAGCATTTGTCTCCTCACTGCCTTCAGCCTTGAATCTGTTCTGGCTAAAGGGGTTAAAATCTTATCTGAAAGCATCCAGGGAGAGAGCAGCAGCAACAGTGCAGGGAGGCGTGGCCAGCACAGTGTTGTCTTGTGTACAGACTCTTCTGAGCAGAGCAGGGAGAGAAGATGACATCACAGGTCATGTGACCCTCAGTGAAATCTGAGAAAGGGCCACTGAAGTTAAAGTAAGGGCATTAAAAAAACACTACATTTTCCTTGTAAGAAACATACAAAGGACAAAAAAATAACGTTGACAACCCCCCTTCACATGACCAGATGCGGAGGAACTACTTACGAATGAAATGTTTTTGCTTGATGTGAGCGGAGAGGAGAGCCGCATTCACATGCAACAATCATCTCCTTATGAGTGCAAGCGGACACTACTGCGATCACTTGTCCTCATACAGATCTGTTTCTGGCCTGTAGATCCCTACTTACACAGGACAGTGATTATAGGGACCATATCAGCGATGCTTTCCCCCCATGAACAGGCTTGCTCGTGCATCCGGTGATCATAGGCACTCGTACACAAGGCAATTATCAGGAACGAGCTGTCCTATGGACATTCATTCCAGTGAATCTGTCCATGTAAAGGGGCTTATACACATGGCAGGCGAGTCCTGTGCTGACGCCTGCATATTCACGGTCATACAATGTCTCTTGGGCTCTATATGTATCGGGATATTCTTCTCTAAAAGCCTCTAGGGACAAAACTACACACACAGCGTCCGATGGGACATACCGCAGTTCTTTTCTGTTGGATGTGTAAAGAAGCCGATCGAAAAAACCTCCATATGAAATGTAAAGTTTCATGGACCTCCTCGGCAGCCATGTCCACGAGCTCATGAGTAAGCCCACACATGGGGGAACGTGGATTTGGTGTAAATCTGTAGCATACCTGTATGTTATATGCAGGCTTCGCTGTAGATTGTGTTGCGGACTCTTTATCCTGACAATACCAAACAACAGAAAACCTTATAAAAGATCAATTAAAGGGGTTGCCCGAGTTATGAAAAAAAAAATGTATAGTACTGTAAATCTGATGGGCAGCAATATATAACTAAGTTAAGCAAGTTTTAGGCAAAAAAAAATTCTCTATTTCCTCATTTCCCTGGTTCTCTTCCGGCCTTTGTTTACCCGCAGTAATAACAATCTCTGCCCCTCCCCCTGCTCTGCTCTGCACAGGGAGTGAATACAAGAGCTGGCCTGAGTGACATGTCTGCTGGAATACTCAGCATGTATGTGTAGGACTACAAGTCCCAGCTGTACAATGACCCTGCTGATACACACAGGATCTCCCCCCTACCTGTACTTGTACTTGTGCATCTCCTCCAGATCAGCTCCAGTGTCAGCTCTGTGTCTGTAGGGTGAGGAGGGCAGATCCTGTGTCTCTTTACATCTGCAGCTGCTGTTGTAAAGCCTTCAGTGTGTTCTGACTGAAGGGGTTAATGTTTTATCTGAAGGAATCTAGGGAGAGAGCAGATAGCAGCAGCGGCAGAGCAGGGGGGGCGTGGCCAGTGACGTCTCGTGTACAGACTGTTATCTGAACTCTGAGGCTTGTGCACGAAACATCACAGACCAGGGAGATAAGCTGACATCACAGGTCATGTGACCCTGAGTGAAATCTGATGAACCAGCAGCTTTAGAAGCAGAAAGTGCATGGAAAAGCTGTTGTATTTGACTAGTTAGAAACATACAAAGGACAAAAAAATAACTCGGACAACCCCCTTTAAATCTTCTTAGCTGATGTGACTCCAGTTCAGCCATTAGTATAATGGGTGCAGGAACGCCTGGGGGAAGCGCAGTCATTATTAGTGTGTTACATAAGTGATGAGAACGGATGTGATGCTATCAGTGATATATGTCTACATTTATTTACTTGTTTTATTACTGTTATTATTATGTTCCTCGTGCCGAGTGTATTATTAGGGAACGCCCATTTAGTTTATCACTTACCATACATCAGATTTTTCTGGCAGTGCTGGGGTTCTGTTCTCATAATTTCCTGACACCGGACATTGTCCCCTCCGTAAGTAACCAATCTGCTCCAATAATTCGTGGACATTGAGTTAGAGCCCTTATATAACGCTCGGATCACATCTGCGGGGGTGTTTGTACTATTTCTCATTGAAGAAACTCTACTGTATAAAGAGACTTATTTTTCATGCAATGCTTCATGGGAAAAAAGTATGCAAATGAGCTGATACCAACTAAGCAAGAGACGCCCAACATATAGGGGGATTTTGCGATAGTCGTGTATGTCTGCTGTTGCTTCATTCAACTCTGTGGGACATATGAGATAGCTGAGTACTTAGCTATCTCCGGCACTCCCATCGAGAATGAATGGAGGGCCAGCACGCTCCATTCATATGGGAAATGGGGGCCCCCAGACTGTCCCCTATCCTGTGGATTGCAGATAAGTGTGTTTTGTGGGACAACCCCTTCATGATCCCTCAGCGATGGGACACAATACACCTAGAAAATTGCTACCAGCACCAAATCTTTAGGATTTTTCTATTGATGTCTGTGCTGGTTCCCAGTGTGTACAATATTTCATCTTTTTTATGTCCGAATTCAAGACCTGCTGGATATAAGATTCTCCAGATCTCCTGTATTTATTGTATTTTATAATAGTTTTTTACAAATGATCTTTTATCACTATTATCCCTTTGTAGATGGTGGACCCAACTTTGGCAGAAATGGGGAAGAATCTTAATGAAGCAATGAAGATGCTGGAAGATGGACAAAAGTGAGTGTGACTACCAGTGTTGTAAGGCTGGCAGCTTATAGCACCCCCTGAACTGGAAGTCTGGAGGTAGAGCAGTGGTGGCTGTCAGAGGACTCAGCGCCTGATGTCTGGACCTATGAGGAGCATCACATAGAGGTTACATGACAAGTGTCCTTAAACCGCCCTGCAGGGCAGTAGAGTTGTTGTGGAGCTGTGTGCTGTAGACAGATGGAGGAGGGGTTGTAGGGTGAGCACCTCCAGGGCGCAGGTAGTCACCAGACTAGTCTAACAATTGGTCGGTGAGCTCACTGTCCAGCCTTTTTGATGAACTACTGAACTAGTAAATTGTCCCTCTACCAGACTGAGGAATCCCTCAACCTGTTCCACAGGTTTCTCTTACACGATATTATTAATGCTGTTTCCGGGACCTATTTAGTGAACCAATTTTCTTTGAAGTTATTTAGGTCAGGGAACTATTATAACGTGAATTAATGTAAAGCTGGCCATATGCATTAGATGTATGTCGGCCAAACCCACCGGCTTGACTGTCTAAAGTTTAAGGGAGCCTCCTAAATCTCAATGGCAGATGTCGGGGGAGAAAAGGTTTGGGAATTTAGATCTTTTTGTTCCTCAAAGATAAGTAAGAGGTGCCTGGTAGTGGCTCTATTCTGATATATTAAGAACACATGGACAGTGGGTGTGGGGGGCAGGAGGGAGAGCTATTAGCTGAACAAGCATTCCCCTGCATACGGCCGAGAGTTTTTAGGATAAGGTGTAAGGGTCGACCACATCATGAATACTCACCCCCTTTCTTCTTCGCTTCTGGCCTTTAATGCATTTTATCATGTTACAAATAGGTCAACAGAAGACGAGAGAGACGCCAAGAAATACACACGGAAAGATATACCAGGACCACTTCAAGGAAGGTGGGTAGTGACGTGCTTTACTGGCAATGTTGGGTACAGTAGTGTCATATTACTGTATTTGTATTGTAGATAAGACTTTTAATTGGCATGAGTTTTCTCTCATCGTCATCAAACTTTCCCCGACTTCCGTGTCACGTTCTGCATCTGTTTTCTCTCCTTCCCTCCAGCAATGCTTCCAAAACCAGGTGGCCTCTTTCAGATTTCTTTGTAGAACGTGTCTTAAAAAATTATAAACTTTATAACCCTAAGAGTACTTGCACACCTGCGTTAAGGTATCCGGCAGGCTGTTCCGTGCACCTCCGGACCCCACTGACTAGAACTGGATCCAGCAGGGATTTGCCCGGTTTCTGGCATGAACGCTGGGGTTCAGCCAGACAAAAACTGGTTCATTTGCCTTTTTTTTTTTTTTTTTTTTTTTTATGTCCAGCCGAAACCCACTGGTTCCCATTGTCGTCAATGGGCTTCAGTGGTGAATGCAGCGGTATCTAGCTAGGCTGGATCCGGTGAACTCCGGCAGGCTGTTCGTCTGCCAGATACCTTACTGTAGGTGTGAAACTAGCCTAACCCTATATAGGGCTGGTTTCACAAAAACACTGTGGCATGCAGATATCATGATTTATAGACACTGATATGCTGTACAGTTGCTGATCTTGGCTGACCAGTAAAAGCCAGACCCAGCGTCTGAGATAACTCACAGCATGGCCCATCAAGCCGTAACAGAAAACCAGTATTGTGCTCACAGCTCTCTCTCCTGACGCCCTCAATAAACATCAAACATCTGTCATCATGCCCTATCCTTCTAACAGATGTTGAGTGACATATTGGACTGAGCTGCCAAGAAACAAAAAAAAAAAAAAGGGAAGCCACGTTGCTAGGATTGTCAGATGGCCAGACGCTACTATAAGATGATGTTGGCTTCTTTGATCACATAGCCAGTGTACTTAAAGGGGTTATGCCATGGGTCCAGAGAGCTCCCATATTGATTGCAAAGCTATATTTATTTCAAGCTGGCAATTCAGGGATGTGTGTCCTTTCGGCTGCAGCTCTCTTCCTATCACAGCTCAGGCGGCATGTCCTTTCCCAAGGAAGGGGGGGTCCTTTCTGCTGCAGTTCTCTCCCGGTAAGGCTGAGTTCACCCTTCAGTTATTTGGTCAGTTTTTTCAATCAGTTATTGTGAGCAAAAGTCAGTTGTGGGTCAAAAACACAGAATAGGTGCAAATCAAATCATTACACATGATCTCTGTGTAGGCTTCACTACTGGTTTTGGCTTGAAATAACTGATGGAAATAACTGACCAAATAACTGACTCAGCCTCACTATCACAGCTTTGAAAAGTAGATACGGCTGGTGGCAGTTGAAGGAAGGCACTGACCATGTACGTCCACCTCTGTAGCCGGACGTGCACGTTATTATACACATTAAACACCAGGGGGGGGGGCAAATTTTAATGAAGAGAGTATCTCAAAATTGGAGCCTTTTTTAACAGAAAGTAAATTACAAAAAAGTGTTTCCTGTTGAATTATATTAAAATGGCATTTCAGTGGCACAACCCCGTTAAACTTAGGATCTGCAGTGATCAGATCTGACCCAGATCAGCGGCAGCACTAGTATACTTCCGTTTGTAATCGCCATTGTCCTCATCTTGTATATTGGTTGACATGTAAGGGAGGGAATGAGCAGGGGAATCTTTTGACATGCCATCTATATGACATGATTGAGACTGTAAATAAAAGTGCCAGCCATGCCTCAGTTTGATTTTTGCTGAAGGGACTCGATGTTATAAAATAGCAACTACCAGGGAAAGTAGAAGATATTTTAGTTAAAGGGAACCTGTCATCTCCGAAACAGCCCCTGAACTAGAGTAAGCGGTGTATAGTGTAAGTGACGTCGAGTCCGGTTATGTAAGTTTTATCTTCATACTCACTTCCATTCTGACGCTGTGCTCCCACAAACCTGCAGTAAAATGCACTCAGTGGACTCCAGTGCTCACTCACATAATGGAGAGGACTCAAAGAAGAGTCCTCTCTATGCATTTTACTGCTGTTTTGTGGGATCACAGCGTCAGAATGGAAGTGAGTATGAAGATAAAACTTACATATTCGGATTCAGCATCACTTACACTATACAACGATTACTCTAGTTCAGGGGGTGTTTCGGAGATGACAGGTTCCCTTTAAGCACATGCATATTCCTTTCTTATAAATAGCAGGGTTGTGGAGTCGGTAAGCCAAAGTCCCGACTCCGACTCCTCAATTTCTCCTAACTCTGACTCCCTCATACATGGCGCATGTTTAAGCGATAGCTTACTATAAATAGTACAGATATGTCATGACAAAAAAATGTAATATATGTTTTACTAGATATCTTTCATTGTCGGGCTTTTCTCTGGGTACAGCTCACTAAGGGCCCAATGTATGAAAACTGATAAGGCCCTAGTTGTTTACCATCATACTGCTTCACAGTCTAGAAAGTGAAACTGCTAGATAACAAAGGCTTGGCAATGGCTTCTACACATAGAGTACTTTTTTCACATGTGTGTTTCTGTATTTCTGAATCTGAGATGTTAGAAAACAGTTTTCCCCATTATATTCTATGTATAGCAAATAGAAGCCATCAGAGCAGGTAACCTCTCCAAACATGAGCTCAGAGGAAAAGCAAACTAAAAGATAAAGCATACAGAGAGAACATGCACTGGACAATTGATTTATGCACAGTTTATTAAAGGTTTAGATATACTAAGAAGTACTTGCCTTAAAGGGGTTCTCTCAGCACGTTGATTCACTGGTGGACAGGCAGTTTGCACTCATTCTGTCTCCTCAGGTTGTGGGGGGGGGTCTCCAGCAGTTATTAGCATATATTAACTTACTCTGACAGAGCAGGAGGTTGTGATCTCTAACACAATTACAGGTAAAGCTATGCTTCTCAGTCCTCAACACTTTTTGCTTACTGCACTTTTTGCTTACTGCAGGTAATCTTTGCTGCTCTCAGCCAATCAGATAACAGTCTTTCTGGTCTGCAGGTTACCATAGAAACCTCTGAGCAGTGAGAGACCTGCTGAACTGTCTATAGTTTATGACTAAAGTAAAATCTACTGACCAATGTATTTAGAAAATGTCTGTTAACTGTCCCTTTATGATGAAAGCTAATCTTTGTAACTAGTGAGAAAACCTCTTCAACCCTGTTTTCTCTAGCAGATCTGAGATGAGTGCAGCCATTCCTTCCCAGTACCTTTTTCCTCTGATCTGTAACTGAGGAGTTTCACTTCTGAGCATCTACATAAAGGGCAGCACACTGTCATCTCAACTGAAAGCCTAGATCCTTAGATCAGGAATAGAACAGACATTTATAGGACATTTCATCATTTTCCCAAATTCTTATGAAAAAAAATTCAGCAAATACTGCATTGAACTAACTGTACCAATTTATTATATATTTTTGGGGTCGGTCCATTTTATAACGACTCTGACTCCACAGCCCTGGTAAATAGTATCTTTCCAGAAAATGGAATTTCCATCAACCAAGCCAAGGCTTTACATACATTCCTAAAAATTGCACCCTACTAAAATATCTAATGATCAGGTTGAGGTAAGATGTTGCTGCCAGCTGCTATGTAGCACTAATCTCATGTGACTGTTCAGACCCAGAGGACGAGTAAAACCAGCAACTAAATGTTTACTTGCAAAAACCACATCAAAAAAGATTGGCCCTTATAAGCAGCTCCACTTGTCACATCCAAATAAACCAGTGTTGGATAAAATATTTCATATACTCTGGTGTTTAACGTGAAGGCTGTATCCTCCATCTCAGACATTTTTTGCTCTTATGGACCTAAAATAAAGCAACTTTGCAAATGATCTTAAATTTTCTACTTTTTTTTTTTTTTTGCATACAGGTCTGTATGTCACCATGGTAACAGACCACAAACAGACCCTGTGTAGTCTAAGCGTGCAGTCATACATAATAATCCTATCTGTCCTATACATTTTAGCCTTATTTTATAGTTTCAGGGATTGAAGACACAACAGAAAGAGATGGTGATTGGGGGGTTATGTTGCAGAAGGGAGGAAATACTCGAAATCTACAGGTGGTAAACCCCCACAGTTCTGGCCACAGTACATCAAATGCTTTACACATCACATGACAGTTAGGGCTCATGCACACGAACGTGTGGGCCGTTCCCATATTGAGGTCCGCAAACAGTGGGTCCACAATATATACGGAGCACCGGCTGTGTGAGCTCCACAAGATACGGAGCAGGAGCTTACGGAAGTACTACAGAGCGCTTCCGTGGGATTTCGTTGCATGCCTCCGCACCACAAAAAGATGTTCTTTTTTTTGCTGTGCAGACTGGATCTTGCGGACCATAAACCCATTCAAGCGAATGGGTCTGCAAACGGCTGCACATGGCATTTGCCGTCCGCAGCACAGGCATGGGGCACACACGTTACTCTTTAGAAGGAAATGATATCCAAAATTTACCTTCTTTCTGACATGTCATGCTCTACACTCATATCTTTTAACATTTCTATGATTTTTTTATGCATCAAATATCAGGGTGCTGCCACAGAACCATAACAAAAAACGCATGTAGTTATGGTACTTTTCCTTTCAACAAATAGAAAAAAGCAAACACACAGCAAAACTGAATTACATTAATTACAAAACAGAGGTAAATGAATGTCATTTAAAGGGGTTATCCAGCCCCCTCCCATGCCCGGGCCCCTGGTATACATTCTTGCATACATACTTACCTGCTCCCCGGCTGCCATGTCGCTCCTGATGCCTGCACGGCCTCCGCTGCATCTCCCCATCAAAACATCCAGCAACAGGGACAAGCATCCGTAGCGTCACCAGCGAGATGCTGTGCAGGGATCTGGAGCGACCTGGGTGCCGGGAGCAGGTAAATATAATGTATATGAGGGGTCTGGGCATTATAGGGTTTAGATAACTAAAACCTTTGCAGGCAATTTTTGTTTGATTTCATTTTACTCATTTTCGGCTAAAAATTTTATTTTCAATTGCGCTTTATTAAAAATATTGAGTCATTCTGTCACAAAGGGTTCACTGTCTTTCTAGCTGTGTGACTGGTACTTTCTTTTTTTTTTTTTTGTTAAAAAAGTCTTACTATAAATAATACTTCCTAAGGCTTCATTCACACGACCGTATGTGTTTTGCGGTCCGCAAATTGCGGATCCGCAAAAAAAACGGATGACGTTCCGTATGGCATCCGTGTTTCCGTTTTTTTGCGGATCCATTGTAACAATGCCTATCCTTGTCAGCAAAACGGACAAGAATAGGACATGTTCTATCTTTTTTGTGCAACGGAAATACGGAAACGGAATGCTCACGTAGTACCTTCCGTTTTTTTTTTGCGGACCCATTGAAATGAATGGTTCCGCATACGGTCCGCAAAAAAAACGGAACGGACACGGAAACAAAATACGGTCGTGTGAATGAAGCCTAAACTATACTAAAGTAATTGATCTCTTTGGTCAACTAGTCTTCATACTTTCGCCCTCGTATATAACGTTCATTGGTTACACAAACTCTTCTTATTAGTATCCTCATATGAGAAGATGACACTGGGAAGTAGGTGTTAATACACATAGCACTGCTATCCTCTTATTGTGTTCCTGGCATCACAGCTCTCAGGCCAACCAAAGCCGGGTCATTTCTAATGGATCAGTGGTTTCCCATTGTTTGAAATATAATAAGTCAATATCAAAAAGTTTTTTCCTCCTGTGGGCCGTATCCTTGCATCCTGGTTGTCTAATGTATCATCTGTTGGGTAGAAGTCCTTAATTGCATTCTTTCTTTTGATTTTATTTTGTCTCATATGTGAATTAAAACTTGAGAACTGCATAGAGAAATCCTTCTTATGTGTCCCAGGAGCTAAGCCATGTTCTCCCTTCTCCTTCTCACTGTCCTGTCTCTGTCTGTAAGACAACTGGTTGGAGCAGGAGCTTCAACCCTCTGCCCTGTCCGCAGTAAGACGTAGACATAATTAAGCCATACCTATTAGCCAACCACCAGTCAAAGATTTCAGATTTAACCGTAGGTTCTCTTCAGGAATTCTACTAGACTGTGTCAGGATCATGCAGGTAAGGCCTCGTGCACACGACAATATCCGTTTTGTGGTCTACAAAATATGGATGCCATCCGGATATTTTCCCACAGCCACTGATTTCATTGGGTCCAAGGACTGCAATTTGTGGACTAGAATAGGACATGTACTATGATTTGCACAACAGACATATGGATGTTGACAGGACACGGATTACATCCTTGTGGTGTCCACAAAACAGATACACTAGTGTGCATGAGGGCCTAATGCAGACTAACAAACAGCGAGAGAAACTATAGGCAAATTTGGAATACAGCAGTCTTGGAAAAGCTAAGTGACAACCTCTGCAGAGATGTAATGGAGGCCAAAGTTGGTGCATACATTCTGTACACAGTATAGCCACAAATATAGCATCAGGAAAACCACAAGTATATACTATATATGTAGTTTGGTGTCCACCCTTTTTCCACATGCTAGCCGGATTCCAAAGCTGCTGAAGGGCAAATCTGGGCAATTATGCAGCAAAGTGTGGAATCATCATTGCATAATTAGGTAGATTAGCGATTCATCTGTATGTACTATGGGCTGGTACTTTGTATGTACTACATCTGGCACCTATTCTGCCACCGATGTACGTGAGAGAAGTGTCTGATCAGTATAGGTGGCAATCTGTTCTACAAGCAATGAAGATAGGGAACTATAAGTATAATCATTCCCCTAGCAACATCAGTTGTATGTAGAGATGTAGTGCATGTGCCTTTAGGTAATTTATTGAATGTACCTTGAGAAAGATGATAGAGGTCAAAAGGAAAATCCACTCTCCAGCTCTGTGATGAATGTCTGACAAAAGACCGAGGGACACAAGATGGGAGATCAATGAGGAGGAGGAGTTAGAAGATGAATGACATAATGAAATTACAACCATAGATAACTTCATAAAACCTAATATAATAATGGCCACTAGATGGCAGCAAAGTATAGTAGATAACAAATAAAACACTGAATATAAGTAATATGAATTCTAAATGAGAACCATTAGCTGGGACCACACAGCACTGTTTTGTACTATTAGTAACTAGGACAGGGATCAGCAACCTCCGGCACTCCAGCTGTTCTGAAACTGCAACTCCTAGAATCCTCCTTTCACTTTTATAGTGTGAAGGTAGACCAGCAGAAATACTGAATTTTCCCCTCACAGTGTGATGTCATTTGTATATACATGTATTCAATGCTATTTAGCCTTACAAAAATATCTCAGCTTTGCAAAATGCTTATGCAGCTGTGTCCAGTACATCCTGATACAGATTCCACTCCCCCCACCTGTCCGGGATGCTGCGGTGGAGTAACCAAGACAAGAACAAAAGAATATGTGTTAAATGCTTATCAACTTGCTGAGGAAACTCTGTGAACGAGGCCCCGACCTTTTCTACTGTGTGTATATGCTTTTGTAATAAACGGAGCAGCCCAGATCACCTCAGCGCCTGAACGTGTTGGGAGACTCCAAACTGACATTTGTGTCCGTCTAGAGATCTTAGCATGTGCACAACCGTTCTTTTAATTTGGACAACTGACCTGACCTTCTTGAAGACAAATTATGTCTTCCTTAACAATAGGAGTTAAAAGATTAATTGAGTACGTGTGCATGCTGGGAGTTGTAGTATCACAGCAGCTGGGGTGCCAAAGGTTACTGATCCCTGAACTAGGAGATTCTTCCCAAGATGGCCACACCCACTGTGTAGACCAAAATTATGGAGCCTAAACCCAGCCCCAACTTCACGGCTCACGTGCACTAGCGTCAGAGGGTGAAGAGGGAGAGGGTTGAAGACCTGGCTGCAGCCTAATAGAAAAATACAGTGCATTTCTATATTTCATAAAAACAAGAAGACAAATGAGAATATATTAAGTTTTGTTTGGTGTTCAGTTTTATTTCTTTTTTTTTATTCTATGTTTAGTGTTTCTTTGTAAGGATTTTCAGAGATTTTGATATTGATGGACTATCTTCAGGATAGGTCATCAACATCTGATCGGTGGGGGTCCGACTCCTGGCCATCCTGCCAGTCAGCAGTTTGAAGGGGCTGTGACACTCGGCTGCAATACCAAGCACAGCCACTATACAATGCACAGTGCTGTCCTTGGTAAGCTGTGAGGAGTGCCACGGCTTCTTCAAACAGCAGATCGAGGGGCTTGCAAGAGTCCGACGCCCCCCCCACCAATCAGATATCGATGACCTATCCTGAGGATAGGCCATTAGTATCAATGCCTTGGACAATTCCTTTACTATATCTTTGTAGTGATTGGAGCTCCATTTGTTTGATACAGATAAGCCTATAAATGGTGTAAAATAAAAAATTATGCAATCTCTTTCTCCGGTGCCATCCCTGCCAGACTGGTCCAGTCCTCCTACCCCCGCATGTTTACAGCGACGTTAATGTGCAGGCATATGGCACTTACTTCTGCAGCCAGTCCCTGTCCTCAAGCAGCGGCAGGAAGATTGGACCAGCAGCACAGGGCATGGGGGAGCTTGTCTAAGATTTTTAATTATCTTGGACAACCCCTTTAAATGAGAAATATTTCTTCCAGAATCTGCCACTAGGGGGAGCCTGCTACATATGATGTATACATTATCCTTAAAGATATTATCCCTCAAAAAGTTTTTACACAACATGTAACATCAGAAGGTGGGGGACTCTACCTTTGAGGATCCCCAGCGATTGTGAGAATTAGGGGTTCCCAAGTCCCCTCTCTGAATGGAGTGGTAGTATGCATGTTGGTCGCCCATTCCAATCACCCTGAAGAGACTGACAGTCGAAAGTCACCTTTACGTGGCACCTCTTGTAAATAACATGTCCTTATTTTTACCCTTTTTCAGTGGTCAGAACATGGTGAGCATTCTCCAGCTGGTGCAGACCCTTATGAATGAAGATGAAGAAGAGGAGTCGCAATCAATTCGGTAAGCATCATCATTATATCATAAATGAGAATTACATGATCTAAAACTTTGGTTTAGCGGTCAGCTTGGTTCCATGTCTATAACCGATTATTCGAGGCATGACTGTGTAATAATAACCGATAATGATGATAATTGACAGACATCACTTAGGTACTGGTCAGGACTCTTTTAATATAGGTCTGTCAAGTTTTTTTTTTTTCTCTGCTGCAAATCTGTGGTTTTGTTTTTTTTTTTTTTTTTTTTTTAATTATAGAAAACCTGTCTGCATTTATTTTTTCAGTAATATCTGGTTAAAGGGGTTGTCCACTGTATCTATATTGATGACCTGTCCTCAGGGTAGGTCATCAATATCAGATCAGCAGGGATCCGACACTCGGACCCTCCGCTGATCAGCTGGTTGAAGAGAGAGCGTGCGTTGTGCCAGCGCTGCCTTCTTTACATTGTTTACCTGCTCGCTGTCACAACAGCAGGGGTGAGCAGGTGTAATTACAAGAAGCCGTACCTTTCACTTCACTATACACTTAACTAGGAGCGAGCTGTCGAATTGAAGTGAATTGGATGGCTTAGGTGTAATTACACCTACTCACCACTGCTGTTGTGACAGCGAGTAGGTAAACAATGAAGAGAAGGCATCGCTGGCACGGTGCCTGCTTTCTTTTTTTTTAACCAGCTGATACTGATGACTTATCTGGAGGATAGGCCACCAATAAAAATAACATGGACAGACCCTTTAAGGCCTAATGCACGCAACCATATCCATTTTGCAGTCTGCAAACCGCAGATGTACAAAAGACGTGTGGATGCCGCAATTTTCTCACCCCCCTTCATTAGAACTGCCTATTCTTGTCTGCAAAATGGACAAGAGTAGGACATGTTGTGTAATTTGTAGAACTACCACAGGGATGTGGACAGCACATGGGTTTTCAGACTCATAGAAATGAATGGCCCTGTGTTGCGTATCAGACGCGGGCCAAAACTATGGTCGTGTGCATGAGACCTAAAAGTAATGTGTCGCCAAGAAAAGAGACCGTAAAACTGTTTTCAGGCCTAGGAGTCTTGTGAGCGGTGCCACACTGATTGACAGCTAACACTGCATGCTTAAGCATACAGAGAAGGCTGTCAGTCACTATGTAGGACCACCCACATGACCCTTAAGCATAAAAAGATTCACTTTTCCCATAAAACGATATATATCAATCTATTGTTTGCATTGCATTTTAAAGGGGTTTTCTAGGATTTAAAGAGGACCTTTCACCACTCCTGACATGTCTGATTTAATAGCTTCATGCGTTCCCCATGTAATAACAATTCTGAAATATATATTCTTATGTCTGTATGTTGTGCCATTCCTTTATTATTTGCACTAGAAGTTATGAATGAATTACTAGCAATCTGCAGTAAGGGTACAGAGGGGAGGTGACAAGTTGGAGGTGTGTACCTGCACAGTCTGAAAATAGCAGCACTGATTGGATAGAGTGAACTTGTGCAGGTACACACCCCCAACTGGTTACCTCCCCCTCTGTACCCTTACTGCAGACTGTTAGCAATTCATTCATAACTTCTACTAGAAATAATAAAGGAATGGTACAACATAGAGCCATAAGAATAGATGGTCCAAAATTGTTATTACATGGGAAGGCATGTAGCTATTAAAACAGGCATGTCAGGAGAGGTGACAGGTCCTCTTTAACTACTGATGACTTATCCTCAGGATCCCCCGCCGATCAGCTGTTTGAGAAGGCACTGCACTCCTGTGAGCGCCGCTACCTTCTCCCCGCTCCCCAAGCACAGCGCCGTACATTGTACAGTGGTTGTGCTTGGTATCGCAGCTCGCCCCAATTCACTTCTATGGGGCTGAGCTGCCCCTAGGCTACGTGACCGATAAACGTGACGTCACTGGCCTAGAAAGGTTGAGAGAAGGCCTTGGAGTGTCGGTGCCTTCTCAAACAGCTGATCGGCAGGGGTCCCGAGTGTCGTCATCAGTAGTAAACGCCCAGAAAACCCCTTTAATGGTGACAGGTTCCCTTTAATGTGTTAGTATTGCATGGCGGCTATTCAAATTATTAGTTGTCCTTGTAATACATTGATGGTGGGGGTCCTTTCAACATTTAGTTTTTCCTCATAGAGGTGTTGTTTGCCATAATAATCAGTCAGACTTTGGGGAAGTGAAATGGGTACATCTCTGGTTGCCATGGGCAACTGCCCCACATTTAATTTACTCTAGTTTTGATAATTCTCCCCCAGTATGTTTGATAAATACTGACGAACGGTGTGCACAGAAATCACTTCATCTTCAACTAGGATTTAAAGGGGCATTCTCATGTTAGACATTTATTGTATATCTACGGGATGCATCTGGAACAGCACCTATCTCCACAGTGGGGGGTCTTCGGACCCCCTTCCTGCCTGTTGAAGCAGCTACTGCTAATGGAGAGGTCATTATGACCAAGCTTGCTTCTGGAGATATATGCAGGTCCTGGGAATATACCATAAATGTCTAATATCCTGTTCTGTACAGGAGGGGTGGTTGCAGCGTGCACAGTGCTCTTCTTTTAGCATGTTCTGCCGCCAGAGTGTTCAGATGGCAGAGAAGTGCTTTGTAATCCCATCCATTATTAGATTTATGTGTCAGATTTACAGGGCTTATCCGCCACTCTGGTCCTCATGGGCCTGGAATAGGTCATGTAGTAATGATATATTTGCTGAAGCTCAGAAGTGTCAGTCATCAGGGCTGAGTCAGTGACTGCTCTCCCCATCTCTTATCGGCCAGGTTATAAAAGGAATGTCACACTTCAGGTTGGGGCCTTTCACTAACTGGCTTTGCTAGCTTTATACGCATCATGTAGTTCAGGGTTTAGCAACCATCGGCACTCCAGCCTCTGTGAAACTACAAATCTCAGCAGGTAAACTTACATAGCTGCTCTGGTAACTCCCAAAGAAGTGAAAGAGGGATTCTGGGAGTTGTACAGGATGGGCCATTTATATGGCTACACTTAAATAAAATGGGAATGGTTGGTGATATTAACTTCCTGTTTGGGGTACATTAGTATATGGGAGGGGGGAAACTTTTCAAGATGGGTGGTGACCATGCCGGCCATTTTGAAGTCAGCCATTTTGGATCCAACTTAAGTTTTTTCAATGGGAAGAGGGTCATGTGACACATCAAACTTATTGAGAATGTCACAAGAAAAACAATGGTTTTAACATAACTTCATTCTTTCATGAGTTATTTACAAGTTTCTGACCACTTATAAAATGTGTTCAAAGTGCTGCCCATTGTGTTGTATTGTCAATGCAACCCTCTTCTCCCACTCTTCACACACTGATAACACCACAGAAGAAATGCTAGCACAGGCTTCCAGTATCCATAGTTTTAGGTGCTGCACATCTCGCATCTTCACAGCATAGACAATTGCTTTCAGATGACCCCAAAGATAAAAGTCTAAGGGGGTCAGATCGGGAGACCTTGGGGGCCATTCAACTGGCCCATGACGACCAGTCCACTTTCCAGGAAACTGTTCATCTAGGAATGCTCGGACCTGACACCCATAATGTGGTGGTCACCATCTTGCTGGAAAAACTCAGGGAATGTGACAGCTTCAGTGCATAAAGAGGGAAACACATCATCATGTAGCAGTTGAATGGCCCCCAAGGTCTCCCGATCGGACCCCCTTAGACTTTTATCTTTGGGGTCATCTGAAGGCAATTGTCTATGCTGTGAAGATACGAGATGTGCAGCACCTGAAACTACGGATACTGGAAGCCTGTGCTAGCATTTCTTCTGTGGTGTTGCTATCAGTGTGTGAAGAGTGGGAGACGAGGGTTGCAATGACAATACAACACAATGGGCAGCACTTTGAACACATTTTATAAGTGGTCAGAAACTTGTAAATAACTCATGAAAGAATAAAGTTACGTTAAAACCAAGCACACCATTGTTTTTCTTGTGAAATTCTCAATAAGTTTGATGGGTCACATGACCCTCTAACCATTGAAAAAACTAAAGATGCATCCAAAATGGCCGACTTCAAAATGGCCACCATGGTCACCACCCATCTTGAAAAGTTTCCCCCTCCCATATACTAATGTGCCCACAAACAGGAAGTTAATATCACCAACCATTCCCATTTTATTTCGGTGTTTCCATATAAATGGCCCACACTGTAGCTTCAGAACAGCTGGAGTGCCGGAGGTTGCTGATCCATGATGTAGTTTAGAAACTTGTTAACTATTCAGCATTTAATATATGTGCCTGTGATTTTATATTTTTTAGTAGGATTCAGAATGTCGGGGAACAGGGTCACATGGCGCTGCTGGGACATAGTCTGGCAGCATACATCTCAGTATTGGACAAAGACAGACTCCGAAAATTGACCACAAGGATTCTTTCTGACACTACTGTCTGGCTTTGTAGACTGTTCAGGTACTGTGGTTATTTAGCTCATTCATGTACAGGACATATCACACCATAAGTAATGAGTTTAACCTGACACATCTAGTCTCTGTTCACACTAGTGTCATAGCTTTTATTTCTAACGGATGGCTATTATCGATTAGTTTGAAAAGATACCAGGGAATCCCAACAGTTTCCATCCTTGACTTTAACCCCCTAACTGTTTTGCCAGAGTCCAGCTCGGGCAGTGTGAAAAGTAACTACCTGGAGGGGGAGGGCTGCTTTAGATGCTGCTACCTCCTGAATGGTAGCAGTTAGAAACATGCAACTGGTTTTGTTTGAAAGCTGACATTCCAAGCTTTCAGACAATGCAGTCCACGCAACAGAGGAGTGTTCACTGTTAGAAATCAGGATGCTGTGAATGCAGCTGAAAATGAAAGTATAAACGGGTTTCACTCGCGATTATCCCCGACTTGATTTCTAACAGTGATTTCTGCTCTGTTGCTTTGACTTTAGCTGTCATTTTGGCTATGCTAGGTCTCCAATGTGAGTTTCAGTCGCACAATGGCTGCTTTCTTCCCGAAACAGCGACACACCTGTCCACAGGATGATTGTGGTATTACAGCTCAACCCCATTCAGTTCAGTAGAGGATACAACCCACGGACTGGTGTCGCACTGTTTCTTGAAGAAGGCAGCCATGTTTTCCTACTACTGGACAAGTCGTAAGGAATTCAGAATGTGCATACCCTTCGAGGGATGGCATAAACATATACGTAAAAGATGTCAGATGGCCTACAGTTAGTGTAGATAATTCCTGGATCAGGTTGGAGGTATCGGGTTTTATTGTTTTACAGGTATGAAAATGGTTCTGCTTATTATCATGAGGATGATCGGGAGGGGTTGCTGAAGGTGTGCAGACTCGTCATCCACTCCCGCTACGAAGACTACACTACAGAGGGATTCAATGTTCTCTATAACAAGCAGCCTATTATCTATACGAGCGGGGCTTCAAGACCTGGGCTCGGCCAGTACCTCTGCAACCAGGTAAGTGGATCACAGATACTTACAGTACGTTAGCCCATCCTTATCCACAACTGCATCCACTGTTATGTAGGATTTTAAGCTGAAATATCCCAGCATTCATCACTAGTCCAGGGAGTCTACAAAGCTTACATGGATATTTGGGCTAAATAGGGGGGGATCTAGTAAATTAAACAAAACTCACAGAGACAAAAGGATAAAAAACATCCTGCATGATGTGATAATGACTGTGGATGTCAGTGGCTATACATATCAAAGTAAATCACAGAAAAGGGGGTTCTAGTGCACAAAAATGGATGCAAACAATATATACTGTATAAACTAAGACCTCATTCTGATATGATAAAATGTTTGCATCCATTTTTGTGCACTAGAACCCCCTTTTCTGTGATTTACTTTGATATGTATAGCCACTGACATCCACAGTCATTATCACATCATGCAGGATGTTTTTTATCCTTTTGTCTCTGTGAGTTTTGTTTAGTTTATAACATGTACCTGAGGGAGTGGCACCTTCAGGTCTGAATGCGCTCTTAGCTTATCATGAGTAGCATTCTTGTGCACTTTTGCTCTTCCTATCAAATTGAGCGTCTTGATTGCGTGGTACATATGGGTGTGTTTGCTCCTCCTCTCATTGGTTGCTGTATGCACATAGAGGTCACTAGGAGCAACACACCTATATGTGCAGCGTCCACGCTCCTAGATATAGATGCCCAACGGCATAGTTAGGTTTAGCGTAGGACCTGCCTGACCTGAGACCACCGTGACGCTGGGTAGGTGGGCACAGATGTGTTTTGATCAAAATATATTGGCTAAGAGTCTCAGATTTTATCATATCAGAATGAGGTCTTAGTTTATACAGTATATATTGTTTGCATCCATTTTTGTGCACTAGAACCCCCTTTTCTGTGATCTAGTAAATTACAAAATAATTATACAAAGATCTTAAAGGCATTATGTGCAAAACTGATCATAATGCTGTTCAAAAAAAAGAATCAGTACTCCTTTCATGGATTGCCAGCCCTCCCATACCCACGCTGCTCGGTCCTCCACTGCTTTCTGCTTCAGCAATGATGTCACAACACTGGGACTCGTGACTGCTGCAGCCATTCACAGGCTGTAATAGGACACCTCTGCAGCTAGTGATTGGCTGCAGTGGTCACATGCCCTAGTGTCAAGAAGTCATCTCTGCACCAGGAAGCAGGGGAGAACCAAACAGCGTCCGTATGGGAGGGTGGGAGATCCGTGATGGGAATATTGCTTTTTAAAAAAAAATATTTGGAGAGCACTCCGATCAGGTGTAAACATGAATGCAATGTTACAGGATGTTAGTTGGCAAGTCCCTCATACGTGTATATTGTCCTTGATGACAGGATGATTGTAAATTGGGCTGAACTAAGCACAAAGATAGATGAAAAGTGTGTGAAGGGCTTCATATGACCTGTGAACGCCGGTTGCTATAAATTCGGCATGTTGTAGATGACACTATGTCTGTCACACATACACCACTGGTTATTCAGTCACTAATGTATTCCTTGTCTTCATTGCAGCTCGGCCTTCCATTGTCCTGCTTGCGGCGTGTGCCTTGTAATACAATGTTTGGATCCCAGCATCAAATGGTAATTTCTTCTTCTCAATATCGTTGCGCTCTCTTTTGATTGTAGTCCATGAGTTGTTTGTTAATCCCTTAGGTACCTGAACCTAGAGCAAGGATCAGCAACCTCCGACACTCCAGGTGTTCTGAAACTGCAACTCTCAGAATGCTTCATTCACTTCTGAGAGAGTTAGAAGAGCAGCCAAGCATGTTTGCATGCTGGGAGTTGCAGTTTCACAGCAGCTGGAATACTGAAAGTTGCTGATTCTTAACCTAGATAATGGCAGAAGAGCCTCCATTAAAAACTATAGAACACCGGGGAACTTGTAAGATGGGTGAATAATGACTACTTTTTCCGAGATGCAGGAATATATACAGTTCACTACATCTCTGGGCTATTCACAGAGTGATTTTGTCAGGAGCCACCATTTGAACAGAGGCAGATACTTGTATAATGTGTCAGAAAAGTGTCCTGTGACCTTACAGTGCGGGTTACAGTCCACGATACAGGCTTGCAACCCAAGATCCTGAACAGCTGACCAAACGAAACGTGATGGGCAAATGGATATGGCATGACCTTTTTTCATGATTAGGCTCCATTATCCAGATCTGCTTGACTATATGTTGAGTCTCATATTACTGGGAGACACAGCAGAGATTTTACCTTTGTAAAAAACATAGGGGGAGATTTATTATTCCTTTTACGTCTGAAAAGTGGCGTTAAAAAGTCGCAGGTGCGACTTTTTTAAAAAAATTGTCCCGTCTCCTCTTTTTCGCCATCTTCACTTTTCTAAAAGGGAGTGTGAAAAGGGCGGGCAAGTGGGCGTGGCCAGTCACAGCTACAAAATTTTCTTCAATTACGCCAATTTTCTGTCGTGAATGAAGACAGAATCTACGGCAGCTCTCAGCTGTTGTAGATTTGTAGTTAGGCGCACGGACTGCAGGGGGGTGCACCTAATGTATGATGAGCCGTCCGCCTCGTCATAAATTAGGTGCATCCTCCGGCAGTGTACAGGTTATCAAGACCGATACAGGAAGTGCCAGTCTTTATACATCTCTCCAATAATGTCAAAGGGGTTAATAATTGAATTGCCTGTGATACTGTAGGTTTAGGTATAGTTTTAAGTATATCTGTAAGAAAAGACTTTGATGTCTTTCTAGGAATGTATTGTATGTTTCATTGATTTCTTTTATGTCTCTGTGATTCCAGGATGTGGCCGCACTGGATCGTCAGCTGAAGGAGGACAAAGAGTCTGGAAAGCTGCCTCTCCTATTGGTGGCTAATGCCGGTGTGTTACCTTCAGTCTCGGCCCATGTCTTGTAACGACGTTGTGTTACTTGCTAATATTCATTAAAGAGATGCTACTTCTTTAATTAGATAGTAATATGGTAGTCAAATAATGTAATCATACCTGTAAAAATTGAAGCAAATCCCCTCCTTATGCAAGTTAGACAGCTTGGATCCCTGCTATCCGGCCTCGTGGCAGTGGTAAAGCCTCATGAGGTGACCCCAGTATCACAATTGACCTTAGTCATGCAGTGAATGTGCCTATGCTGTGGAATGCAATGTGCGTTAGGTTTTCTGCAGTGATGACTGGAGTGACGTGACATCACTGCGTGGAGTATCTCTTAAAGGGGTTATACCAGATTAGAAGAATATGGCTGCATTTTTCCTTAAACACTGACACACTTGTCTGTGGGATGTCTGTTGTGCACTCCAGCTGATTGGAGTGAATTAGGCTGAGCTGCAGTACCACACAGAGCCCATGGACCGGTGTGTTGCTGGTTATGGACTAAAGCGGCCATGTTTTCCTAAAGCTGTGCAATTTCTTTAATCTTAAAATGACTATATTATTTCTACAGTTTTTCATCCCTTTACAGGAACCCCTGGCGCAGGACACACAGACAAACTGGCAAGACTAAAGGAGCTGTGTCACCAGTATAATATTTGGCTACACGTGGAAGGGTATGTCACGTCCTTATTCTTCTATTCCATTTTATCCACTGCCACTGGCTGAAGTAATACTTGAAAAGCCGTTTTGGTGTAAATCTTATTTGTTTCTAGCAGTCATGGATTTCATTTCCTGTAGCTGTTTTTTTCAGTTTTATTTTAATGTGTAGGGTCAATGATTTTAAGTCATTTTGTGAAAATATGTGTACTTTAAAAATAAAACAAAAAACTGCTTGTAATATGTCCCCTTTATTGACTCTCTAAACTGAATGTTGCTAAGGAGGATGTGTCTTCAGCATTTAGTGTATGCTGAGGATGGAAAAACTGCCAGATACAGAGGGAGGATTCTCAGCCTGCCTCTTCTGTCCTTGTCCCAGCCGCTGCCTCCCTACATATAAAGAACCTATTTTACAAAGTATTTTACTGGCTTTATTACTAAGTGTGCCTATCTGTTTGATCTGTTGCCATTGGCAATACGCTCTTTCCAAGCACATCCTAACTAATCGGGGACACTCCGGGAAGTCATAGGGGAAACGGGGCTGTCAGCAATCAGTAAGTGTACTGTGTTCCTGTGAGTAGCACTTTACTGTCAGCGCTGATTTCTGGCAGCCCCATTTCTCTCTATTTTCCCAGTGCCTGCTTGGTTAGTTAGTAAGGTGCTCGAAAGACAGGGAGGAGTGGGGCTACCAGCCATTAGTGCTGACAGCAGATCAAATAGGCAGGCACTCTTAGTAATAAAGCTAGTAAAATAGGTCCTATGTATGTAGAGAGACAGGGAGAGGGGAGGCAGGCTGAGAATCCTACCTCTGTATCTTAGTTAGACTTCTTGAGTGTACAGTACACGCTGAAGACAGATGCTCCTTAGCAATGTTCAGTTAGTGTTGCTAAGGGGACACTTTACAAGCTCCTTTTTAAATAAAAGTACACATTTTCCTAATGAAGTATATTAAAAAATCACATAAAGTCATTCTTAGTACAGGTAAAAACATACTTAGACTGGGTTAAGACACTTGCTGCAGGACACAGCCAGTTACCAGTAGTAAATGATGGAGACTGTACAGATGCAAAACCTCTGCGACCCACATGTATCTCGACAATGAGGCCCCATCTTGCAGCCACAGTGATTGGAGGCCTAGCCGCCCTTTTTTAGTTCTCTCCATTAAATTGTATGGGAATTCCGAAAATAACTGAGCATGCTTATTTGGCTATTTTCTAAACTCCCTTAGAAGTGAATGTGCGGCCTCCATGATGGGACTGTAGTTCTTGAGATCTAACCTCTGGGATCAGCCATGTATAGTATATCTTGTGAATATGCACTAAATGATGGGAATATCCCTTTGAGTCTCTTAGGGGCAACAGGTAGTGTGCTTACCTTGCCGAAATGGAGATTACCCGACAGCACAATAACAATACAGATAACAATACGACTGTAATCACTGATATCTTACATCCCTTGGTGTCTAATGAGTAATGAGATTTCCAGTGGTTTCCCTGATGCTGAAAGTGCAGAATAATAACAAGCTATAGAGCAGTGACCTTTTTCCTCCAGTTTAATATGGAAAAGCAAAATGTTCCTTACAAGTACAGAATCACTTGCTGCAAAAAGCATGAAATATTTACTGTGTAAAGATTAGAGGAGTCTGGCTGCCAGAAAGCAATAAATATTTGATTGACCTAAAGCTATTTTCTTTTCCTTTACAGAGTAAACTTGGCGACCTTGGCATTAGGCTATGTCAGTGCGTCCGTGCTGGTAAGTTCTTCCAGCTCCACAAACATACCGTGTAATGTATGTAATAAAGAGGAGCAGAATGCTCAGTATATAAGATGTTAGGAGCTTCTACCTCCTGCGATTGTCCCGGGTACACGAGGAACATATGGTGCAGTGTGCCACCATGTGTCAGGAGATTACAAACATATTATAAGCATATTCAGGCAGCCTTCAGTTTCAGATGAAAATTACTAAGATGTACTTGTCAGCTCTAATGACAGGTCTGGGTCACTGAATACTGCAGCCCTCATGAAATAATAATACAGGAGCGTTTTTTTCTTAAAACTTGGCATTGTGGCATTTTATTCCTCCTGGAAATGTACGAATAAAACTGGGTGTTACCGTTCCCCTATAGCGTCAGACTGTGTATTGATACAACGTATTGATCTGGGGAATTGTCACACCCAGTTTATTCACCCTATTCCAGGAGGAATAACAGGGGAATGGCACAACCAGAATTTTACAAGAAGATGTTCGACGATTGTTATATCATGGGGTATGCAGGGATCGGCAATGTAAGCAGAGAAGGTTGGAAGCTTTTGTGTCCCTAGGACACGAGAAGGCAGCAATCAAGTGACTTGTCCACATGACTGCTTCCTTGGGCTGTTCATGTCTTCCTAGCCTCAGTGCAGGAGCAGAACACAACTGGATACATTAAGTGCATCTGCAGATACTGGTGATTCTGCTGCCTGTATCTGTGCATCCTCTGAACATGTCCAGTTGGGAGTGCATGAGGGGACCATTGGGGGGTCTAGCACCATAAAGATGCCAAGGTGTAGTAATTGCAATTATTCCTTTCTTTCCTGATTAAGATGGAGTACGCACTGTTCTGTATAGCTTTCGCCTGTTGATCTCGGTCTATATGCCGCATACGAGTATTCTCGGATCAGACGGCTGTAATCCGGTGGTGCTACATTGGAGGCCGACTCCCTGTGGGGGGGGGTTGGGGGGTTTGGAAGGGCGGGACAGTAGCAGCTAAAGGGGGGGAGTAACAGGTTTGGGTGAGCTTGGATTGGGTGGGGTTGGTGGGTTTCAAATTGTAACACATAACAGTAATGCACATTGTTTTATTGTATGTTTTAAAAGTACATTTCCTGTATTTTGTACCATTGATGCACTTTCTGTATTACCATATATACGCTGTTACTCCTCCCTTTTTCTTCAAAGGCGGGGGGGGGGATGTTTTCAATTTTAATAAAAATTTACCTGATTTAAAAAAAAACAAACATGTTCAGTTACCTTAAAGGAACTACCTAAGGAAGTAATCGTGGACATGTGACCACCGCCATCTCATGTCCTGTGGACATGGAGGATTCCAGCCTTTTCTGTTTATATTTTACCCCTACTGCCCCAGTATTGGCAGTGTAAAATTATTTATAGTTGAATCAAATATAGCGCCATTTTGGAAAATTTTGTATGAAGTAGCCCATCCTTTTAGAGAAAGTCTGTGAGCAGTTTGAGCATGATAAACTCATACTTGCCAACTTTTAGTAACTGTATTTAGAGCATGACCATGCCTCTTTTCTGACTTTTTTTTTTTTTCGTACCTTTTCGAGATTCATCATGCCCCTTCAGAGCACGTGTAGGTGCCAGAGCTGCGTCTAATGATGCAACATTTCAGCGCCACACACATTGCTCATGGAGGGCTGCTTTGTGGGATAAAGTAGCCCTTCATGAGCTGTGCTTGAGATTTGCCAGCTCTTTCAGGAGTTTGAGAAGTCTCATCTGTTTCGGGGAACCTCCTCGATGTTCTAGAAAAGTTGGCAAATATGGCTGAACTGCTGATAGGGTCTGGGGAAAGCAGTACAAACATATCTTTGTGGAGCTTTTGACTTTAGGAGTAGTGTGAATATGAATGTTTATTCTGCCAGACTCTGCTCCTGCAAGTGTTCAAAGGCGCAGCTTCAGTGTGTAGTGCTCTTTGTGTTGACCTGCTTCACAGCCCCTCTCCTCTGCTCTGGTTGGATGCCACAGCTGTCAATCAGAGCCGAAGGGAATGACTGTGAAGCGGCTCAAGGCAGAGAGCCCTTCACATCGAAGCTCTGCCCCTAGTGCACTTAAGGAGCAGAATCTGGCAGAAGTTCACATTCATGCTACTCCTGATAATAAACTTTCCACAAAAGGTATGTTTTTACTGCCCTTCCCATCTCCTACCCAGTGCTTTCAGCAGTTTAGCGGTTTAACTACTGACAGACTCCAGAATGTTGGCGCATTTATCATCTTAAAGGTCATTTGTCATCAGATTTGTCCCTATAACACTGGCTGACCTGTTACATGTGCGCTTGGCAGCTGAAGACATCTGTGTTGGTCCCATGTTCGTATGTATTGCTGAGAAAAATGAAGCGCACATGTAACAGGTCAGCCAGTTTCATATGTAAAAAGGGTGCAATGTTATCATTATGCTAAATTACCTTTCTTTATTATCACTTAGACAAATATTTTATTAGTTAATTAATTTCTATTTTCTTATTTATGCACCAGGCTGCAACTAAGTGCGACAGCATGACATTGACCCTAGGACCATGGTTGGGCCTTCCAGCTGTCCCTGCTGTTACCCTGTACCGACATGAGGATCCTTCCCTGGTAAGATAGAAATAAGCATAGGGTTGTAGCAGCACTTATGGGTCTTTATAGTCCATGTTAGTGCCGTCAGTGATGGGTACCAGTCCACTGTACCCCCAAGCTTCACAGGTTATAGGATTAAAGGGGTATTCTCATTTTAGACAATGGGGGCATATCGCTAGGATATGCCCCCATTGTCTTATAGGTGCGTCAGTGATCGGTACCAGTCCACTGTACCCCCAAGCTTCACAGGTTATAGGATTAAAGGGGTATTCTCATTTTAGACAATGGGGGCATATCGCTAGGATATGCCCCCATTGTCTTATGCCCCCATTATCTCCAGAACGGAGCGGGGAGCGCTGCGCCTGGAGGACCCCAGGTTTCCCGGGGTCCGGCCACCACCAGGCGCAGCTCCCCGCGCCGCTCATAGAAATGAATGGGAGCCGGGCCGTGCATGCGCGGTGCGCTCCCATTCATTTCTATGGAGCCGACGGAAGTAGCCGAGCCAGCGCTCGGCTATTTTCGGCGGCCCCATAGAAATGAATGGAGGGCGGCTGCGCATGCGCAGTGCGCCCTCATTCATTTCGGGGGCTCCGTTCTGGAGATAGGTGCGGGTCCCAGCGGTGGTACAGTGGACTGGTACCGATCACTGACGCACCTATAAGACAATGGGGGCATATCCTAGCGATATGCCCCCATTGTCTAAAATGAGTATAACCCTTTAAACTGCAGCTCTCCCTGGTGCTTGAAAAAGTTGTGGTGAATAAACAGAATTGCTTGAAGACCTGGGAGTGCTGCAGTTTATTCCTAGATCCTGTGATCCCTGGTAAGATACTCATGGAATATTTTACAAACATTTTTCACAATGTCACAATTATTGTGCGCCTATTACTTACATTCTAGGTTACTTTTAAAGATCATGCAGAGAGCAGGGTTCAATGCATTTTCTGTCTAACTGCACTATGGGGCACATTTACTAAGACCGGCTGGTGGTGGATCGTTGAAGTTAGGGCCCATTCAGACGGCCGTATGTTGTCCGCAAAAATGCGGATCCATTTTTTTGCGGATTACATACTGACCCATTCACTTCTATGGGCCCTTTTTTTCCATTCCAATGCTCAGCAAAACAAATGAAACATGTCCTGTACTTGTCAGTGAAAATCAGGACATAGCCCCATTGAAGTCTATGGGTCCGCAAAAAAACTGAATGCTATCCGTTTTTTTGCAGACATGTTGAACTGTCCGCAAAAAAACGGATCCGTATATTCGCGGACATCATACGGCCGTGTGAATGAGCCCTTATGTAGAGGCGTCAGTGATTCTAAATGTTTCCACCACCAATTCTGTATGTAGGACAACTTCCTTGCTGTCTTACATTTAGACCATTTTCTACGTCTAAACCAGGCGTAGAAAAAGATGAATGAAACAAGTCTCCTGGCCCATCCCTTTCCCCACCCATGCCACACCCACTTTTTTGGACCTGGTGCGAGCGGGGAAGAAGTTGCACATTCTGCCGCAACATGGCGTGTGACAGAATCTGGCGTATATCTGTTTGTAAATGACCCTCTATACGTATGAACCTCATTCATATCTGTTTTACTTTCCATCAAGTTAATTTTGCATAACACTTTTTCCACATTCACATGATTTGGGGCCATACATTATAGATGGTAAATATTAAGGGGCAGATTTATCAGAACTGTAAAGGAAAACTGGCTTAGCTGATTGGTTGCTATGGAGAACTAAGACACCAATTTTGATAAATCTCCCCCTATAGATGCTGTCAGTAAAAGTAGCCAGTTCTATTAGGACTAAAAAATGATTTTCTTGCCGTTTTTTATTTTTCCTCGTGGTTTCTTATTAGTCCCTCGCTGCTGGACTCACAACAAGCCAGCCGGTGGAGAAGCTTCGGGCTCTGCCACTTTGGCTGTCTCTGCAGTATCTCGGCCACAATGGGATTGTTGAGCGGATAAAGCATGCATCTCAGCTGGTATGTACATAGTCACTTCTCACATGCTTCATGGGTTTATAGGAATATTTATAAGTATGGTTTTCATGTGCAGTTTAATGCTGTTTTACAGAATACTGCTGTTTTAGATATGACACTGATATCTTTTATCTGCAGCTGTTTTGCCTCATTCTGTTTAATAGATAAGTTTGCACAGATGTTATACTTCTCTCTCCAGTTGCAGTTTCTTAGGCAAGCCTCCCCCTAAGTACAGAACACATCTAAAGGCTACGTTCACACAACAGTAAAAAAGTAACATCCATTAAAAACAGACTCACTGTCATTTTTTTATGGCCATTCTGCATCCATGTTCTGGTCATTGTACATTTTTAATGTTAAATGGCCATTTGCATCCCTTTTTTTAATCTTTTTGTATTTTTTTTTTTTTTAAAACATCCCAACCCTAGTATATGCGGTCAGTATATACCCACAGTGCCACCAGTAAAAATAATAGTTACCATTTTGCCCCTAGTATCTATAATGGCCCCCCTGTAGTGCCCCTAGTGTCTACAATGCCCCCAACCCATAGTGGTGTGTGTGTGTGTGTGTGTGTGTATATATATATAATCCTCTAGTATAAATATTGCCCCCATTAGTGCCCTCCATTCTACTGGGTCCAAAAACAAAAAAAATACTCACCTCTTCCACTTCTATTGGTTCTGTAAACAGCCATGTATGTGACGACCGTTTTTCCCGTTTGTGTGAATGTAGCCAAAACGATAGGCAAAGAGACAAAGTTAATGACCTATACACATGATTGGTGATAAATGTATGATCATTGGGGGGCCCTGAGTCCCTTGTGAGAATGGACCAGTATTGTGCATGCATGACCACCAGTCCCTTCACTGTCTCTGGGTCTGCTGGGTACGTCGCTCTGCTATCTCAGTCAGTCCCATAGAAGTGAATGGTGCTTTGGTGACGCTTGCGCAATGCTGCTTTATTCACACCGCAGACTCAGGGACCCCTGTTCTCGTGATTATTTCGGTTTGACCCCTCCTAAACTGTAGATAGGTGATAAATAATGTTAGCGGGCCAACCCCATTAAGCTTTCCATGCACATTAGATGATCAGAATCATCTTCCCCAAATAATGTCAGACAACAATCTAATACGTATTGACTGACTGTACCCCAAAAGCATTGATTTTGCCAATCAGTGTAATGGCCGCACATACGCCCAGCCACAATAGAAAATGCCTATTCTTGCTCACGATTGCGGACAAGAATAGGACATGCTCTATCTTTTTTACCGAGCTGCGGAACATAACCGTGGATATGGACAGCTCATGGTGTTCTGTCCCCATTTGCGGCCCCATAGAAATGAATGGGTTTGCATTCTTTGATTTTCCTTGACTTTGTAATATACAAAAAAGTTTGTATATTTGTTGTAAATGTCGTTCCAACATCTCCAGCATCATAGAGAAGCAGGTCTTCAGTCACTGACAGTAGGCAAGGACTGCACTTCATACTGTGGGTATTATGCCAGTGTATATAAATAGATGCCAGCCTCAAGGTGCCCCTCATGGAAGCTGTTCATTGCTTTGTGATTCATTAGCTGGCACTACGCTAAGGAAAAAAATAACTACCTAGGGTTTTCTTTTTACATACGGACTGTAAAGTGATTGTAAACTTTTTTACTATTGATGGTCTATCCTCATTTAGAGGCCATCAATATCTGATCAGCGGGGGTCTGACCCCTCGCTGATCAGTTGTTGTAGAGTAGCTCCACTGCCAGAACTACACAGCTCCATCCATTGTGTAGTGGACATAGCTGGTAACTGCAGCGCTGCCTCTATTCATGTTAATGGGAACAGCACTGGAGCAACACAATGGATGGAGCTGTGAATTTCAGGTGCTGCAGCTACTCTAAAACAACTTATCAGTGGGGGTACAGGGTATTGGATGTTGGGTGTTGCAGATATTGATGGACTATAATAGGAATAGGACAGTGATGGCTAACCTCTGGTACACCAGCTGTGGTAAAACTACAACTCCCAAGATGCACACTTACATCTTGGGTAGAGCCCTGTAGAAAGTCATTTCATCAAATAATAGCAGATGAGAGTCGAGCTGTTGTTTGATGGTCTTCATTGTCATTGTGTGACGGTAGCATGACGACGGCCATGAAAGTCAGTCTGCTCTTCTCATAGTGCCTTGAAGGACGGACCTTGATTTGCTGAGCGGTCTGATTAATCTCCTGGTACAGTGTGACCTCTGCAGCTGGCAGGATGGTTGATCTTCTTGCCCTGTTAGTAAGGGTAGGGTAGATTCATAGATACTATGAGGTACATTAAAGGGGTTATCCAAGTTATATTTAATAATGACCTATCCTCGGGGTGCCAGGTGTCGGACCCCCGCCAATCAGCTGTTTGAAGAGAAGGCGCACGCCGTGCCAGCGCTGCCTCCTCTTCATTGTTTACCTGCTTGCCGTCGCATCCGCATCCGGCTCGTTCCTGTACACTTGTATAGGGGCAATCCGTCCCATTGAAATGAATGGAACAGCTTGGGTGTAATTACACCTGCTCACTGCTGCAGGTAAACAATGAAGAGGAGGCAGCGCTGGCACTGCGTGCGCCTTCTCTTCAGACAGCTGATTGGCGGGGGTCCGACACCCGGCACCATGAGGATAGGTCATCAATAAATATAACTTGGATAACCCCTTTAATACTAGGTCACATTTTTCTGTTTTTCTTTTTGAACATAGGAGGAAAACGGAGCTGATCTGGGTCTGCTAAGACCTAGCAGCTCTCTTTAGCCCAGAGAACACCTTGCGATCACGTCCATTAGTTATAAACTGCTTCTTTCTACTCTTCTCCTTTTGGAGCCAGAGAAGGACCGGTCTGAAGTGGTGCCAAAAAAAAAGAGTGGATATTAAGGAGTTAAACACAAAATTATAGATTATATAGTGATATAAAATAGGCTGGTTGTTGAGCATATAATTGGTGTGTTGTGACGCATATATCTAATTTCTACATCTTGTTACTAACCTCAGCCTGGAGCTAAATGCAATGAACTGCAGTCTGAGAATCGCTCAGTTATATACACAAATACTCACACGTTTCTTTCTTTAACAGAGTCAAAGGCTGCTGGAAAACCTAAAGGATGTAACTTCCATCAAAACCTCGGTACAGTATTGTCACTGGTTTCTCCCTATACCTGTATAAGCATGCTTTCCATAACTTGCTCTGAAGAACGCTAATAATGCCGAGGCGGCCGCACACCACAGTTGTCCACTAGCGGAAACCAGGATTGATTTTTCATGTCTACGTCCACTATTTCATATTGCAGATTAATTTCCTTGTTGTGTGGTATGTGTGCATGTAAACCTCTTATATGTGAAGAAGGGATTGTCTCATGAAGACAATCCCTGTCCATATGGACATCAAACAGGAGGTCCTATGTTTGGGACCCCACTCCGTAAGCCAGAGCAGAGGGCTGCTGTGTACAAGTGGTTCTTATTCTGGAGGACTCAAGCAGTCCCCATATTACAATGGCAACCGTTCACCTGAATGGCCGCCATGTAAGCCTCTCTGGCCGTGCCCCCAGCCGGGGGTGCTGAGAGTGGGGTCTGCAATTTGAAAAGGATGAGACAACCCTTTTCAACTTGTCCATACTAAATCTGTATCTCCAGAACCATCTACTACCCTCCTGTATGTCCTTGAAGACGTCTTTTCTAGATCTGCTTCTCACACTGGTTCCCTCCGTGTTTTACTTCCTTTCTCCACTTGTCTCCTCTGTTAATTATACACGTGTACTCTGAATATGTCCGTCAGTATACATGATCCTTTTTATTTTAGGTTGAACCTGATGGAAACTCACCAGTAGTTGTGTTCAAATTCTTTTATGATGGCCCTGGATCAGGTTTGTAACCCATGCATCATATGGCTAATATTAATTATTATATTATTATAAATTGAAAAATTAGCACAGTAATGGCTTGTTATGTTGACCGTTGCTGGCACGCTTGTACACATGATTTTCCAAAACTGTAAAGCATGTGTGGCAGGTAGCACTGGGAACCCTACCATTCACTGGTATGGAGATAAGACTAGTCTATAGGAGCGGCAGTACTAGTGAGGAGACCTCCCCACACTTGTGATTTTGTGGGTCTCTAAGGTGCAGTCTAATCTATCCTATAGAAATATACATTTTACCTAGCAACCCCAACAATTCGCACAAAATGCTTTGATACACCTGTCACACTGTGTTTGCAGATATTGATACCACTATGCTATATGTGATATGAATTCCAGATATTTTGTTCTTTTTTCCAGTTATATTTCTGCAGTGTGTTAGTGCTGACTGTAACCAAAATTCTTTTTTTTTTTTTTGGCATTGTAGGTTCCACCATAAACTTGAACACCATTGAAAGGGAGAGTGATGCAATGAATCAGTGGGTAAGACACACTTCTGTCTACTGGTCCTAACGCTGGGAATGGAGAGCGCTATATATGTGACATGTACTATGCTGTATATTTGCTCTGTGTTGTATTTTTTTTTGCTGGTGACAAGATTTCCTATGGTTCCCTTTAGCTCGGCGAACAACTGGCTGCCCTCATTCCATCTTGTGCTGTGGACACAGTGGAACTGGAAGATGAAGGAGTATGTGTACGCTTCAACCCCATGATGACCTCCGCAGGTTGGCTTTTAATCGTTTTATTACATATCACTATGGTAGTCTGCTGTATGTATAAGAAATTAATTTCAATGCATCGGGGCATAATTGAGGAGTCTTTGGAGTTACAGACTAGGTTTTTTACCAAAACAAAAAAAAGTTGATTCATTTTCTAAATACATTTCATTATATTACTTGTACTGATCCTGAACTACACTGTGTATTATTGTCCAGAGCTGTATTCACAGTTCTGCTGGTTTCCTTATAGGAAACAGTCTACATGTTGTATGACAGACAGACACCCTGATGGGTAAGAGACACTCTTCTAATGTGGTGCGAATGTGACACTGAGCCATTTCCGTGTAGGCTGCAGGCCATACTGGGGGATTTCTATTATACTTTTGCATGCAGCTCTGGACTATAATACAAGATGTAATATATGTATTGTGGATGCACAGTCAGAATAGAGACTCAGTAATAATCATCATTGTGGTTTGGCATATGAAGCACCCTATATAATATACATGTAGTGTGGATGTACAGTCTGAACAGAGACGAAGCAACAACTATCATTGTGGCTCGGGAGCACGCAGTACAATATTTTGTGGATGCACAGTCTGAATAGAGACTAAGTAGTGACTGCAGCTTTTTGATGCGCGAGCGTGGGCCCCATTTAATTTACATTTCTTAATTTAGACTAGATTGGACCAGGATCATAAGATCAATGTGTTTATGTATCTTTTATGTCTCCAACAGGTAAATCTCTGTTGTATATTTTTTAATAAACAATTAAGGGGCCCGTTCAATTGCGGAATAGGTGCGGGCCCGTTCACTTCTATGGCCGGCACGTGATCTTTCCGAGCCGCAGCTCCTCAAGAAATTATAGAACATGTCCTATTCTTGTCCGCAACAGCAGACAAGAATAGACATTTTGAACAGGGCGCCCGGCCGTGTGTTCCGCAAATTCCGGGCGACATCTGTGGTATTGCGGATCCACAATACTATGGCCGTCTGAATGGGCCCTAAGGGTTTGGTGGAGTGCCAATACATTACACTTTTTTGCTATATGTTTTGCATAGTCAATAGACTGGTATAATCACTCAGTAGCCTGAAACCACTTCAGCATCTACCTAGTCATCATATTAACCCAAAACTAAACGTATTACATGCTCTTCATGATTACAGTGAAAATTCCCTGCCTGCAATATCCTTGTCACATGGCTTAGTCACTGGCACTCTGTATTGCTCATGGACGGTTCTGAATATCAGCTTGACCTTCTCAAAATGTTGTTCAAACATTTCCACATGAGCATGCTGGCAGATCTACAAACCTCAGGTCACTATGAGTGAACGTCAGAGCGTTAATAATACCGATTAATATACTTAATGTGATGGGCTCAGATAGTGGCGTACTGTATGGGTTACAGGTAAATTCTTAGGATGCGATTAAACGTGTGGCATGAATTACAGGTAATGCACCACTGTTACTGCTAATTGCCGGACTGCAGCAATACTTCAAGCGGCAAGTTCAAGAGTGCAGTACCCACAGATCACACTGCAAGTGTAGCACACCAACACTAAATATGTTAAAGAGGTTGTCGCACAAATAATATTTTACATTTTTCAAACCAGCCCCTGGATCTGAATACTTTTGTAATTGCATGTAATTAAAAATTTAGCACAGCCACTGAGTTATTCAATTAAATGTATCTGTAGAGCGCCACCTGCTGTTTGTTCTTTTCCTTATATATTCTGTTAGAAGCTGTGGCAGTTACAGGGCGATCTCTGGATCCATGTGAGGTACAGGGCTGGTTCTAGCTTTGTTAGAAAGAGGTCGTCATGTACTATATGATGTCTGATTTTTATTTTTTACATCAGTCATAACATAACCCTGTTAAATAGTTCTAGGTACAACAATTGAAGATGTTGATCAGCTGGTGGAATGTGTAAAGGTGAAAATCCCCATCATCCACAACACCCTGCAGCTGAAAGAAGAGTTCAGACTAGAAGTGGAAAGAATAGCTGGACTGACATACGTGGTTGACTACAGCTGGGCCGGACTTGGTGTGCTGAGGTATTGAACATTTGTTACCTGTTCTAGTGATTAGTGTGTGATCCCAGCAATCGGAAGTTTAGAATTTGTTTTTTAAAGGGTTTGTCCAACATTTTGATATTGATGGCCTATCCTCAGAATAAATGGGGGTCTGACTCCCGGAACCCAAGAACCTCCCCCCCACCCCCGATTTCGGGGCTTGTCTGTATCAAATAAATAGAGCTCCAATCACTATAAGATATAGTAAAGGCCGTGTCCAATATGTCCAAAGGGGGTGTGAAATATGAGACAAAATAGAATCAAAAGAAAGTAGGAAATTAAGAGCTTCTATCCAAAATATGTTAATACAGCATCCTCCCCATAGTTTACCAAGCACAGCAACATACATTGGATAGTGGCAGTGCTTGGCATCGCAGCTCAGCTCCATTAAAGAGTATCATAAACTGCCCCCCCTCCTCCTCAGAGGGAATATACTTACTCGGGTCCCCGCTCCATGTGCCGATCCTGGCCTCCACACCGCGGCTGCTGCTTCTCCCTGTACACAGATGAAATGTCGGGGGGAGCAGCCAATGGCAGACGGGGACGAGCCTCCATAGCGTCACCCGCGATGCTAGGAAGGCTCGTCCCCGGCTGCCATTGGCTGCTCCTTCCGACACCGGATGTTTTCATCTATGTTCAGGGAGAAGCAGCAGCGGCAGTGCAGGGACCAGGAGCGGCACATGGAGCGGGGACCCGAGTAAGTGAATTCACATGGATGTATTTCAGGAGGGTAATAATATTACAGGTTATAGTTATTAGATTTCTGGAGAGGGGTCATTGATCCAGGGAGTTATTCTGATTGCCAGGTTTGGAGTTATGAAGGAATTTTTCCCCAATATGAAGAAATTGGCGTCTATACCTCATGGCGGTTTTTGGCTTCCTTTGGATAAACATCACAGGATAATGGGCTGAACTGGATGTTTTTTCATCAGCCTTTCATGCTATATTGCCTATCCTATGAATAGGTGATACATGTTATATGTGGAAACCCCCTCTGATGACAGGACAGTCTATAAAACATTACTTTACTCTGCAGCACCATGCTCGCATCCCTGCCTTTTCTTCATTCAGCAGCAAACATATCCTATCTCCAGCAATTAACCTTCTTGTTGAATCCAATACAAAATAGATGTACCAACTGAGCACAATACCACTGGAAACAATGGAACTGTAACCCTTGCACTGTAGCAGTCCTTGTAGACGGACTACAGCCTTTTCTCCCTTCTTTCTAGTCGGTGGATAGAAAATCAGCATCATTTTCTCTTTTTTTCCCACTCCCAAGGTATGATCATGTAAGCGAGGAGCTGGATGGCAGCAGACGAGAAGCAGAACTTGAAAAGATTAATGCGTCCCTGCTGAAGAAGCTAAATGAATTGGAGTCCGATCTCTCCTTCTCTTCCGGTATTGATTATGTGTCTTAGCGCAGAAACCAGTCTGTTTGCCTTCCCAAAATAACACGCCATTAATTTTCCTCATTACGTTAACCAGTCACTAAAACACTGCAATAAATCATTGAAGGGTTTCCTTTCATGTTTAATGTTTAAACATAGAGACGTGCCGAACGAGCAGGCAATTATCAGGAAGGGACATTCCTTCTGGATAACTGCCTGCTCATCAGTGGAGGTGAAGATCTTCATTTACATGGAGCGATCACCTCCACTGTATGGGGACGAGCAGCGCCTACTCCTATCACTCATCCTCATATAGAGTCATTGTTCACACAGAACAATCTGCTACTTAAAAACTATTATTTAATTTGCTGCATGACAGATCATTTCACCCGTTCATCGTGTGATCAGCGACACATTTACACAGGCAGGTTATGGGGAATGAGAATTTGTAGTAACGCTCATCCCCGATAATCTGGCCGACAATTGTGCAGTGTAAATCTGCCATTAGGTTAAAGGGGTTGTCTAGAGGAAATTAATACAAGGCACTTACTAATGTAGTGTGATTGTCCATATTGCTTCCTTTGCTGGCTGGATTCATTTTTCCATCACATTATACACTGCTCGTTTCCATGGTTACAGACCACCCTGCAATCCATTAGTGGTGATCGTGCTTGCACACTATAGGAAAAAACACCAGCCTAAATGTGTTCCCATGGTCCCGGCCACCAGAGAGGCTGATGCTTTTTCCTGTAGTGTGCAAGCACGACCTCCGCTGATGGATTGCAGGATGGTCTGTAACCATGGAAACGAGCAGTGTACAATGTGATGGAAATGAATCCAGCCACCAAAGGAAGCAATATTGACAATCACAGTACATTAGTAAGTGCCTTGTATTAACTTTCTCTACGTGATAAATGCCACTTACTGAAGTGAGACGACCCTTTAATAGCTGTAAGTATGCATTTTAACCCTGTGTAACCCAATCATTTCTCTGTATAGCTGAATGTGTGGTCAAATGAATTCACTTATTTTTTTTATAGACATACCACTAAGAAGATTTTAAGAACTTGTATTGATTGTAGGTCTACTCAGTACCATATTGCACTTATTACTGGAAATCCTGTCTGTATATCAGGCTTGTTGCTGGATTGTAAACTCTCCCTTTGGGTGTAGGTCCAGAGTTTGGAGCTGAGAAAAACTGTGTTTATATTGGAATGGCGACAGAAGACGTGGATGTCTCTGAGCTGGTAGAGACCATTGCAGTCATGGGCCGAGAGATTGAGGAAAACTCAAAGGTAAAAAAATAATATTAAAGGGTTATCTGTAGGGATGAGCGTACCTGACGTTTTCAGGTTCCACGTTCGGGTGGACTATATAACTAACTAACTAACTATATATATATATATATATATATATATATATATATATATATATATATATATATAAAATATACAGGGGGTCACACATCACTATACAGGTAGTTCTCGGGTTACGACGGTCTCGAGTTACGACGTTTCGGGGTTACGACGCATCTCCCATTTACTATGAAAAGCCTTATGTCGACTTACGCGGTTTTACGTCGTAAACGTCGTAACGCAGCGGCGGAAGAATATTGTACTGTACGCAGTGCAGCGGCGGAGGAATACTGTACGCCACTCTGGACTTGATAATTATGTAGGGTACTGTGTTAGGATAGGCTAAGTGCTTGGTAATACAGTACTGTACATGTATATGGTACAGTATGTACGTATCTTCCGACTTACGTCGAAAATCGGTTTACGACGTCGCGTAGGAACGGATCAACGTCGTAAGTCGAGGACTACCTGTATATATACAGTGTACAGGGGGTCACACGTCACTATATATAACATACAGGGGGTCACACGTCACTATATATATTGTACAGGGGTTCACACGTCACTATATATAATGTACATGGGTTCACACGTCACTATATATAATGTACAGGGGGTCACATCTGTATATACAGTATAAAGGGGGTCACTGTACAGGGGTTCACAAATCTCTATATGCAGTGTTGGGGGTGGGTTGTCACACATCAGTATATACAGTGTATGGTGGTGGTGGTGGGTCAACTATTACTGTATGGAGGGCATCATATATCACTATATACAGTGTGCAGGAAGGAGAGGGCACATATTTAAGATATACATATGAGACCAGTGACTGCTGCTGATATCACTGACCTCAGCCATACTGATAGCTCAGAAGGGGTTAAAGCTCCTGACCTGTTAGTCTGGCTGGAATAAACATGTCTGTGATAAGATCACATTGGAAAGTGGTCATAGACCGGACAGACACTAGGATTGCTCACACTTTGTTGTCCACAGCACCTTCCTGGCTCTGCTACATCACTGCAGTCAGTGAGCTCCATTACAGCTTCTCCTCAGTCTCCCTTCCTCCTCCAAAGTTTCTTTATTTCAGCTGTTAACAAGTGTCCCTGCTAAGCCCCTGCCAGCCCTGCACAGCCAGGAGTGCAGTCACAGCATAAGGAAAGCATCTCTGACACAAGCAGGGTGCCTTTAGGACCCAGAGAGCAGCACACTCCTTTAGCCATGGACTAGGGCACCTGCAGGGATGGACGAGACAGGCAGCTGTGAGAGCAGGACAGGAGGGGGCGTGGCTTCCAATAGCAAGGAAACCAGGCAGATCTGCTTAAGAAGATATATGAGGAAGTTTATTGTCTCCCTGCTTTCTTTAGAGTTTTAATAAGTGCTAACAAAGTGGCCAACCCCTTTAAATACTTCTCATGTTCTGATTTTCAGTAACCTGATGTTTTCCTTGCCATTTACACTCAAAGGAATATTAAAAATTCTACAGATTCCTGCAAAATCTGTGCACATTTTATTTTCAGGATAACGAGAGCAGGGCCTTACTTTGTAAATCCATCATTTTCACTCATGTTAATTGGCATTTATTTGTGCAGCTCCTTGAGAATATGACTGAAGTAGTCAGGAAAGGTATTCTGGAAGCCGAGGTACAGCTGCAGAAGGCCAATGAGGAACGGCTTTTGGAGGAGGTAAGATTAAGGTTGTTGTGTTGTATGGCACTTGTCTACTACAGTATATGCATTACACTAGTGACCTCTACTGGATGCTTTGTTGTTTGCAGGGAGTCTTGCGGCAGATCCCTCTAGTTGGTTCCGTTCTTAACTGGCTTTCTCCTGTTCAAGCAACACCAAAGGGCAGAACATTCAACTTAACAGCAGGTAAGATGATGGGGCATATCTCCTGGTATGTCATTGAAACCCCCCCACAAATTTTCAGGACATTGTGGCAGTGGTTCTAATCTACACATAATACTTGGGATTATGCCACATGCCATAAATCTGAGGATTGCTCATAAGCAGCAGACTTCAAACTGACCCTTTATCACTTACAATCAGTGCTGAGAAGGTAAGTGTCACTGGCTGTAGTCCGGTGCAGGGAGCAAGTGACATAGTGGTATATTGATGATGGTGGCCGAATCTGGAGTCTCTGATTTTTGCACTTTTCTCAGAAATATATCCACACCTGATTCAGATGTCCATAGGTTGACCACAGACATGTTTGGTTTAGACTATCAGTCCTCATTACAGGGGTTTTCTGGGACCCATCTACCGTCCTTTATGAATCCTAACTTGCCTGGAGAAGAATTTTTCCACTATACTTTCCATCCCAAAGTTGCATTGATTGGACGCTCTGGAACACCCTCCACCAGGTTTCTGGTCTGATCTATGGATGGATAGGTCACTTCCTCAACCCAGGATGAGGAAGGAGCTGAGGAGCCGGCCAGAACTCTTCGTCTGTCTGGCGCAATACTCTTGAATCCACCTGATCTGTGCTTCCACCAGTGAGAAAATTAGTTCTGGCCATGTCCACTGCACACCCCTCATCTTGGGCTGTGACAGTGACGTGCCTACTTATAGACCAGATATTCTGATGGATGGACGTGATGTCAGCAGATTCCAAAGAGAGCTGTCACATGACTGGGATCCACAGCAGCCAATTCATGCAACTTTGAGACAAAAAGTATATTGGAAACTTTCTTCTGAAGGTAAGTTATGATTAATTAAGGTAGGTTGATGGGTGCCGCTGGATCAAAGAAAAACCCCTTTAACACCGTAAGAAGGCATGAATTTAAGTCCTATATAAAATGCCTGTCTTATTGTCTTGTTCTTTAGGATCATTAGAATCAACAGAAATAACGTATGCATCCAAGGCACAGGCCAACGGAACGAGTCCTCCCCCGACGCCAAGCCTGGGACATGCAAAAAGACATCCAGGTACCACACAGAGACATCACTGATGTGCTGTCCTGTTATGAAATGCCTCTGTCTTCCCAAGATATTGTTGCTTGAATACTCCGGCGAGAGTACATAAAAATAAAGAATATTTAACAACTAGTGTATCCACCATAGAAGCTCATGGAGTTAAAGGGTTTGTCCCGTGAAAAATATTGGTTATAGTTAAATCCAGCCCATTATTATAAGCGGTTTCTATACAACAGCCTTTCTGTGTCCACTTTAGTCAATGTGCAGAAGTGGACACACATTCTCAGTTTTGCTTCTCTTCTCCTTCGTGTATGTGAGGGATCCTAGGAGTGACTATTTCTATCAACTATTTCAGAAGCTGCAGTGTCTTCTCTATTTCTCAGAGGAGATACTGAGCTACTCAATTTCACACTTTTATGACGTGTTTTATGTGAGTCCACCTTAGCACATTTACAGAAGTGGACACAGAAAGGCTGTTCAATAGAAACCTCAGGTGGCGCCATATTAACATTATTCTTGGAATGTCAGGGGTGGAAGCATTTCTTAAAGGGGTTGTCCGATTTATGAAAAAAAAATATATAGTACTTTAAATCTGATGGGCAGCAATATATAACTAAGTTAAAGGGGTATTCCCATCTCACAAATGTAGTTTGTATAGTTAGATATAGCCATACCAATATTATTACTAATATAATGTATTTATATAAAATGTACCGTTTAGAAGATTTTCCTATTTGTATATCCATTGTCCCACACACATCAGTCAGGCCGTTGCCCCTAGTTACGACCACTGTGGCCATGTAGTAGTGGTGGTGACCGGCTTGCTCCTTTTCAAACCCGCTCTGAGGTAACTGCTGTATTGTGAACGCACATTACATGAGCATGTGGAGACACGTCTTAGAGTTGTAGCATCTTTGTCTGCGCCTCCAAAACACAGAGAAATGGATCCTGTTCCAAGATCCGTTCATCTCTATGGAGCAGGATCCGTTTATAAAGTTTGCGTTTTGGACTGGTAGTGTCCAAAACACAGACGTGAAAGTACCAGAAGATGTGTCTCCACATGCTCATGTAATGTGCGTTCACAATACAGCAGTTACCTCAGAGCAGGTTTGAACAGGAGTAAGCCGGCCACCTCTACTACACGGCCACGGTGGCCGTAACTAGGGGCAACGGTCTGACTGATGTGTGTGGACAATGGATATACAAATAGACAAATCTTCTAAACGGTACATTTTATATAAATACATTCTATTAGTGATAATATCAGTATGGCTATATCTAACTATACAAACTACATTTGTGAGATGGGAATACCTCTTTAAGCAAGTTTTAGGCAAAAAAAATCTAGATTTCCACATTTCCCTGGTTCTCTTCTGGTCTTTGTTTACCTGCAGTAATAACAATCTTTGCCCCTCCCCCTGCTCTGCTCTGCAAATGCTGCCCTGAGTGACATGTCTGCTGGGATACTCAGCAGCATGTTGTATGTGTAGGACTACAAGTCCCAGCTGTACAATGACACTGCTGTTACACGCAGGAACTTCCTCCTACCTTTCTTCTCTACAATACAATACTTTGCAGATCAGCTCCAGTGTCAGCTCTGTGTCTGTAGGGTGAGGAGGGCAGATGTGTCTCTTTACATCTGCAGCTGCTGTTGTAAAGCCTACAGTGTGTTCTGGCTGAAGGGGTTAATGTTTTATCTGAAAGAATCCAGGTAGAGCAGATAGCAGGGGCCCGGCAGAGCAGGGGGGCGTGGCCAGCACGTCTCGTGTACAGGCTCTGTGCACGAATACAAGATTAGCAGGGAGGCAAGCTGACATCACAGGTCATGTGACCCTCATTGAAACCTGAGAAACCAGCAGCTTTAGAAGCAGAAAGTGTATGGAGAAGCTGTTGTATTTGACTAGTTAGAAACATACAAAGGACAAAAAAATAACTCGGACAACCCCTTTAAGTGCAAATACAAAACTTACTTATACTTTTGGACTGAATTTAACACCACCCCATGTCAATGGAGAGGTAAGTCATAGCATGTCACAGTGCGACACCATAGACTAGCATAATAAAATATATCACGTGACATGAATATATAGGGTACAACCCATGTTGCAGTGTAGTTGTACCCCAGATGTCGCTGACATATTTTATAATGCTAGTCTATAGTGTTGTACTACGACTGCGACATGACAGTCACACAAAAATCCATCTTAGATGGGTTTTTGGTGACTTGTCGCAGTTGCAGCATGTTGCATATCGCAGTGCAACACCATAGGCTAGCATTATAAAATGTGTCACACAACATTACTGCAACAAATGTCGTAGTGTAGCCCTAGCCTAAGTCTCTTATTTTCAGCATGTTCTGTGACTTTGACAGGTCAAAAGTTGTTCAAAAGACTGTCCAGAAACTCTGATGCGATGAGTGAGACAAGTTCAATAAGTCACTTGGAAGAAGTGGAGAACCTTGAGGCTTCCCCGACACCAGAACCACAGCCCGGCCACCCCACTGAGCCCCCCGTCCCATCTGTGGAGTCTAACAGCGAGGAACCCCATGAGGCTGAAGCGCTGGACACTAAGACAGTGGAGTCTGAGAGTCTAAGATAAACGCGAGTGTTTTATGATTAACACTCGACCCGACATGAACTCTTTGTAGATGTAAGGGTGTTGACTGATTTCAGATGTGAATAGTGCCACGCGATCTTACAGTAGAGATACTGTACTAAATTATTAACCTGTCTGCACAAATAATCGAAATGAAAACGAAAGCTTTTTTTTTTCTCATTAGGGAGAGGTCACAGTCATAAAACTACTATTTTTACCAATGGTAACTTGAGTTTACTGCACTTCTTGTAATTTCAAGAGTTTGATTTTCTAATCCAGCCTTTTATTTTATAATGATCTTTTTAGTTTTGGCGTTTGTTTTTATTGTTTGTCTTCAAATGAAACCCTCTGAATGTAAATGTAAGAAAAAGACACCTCACCCGTAGATGTGTACATGACTAATTACATCTGAAATACCATCGCCTTGTAATGAAGCTGGTAACGGCTCTGCACGTTGCCTTCTGAGGCTTGCTATTTGCACAGTCAGTGTATTTTTAATGAATGATTCAGCAGTTTGAACTCATTTCTATGAGTTTTTCAGGATAGCAGATGGACCCTTATTAAAACCTATATCCAGTTAAGAGCCTGGTTTCACACAAAAATTGAATGGAGAAGTCCACTTTCAATGCTTAGGGCCCTTACGGTTAGGATTAGACTTTTTGTAGTAACACTCTATAATCTTCCAAGTGATTTTAATTTTCTACGAAACGTATGTCCAATTAATTAATTAGGACCGCACTGATTAGTCGGTCTGTATTGTTAAAGGGGTTGTCCGGGTTCAGAGCTGAACCCGGACATACCTTTCAATTCACCCAGGCAGCCCGAACATCCTATGCTCCGATGCCCTCCTTTGCCCTGCGCTAATTAGGAATTTAGCCCGGTTCCGGTGACGTACCGGGCTCTGCCAGGCGGAGACTTCCGCCCGGCAGTGAGCCCGGTGACGTCATCGGCGCTGATGGGCGGGCTTTAGCGCTGCCCTAGCCATTCAAATGACTAGGGCAGCGCTAAAGCCGGCCCATTACGGCCGGTGACGTCACCGAACTCACTGCCGGGCGGAAGCCTCCGCCCGGCAGTGAATGTTTACAAACAAGAGAGCCCTTGCCCTGCGCGATCCAGCGCAGGGCAAGGGAGGGCATCGGAGCATGAGATGCTCCGATGCCCTATTCAGGAGGGCTCTGAACCCGGACAACCCCTTTAATGGTTGCATGGTACTGCGGGGGCTGTGCAGTCCTAAATAGTTAATTGGCGCTCCTGTGGCCACGTCACAACCTAGGCACGACTACACCATGTGGTCGTACCTTTAGGCCCCTTGCAGACGAGCGTGACACAAGCACGTCTCCCGCATCTCGGGCCCATTATGTCAGTGTTATCCAACACATTCCAGAACTGTAAGGGTTACATAGCATCATAACTCAGTATAATGCTATGTAACCCCGTTCAGGGCCGGGAGTTCAGGACAGGGCCCGCGATGCGGGAGACGTGCTTGTGTCACGCTCGTCTGCAAGGGGCCTAAAGGTACGACCACATGGTGTAGTCGTGCCTAGGTTGTGATGTGGCCACAGGAGCGCCAATTAACTATTTAGGACTGCACAGCCCCCGCAGTACCATGCAACCATTAACTCAGTGTGTCACGCTCGTCTGCAAGGGGCCTTAAAGAGGTTATCCGGACTTTTTAATATTGATGACTAGAGTTGAGCGAACGTGCTCGTAACGAGCACTGTACTGCTCGGTTTCCCTTGCGCTCGCATGGGCGCAGCCATCCGGATCCGTCCTCCTCACCCGACGGATCCGGATGCCTGCGCCCATGCGAGCACAGGGGATCCGAGCAGTACAGTGCTCGTTACGAGCACGTTCGCTCAACTCTATTGATGACCTATCCTCAATATCCTCGCCAATCGGCTGTATGGGGAGACGGAGACCGCAGTGCACATTTGCTGTCTCTCCTTTTGTCTTCCTGCCCGCTGCTGTTGTCCCATAGACATACAGCAGCGGACAGAAGGGAGATGATATTCTATCATAAACTTTTGACACTCTGTGTCCAGTCCGACCCTAAGGCCATGTGAGATCTGTGTGATGGCTGCATCTCCCAGACCGCGGCTTACCGGACCCAAACTCACGCATTATATTAATTTATGATTATGAGTACAGTAGAGTAGACCTGCAGTCAGACAGGAACTCACTGCCTCATCAGTCACTATGATACTTGAATTCGGTTCTGGTGAAGTGCGGCCATCACATGCACAGTTTTTCCTGGATCTCACACAGCTAACTGACATGATAAATATTCCTCCTAACTGGACACATCCTTACGAGTTTTTCCTGTGTTATTACTTGTCATAGTTAATTGGCCAGTACTGTATGAGGGAAATGCACTACAAGGCGTCATCCACATGGCAGTATCCTGATCCGTATTCTGCATCAGTACTTGTAAGCCAAAACACAGAAACAGTGCCTATAAAGACTGGTGCAATATCGGAACCAGAACATTGCCATTGTGAATGAGGCCCAAAACCTAGAATTGCCGAACTATAGGTCCCCATCCAGACATTACACACAGCATGCCAGTATGTGTACATGCTTGGAGTGAGCTGTCAGCATTATCACAGTATATATGTAGAGACACATTTGTTGTAGTGTAGAAAGCTGAGCACCCAGTAAGATACACACAGGACTGTGTAATGTATAGATGTTCTCCGGGGCGTTCCACCATATGCACATGTCTGTCACTAAACAGTTGTCATGTATTCCCACCATGCATTATTACACACTGGCAGCACAGGCGTCTTGCACTTGATACATGAATAGGTTGTAATTGTTCTTAGAAGTTCCATCCTAAACTTTATAATAGAGACCTGCATGATCAGCAGTTTACACAGAGCAGGACAATGAAGGAGAAATGCATTCCCTTTGCCTGCCCTAGGCCACTGGTCATAGTAGCCAAGGGATCAGCAACCTCCGGCACTCCAGCTGTTCAGAAGCTACAACTCCCAGAATCTTCCCTGCACCTCTATGGGAGTTACAAGAACAGCCAAGTAAGTGCGCAAGTTGGGAGTTGTAGTTTCACAGCAGCTGGAGTGCCGAAGGTTGCTGATCTCTGTAGTAGCCTGTATTCCGTTAATGCACCTGATTGGCATCATTTGAGTCTTGCTGCCCATAATACAGGTTGCCATAAACAGCACTTCTATGCTGCTAGTGGTATCTGCAAATCACACAAAGAAAGTGATTTAGGTAATTTATAGTTGTATTATTAGCACTTTCTTAACATATAAGGCTCCAAGGTGAAGCTTCACCTTTAATGGGGGTTGTCTGAGATCAGAACATAAATCTGATTTCTTTCCAGAAATGGCACCACCTCTGTTCAGGTCTGGTATTGCAGCTTAGCCTCAGTCACTGAAATGGGGCTAAGAGCTGATTCCCATGACAGTGCTCAGTCCGAAAAACATGGCTCCCCTGAACCGAAGTGACTACATTAGAGTGATTTATGATACAGTCAGTTTCTGTCTGATTGTGGGACTATTGTACAGTACTCTCAGCATTATTATACTTGTATAATGATGTGGGCACAGTACAATAGCCCTGCGAGGAGATAGAAACTGACAAATCACTTCACTTCGGGTCAGGGGAGATGTGGCCGACGCACAGGCTGTGTATCCTGGACTGAGCACGGTCATGTGAATCATATTAGGGCTCTTTCTGAAGAGAGTGCCCCATATGATACTGTAGAAGTAAGGTCATTCAGTGACACACAGCACTATAAATCCGTAAGCCTCATTCAGGCGTCCATGATCTGTGTGCGGTCCGTGTGTCCATTTTTTGCTGTTGTGTCTCATCCGTGTTTCACGGATCTCTTCTTAATGATGGCATCTGTGGTATTCATGGACCCATAGACTGTAATGGGTGTGAACACGGACAAAATAGAACATGCATCAGTGTTCTGTGCTAAAAACACACCCACGGACCTTGGTAAAAAAAAAAAAGTGTGAATACACACATTAAAATAAATGCGTATGTGTGCTGTCCATGGAGAACACGTACGTGGAACACATGTGTAAATGAGGCTTAATGCTGCGTGCGCTCCTGAGAAACGAGCAGCGTCCGTAGAGGAAAATTGCGCTCACCACGGAGAGTGATTCCTGCACAGGACATGCTCGTCTGAAAGAGCTTCTAGTGGAAAACAAATAGGCCACTTCTTCTTCTGATCTCCTGCAATCCTTTTGATCTTTCAGTACTGCTTTCAAGAGAATGTGTCACCTACTTTATACTGGCCTCTCTGAAAACAGCATGTGGTGTTCAGCTACGTGTCATTTACGTGGAAATATGACGGACTTTTGGCTAAATTTACATCTAATTAGATGCAGTATAGTGCAAGTGCTGTTTGCTTGGATTCTGATGTATTTTTCAGATGTTACTTTGCGATGGAAGAAGGCTATCCCCTGGCAAGTTCCCACAGCCTATGAATACGGTGGACTGAAAGTGCAGATAAGTTTAGCCAAGATGCAGTGGAGGACGTTGAGTATCGGATGTTGCTATCAGAGAGGGCAGCATTAGGCCCCTTTCACATGAGCGTGACAGATTAGGTCCGGGTGCGTTCAGGAAAACTCGCACCATTTTGCAAGCAAGTTCAGTCAGTTTTGTCTGCGATTGCGTTCAGTTTTTTTCCCGCGCGGGTGCAATGCGTTTTGATGCGTTTTTCACCTGCGTGATAAAAAAACTGAAGGTTTACAAACAACATCTCTTAGCAACCAGCAGTGAAAAACGCATTGCATCTGCACTAATTTCAGGTTGCAATCCGTTTTTCACTGAAGCCCCATTCACTTCTATGAGACCAGATGCGTGAAAAAAAAAACCACTCATGTACACAGACCCATTGAAATGAATGGGTCCGGATTCAGTGCGGGTGCTATGCGTTCACTTCACGCATTGCACCCACGCGGAAAACTCACTCGTGTGAAAGGGGCCTTAGGCAGGTGATAGCACATAAAATCCTCAGAAACTTCCATGCAGATTCATGTGGGTTTCTGTAACATATCCACACTAAAATCCACAATTTGTAATTGCGGATTAGGTGCGGTTTTGCCGCGGACCTCAGCCTTCATTTGAAAAGGGTGAAATCCACAGCTAAAACCGCAACATAATTGACATGTAGCGGGTTTGGAAATCCGCATGGCAGGTAAATTTCCACACAGAAACAATCCGCAAGTAGTACATGAGATTTGGTACTGTACTACACTGCCATGGGAATCCGTAACATGTGCAGGTTGCCCTAAGTAAGTAATAAATGCCCTTTTTTTAGCAGCTACTGCCTACATTCACACTCACATAATCCAGGGGTGTGAATGTTCTTCGTTGCTCTCACTACTATATAGGTTCTTATATGTTAGGTCTTTGGCAATGCATTGGAGAGATTTGCTGCCTCTAGACTTTCATGCAGTTTTCCTTAGAATGGTTAAGTGATAATACGTCTTCCTCCTCCTGGTTATCTTATTGTCTACTGGTGCAATGAAGTCTATAAGAAATTTTCTTTTTGGGGCATAGGGAGGGATAAATTTCAGTCTGTAAAAAAAAAAAAAAAAAACTAATTTTTACTGTTTTTATAAATATATATTATATATGATTGTGGACTGCGGTTTACCTTTGTTGGATTACAATTGTATATGCTTTAATGTTTGAATAAAGTGAAGATTTACATCTGTGGGGTAACACAGAGAACTATTCCATGTCATTGTCTGATTCATTTTCTATACAGTTCATATATCCTTATCAGTTCAGCGATGTGATAACCCTCGTTACAAGGGCTCATCACTGGCTGTTGTACCGTCTGAGGTGCTCCCATACCGCAGCATCAGAGTAAGGGTCTTTTGGCCTTCAGTGGGAGCAGTGCTGTACACTTCACAAAATGGATGAAGCTGTAGTTCCAACACCTGCACCGAACATTGATGGCCACCAAAAAAGCAGCCTTATTAAGAAGTCTTCATATTCAGGTGCTGTCATGCTTCAAGGGGTTGTTCACCTTCTGGCTATTTTTGACCAATGTGTTTGTAAGATGTCTATATTGCACTTGGTAATATAGTCTTTGTTGAAATTCTGTGCCATTTTCTATATTTCATAAGGTTTCCCCTCTTGTTTACAAAGTCTTTTGTGCTGTCCACAGCACTGAGCTAAAGAGCTGCCTCATCCTCTTCTCTACCTGAATACAGATGACAAGATCTTCATCTGAATCTTTGTAGGAATGGAGTTCATGAGCCGATGTGGCTGATGAGCAGCAGCTTTTGTCTGCAGTCTCCATTACTACAGTCTCTCCTGTCTGTCCCCTCTGTACTTCATGTCTCCTGATGATCTCCATTCCCACAATGATTCAGCTAAATCTCATATTAAACTGTATTCAGGATCATAATCCCTGACGAGCAGAGAGGAGGATGAGGCAGCTCTTTCTCTTAGTGTTGTGAAGTAACCTGTCCTGCTGTGGGATTAAGACAGGTTCTATGTGTACTAGGATAGGACGGCGGCCATTTTGTTTCTCCTAATGATTGCTCCCTAGACAAAATGAGCCATTATAACGAATGAAATTTGGAAATATATTTATAATAAAGTAATACTTAGGTATGTTCATATTCTTAATTCCTGGAGAACCCCTTTAAAGAGGACCTCTCACCACTCCTGTTTTAATAGCTTCATGCATTCCCCATGTAATAACAAGTCTGGAACATCTATTCTTATGTCTGTATGTTGTGTAATTCCTTTATTATTTTTACTAGAAGTTATGAATGAATTACTAGCAGTCTGCAGTAAGGGTACAGAGAGGTGGTAACTAGTGTTGAGCAAATTTGTTTTTCAAGTTCGGCGTACAAGGTTCGGGTTATCTAAGAACTCCACTACCATGGAGCATAACTTATGGTCTGTGGTAGTGGAATCCATAACGGAATTGTTAGATAACCCGAACCTTGTACGTCGAACTTGAAACACAAGTTTGCTTATCCCTAGTGGTAACCAGTTGGGGGGGGGGTGTCCCTGCCCAGACTCACTCTATCCAATCAGTGCTGCCATTTTCAGACTGTGCAGGTACACACCCACAGACAGGTTACCACCCCTCTGTACCCTTACTGCAGACTGCTAGTAATTCTTTCATAACTTCTGAAATAATAAAGGAATGGCACAACATACAGACATAAAAATAGATGCCCCAGAATTGTTATTACATGAGGAATGCATGAAGCTACTAAAACAGGCCTGTCAGAAGAGGGGACAGGGCCTCTTTAAATGTAAAATAACTGAACACACAAACAAGAAAGCAGTGATATAATGGAATGAATAAATATAATTTGCATAAAATACAGGAGTTGCATACAGTAAATGTGTGGTTATCCATGTATTGGACCTGTGATTTGAACCTGAGTTCTCAAGTATCCTCAACAGGTTGTGTGTCCAGGATTTCATTTCATAGATGATATAATTACGGTGTGTAACCATAAGTGTTTTCTCCATTGGATATTCTTAAATTATGACAGATTAAGAGGTGTATGAGGAATATGAGACACTACTGCCTTGAACATAAAACCACCTAAGACTTTAGCACAAGATCAGTGATAAATGTATGAGCGCTGGGGGTCTGACCACTGAGAACCCCACCAAGCACAAGAACGAGGGGCCCAGAATCCCATGTAAGTTGAACAGCGGTGGTGTGCATGTGTGACCACCACTCCATTCACTTGTATGGGACTGCTGAGTACAGTGCTCAGCTATCTCAGTCATTCCCAGAGGTGTGAATCAAGTGGTCGTCGCACATCACTTCTTCATTCACACAGGTGAGTTAGGTACTCACTTTCTGGTAGGGGTACCAGTGGTCAGACCACCAGCAATTGTACATCCTGTGGAGAGGTGATAAAGCGGATGAAATGAGGGAAGAAAAAAAAAAAACACAAAGTCCTGGTTTATCCTTTTCTGCCAATATTAAAAATTCAATTCAAAAGTTTTAGTTAGAAAAATTTTCCATAAATATTGAGACTGGACTCTCTCTCTCTAATATAATAGATATGAGCAGGTGAGTAACTCTGAAAATACACAGTATTGCTGATCCTGAGTTGGTTCCTATATTATAGAATGGAGCACCATTCACCGTTCTGCTGCTCGCAATTGGAACCACTTGCCTAATAATATAGCAGGACGGTCAGTTTCCCCATACTGGTGTACAGTTCCTAATGCAAAAACTCGCTGCAGAAATTGAAACAGCAAGCAAGACAACAGAACTGTGAATGCAGCTCTGGAGTATAAGACAGTAACTCGGGATCAGTACAAGATAACTACGGTAACAATGTATTTACAAAGCTATTCAAACTTCAGATATACTCTCATTGTCAAAAAAAATAATGTACCCATCCAGAAATTTCATGGCAGGGCATTTTTCAGCAGGATAATGTCTCTCGCAGATTACAACACTTTCTTGGCGGGCCCGGTCTGCAGATCTACCGCCAGTCAAGCGTTTATGGAACCAATTGGGATGCTGGTTTCAGCAACCTACCAGTGTGCAGGATCCACAGGCCTAGATGTAAAATCTGTGGGAAAATGTTCTGCAGGATCCCATCCAGAACCTGTATGCCTCCATGTCCAACCGCCAGAGGCGCCCAACATGGTCCTAGAGCCTCCTTTCAATTATACAGTTTCCTCAATAAACTTATCCTTTCCCTATAATATTGTAATCACTTCCATATATCACACATAGAAAGTTTCATTCGATTCCATTAACCCTTCATGCCTTTTTTGGGTCAATAAGTGTAGATTCATTCTAGAGGTAAACTGGTGTTTAAAGGACATCTGGCAGCAGATTTGCACCTATGACCTGTTACATGTGCACTTGGCAGCTGAAGACATCTGTGTTGGTCCCATGTTCATATGTGTCCGCATTGCTGAGAAAAATGATGTTTTATTATATGCAAATGAGCCTCTAGGAGCAACAGGGGCGTTATCATTACACCTAGAGGATCAGCTCTCTCTGCAACTGCCACGTCCTCTGTACTTTAATTGACAGGACCAGGCAGTGAAAATATGATCACACCTGGTCCTATCAATCAAAGGGCAGAGGGCGCGGCAGATGAAGAGAGCGGAGCCTCTAGGTGTAATAGAAACGCCCCCGTTGCTCCTAGAGGCTCATTTGCATAGATTAAAACATCATTTTTCTCAGCAACGTTGGATACATGAACATGGGACCAACAAAAATGCCGTTAACCGGTCAGCCAGTTTCATAGGAACAAATCTGCTGCCAGATGCCCTTTAAAAATGAATGTATATTTCTTGGACAGTTTTAAATTTGTAAACCTCCACATTAATAAACAAGTTCTAGTATCTTCTGCTAATCAAATGAAATATAAGAAGTATACAGTTACCAAGCAGTTTTTGGTCATTTGTTTCTTTCTTGCACTGGAAATCATGAAATTGCATAGACATAAAATACCATGGTCCATAGGGATCAGAAAGAAGCTACTGATACATATGTAGGAAAGATAGGGATGGTAGAAGATTAGAAGGGTCTGCCTTTTCTTTCTGACTGGACTGAGCTCCAATACCAAACACAGCCCAATGGCGCAGTTTCCAAAAAAAAAAAAAAAAAAAGACCCTTTCTATAATCCTGTATGGGTCTATTAAACAGTAATCAGTTTTTGATGCTTTCCCAGTGCCCATCCGCTTTTTTCTTATAGGAGCGGGGTTTTCCATTAGGAAATACAGATACTTGAGGATGTGGATTGTCCTTCAGATACTGGAGTGCAGATTTCATATACTGGACAAAATGGGGAGGTTCTGCCTGTGGAGATGTGGAAAAGCACTGCAAAATAAGAGAAGAGTAGTGAGGAGCGTACAGCACGTTCATGTAGATCCTGCCTCGTTACAAGTCACTATAGTCATGGCAGGCACCGCCGCAGACTCGGGCCCTGACATACGAGAACGCAATAGAACCTTCTTCAAAACCCTCTTCTTTGAGACTCCCATGTTTCAATGTAAGGTTCAGTAGAACAAAGGCGATGAAAATATTCATTCTTTCATATCTTTACACTCATCAATTCTGATGGATTTATATATAAATGGATGTGTGAAAGACATAACTAATTTTAGCCTTAAAGGGGTATTCCCATCTCACAAATGTAGTTTGTATAGTTAGATATAGCCATACCAATATTATTACTAATAGAATGTATTTATATAAAATGTACCGTTTAGAAGATTTGTCTATTTGTATATCCATTGTTCCACACACATCAGTCAGGCCGTTGCCCCTAGTTACGGCCACCGCGGCCATGTAGTAGTGGTGATCAGCTTGCTGTTGTTCAAATCTGCTCTGAGGTAACTGCTGTATTGTGAACGCACATTGCATGAGCATGAGGAGACACATCTTAGGGTACATTCACATCTGCATTCTGGACGCTACCAGTCCAAAAGACAATGGTCAGGATTCGTCCAAAACGCAGACTTTATAAACGGATCCTGCTCCATAGAGATGAATTGATCTGTTTCTCTGCGTTTTAGAAGCGCAGACAAAAATGCTATAACCCTGCTATAAATATGCTATAAGATGTGTCTCCGCATGCTCATGCAATGTATGTTCACAATACAGAAGTTACCTCAGAGCGGGTTTGAAAAGGAGCAAGCCGGCCACCACTACTACATGGCCACGGTGGTCGTAACTAGGGGCAACGGCCTGACTGATGTGTGTGGGAGAATGGATATACAAATAGGAAAATCTTCTAAACAGTACATTTTATATAAATACATTCTATTAGTAATAATACTGGTATGGCTATATCTAACTATACAAACTACATTTGTGAGATGGGAATAGCCCTTTAAGGACCAGTAACGTTTTCCCCCTTTATATTAAATAACTTTTATTATTTTATTTTTATGGGGATAAAAACTGCAAATGTATCATAATTTTGTGGGCTATATAAATAATATGATAACTTTATTCTGTGTCAGTACAAATATGATGATGCCAAAATTGTATTTATTATAATTTTTTTTTCTTATACTGCAGGTTGTCACCTCCCCCACTGCTCCCTCTCCTTCTTCAGGCTGACTGAGATCACAGCCAGCTGAAGTGGGGAGGTCTGCTTTAACTTTTCTAATCTTGGGCTAGGTAGGTCTTCTTTGAAACTTGACAATCTAAACTTTAAAGACAAGACCAGAGTTAGACCTTATGCACATGGCCATTGCCCGTTTTGTTATCCACAAAATACAGATACCGGTCGTGTGCATTCCGCATTTTGCAGAATAGAACATCCAACAGTCTTATCTTGTTCATAACACAGACAATAATAGGACATGTTCTATTTTTTTGTGGTATAGCCATGCGGTCATACGGAAACTGAATGCACACAGAGTACATTCCGTTTTTTATGAGGACGCACTGAAGTGAATGGATCTGCATATAGGCCACAAAAAATAAAAAACACAACAACAACACCCGTTCACGTGCATGAGCCCTTACAGCATTATTTCCTTCACATTGGGAGATACCGCTGTTAAAAATGGGATGGGGAGTGAAAGCAGCTGAAACTGTAATTAACATGGTTTCTAGCAGATATATCACCCAATGTAATTCTGTTCTTGTTTTAAAGCTTAGATTGTCAGTTTTCAAACAAGATCGGGCCCATATATCTAGCTGCTAGCGAGGCTGAGATATGAGGGGTTAAAACAGCCCTCCCCCTTGCTGCCCAGCTCTGCTCGAGCTGAACCGTTAAGCCTTTTTCTAAAAAAGCCCAAGCAGAGCCCAGACAAAACTGCTAGGGTTGGTTCACACAAATTTTTTTTTTTTTGGAGGAGGTTAAGGCAAATTTGCCTGCAGGTTTTTCAGCCCAAACCAGAAGTAGATCCAGCAGGAAACAGAAGCCCTTCCTTCGTATTTCTGATACCTTTCAAATCCACTGCAGGAAAATCTGCCTCAAAACCTCCTCCAGAAACTCCCCTTTGTGAATCCACTCTAAATCAGATTACTACATTTATACCACAGGTTGAAAAGTTAGAATTTACATCTATACATTGCAGAAATGCTGCAAATTCTTTGTCTATATTTGCAGGCAGAAAATTTGCATCATATTGCAGCAGCAGAAAAGTGCAGATTTCCACCCTTTGCAATACATGAAGTGAAATCCATGGCAAAATATGCACGCAAGACAAGCAGTTTTTGACATGTTTTAACATTCTCATTGAATTCAATCTGCCTTTAGAGGAAGGGATTCACTGCATAAGAACTGATACAGGTATAAGAATTTGTACAGCTACAATTGAGTTCTTGTACAGCTATTAATTAGTAGTAGCTATGTAAGAATTTATGCAGCTACTACTGAACTCAATAGGAACAGATATACTTTATGCAGGGAGCTCCCTCTAATGGTAGCTACATACAAACACCATGACGGGCAGCAGTCTACAGTCAGGCTCATATTTCATGTTGTCTGTCGCTTGGTAAGTGCATCGCACATTTTATAAAATGTGGTCATAGATAATGAACATAACATCACAAAACTTTCATGCTCAAATCTCCAGATCCAGCTCATAACCAAGGTAGTTCCTTATTAAAGGGGTTCTCCGGGAACTGAGAAAATGAAAATACTTAAATATTATTTTATTATAAATATATTCACAAATACCTTACATTAGTTATAATGGCTCGTTTTGTCTGGGGAGCAATCATTAGGAAAAACATAATGGCCGCTGTCCTATTAGTACACACAAAACCTGTCCTAATCACACAGGAGGACAAGTTACGTCACAACACTGAGGTAAAGAGCTGCCTCATCCTCCTCTCTGCTCTGCTTGTCAGGGATTATGATCCCGAGTATGGATGAATCTCTGTGAGAATAGAGAAGATGAGGAGATATGAGAGGAGGGTGAGGTGTGGATAATGAGCAGCAGCTCTTGTATGCAGTCTCCATTACCACACTCTGTCCTGTCCGTCCTCTCTATACTTCATGTCTCCTCATGAACTAAATTCCCCAGAGATTCAGCTAAAGTTCTCATCTGTATTCGTGATAATAATCCCTAACAAATAGAGCAGAGAGGAGGATGAGGCAGCTCTTTACCTCAGTGCTGTAAAGTAACTTGTTCTCATGTGTGACTAGGACAGGTTTTGTGTGAAGTAATGGGACGGTGGCCATTTTGTTTCCCCTGATGATTGCTCCCCAGACAAAATGAGCCATTATAAATAATGAAAGATATTTGAGAATTTATGCATTATAAAGAAATATTTAAGTATTTTAATTTTCTTAATTCCCGGAGAACCCCTTTAATGGCTTTAGCCGAACAGGAATACTGCGTACTCACATCCAGTATCTGCTTGTCCTCCTGACTCAGCCAAAATTCAATGTTAGGGAAAGGTAGCCAGGAATACGGCCCAATGTTCAGCTGCTCCGTTTCTGCATCATAAACATTTACCATCTAAGACCAAGACACCGGCGTTATTTCTCCAGCTAAAATCTAGATAAAATATTAAGTACAATTCTGCTGCTTTCTTGCAACCAGAAAGCAATGCATTGTGGGAGCCAAGCTGACAGTAAAGCGGTATATCTGGAAAGTAGCAACTTCTTATGGACATTGAAATTACACTTTAAAACTATATTGTAAAACTGTGGAACTCTGTATAGCACTACATATTTGCTAGCACTTTAATAATGCACAAATCAACGTTAGACCAGCACCTCAAAACAATATAAAAAAAGAGGTTCTGATGCCTGCTATAATGGCTGCAATGTAAAAGTAAACAAGGACTACAAGTAGCAGCACACTGCCATGCAATATTAGAAACATGAATGAATGTAAACTACATCACTGCTATACCTACTATCTGGAAATTAGAAGCTTTTAATCAGGCCCATCTACCAGCAACAAGGTGGTTTCCAACAGATGGGACCTAAACTAACAGACTTGCCTTTCCTGGGCTTTTGCCCTACAAAATGCCATGGCAACGTAGAATCCAGCTATAGCAAACGCTGATTTGACTGAAATGATGTAAACTAAAAGCCCCAGAGAGGCAAGTGATAGTGTAGGCAAAACCCCATATGCTGTTGCGCATATCAAACCTGGGAAGCAAATCCTGCACATGTGATCCGCTGCTGACAGCAATCCCCAGCAAAAATGCATACAATGGAGGATGCCTGCAGGGGACCACATGTACCACAAAACATGCTACACAGGACAGCCAAATGTGTAGAAGGCTATATAGAACAAAAAAAAAAAAAATCACAGCAATGGTGCACTACAATGGTAAATGTAATTGATAATATATGGCTAAACCCTCACACTGATATTAAAATGAGGCTTTCACCAATATATTCTTATATGAAGAACATACCAGAGCCCGAGCACCCCGTCAAGGTATCTCAAGTGGTACGGAACCTAACACTAACCTACCTGGGCAATTACAGATAGGGGCAACATAGCAACCTACTCTCAGTTACCTCCAGCGTGAAATCGCACATACAATGGGAGGAGGCTGCGAGTCCCACCTATCCCTGACTCATGTGATGCATTTTTCCTGGGGATGGCTGTCAGTAGCGGATCAGATGTGCAGGATTTGCTCCCCCGGTTAGAAATGTGCAACAGCATATGGGGTTTTAAGCACTTCTCTGCCACTACCACTTTATTCCGTGATTGTGTTTGCACACCTGGAGGTGTGGCAACTCCAGGTTTAAATGTGCCTTGACTTAGATCTTATGGTAACATCCTGGTGCACCTGTGCAGCCTGAGTCACATGAGTCATTGGTAGGTGGGACTCACAGGGGGGAATTTATCATTAGGAAAATATTTGAAGTCAGTTTTGCTTCAGTCTGTGTTGGAGTACTTTCTGCCACATTTATCAAATGTCACAGGTTGTTTGATAAATGTGGCTTGTCCTTAAACCTAACACTTCTGTCTAGAGAAGCTCCTCCACTTTTCCTACTCCACCCTCCTCCTGGAGTGAGATTGCGACTATTTTGCGACTTTTTTTAAAAAGTCTCAATGATAAATCTGGAGTGAAACTCATTAACATAACTAACCACACCCACTTTTCCACCCATATTACAAACTGGAGTGAGTGGTGTACACATGCAAAAAGTCGCAAAAAAATGCGCAAAAAAGTCGCAAAAGCCCTATCGTGCGACTTTTTGAAGACAGAATTCTGGAGTGAAGGTATGATAAATCAGGGCCACAGTCTCCTCCCTCCCTCCCCCCATTGTATGTGTGATTTCACGCTGGAGGTAACTAGGAGTAGGTCGCTGTGTGTCGGAGTTTATGCCCCTATCTTTAATTGCCCAAATGGCATAGGTAGGTTAGCGTTAGGTCCCATGCCACTTTGAGAGACCTTGATGGGGGGCGCGGGCTCCGGTATGTTCTTGATATAAGAATATATTGGCGAAAGTCTCATTTTAATACCAGTGTGAGGGTTTAGCCATATACTGTCAAGTGATAGTGTAGGCCCTGCCTTTGGAAGTCACCTTGTCACTGGTAGATGGGCCTGACAAATTTGATAACTTCATATAGTAAGTATAGCAGTAATGCAGTTTACATTTATTCAGGTTTCCAGCGTTTGCATATGTTTTTGTGCATGGTTGTGTGCTACTACTTGTAGTCCTCGTTTGCTTTCCTCCTTTAATGATGCCTATTTTCAATGATATCTTACTAAAAATGCTACATCAGTAGGGAACTTAATCTGGATATATGGATTTATATTGATACCGCATCCAATATGATTCAGTTTCCAAAATCTATGCAGCTCCTGTATACTAAGTTAAGCTGCCAACACATTTAATAAGTAGATCAGTAAGTACACTTACATGTCCTCCAGTCATAATGTATGCAGAGCGCAAATCCTCATCGGGCTGCCGGTCCTGGAATTTTGCTTTGAAAATTTCTCCTGTCTTAACATTTACTGCTGAATAGGAAATAACCAAAATGGGTTATAGCAGACAGCGGAAGAAATCAGAAAGCTGGTATGTGTACATATATCTACTTTTATATGCGCAAAGAGATAAATGTGTGTCACAGGGTATATATGTGTGTGTCACCGTGTGTGTTTTTTGTATGGGTATACAGATCCATGTGTGGTCACATTCATGACTCTGGATCCCCATCATTTTCACAAAATTTTGTATATACCGCTGTGTATGCAGCCATATGTTCAAGTGAATAAAACTTACCTATTCCATAAATAACTGGAAGGTGAATACCGTTCTCTTTCTTGTCATTTATATCTGTGATAAATGGAAATATCATCCGGATACAATAAGATATCTTTCATACAGCCATATAGTTGTTTGTGTCCCCATTTATTAGAAAATGTAACTAGAAAAATGACCCACCTACTCCCATTGCATCATTAACGTGTACCTTTCAGCTCTCATTTATTTTTAGGTCCAAAATTCTGTGCTGATTGATTTTAAAATCTCTTTATAGAGGTAGGCGCTTTGTATTTCTGTTACAGCACTCCAAAATTTTTGCATATTGTTGGACTGGGGTTCCTGGGACTAGGGGTGGATTGGCCATAGACCTTACAGGGAAATTTCCCAGGGGGACAGTGGAAGTTTTTGGGGATGTATTTTGTGCTGCTGGCAGTACTTTGTGATGGACTGTGGTATTTGGCTCTGTTGGGGGAATAATCTGCCACAATATGGTATTACTGGCCCTGCCTTCCATCAATTTGGAACAGACTACAAATCAGGGCCACTTTTAGTATTTTTTCCAGGGCCACTTTAAGTTCCGAGTCTGCCCCTGCCTGGGACTCACTACAGGAGAATATCTTAGGGCCCCCTCCATCTACACAGAACAGGTACACATCCACTTTGAAATGCATATTCATCTTTGTTGCTACTACTGCACACAACGTTTTATGAATCATCCCAAAACAACTAGTGGTTGGCTCCAAAGTTGCCACCAAATGAGTATCATTACTGTATCAAAGCCAGGGCCCACTGGGAGATCTGCTCCTCCAATCTGACCCTGCTCTAGCTTCCATACAGACAGTCATAGTGATGATCAATTTCTTACTGTCTGCAACCACCACTAGGGGGAACTAAAGATCCTAATACAGACGTACTGAGTTCAATGGCAGCTCTATAGACAAGTCAACTATGTTCCTCCTGGTGGAGATGGAAGCCAAAATTGTAAAGATATTCTTTAAAATTTAGCAGATCTGAATTTTAGGCCTCACAATGAAGTCTACCACTCTCCTTGGTTTCCACTAATCTGGTTCCTTGTCATAACTATTCTAAATCAAGTGGCACACTAATATATGCATGCTCCAGGTTGTTCTGTGTATTGGGTCATGAGGAAAGAGGCCGGAATGAGAACATTTACATATCTTGCTATGTCAACCAAAAACAATCCGTTAAAATGGCAGATAAGAAGAGCTTGGGTGTTGGATAACATGGGGGGTTGCTGGTTCGATTGGGAGGGGAAGTACTATACTAATGGCCTAATAGATACATTGGAGTTCAGATAGAAAGACTCTATATGGAGTGCTATAGGTGCAATACAGTTTTGAAGGACGGTATTGAAAATTACCTCTCTCTGTATTAACAATAGTTACAGATAACGCCTCTTACTGTATTGACGTTGCTGATAACATCTTGTCTTGCATTAACAAAAGTTACGGATAAATGTCTGCTATTTAAGAGCGGGCATTGATAATATCTCTCATTGAGCAGATAGGTGCTAATGATAACATCTTCCTTTGTATTGATAACAGTTATTGATAGTGCTTTTCCGTGTATTGAGAAGGAGAGAAGAGCAGGAAGGGAGAAGGAGTGGTAGGTGGGAAGAGAATAAAATAAGCATGGCGACTAAAAGGAAGGAAAAAAGTAAAACGGGGGATACTTCTCTTATGCAAGGTGAACTGGTACCCGGCAAATTAGATCAATGTTTGCATTCACCTGGGGTACAAAAGAAAACTGGATTAACCCTTTCTACCCCGGAGGTTTTTACGGTTTTGCGTTTTCGTTTTTTGCTCCTTGCCTTCATACAGCCATAACTTTTTTATTTTTCTGCTCACATAGTTGTATGAGGGCTTGTTTTTTGCGGGACAAGTTGTACTTTCAAACGCCACCATTTATTATTGGATATGGTGTAGTGGGAAGCGGGAAAAAAATTCCAAATCGGGTGAAATTGCAAAAAAACCACTATTCCGCTACAGTTTTCCGGGTTTTTTTATTTACGGCGTTCGCTGTTCATTAAAACTGACCAGTTACTTTCATTCTACAGGTTAGTACGAATCCAGCGGTACCTAACATGTATAGTTTTTCTTGTGTTTTGATAGTGATAAAAAAATGATAAAGTTGGTTGTTTTGTTTTTTTTTTTTTGGTCGTCATATCTTGACCCTGATAACTTTTTGGCATTTATGTGTACAGAGCTGTATGGGGGCTCATTTTTTGCGGGGCAATCTGAAGTTTTTATTGATACCATTCTGGGGTGTGTCTGACTTTTTGATCGCTTTTTATTTAATTTTTTTTTAGAAAAAAAAGTGACAAAAAACGGCAAATCGCCATTTTGACGCTTTTTTCCGCCACACAATTCACCGTGTTGGAATTTTTTTTTTTTGTTTAAAAGTACGGGCGTTTTCGGTCACGGTGATACCCATGATGTCTATATTTATTGTTATTTAGGTATTTATTTTTTAATTATACGGAAAGGGGGGTGATTTAAACTTTTATATTTTTTTTATTTTTTATATATTTTTTAACATTTTTTTATTTTTTTTATTATTTGACAGCTCAAATATAAGCTAATATATTGTACTTTTTATTTTTTCACTATGAGCAATCTCTGATTTTTAATCTTGAATTAAAACTCATGATTGCTCATTTCTTATACTGGCCTGCCATCTAGTGGCCAGAATAAGAATTGCACTTTGAAAACTGTAATCCACACCAGCGAGGATTACAGCTTTCATATCGTGTACAGACGGCCCGATTGGCCAATCGGGTCGTCTGTACATCACCCGGAAGCGCACCGCTTCCGGGTACAGACGCCATCGGAAGCCTTAGGAGGGGCCCACAAGAAATGAGAGGCCCATCTGAAGACGCCGCCGATGGCGGTAAGTAGCAGCAAGTCTCTGCTGTTAGAAACAGCAGAGACTTGCCGGCCATGACGCCCGCCGCACCCGCGAGCGGGCGTCATGTCCCCGCACCGCCCGAGCGCCGTACATGTACGGCGCTGGTCGGGAAGGGGTTAAGGAAAAGCGAAGGCCCTGCACAGACTGATGGAAACGAGAATAATCCAATATGGACAGAGATATTGGCGGCTGTTAAACAGTGTCAGGGGGCGTTAACAGAAATTACCCCTCAAATAACAGGTATCAAGGAGGATATTAGTACAATCCGGTTAGACATGACGAAAATTGATAATAAGCTGCAAGAGGCGGAAAAGCGGGTTAGCGGATTAGAGGATAATCTAAATAAAGCATTGGAAGAAATTAAGGAGTTAAAAGCAGAAAAAATAACAATCCGTGAGAAGTTATGTGACATGGAAGATAGGGAGAGACGCTGTAACCTGCGGGTGATCGGAATCCCAGAGGGGAAAGGGGGAAACGACTGTGCCGGGTACATCCAAAAATGGTTTGTGGATAGCGTTGGAGCAGAGAAACTATCTAACAAATTCTGTGTAGAAAGAGCACATCGGATACCTAGGAAAGCCCCGGTAGTGGGAGGATTCCCTCGTACTATAGTATTGAAGTTGTTAAACTTTAGAGATAAAGTGACAATTCTCAGGCATATGAGATCTGTACAACAGAAGGAGATTGATGGGAGTAAGAAATCAATCTATGCGGACTATTCTATGTCAACGCAAAAAGAACGAGAAAAATATAAGGATGTGAAAAAGCGTCTTAGGGATAAAGATATTAAATATTCTATGTTGTACCCAGCAAAATTAAGGGTTGTATACAAGGATCGTACATTGTTTTTTTTCCCCATCCAAAAGATGCTTGTGACTGGTTGGACAGAAATATGGCTCCCTGATGCAATGATCTGAAATGCTGTGTCGCCCCTCGGTGGCGGGTTCACATTCTGGGGTCGGTGTGTTGGGGCGCGCGCATCTCTGAACTTACGCACATGGGGAGTGAGTAGGAAAATGCGGGTGTGGGGGCATGCGGACGATGGGATGTGGGCCTTGCTATTGGGGGGCGGGGCCCGGGCGGGTCCAGGTGGGGGCGATCGCCCATCTCCTTCTAGCGACATGAAGAGAAAATTTAGTGGAACATGGGCGGCGGGGGTGGGAGGGGCATGGGGTACCACGAAGTGTGAGCGACGGTGGGACTGATGTTCAGGCCTATTGTCAAGCAAGAAGGGGAATATGGGTTGTTTTTTTTTTTTTGGGAGGGGGGGGGGGATTGGTTGGTTAGGGTTAAGCCCCTCTATATGGGAGGGAATGCTCTCTGGTCGAAAGGACGTTGTAGCTGTTCTTATGTGAGTGGTGATGAGTGGTGGACTTAAAGTAATAACTTGGAATGTCCCTGGATTAAACAACAAACTGAAGAGATATGCGGTACTAAGGCTACTTTCACACTAGCGTTTTAAAATTCCGGTATTGAGTTTCGTCATAGGGGCTCAATACCGGAATAAAACGCTTCAGTTTTGTCCCCATTCATTGTCAATGGGAACAAAACTGAACTGAAGACAACGGAATGCTCCTGAAAGCATTCCGTTCCGTCTTCAGACCGGAGAACAAACCGCAGCATGCTGCGGTTTGCTCTCCGGTCCAGGCATCCGCACCAAGACGGATCCGGAATGACCCCCAATGCAAGTCAATGGGGGTGGATCCGTCTGGTGTGACCATAATGGTAACCGGATCCGCCCTCCATTGACTTTCAATGGAGTCCATTACGGATCCGGCTACACATAGACACATACATACACATAAACATAAACATACACACACATATAGACATACAAACACACATACATACTTACATGCACCCCGGCAGGTCTTCGGAGCGTCAGGACGGCGCGCACAGATGACGATTCCACCAGACGCCCAGCAGAGGGCGCTGTGGGGAATCGTGATCTGTGTGAGCCGTCCTGTCCCTCTGACGCTCCGAAGACCTGCCGGGGTGCATGTAAGTATGTATGTGTGTTTGTTTATGTGTATGTATATACTGTGTGACATGTGTGGGGCCGGAGCGCGGTTCCGGCTCCACACATGTCACTGCGGCAGGCCTGATCCGGCAGCACCCTTCACCTGCCGGATCAGGCCTGCCGCCAGTGTGAAAGTAGCCTAAGCAGAGTAGGACAACAAAAGCCAGTGATAACATGCTTATTAGAAACACACTTAACAAAAGAAACAACTAACTTGTTATCTAGGAAGTGGTGTGGGTTTAGTGCGCACTCCCGGGGGGGTAAGTGTGCTGGGTGCATAGGAGTATTGGTCTTGTAGTACATGAGGTGAAAGTAGATACAGAGGGTAGATATGTGTTAATGCATGGTGAGATGGCTGGAGTGAGTTGGGTTATGGCCTTCGTGTACATACCACCCCCATTCTCTTCATCAGTGTTGGTGAAAGTTTGGGAGTTTGCCCTCCAGTCTTGGTGTACGGCGATTTTAATGCGGTAATAGAAGAAGAGATGGACAGGGAAAGAATAGTGAGTCAGCCTAGATTCATACAAGGATCTCCACTTAAAAAGATTTACAGAATTTGGGTGAGTTGATATATGGCGGAATATGTATCCAAATAGAAAGGAGTATACCTGCTTTAACGGGGTGCATAATGTGCTTTTCCCGTATCGATTTAGTGTTGGGCAATAATCTTGCAGTCTCGTGGGTAAAGAATATTGAAATCGGGAAAAGGTCCTTTTCGGATCATCTACCAATTATTGTGTATTTAGGTAAAGCAGATATTTTAGTGAGGAGATGTTTAAGGTGTAACCCCCACTGGTTAAATTGCGCAGGAGGGCAATAACTAAACTGGAGCAATGGATGATAGGAAAGGAAATTAATAAGGGAAAATTTTGGAATTTACAGATATATTATACTGGAGGGAAACCTGGAAAATTATTGGCTAACATCATTAAAAACAGGATATGAACAACTATATTTCCGAAGTAAGGAGTGTAGGTGGCGCGATTGTAAAACACCCCCAAGAGGTTCTGGAGGTGTTTGAAAAGTACTATCAGGAGCAGTATACGTCCAGAATGGAACATACCCAGGAAGAAATAGAGCAGTATATAACATCCGTTCCTTTGCCAAAATTAGGAGCATCTCAGAGAGAGTGGCTTAATAGACCCATCGAAATAGAGATAGAGATAGCAATGAGATCTATTAATGAGAATAAGGCGGACGGCCCAGATGACCTGCCAGTAGAAATATATAAAAGGTATAAGAATGTATTGAAGGAGAAATTGGCTAGGGTGTTTACGTGGTCATATAGTAAGGGAAAACTCCGAGATTCAATGTATGAAGCAAATATCGTATTGATAAAAAAAGGAAGATAAAGACCCATTGGATCCAGAAGCATACCGCCCAATATCTCTTATAAACTCAGATGTTAAGATATTGGCTAAGATTTTAGCTGCTCGATTGGGAAAGGTGATGGATACGTTGGTAGGGCAGGATCAACGTGGTTTTATGACAGGGAGATCAATAAGAGATAATATTTTGAGTACTCATATCAATATCCAGGTAGGGGGTGGGGAGGGCGGGCACTCCATACTGTCATTGTATGCAGTGAAGGCCTTTGACAGTGTGGAGTGGCCGTTCCTCTGGAGTATTTTGGAGAAATTTAATTTGGGAGATTTCTTTATAGAATGGATTAAGATATTGTATCGGTGCCCGATAGCAAGAATACTCGCGAATGGTAGGACATCAGGGAGTTTTGCCCTGCAGAGAGGAACGAGACAGGGTTGTCCTCTCTCCCCCCTGCTCTTTGCCCTGGCCATTGAACCGTTGGCGGTGAAAATAAGAAAGGATATGAAATTGGAGGGGTTTGGAGCGGGGGGGGATAGGGGATAAAATAACATTATATGCAGATGACATTCTGTTATACTTGCGAGAAACGGAAGGGAGTCTGGATTATGTAATAGAAGTAGTGGAAGAGTTTGGTGGGTATTCAGGACTTAAAATTAACTGGAAGAAAACTGTGTTATTACCACTTGATCCTGCATTGACAGTAGATAGGTCTGATATACAGGTGGTGAAGGAGGAAGGGATGAAATATCTTGGTATAAGTTACGGCAGACCCTAAAAAATATAGAGAACTGAATATAATACCATTGTTATCAAGGGTTAAAAGAAAGATAGAAATCTGGAATAAACTCCCTCTATCAAGAGCAGATAAATTGGGCTTGATTAAAATGACATTACTTCCGCAGATCCTGCATAAATTAAGCAATTCCCCTGTATGGGTGGAGAAGGATATTTTTAAGAAACTTGATCGACTGATGAATGAACTGTTTTGGAATAGGAAAAGAGTCAGGATAAAGCAAGAGGTATTAACCCTCCCAATGGAAAGGGGAAGACTTGCAGCCCCAGATTTTTTCAGGTATTATCTGGCATCACAGTTAGGAAATATGATAAAGTGGAAGGAAATAGCAGGATTTAAGAAAATAGTAGAGAGTCATGAAACTGCAGAGGACATTTTTATGGTACTAGAAGGAGGAAAAAGGGAGTATATAGTAGACTGTCCAATCACGAGGATTTTGAATAAAACTTAGGTGAAGGTTAAAGAGATGGTAGGGATGCACTATTCATTGAGATTCACTTTGCTTTTTCATAATAGTAAATTTCCAGAGATAGCAAAAATGGAAGATTATAGGTATTGGGTGAATAAAGGGTTTTTTAAGGTGGAACATATGTTTGATAAGGGGAAGTTAAAAACGAAGGGAGAATTAGAGTGTGGGAAGAATATAAAGGTGTGTTCATTTAGATATATGCAGATGGTTAGTGCAGTTAATTCCACTAAAGAAAAAAAGGTCTTTTTGGTTGAAGAGCCTAAAACACTGGATGAGGTGATGGGGATGAGTGATAGGAGTAAGAAAATATTATCAAAATTATATAAAATAATAAATAATAGTCGGGAAGTGAAAAGTGTGATTAAAATCAGGAAGAAATGGGAAATGAGGATAGGGGAACGGGATATGCAATACTGGCACGGGATCTATTTGAATAGTTCTAATTTTTTAACGGATAATTCACATAAGGTTATACAGTTTTTTATTTTTCAAAGACTGTATTATGCACCGGATAGATTATTTAAGTATAAAAGGAAAGAAACAAATGAGTGTGTGAGTTGTAAGTTACCGGGTGCGGATTTAGAACACGTGTGGTGGGATTGCATGGAAAAAAGGGGGTACTGGAAACAAATAAACAAATATGAATGTGCTATATTGGGCGATGTTAGTGAGTATAAGATCGGATTGGTAGAGAAAGAAGTATTATATAAGATGTTCTTTGCAGCTAGGTTGGTTATAGCCAGAAAATGGATAGAGGTAGCTGCCCCTTCTCTGAATGATTGGAAAAGACTGGTGGATGAGATAATGTCGTATGAAGTTATTATTGGGAGGAATTAAAAAAAGTGGGAAAATAATTAGTGTTGTTATGGAGAAATGGGAGTTATATTGGAGAGGAGACTGACCTAACCGATCAAAGGGGAGAGAGTGGAAGGGGAATAAGATGAACTGTATATTTTTTATATTTTATATATTCTGATGTTGTATGCAATAAATCTTTAATAAAAAAAAATATATATATATATAGGTGCAATACTGTATGGAGTGTGGACACTACGCGGAGGGGGGAGGGAGAGGGTGGGGGGGTGTTTCACTGTTGTATGTTCTGTGTATTGTCTTAATGAACAATGGAAAACCAATAAAAATGGTTTGATTAAAAAAAAATGGCAGATAGGCACCAATGGAAAGCCACGTACCTGTGACACAGAGTGTGACTAGATGTACGTCCTCTGCTTGCTGATGAAACACTTCTACAAAAAAGGATTTTAGAAATTTAAGATAATTAAAGAGGTTTTCCCACAACAGACATTTGTGTTTTATTGGTATGAAAATCTAATAACTGAGGTCTGGCTACCCCCACAATCTCGAGCATTGGCGTGCCCTGTCCTAGTGTTAGTGTAGAGTCCATCGCTGTGCCAAATTTATTAAGAGGCACAGGCAGTCCTTGGGCCAGAAATTCTAATCTATGCCACCTTTAAGCTGGTGTCAATTTGAACTATAATTAACGCCAGTTCTTGGCCTAAATGATATAATATCTGTTGGCCTGTGGGAGGCCCTGTCCACTTTTCTTGCCACTACTTAAAAGTTGAAAGACGCCATCATTTGCGTCTTTTTTGAGCCTTGATAGTCCCTAATTCTGTTTCTATATCTCCTGTTCACTATAATCACTGCCACCCTTCCAGAAATGGGGCAGTAGGGCCACACTTCCCCTTTCAGATTGTGGGGTCCCATAGGTCAGATGGGTCACACGTGTGTAGTATTGGTAGTACTACTTAAAGGAGCGCTAGACCTGCAAATGTTTGATAAAAGGAAACAAACCTCACAAGGTCTGTCAATCTACAGCATTTTCTGCATGTTCCTGAAACAAACAATCCCGCAGAGAACACAGGGGTGCACTTTTTCTCTAATCTCTTTCATCTTGGCAAGTAAACGTCTGAGGTGGGGTTTAACAACGGCTGGAGCTTCACATATTGCTGCCAACAGGGTCTCCTCAAACAACCAGAGTCTCTAGTGACAAAATTGCCCACTAGCCTCTGATTTCTGTACGGCAACAGTGCTGTAATTATCTCTTGTAAGTAATTTTGTAACCTTTTAAGTAAAACCTACTTTTAAGTAATAAACACTCTAAATGAAACTGGGAAGAGTCTCCACTTTAAGAGACATTTTACCAAAAATATCCTGAAGAATCAAAATATTGCATTTCTGTGCTCCCGCACTCAATACTCCAATGCTTCTGAACTTGTACCAAAAACTTCAAAATCTGAGGCCTGGTGCACTAGCTCATCCCACATCTACACAGTGGGGTCACATTATTCTGGCCACTTCCTACTTTCCACCTTGCGAAGCTCACGAAGGAAGTCACGTGTGGTGAGCTGCCTTGATGGGTATATAAGGTGTGCGATAGGCTGTCTGAACACGTATCCCTCGTTACTGTCTTGGGTAAAAGGGGCAAATGATCAGAGTTGCAAAAAAGGGTTAATTATTGGCTTTCGGGCACCACTGAGAATAAGCAACATGGAAACTGCAGACCACGTGCCACTGATGTGAGAGGTGAATGCCAGCTACAAAGATGTCCGAGGGTGGACTGACATGCAACAGTGGAGCAGCTCCCCACCAAAATGAACCAGGGGCTACCAGTGTGTAAAACAACATTTCAGCGAACCCTATTTTGTATCGTGCTCTGAAGTAGACAGATGGTCACTGCACCTCTGCTAAGAAGTTGCATCTGCAGAAACGGCTTCAATTTTTCGCAGCAGTATCAGAATTGGACCTCCACTGATTGGCAAAGGGTTGCCTTCTCCGATGAGTCACATTTTCTGCTTCATCGAACGGATGGGCTTGGTGTGTCAGGCAAGAAACATCAGAGAACAAACACTCTGCAACCATTGCTGGAAGAACACACGCTGGTGGTGGCAAAGTTATGATCAAGGCACCATTCATCCATTTGGAAGTCACTGTCAACCAAGTTGGGTATGACTCCATCCTTGCAGATCACATACATCCATACATGCCGATTGTCTGGGGCAGATGGGATCTTCCAGCAAGACAATGCGACATGTCACATGGGTAGAAATGTCCGACTTCTGTTGGAAGAGCATGATCAAGACTTCCAAGTACTACCCTGGTCACCTAATTCCCAATTGAGCATATGTGGGACCACCTTGATCGTCATGTTTGCTCTATGGATCCCCCCCCCCCACCACAACCTCCAGCAGCTGTGAGATGCACTGCAGTCAGCATGGCTCCAGATACCTGTGACAACCTGCCAGGACCTTACCGAGCGCCTTCCAGCTGGTCTAGTTGATGTCCATGCTGCACACTGTGGTTACTCTGCATATTAGCTGGTGGTTATAATAATGTGACTCAACTGTGTATAAGACATCTACAAGCACTGACACACAATTATATCCACACCAATTACACTGACACTAAGGGTACATCCACATGGGGAAGATAGGCTTAATGCATACATAACTTGACATGCGGTGTGGATTTAAGACCTGCAGCATGTTACTGTCAGACATATATTACTTACTAAGAAGCTGACGGGACAGTTTCAGTGACAATTGGCGTTGGTCATTGAAACCTCCGACCATGTGCAGTTCTAGCCTGTCAATTACAAAGAAAAAAAGGTAAAATGTAGGTTGTATGGAGCATGGCAGGCAGTGATCGCCAAGGCCCACATCATTGAGAAGCTGTTTCCAACCTGTAGTTGTACAGACGAAGCAAAACTACAACTCCCAAAATTCAACTTCATTTCTATTTATAAGTAATGGAGGCGGAAATTCCTTCTTCCTGTAGTCAAGAGCAATAACCCACCTTCCTTCAGTGGTCTTTGTTAAGGACTTTACAGCCTGGATAATGGCTGCCACCTCGTTTTCAGAATCTGATCCATCGCAGTGTGCTAAACACGTGGCCCCACTTCCTAAAAGCAAAGACAAACATGGTTAATGTGTGCTCCAGAAAAAGAACATATGTGGTAAGTTGTGTGGGGCTATTGGAAGAGACAGGTTCTCCTGGTGAAGATCAGATGGTGAAGGAAGTCTTACAGGCAATGGGTCATCAATACCTGATCAGTAGGGGCACCCCAGTGAGCGCCACAGTCTCCAGGTCCCTTACCAAGCACAGTAAAGGGGCCATGATTCTATGGTAGGGGTGTAGCTATAGAGTGTGAAGAGATAGGAGGTCTTGGTTTTTGAGGAGGCCCAGAGGCCTTTATCACGCATAAGACCACACCAGTATTATAAACGGCACGTGGCAAGAGGAGCTGAAAGTTACACATCCGGCCTATGGTCTTATGCAGGCCATACACATTATAGAGAAGTTGGATGATGGTTGAAACGCAGTTGAACATTTGCAGAACATTTTAAACACAGTTTAGTCTGATAATGAGCATTGAGCACATTTTTTCAACTTTTAAAGGCTCCTGACCTTAATGAAACCTGTACGGATCCATGACAACCCCTTTAATTAAATTATAACAAGTGGAGGTCCTATTTGACGTTATGACTTTAACAAAATTTAGCAGGAAAAACAAGATTTTTGTGGACTCACCTGTAAAATCTCTTTCTCGCCGAGTTCATTGGGGGACACAGGACCGTGGGTATAGCTGCTTAGCTTTAGCTTCTCCTGCCGGCTATACCCCCTCCAGCCTGGACAGACCATATCAGTTTTGTGCCCAAGCAGTAGGAGCAAGACAACAAAAAAGGAAGGAAAAAAACGTCAACCAGGACCGAACCTGGGACCAATGACCCCACCCACTCAGGGAATACGTTCCCTCGCAGCAAGAGCAAAACAATGGGTGGGAGCTGTGTCCCCCAATGAACTCAGCGAGAAAGAGATTTTACAGGTGAGTCCACAAAAATCTCGTTTTTTTGCTCGTATCATTGGGGGAAACAGGACCGTGGGACGTCCTAAAGCAGTCCACGGGGAGGGAAGAAAACCAAAATAGAACGCGGACACGAGGGCCTAAGGTACCGCCGCTCGCAAAACCTTGCGTCCCAGAGCAGCATCCGCAGATGCGAACGTGTTCACCTGGTAGAACTTGGTGAATGTCTGTAAGGAAGACCTGGTTGGTGCCTTACAGAGTTGCAAGGCGGAGGCCTGGTGGAAGCGAGCCCAAGAACCACCCACCGCCCTGGTCGAGTGGGCCGTGATACGGGCAGGAGGCGTCCTGCCCCGGGAGCGATATGCCTCAGCAATGGCAAGGCGTATCCACCTGGCAATCGTCACTTTGGAAGCTACCAAACATTTGCAGGGCCCCTCAGGCAGAACGAACAGGGAGTCTGTGCGGCGAAAAGAATCCGAGGCGGATAAGTAGATTTGCAGTGCCCTGACCACATCTAGGCTGTGAAGAGCCTGCTCTTTAGGATGTGATGGCGAAGGGCAGAACGATGGAAGGACGATGTCCTCATTCACATGGAAAGCAGAGACCACCTTCAGCAGAAAGGAAGGCACCGGACGAAGAACCACCTTGTCTTGGTGCAGGATTAGAAAAGGTTCTCTGCAGCAAAGTGCTGCCAGTTCCGAAACTCGCCTGATGGAGGTGACAGCCACTAGGAAAGGCCACTTTCCACGAGAGGAAACGAAGGTAGACTTTGTCGAGAGGTTCGAAGGGAGCTGATTGGAGGGAGCCAAGCATCAGGTTCAAGTCCCAAGATGGTAAAGGAGGACGATAGGGAGGAACGGTGTGAGCTACCCCTTGAAGGAAGGTCTTGATTGGGGCCTTCTGCAATAGCTGTCTTTGAAAAAAAATGGACAGCGCGGACACCTGTCCCTTAAGAGAACTAAGGCCCAGCCCTAAGTCCAAACCTGACTGCAGGAAGGAAAGGACTGTGGGGACGGAGAAACGAAGTGGAGGTAGGTGACGCTCCCCACAGAAATGGAGAAAAGACTTCCAAGTTCTGTAGTAAATTTTGGACGATGCAGGTTTCTTTGCCTTGATCATGGTTCGAATGATTGTGTCAGAGAATCCACGCCGTTTCAGAATGGAGGTCTCAATAGCCACACCATCAAACGTAGCGAGCCTAAATGCTGGTGGAAGACGGGTCCCTGAGAGAGGAGGTCGTCTCTGAGTGGGAGAGGCCATAGAGTGTCTCCAAGAAGGAGGATGAGGTCCGTGTACTAAGCGCCGGGGCCAGTCTGGAGCAATGAGAATGGTCGGTATGCCTTCTCTCTTGATCCAGTGAAGTACCCGGGGTAGGAGAGGAATGGGAGGGAAGATATACAAGAAAGGAGAACCCCTCCCATGGGGCTACCAGTGAGTCCACTGCATAAGCTCGCGGGTCTCTTGTTCGGGACAGGAAGACTGGGAGCTTGTGGTTGAGCCTGGATGCCATCAAGTCCACTTCCGGGCAACCCCAACGGAGGCATATGGCGTTGAAGACTTCCGGATATAGGGACCACTCTCCCGGATCCACGGTCTTCCGAATCAGGTAATCCGCCGTCCAATTTTCCACACCTGGAATGTGTACTGCAGAGATGACTGAAACGTGATCCTCGGCCCACTGAAGAATCTTGGCCGCTTAATCCATCGCTGCACGGCTACGGGTTCCCCCCTGGTGATTGATGTAGGCCACTGCCGTGGCATTGTCCGACTAGATCCTGATCGGCAATCCCTTCAGTCAGGGGGTCCAGTGAAGCAGGGACAGATAAATGGCCCGCAGCTCCAGTATATTGATAGGCAGTTTGAACTCCGACGGAGCCCATTTTCCCTGAACAGTCCAAGGAGGAAACCCCCCCCAACCGAGGAGACTGGCGTCGGTGGTGATAACCGTCCACGAGATTGGTAGAAAAGACTTGCCAGAGGTCAAGGCTGGAGCCGCTAGCCAACACACCAGGGTCGACCGCATCCGGGGAGGAAGGGAGATGGAGCGGTTGAGGGCTTCCGGTGATTTGTTCCAGGCCGACAGAATCGCCAGTTGAAGTGGGCGAGTGTGAAATTGCGCAAACGGGACTGCCTCAAAGGAGGCAACCAAAGTCCCCAGCACTTGCATGCAAAGGCGGATCATGGGATGTGTGCGCCGGTGGAGGAGACACACCGACCTCTGGAGTGACCAGAGGGAGTCGGACTGATGCTGTGGCTGAGTCGAGAACCAACCCCAGGAAGGTGATTTGCCTGCTGGGATGGAGGGGCGACTTCCGTAAATTTACTAGCCAGCCGAAACGAGCCAGAGCTTCCACGGTGATGGCGAGGCTCTCCTCGTTCTGACCGAAGGTGGGTGCCTTGACCAGAATATCGTTCAGACACGGGATCAGGACAATACCCCTGGAATGAAGGAGTTCCAGAAGAGGGGCCAGTACCTTCGTGAAAACTCGCGGCGCGGTTGCCAGTCTGAAGGGGAGGGCCACGAATTGATAGTGTCGATTTCCCACTGCAAAGCGGAGGAAACACTGATGTGTGTGGGCGATGGGGATATGCAAGTACGAATCCTGAATGTCCACTGAAGAAAGGAATTTGCCCGGCTCCAGAGAGGCAACTACTGAGCGTAAGGACTCCATTCTGAAGTGTTGAATCCTGACAAAGCGATTTAGCAACTTGAGATTCATGATTGGTCGGACGGAACCCTCTTTCTTGGGCACTACAAAGAGGTTGGAATAAAAACCCTTGAAGTGTTCGCTCGGGGGCACATTGGAGATGAGGGTCTGAAGTGCCTGAAAGAAAGCGGTCGACCTACCAGGATCCTTGGGCGGTTGGGACAAGAAAAACTGGTCTGGTGGACGGGAGGCAAACTCAATCTTGTAACCCGAGGTTACAATCTCGAGCGCCCAAGCATCGGAAATGTGGGCCCGCCAAACCTCCTGAAAAAGGAGGAGACGACCCTTCATACCGAAGATTGTCTGTTACCCGATGAGCGGGCGGGCTGTGTACGAGGACGCCATGAGGGTTGGGGTTTAAAGGAAGGCTTCTTCTTCTGCTCTTGCGAGGAGGTGCCAGAAGGAGTCCTTGGCGCAGTGCGCATGCCGGAGAAACTTCGAAAGGACTGAAATCTGGAGTTCGATTACTTGGGATGAAAGGAACGTCTGGGTTTGTTTTGTGGAAGGTGGGTGCTCTTACCACCCGTGGCTTCTGAAATTATTTCGTCCAACCTGGTTCCGAAGAGTCGCGAACCAGAAAATGGAAGACCCGTAAGAGAGCACTTGGAAGAAGAATCAGCTGCCCACACTATCAGCCAGACTTCGCGGTGCAAGTCTACATTAAGGGCCGAAGAACGGGCGACCAGAGCACGCGCATCCAGGGAGGCCTCACAAAGGTATTTCCCTGCATGTGAGATTTGAAGGGCCAGGGCCTGAAGATCCTCTAGGGGCAGATCCGCCGAGATGTCCTGGTGCAGGCGGAGGGCCCATTCAGAGACAGCTTTAGCCACCCAAGCTGACGCGAACATATGGCGAAGCGCGGAACCACACGCTGCAAAAGCGGATTTAGAAAAAGACTCCAGATGGCGGCCGACTGGGTCCTGGAGGGATGAACCATCCGCAACTGGAATGGCCATGTGTTAGGTCAGACGCGCAACTGGCGGGTCTACCATGGGGGGCGTGGGCCATTTGTCCACCAGATTGGTCGGGAAGGGATAGAGAAGATCAAGGCGTTTTGAGGCAGTAAAGTGCCGATCTGGGTGGTCCCAGGACTTAGCAATGACTGCAGAAAAATCGTCATTTCAGCTTAGTGTCGCCTCCTAGTGGCAGCAGCTATACCCACGGTCCTGTGTCCCCCAATGATACGAGCGAGAAACTACTTTTGTAATTTAATTTCTGTTACAAAAATGCTCCAGTTGTGAGATATTCTTTTTACATTACAATAGCTCCCCCTGGTGTTTAATCTATATAGTAATGTGCACGTCCAGCTACAGAAGTGGACGCACCTGCTCAGTTCTAACCTTCAACTGCCATCAGCTGTATCTACTGCTCAAAGCTACAGGGAGAGAGCTACAATGCCGCTAGAAAAAGGACACACCCCCTGAGAAAGGATAAGCCACCTAAGCTGCCAGCTTGAAGTAAATCTACCAGAGCAATGTGGGCAATGAATGTGGAGATCTCTGGATCCATGTGAGGTACAGGGCTGTTTCTAGCTTTCTTACGAACAGATTGTCATGTACTATATGATGTCTGATTTTTATTGTTTTCATCCATCTTGGTATAACTCTTTTAGGTAAGACTGCAGGCATACGTAGGGGCTGGATAAATTAGCTCTAGGAGTGCTGTAATTAGTTCTTAGGACTCTGTTCACATCTGTGTTGGAGGCTCAGTTTCAGATTTAATCATATTTGATGGAAAAAATAGAGTTTTGAAGAAGAGAATGTCCAGCACCGGAATAAAATCTCGAGCTTTATTGTAGGATTTATTAAATTTCTTATATCCAAGCATTTTGATCTGAACGTTAGCCATGGCAAAACAGAGTTGCATGTAACATTACTTTCCCATTAAAACATCAGACATTTTGGATTAATCTTAAATGGAATCTACAATGCAGATGTGAACAGAGCCTTACGTCTACAATATTTCGTCCAGAACTAACTTCTGGTTGCTCATTCTCTACCTGTGTGTCTAAGGACAATGATGTGACAAGTAGTTGCATCTTCTGACCCGAGAATGGAAATTGAACCTAGATAAAAGAGAAGAGTCATATTCGATTCTTGTATCATTAACACAATTCAAATATGAATTCATAATTTCTGAAGTACAGGCAGACATACAGGGTTGAAACATATGAGTATATATAGGAGTTGAAACCATAAAATTAGTTCTGCCCAAAGCCACCATTAGGGGGAGCTCCATGGTGTGATTGCACCCCGCCCACAATGCACCGAAAACCGGAAGAATAACAATCTACATCTCCTAGAAACCATCAGTGAAAAACGCTTTGCATCTGGACGCCTTCCATTTTTCACATAATCCCCATTCATTTCTACGGAGCCAGGGCTGCGTGAAAAACACAGAATATAGAACATGCTGCGATTTTTCCTGAACGTGGAGATGATCAGTGATAAACGACGCTTATGTGCACAGACCCATTGAAATGAATGGGTCAGGATTCCGTCCGGATGATATGCGTTTGCTAAATGCTTCGCATTCGGATGGAAAACTTGCTCCTTAGGGTAAAATATTTACATGGAGAACTCAGGCATACAAAACTCATTACAGCAGATCCCCTACCCCCAGAGCTGTGCTCACACCAGCATAAATCCCACTTTTGTACATAAGACAAGGCTAAAATAAACATTAAAGCAATGCTTCTCCGTGCACTCCGGAGCTCTGCCGCTGCTTTTCATGACAAATTCCCTTTAAAATGCTAATCCACCACAACGAGGACAAATCTGACTTCTGCGTTCTACAGTCTCCTTCGCTGTTTGCTTTTATCAAAGGAGAACTTTCTAAATGAGAATTTCAGCTATTAGGTCACCTTTACTAGGTCATTTACTAAGACGAAAGCCTCATTCGAATTCAGAAAGCCGTAGTGTTTTGCGGATCCACAAAACATGGGTACCGGCCAAGTGCATTCCGCAATTTGAGTACCGCACATGGCCACAACCATAATAGAAAATGCCTATTCTTGTACGCAGAGCAGAACCATGGATGCGGACAGCACACGGTGTGCTGTCCACATCTTTTGCAGCTCCATTGAAATGAATGGGTCCACACTCATTCCGCAAAATTGCGTAACGGGTGTGGCATGAATGGGTCCTAAGGCTAATCTCTTTTTAGTTATTTTTACGCCAGTGTCGCTGCCAGAAGATGTGCCTAGGCATTCACCTTGTCGTAAATTAGGTACATCTTTGGTAGCTCATGCTCCTGCCAGAAGATGAACCTTCACGTGAGCTGTCAGCGGATAAAATTCAGGAGGAACTATCTGCAAATACTGATTTTTAGGGTGGATTCAAATGACCGTATGTATTTTGTGGTGCACAAAACTCAGACCCGCAAAAAAACTACGTATGACGTCCATGTTGCAGCCATATTTTTTATTTTTGCGGATCCATTCTAACAATGACTATCTTTGTCCGCAAAACAGACAAGAATAGGACATGTTTTATCTTTTTTGCAGGGCTATGGGACGGACATAGGGATGCGGACAGTACATGGTGTGCTGTCAGCATTTAAATGAATGGGTCCGCATCCTATCCGCAAAAAAAATGCTGAATAGCTCGTCATTTTTGTACTGCCTTGGCTACAAGCTGTAAAAACCCAGGGGCACTTCACTCCTCCTAGTGGTGGCTGCTAAGCGGCGTTAAAACATTTTTTTTTTTTAATTCAAGAAAAAATTCCCAGGGGTGGGCAAAATGGCATAAATAACAGAAGGACAAGTTAGTCACCCGATAAAACCCCCACAGCTCCAGTGCCCCCCCCCAACGGTCTTGGATTACTGCAGTGATGACTTGCCCATCAAACCATGTGACTTCTGCAGCCGATCACTGGCCTCAGCAGTGTATGGCTTGAGACTGGCTGCAGCAGTTATGTGGGTAGATGGGCATACCATCGTTGCAGCCTAGTAATTAAAGGGGTTGTGCAACCCCCCCCCCTTTCTGCTGGACCTGCAATGACTTACCTGCATCCCAGCGATGGTTCCCCGCTCCTTCTCCTCTCTACCTGAGATTCTCCGCTGGCCTCCCTTAATGTCAACATCCAGTTTGACATTGCTGCAGCGGTAACCAGCTCCCCTTACATCATGACTAATGGTCACATGATGCAAGGTGATGCGGTCACCGTGTGCAGCCAGTGTTTGGTTGCGGCGATGTCAAACCGGATGTTGACATCAATGCAGTTCGGGAGGAGAAGGTGCGGGGAGCCAGCGCCAGGTAAGTCATCTTCCCTTTGCAGGTCCAGCCAACGTTCCCTCCCTCACCCTCCCCATTCTTGCGCAAAGACAGACAAGGAGTGGCGGCGCAGGAACAATCCCGTGAATAATGTTAATGTAAATAATCACCCCATTGTCATGCCAAATGTGAACATAACATAAGGTTAGCTAAAAGCTACATTTTTTAAATGGTGCCACAAAGTAACCCCTACTCCAGACAGCTGCCCCCAGTATGCTTGTCACTGTACGTCAGAAGCGCCAACTCCCGGACAATAAGTCGGTCAGCTCTGCGGCCAGGATCAGCTCCACAGATAGAATGGCAGAGGATTAAGGTTACAGCCTGTAACAGGCGAGGACTAAAAACAAACCAGTCCCTCTATTTTCTGCATGGAGAAACGTTATAGTGTAATGTAGACAGATCAGAGCCGGGTGATCGCTCCCACTGTCCCCACATGTAGTCTACGGACAACTGGCGGATAGATTTACACAGTCAGGCCCCCGCTGGGAGAGGCGAGAATAGAAATACCAAAAAAAGCTGATAATTCCCTACTGAAACTGTAAAGGAATTCTGTCAGGCAGTTGTGCACATCCATCCCCATCTTACAGCGTATATATAACATTATTATACAGAAAAATGTAGTATTACTATAGACATTGCATCTATACTTTTTTTTTTACACAGTGGAAACCTATGGGTGATGGATGCCGCCATATGGCATCAGTAAGAGGCATCCGTTCAATGTACACGTCCCATGTATTCCTCATCACGTGATGTGAGCAGCAACTAAGGCGACTTTCACACTAGCGTTTCTATTTTCTAGTACTGAGATCTGTCATAGGGTCTAAATACCGGAGAAAAACGCTTCCGTTTTGTCCCCATTCATTGTCAATGAGGACAAAACGTAACTGAACAGAACAGAGTGCTCCAAAATGCATTCCATTCCGTTCTCATACCGGAGAACAAACAGCAGCATGCTGCAGTTTTCTTTCCCTCATGGGATGCGGACCAAAACGGAAGGGAATATATTTTGGAGCAATTAATGCAATTAAATGGGGACAAATCCATTTTCTCTGACACAATAGAAAACGGATCTGTCCTCCATTGACTTTCAGTGGAGTTCATGACGGATCCATCTTGGCTATGTTAAAGATAATACAACTGGATCCGTTCATAACAGATGTAGATGGTTGTATTATCAGTAACGGAAGCGTTTTTGCTGAACCCTGCCGAATCCAGCAAAAACACTAGTGTGAAAGTAGCCTGAGGCTAGGGCTACACAGCGACCCTGAGTAGCAGTGATCCCATAAAAATGAATGTGAACGCAGTCACAAGAAGTCCAGCCCACAGGAACTAATGGGGGTCGAAGCACAACTGCGACAGGAACATGCAAGTTGAAAAAAATCCAGCATGTTGCAGCTGCAGCAAACATATGAGTCGTGCTGTAACCCCATTCATTCCTCTTTGGTCAGGCGTCGGCTGGTGCAACCAAAATCGCAGTGTAAATGAACCCTAATGGCAGATTTACATGTGACTCTTATCAGGACGATTATTGGGTATAAATGCTTGTTCTGGATCATCACTCCTACCTGGCCCTGTCAAAGTGCAGAGGGTGTGGCAGTTGCAGAGAGAGCAGAGCCTCTAGGTGTAATGGCAATGCCCCCTTTGCTCCCAGAGGCTCATTTGCATATATTAAAACTTTATTTTTCTCAGCAATGCGAGCACATCTGAACATGGGACCAACACAGATGCCTTCAGCTGTCAAGTGCAGATGTAACAGGTGAGCCAGTGTCATAGGTACAAATCTGCTTACAGATGGCCATTTAAAAACAGAAAACCTATTGACTGGTTCCCTTTAAAGGGGTCTTTAAGGCCCCACATACTGATGACCCATCCTCAGGACAGGTCATCAATATCACACCCCGGCGCCCCACCGATGCTGTTCCCTGCAGCCTCTAGTGCCAGAATTAGCACTTTGAACGCAGACAAATGTACAGCTTCATTCAAAGTATAGTGGGAGTGCCACTGCAATTCAACTTAAAGGGTTATTCTCATTTTAGACAATGAGGGCATATCGCTAGGATATGCCCCTATTGTCTTATAGGTGCGGGTCCCACTGCTGGGACCTGAACCTAAATCCAGAACGGAGCCCCCGAACTGAATGAGGGCGCACTGCGCATGCGCAGCCGCCCTACATACATTTCTATGGAGCCGCCGAAAATAGCCGAGCGCTGGCTCGGCTACTTCCGTCGGCTCCATAGAAATGAATGGGAGCGGTGGCCGCGCTTGCGCGCTGCGCTCCCATTCATTTCTATGAGTGCAGCGGGGAGTTGCGCCTGGTGGAGGCCGGACCCCCGGACCCAGCGGGACCCGCACCTAGCGATATGCCCCTATTGTCTAAGATGAGAATACCCCTTTAAGTGAATGGGAGCTGAGCTGCAGTTACCCAGCACGGCCTGAACGGCGCTGTGCTTCCATCAAAGTCTGAGTTCTGGAGCGGGAGCTGCAGGGAACAGCCGGGTGAGATATTTAGGATAAGTCCTCAATATGTGGAGCCCAGAAAACCCCTTTAAGCAGTCAAAATCATCTACCAAAACAGGATGGAGCAAAGGCAACACTCATAAACTGCACACATATCACAAGCGGACAAGAAGGGTATCAAGGTCCTGGTACAGCGACAGATACGTACGGTCATGTGGCGTGGTCGCCGCCAGTTCCCGTTGCTGCACATACAGAAACTCATGAGGCCCGATGATCTGGGTGGGTTGGCTTTTTAAGTTTCTGGCTCGTTCCTAAGGGTCATAAAGTATGAAAAAACAAAAAAAATTTAATTTTTACATGAGTAGTGGTATAGTACACTGCCAAAGGTTATCCTTAGGCCCGACCCATGCAAATCAGTAGGATGAAGGGGCTGCACCCCATCCTTTTCAAGAACAGTGCCATACAAGCGGGTGTGGCTGTGCCTGGTACTGCAGTCAATGTACCTGTCGTGGTATACGTCTGAATGGCGTTTTCAGGTATTATGTGATTATTAGATAAGCCTCTCTAAGGGTGCATTCACACGACCGTGTTTTGCGGTCTGCAAATTGTGGATCCGCAAAACACGGATACCGGCCGTGTGCGTTCAGCTTTTTACGGACTATACATGGCCGGAATTATATAGAAAATGTCTATTCTTGTCTGACATGCTCTATATTTTTTGCGGGGCCATGGAAGTATGGATGCAGACAACACATGCCGTGCTGTCCGAATCTTTTGTGGCCCCATTGAAATGAATAGGTCCGCACCCGTTAAGCAAAATTGCGGAACGGATGCAGACCTAGAACTACAGTCGTATGAATGCGCCCTTAGGCTGGACTCACACAAGCAGTTACAGTATTCTAAGCCACAGCCAGAAATGGATCCAGCAGAAAGAAGTCCTTGCTTTATATTCTCCACCTCTTTTGCATCCTATTCTGGCTTTGACTAAAAAAAAAAATTCCAGCCTGAGGCCACATTCACACAACAGTGGAAAATGGACGTCACACAGAAGAAAAACTGATGCTAACCAGCCGTTAAAATGGAAACACGGACAGAAAATAGATGAACACATAAAATAGCCATGAAAAACCAAAGGTTAAACGCCACAATTGTGATGTAAAAAAGTCGCACATTATGGTGCACGCTGTAACTTGCGACTTTTTAGGCTTCTCCCCACTTTTTTGAGGTGGCGAGAGAAGGGTTAGGCATGATAGTGTCTGTAAAGTGCTGAGAAATATGTCAGCGCCATATACCAAAAAACAGACAATAATGCACTAACACAATAGATGCAAACAATATATAAACTAAGCCCTCATTCTGATATGATAAAGACCCCATTCACACGACCGTATGTATTCCGTGATCCGTATAAAAACGGAACGGAAGACATACGGAAAGTCTTCCGTAGTGTTCCGCAAGTTTGCGGACCCATTGACTTTAATGGGGCTACGGACGTGATTTTGCGGCCAAGTATAGGACATGCTTTATATTTTTTGCGGGGGAACTTCCGTGAGATACGGGATGCGGAATGCAAAAATGAATGGGTCCGTATGGTTCCGTATCTTATCCGCAAAAATGCGGATAAGATGCGGAAATGTACATACGGTCGTGTGAATGGGGCCAAAATCTGAGATTCTCAGCCAATATATTTTGATCAAAACACATCTGTGCCCACCTACCAGCGCCAAGGTGGTCTCAGTCAGGCAGGTCCTACACTAAACCTACTTTTGCAACCAATGAGAGGAGGAGCACACACACCTATATGTACCACCTTAATCAAGGTCGTCTATTAGATAGGAGGGGCAAAAGACCTGTCTGACTGAGACCATCTTGGCGCTGGTAGGTGGGCACAGATGTGTTTTGATCAAAATATATTGGCTAAGAGTCTCAGATTTTATCATTAGAGTGAGGGCTTAGTCCATATGTTATTGTTTGTGTGCATTATTTTCTGTGATTTTATAAATGTAGTCTTGCACATCCGCACATTACACACATCATATCGTGCAGGATGTTTTGTATCTTTTTCCATGACTCTTAATAAATTGGGAACGTCTCGTGCTAGCGCAGGGAGTTGGCGTGCGGTACACCAGCCTGGATAAATCTCTTTGTCGCGTGAATGCAGCCTGGTCCGGCCACACGTTTAGGTTTCGTGATGCAGTTTATGTAGCCTCCTACAGATCTACTGATTGTGACGTCACCTTCATAATCCTGCACTGCCCATAACATGACCGTCCGCAGATTACAGATCACCATCTACAGAGGATGATTATATCTTAATACCCTGCAGCAGGCACAGGAGCTGAACTGGCATCACATGGCAGCCTGTAATCTGCCTGCAATCTATTAAAGGGGTTGTGTCACTTGCAAGTGGCATTTATCATGTAGACAACATTAATACAAGTCACTTACTAATGTGTTGTGATTGTCCATATTGCTTCCTTTGCTGGCTGGATACATTTATTTCTATCACATTATACACTGCTTCTTTCCATGGCTACGACCACCCTGCAATCCATCAGCAGTGGTGATCATGCTTACACACTACAGGAAAAGGCACCAGCCTCTCTGGCGGCAGGCACCGTAGGAGTGCGCATAGGCTACTGCTTTCTCCTATACTGCGCAAGCCCAGCCACCACTGCTGGATTGCAGGGTGGTTGTAACCATGGAAACAAACAGTGTATAATGTGATGGAAAATTGAATCCAGCCAGCAAAGGAGACAATATGGACAATCACAATACATTACTAAGTGCCTTGTATTAACTTTATCTACATGATAAATGCCATTTAAAGGGTACCTCCACCAAGTCAGGTAATGCAGGGGGGCAAACTGGGTTGTTGCCAAGGTAACCATGCAAGCAGGAAGTCTCTGCTATGGGTTTTGCAGAACTGATTTCCAGCCTTGCACAGTCTCCCTAGTAAGTGCACCACCGGCTTTGACACGTTGTAAAAAAAAAACCGCACATCTGCATAGACCTGCATTCAGACAAATGCAACAATCTGCTCACATTAGAGAAAAGCAGCGTCACCTACGACCCCTTCCTCAGACACACACTGCGGCCTCTCACCTCAAGCTCAGGGCACGTCTGTAGTATCCGGGCGGCAGGCAAGCTGACATCAAGCCTCCGGCTGTCAATGAGCAAAGGCATGACTGCAAAACTCCTGCTGACTGCTACCAAACTTCCTCTACAAAGGCGCTGTCAAGCTAAGGCAGCCGCGCTGTGCAACATGGGATCTGTAGTCCGGTGGCGGAAGGGGACAAATAGAGAGTACTGGAGACGGAACTACAATTCCCGGCGACCCTATGCGGCTCAGTTAAGCCTAGGCAGCCGCGCTCTGCACCATGGGAGTCGTAGTCCGCTGGTGGGAGGGAACAAATGGAGAGTACATGAGACGGAACTACAATTCCCGGCGTCCCTGTTCGGCTCTGTCAAGACAGTCTGCAGCGCTATGTTCAGTCACGGAAACTGGCAGCCGGGTTCAAACGGGTGTAATGACAGGACAGAGTGGAGCGGGTGTTCAAGATGAACGTCCGTTTTCTTAATACTGGCTGCAACTATGATTTTTTTTTTGTAGAATTTTTCAACCGGCAGCGAAGCAGGCTACTTCATTGTAAGGTCTATGTTGAAACCAGTATGAGCCTAGGGGCGCTGTTTCTCCTTGTGGAGATGGCCAGTTAGCCTACATTTGGTTTACTAGCTGGGCAATGCTTCCTGGGGAAAAAAAGCATGTAAATTAGCTGAAGTTGGAGCAAGCTGCTTCTTTACTGCCCCCTAGTGGAGGGCTACTCCATAAGTAAATAAAAGACCCTTTAAAGGGGTATTTTAATATTGATGATCTATCCTCAGGATAAGCCGTCCATATCTGGTGGGAGTAGATCCAACCGCAGCCCCGCTCAACAGCTGTTTCAGAGTAGCTCCATCCTTTATGTAGTGGATGGATCTGGTAACAGTTGTCACTGAAGCAGTTACCAGCTCCACCCACCGCACAATGGATGGCGCTGTGGTGCATGTCTGCCATAAATCCCGCTGTGCTCATTTTTTGCATTCCTGCATTAGAAAGTGTGATCATAACCTTATTTCAAAAACTCACCTAAGGCCGTATTTTCGGTCCACGTCCAACATTTTTTTGCAGATTGCATGCTGACCCATTGATTTCTATGGGGCTGCCAAAAATGCAGACAGGACACAGATGTTATTCATGTGGCTTGGCCGCAAATTACAGAATAAGAATGTGTGTACAAGAATAGGCATTTTGACAGTGGGGCCGGGGGAAAGTGTGGGATGCACATGGCCGGTATCCACATTCTGCGCATTGCAGATATGTCTGTGTGAACGCAGCCTAAGGCCCCTTGCAGACGAGTGGGAGACAAGCGCATCTCCCGCAACGCATCTGCAGGGCTGGACTCCCGTCACTGTTATCCATTACATTCCAGTACTGTAAGGGTTACATAGCATCATAAATCAATATAATGCTATGCGATCCCCGTCAGTGCCGGGAGTCCAGCCCTGCAGATGCGTTGCGGGAGTCGCGCGTGTCTCCCGCTCGTCTGCAAGGGGCCTAAACTATGTAAGAGGATAGGAAGAACGTGCATTGTGGCAACTCTGGGCCTCTGATCTGTATGCAGATATCCACATTCATCAGCACTGGCTTCCAATTTTCAGCTGGATCCAGTCTAAGGGTTTATGCATCCATGCATAAATGGGTCCGCATCCATGATGCAGTGCACAAACGGCCGTCGCTCGCATTTTGCGGCCCGCGATATTGGCACAGCTGTTATGCATGAGCCCTTAAAAGGGTATTCAGGCATTCGCTAGGATATGCCCCCATTGTCTGATAGGAGCAGGTTCCACCTCTGGGACCTGCATCGAGAACAGAGCGGGGAAGGTGGCGAGGGCACACTGCGCGTGCGCAGCCTTCCTCCATTCATTTCTATGGGGCCCGCCGAACGATGGCCCCCATATAAAAGAATGGGAGCGGTGGCTGCACAAGTGCAATGCGCTCTCATTCACTTGTGTGGGGAGAGCGCTTGGCGGTGGCCGGATAGTCCAGCCACCGATATCCCTTCTCTGCTTGCAGCGTTTTTGTGTCTGGCATGGGAACGCAACGAAACGGAATGCATTCTGGTGCACTGTGTTCAGTTTTGTCCCTATTTACAATGAATGGGGGCAAAACTGAAGCGTTTTCCTCCAGTTTTGAGATCCTATGACGTGATCCTAACATGAAAGTAGCCTTAAATGACGGCCAAATTGACACCTGTTTTTCCTCAGAATGAATGACCCTCATTTTGAGCAATGAATGATTCAATTACACAGAATGAGCGGCGTGCATGTCCTAAGTGTTGCCTCTGGTTTCTACTACTCTACTGCACTTACAGGTACCTGTAAATTATTTGCTGCTATTTTTTGAATGAACACTACTTTAATCTATGGACAGATATCCTATAGGATTAGCAGTACTCAAACATCTACAGTTGTGGCCAAAAGTTTTGAGACGGACATATCAAAAAAATAATTGCCATGGCAATATTTGCTGCATGGAAAACACAGCAAGTGGCCGAACACACCCACACACATATTAGCCCCATTGAACGGGGTTAAATCCACGACATGTAGAAAGCAAATCTGTGGCAAAACTCTGAGGGCCAGTCTGTGATTTCTGCTGCGGATTTTTGTGGTGGAAGGTTCTGCTATTCAGGGGTAGGGAACCTCCGGCTCTCCAGCTGTTGTGAAACTACAACTCCCAGCAAGCATACTCGCTCTGCTCTTCTAAGAACTCTCATAGAAATGAATGAAGCATGCTGGGAATTGTAGTTTCACAACAGCTGGAGAGCCGGAGGTTCCCTACCCCTTTATGTGAACATGCCCCTTACCTACAGAAGTCAGAGCCGTGCACCTGTGTGTCCACCACATGACCAGGGCAGTTTTATACACAAATAATGAAAGTTTATACTGTATGAAAGCAAGCAGAGATCTTGAAAACCGTGAGGAACTGATACAGAAACTATGCAGTGAATAACGTGTCTGCTAAAATGTGCAGAAATGAAAGAAATAGGAAGATAATGTGTATGAGAATCTTTTATTAGAGTGGATGTGCAAATTAATTCTATTACATAAAACAATTAATAAAACCGCATTCAGCACAAATCATAGGAAACACAGGAAATCAGCCATTAAAAAGTGTCCCTGTACTTTAATTTAAAAAAAAAAAAAAAGTTTTGATATGTCATGGAGAGATATCGCAGGTACTGATCGGTGGGGGTCCGAGTACTGAAACCCCCACCGATAGCTAGAACAAGGAGAAAAAAGACTGCTATCTCTTTGCTGCTGGAGACGATGTACCTGAGACAGGTTCACAGACTTTCTATTTAGCCCATCTTCAGCAGTGGGGAAGAGTGCACTATGTGAGCGCTTCTCTCTCCTCGTTCTAGCCATCGGTGGGGGGCTCCAGCACTTGGACCACAACTTGATCCAAACCTTTGATGTTACTATGACAAACCAAAAGTTTTTTTTAAAGTGCAGGGATAGACAATGAAAGAGCGCAGTAGTAACAAAATCATAAAAGTGACATATCCAGGTCCCCTCACTGAGGCCAGGTCTAAAGACACTGACCTCGATATTGTTTGTACAGAATAAGGAGTGGTAAACTTTAATGAACACATATATAACCTGCACTCATATCAATGGAGGAAGGACTTCACTAACTATTGAACACTTATCCTTAAAGGGGTTGTCCCACGAAAAATATTCTACAGTTTTCAAACCAACACCTGGATACTTTTGTAATTGCATGTAATTAAAAATTTAGTATAGCCACTGAGTTATTCAATAAAATGTATCCATATAGCGCCAACTGCTGTTTGTTCTTTTCCTTATTTCTTTGTCCTGCTCACTGAGAAGGCCGCACATGCTCAGTTTTATCCTTCAACTGCCTCCTGAGCTGTGATAGGGAGAGCATGGACACGCCTCCTGAGCTGTGATAGAGAGAGCATGGACACGCCTCCTGAGCTGTGATAGGGAGAGCATGGACACGCCTCCTGAGCTGTGATAGGGAGAGCATGGACACGCCCCTTAGCTGCAGCAGAAAAGACACTCCCCTTGAGCTGGCAGCTGGATATAAATCTACCAGAGCAATGAATGGGGAGATCTCTGGATCCATGTGAGGTACAGGGCTGGTTCTAGCTTTGTTAGAAAGAGATTGTCATGTGTTTCAGTTTTTACATTAGTCATGGGATAACCCCTTTAATATTAAATCAGTGGGGGTCCCACTCCCGGCACCCCCGCCGATCAGCTGTATCGGACGCTGCAGCCCCAGAACTACAGAGCTCCATACACCGTGTCGTGGCCGGGCCTGGTGCAGTAACCAGACTCTGGCACCACGGCTCCTGAAAAGAAGCTGATCGGTGGCTGTGCCGAGAGCTGGATCTCCGCTGGTCTGATCTTTACGATATATCCTAAGGATGGGTCATCAATAGTTAAGTCCCAGAAACCCCCTTTAATATGGTGCTTACAACAAACACAGTTTAAATGCAATTACAGCAGAAAACTGATGAAATCAGCCATTGGGCAGTAATAAATACCCCCTAATGGGAGCACAGCCAACTAAAGGGGTACTGTTGTAAAATGAGGACACGCTGCTACAATATGCAATCACTTTATGATCTGCGGAAGTCAGACCTCTGGGACCCCAACAATGACAAGGCCAGAGCTCAGATTTAGTTCTGCACCCCTTTCACTGCTTTTCCTTCACAGCAGCATCTGGCCACTCGCTGTGCAAGGAGCTGCAGCAAAGCCCCATTCGACTGAAAGGAGCAGGCAGCACTTCCCTGAACAGTGGTGTTCCCAACTAAATGATCACTGTGGTCCCTTCATTCTCAGGATCAGTGGGGATCCCAAATGTCAGGCCCCAACTGGTCATAAAGTGGTGGCATACCCTAGCGATACTGACACATTTTACAAGATGGGGTTGTCTACCTTCAGAAGCCTTTTGGCCAGACCCCCCCCCCTCCCCCGATCTGCCAGACCTGTGGAGGGAAGTATACTTACCTGCTCTTCTATGCAGTTTTCCCAATGCTTTGGTCCCCTGTATCTGCACTCTGGTGTCCAATGGTAAACTTCATGTTTGGGGGGGAAGGGGGGTCACGTGGCTGCTGTAGTGACATGTCCTCATGCATCACGTGACCCAGGTCCAGCTAAAAGACCCAAGGTGGACAACCTCTTTAAAAACTGGTTTTCCCATGATGACACTGGGGACCCAGTAATTCCTGTGCAGATGCCCAAGACCTGTTTTTCCTGCTGACCATATAATCATGGACCCATTAGATGGCTAATGCTTAAAATGTCAGATAGATTTCAATTAAGGTTTACATACTCGTTAGACATGGAGACTATAGCTAGATTCTGTGCGTTTATTATCCTCACTTATATAGCGCTAACATATTTCGTAGCGCTTTTCCACATCAAGCTGTCCCCAATGGGGCTCACAATCTATATTCCCCATCATTAGGTCTCTGGAGTGTGGGAGGAAACCAGAGAATCCGGAGGAAACCCACACAAACACGGGGTTGATACCCATCATCCACATGCTCTAGAGCAGGGATGCTCAACCTGCGGCCCTCCAGCTGTTGTAAAACTACAACTACCACCAGGCCCTGCTGTAGGCTGTCTGGGCATGCTGGGAGTTGTAGTTTTGCAACAGCTGGAGGGCTGCAGGTTGAGAATCCCTGCTCCTGGAGGTATACAGTAATGACATATCTATGCACTGTTATGGTCAGACCAGCCAGGGTTTGGCCAGCACAACCTAACAATCCACAAAATTAAGTTCTCCTTCATAGTATGTGCACATTGGCCTACAGTTACACTAGTTTCTGGTCTAAATTGCTCCAAAATGTGGCACATTTTACAGAAATTATTAGCCTTTTAGCCCTACAAAGGGATACGGCTTACCAATCAATGCCAAAATTGCACCACAATTCTGGCATAAAATTCTGTCTTAAAGTAACCCAACCAATAGTAGGTATACAGTCAGAGAAACGTTGTCTATCCCTGCAGCACATGTATCATCCAGCCTGAGCCTCTGTGATAAATCTGGTGCAGGCCTCGACAGCCTGACTGAGGTTACACCCTCTATAGGGTTAGTACATCTGCACCAATGTGATATATCTAACATAAGAGACACAAGGTGCATCACTGATCATAGTGGAGAGGCCAGTCAGCACCCCTACATACATATACTGACCACCCCTTACTTTATGTAATGAACAAGGACATTATTATACACGTTATTATTGTACTGCCGAGCTGTGTGAAAGAACACAATAGAGGAAAATACAATGATTATATGCATCTGCAGCCTGGTTTATCAGGACTTGATGCAACGTCCTTTGGGTGACTGGCAAGTATCACGTGGGTTAGATATCAAACCAACACTTTCCCACCCACCACCAATGCATTTGCACAATTAAAACCATCAATGGTGTCAATGAACAGGCATTGAAAGCCCCTTAAGACCAACCAGGACAATTCTGACCAAACAAAAAAGGGACTTCATACAGCCGTGGCCATCCATAAATAACCGGCGCCAACCTTCCCAGGTACCACCTAGCTGGTGACAGCTTCTGACGCCGTCTGTTCCTCAAGAGATATCTCCTTGAGGTGAGTGCTTTGGAATTCAAGTGCTTGATGAGGTCAGAACGGCCGCTGAAGGAACTTGTAAGGCGGGGAGCCCACACTGCTTGCTGGGCTCTTCAAGAAAAGGTCAAAAGAACCCGGTGCCATCTCGACCGAACTGTCATTCTGAGGCGTCTCTCCTTTGAGAAAATCATCTTCATCATCTGGGGTGGCACCAGGCTTGAATAAAAGAGGGTTACATGTCAATATAGGCAATGATAACCCCAGTTAGTGGGGTTAATGTAATATATACACGATATTTATATACAGTGTGTATAACATACGTTATTATATAGCATCTAACATCCTGCACTGTAGACTGTTCTTAAAGAAGTTAGCCAAGAGTAAGACAGGTCTCCCAGAGTGGCCGACCCACAGTGGAGATTATACTTACCTGGGTCCTGCTGCTGGGGTCGGTGTCTGATGCTACAGGGACGGCTCTTCGTCTCCCTGCCTTGCTGAAATCAACATCCGTCGATGAGGGGACACGTGACCACTGGTTGTCACGTGTCTCCCCGTTGACAGATGGTGATTTCAGCACAGCAGGGAGAGGAACAGCCGGCCCGGGACCAGGTAAGTATGATCTCCACCGCTACAGTAAGTCCAGTATTATGTAAAGTTATGCATATGGGAAGGAATAATGCAAGTCACCAGTACATACTAAATGGTAAAATATTGGGTAACTCTGACATAGAAAAGGACCTAGGAATTTTAGCGAACAGAAATCTAAGCTGCAGAAACCAGTGTCAGACAGCTGCTGCCAAGGCCAATAAGATAATGGGCTGCATCAAAAGAGGCATAGATGCCCGTGATGAGAACATAGTCCTGCCACTTTACAAATCACTAGTCAGACCACACGTGGAGTACTGTGTACAGTTCTGGGCTCCTGTGAACAAGGCAGACATAGCAGAGCTGGAGAGGGTTCAGAGGAGGGCAACTAAAGTAATAACTGGAATGGGTGGACTACAGTACCCAGAAAGATTATCAAAATTAGGGTTATTCACTTTAGAAAAAAGACAACTGAGGGGAGATCTAATAACTATGTATAAATATATCAGAGGTCAGTACAGAGATCTCTCCCATCATCTATTTATCCCCAGGACTGTGACGAGGGGACATCCTCTGCGTCTGGAGGAAAGAAGGTTTGTACACAAACATAGAAGAGGATTCTTTACGGTAAGAGCAGTGAGACTATGGAACTCTCTGCCTGAGGAGGTGGTGATGGTAAGTTGACTAAAAGAGTTCAAGAGGGGCCTGGATGTATTTTTGGAGGGTAATAATATTACAGGTTATAGTTACTAGAGATGGGTCGATGGGCCTGATTGGAGTCGGGAAGGAATTTTTTCCCCTAAAGTGGGGAAAATTGGCATCTACCTCACAGGGGTTTTTTTGCCTTCCTCTGGATCAACTTGTAGGAAAACAGGCCCAACTGGATGGACAGATGTCTTTTTTCGGCCTTATAAACTATGTTACTATGTTACCATAACATTGTCAAACCATATACCTTAACTGGCTTTTGGGGGCCTTTCATTTCATCAGCATTAGACTCTTCCCAGGGCTGATAAATTGGATCTATATATATCTTACACCTGAAAAAAAAAAAGAATATGTACTGAAAAAATATAGAAAAATGAGCAAACCATGGACATGAGCAATTTTATAAACCCATTGATATTGGGGAACAAGGTCTTATAACCTATCACAGGAGAATGCGGGTTCTATAGTGGTCCCAGTATAGACATATAGGAAAATCCAAAATGGCAATGGGAGAGTGAACGGACAGCCGTCACAGTGGCCTTGTATACTGTACCAGCATTTCTCAACTCTGACCCATAAATACAGTACAAACTTTTATACCTAAATATGTAATACGAACCTTTTCAAAATGCAAGGATCAAAGGGGAAGAAGCTGTCTAGTGGATTGGTGCACATTTGTACCATTTCACCTCCGCTGCTGCTTCTCACAATGGGGATCATCTGTCGATTGTTGCGTTCGATGATGGTGTAACAAAACACCAGCTGATATTTCCTGCAGGACACAGCCATTAGTACACAATCCTAGTGGCAGGTGTCACACTGTTACCAATCGTCTACTGCAGGGATGCTCAACCTGCGACCCTCCAGCTGTTGTAAAACTACAACTCCCACCATGCCCTTCTGTAGGCTGATAGCTGAAGGCTGTCCAGGAATGATGGGAGTTGTAGTTTTGCAACAGCTGGAGGGCTGCAGGTTGAGCATCCCTGGTTTACTGTATACAGCAGATTCGCCCTCTAAAAAGTGGCAAGGATTGGCTGCGGTCAGGCTGCTCATACCTGTGCATTAGGAGACAGAGCATGTTTCTCCTAAGATCCTGGATCCAGTAAGGGGAGACTGTGCTATTACATTATATTCCACAGCGCTGGCTCCTCTACTGGATACAGAAGCCTAGGAGACAGGACACCGTCACATAGTGCATACATATATGAACTGCAAGGATGACCGTTCTGCTACTTAGGCCCCATTCACACGACCGTAAGTGTTTTGCGGTCCGCAAATTGCGGATCCGCAAAACACGGATACCGGCCATGAGCGTTACGCAATTTGCGGACCGCACATGGCCAGCGCTATATAGAGAATGCCTATTCTTGTCCGTTCTTGCGGACAAGAATAGGACATGCTCTATATTTTTGCGGCGCCGAGGAACGGAACAACGGATGCGGACAGCACACCGTGTGCTGTCCGCATCTTTTGCGGCCCCGTTGAAATTAATGGGTCCACACCCGGTCCGCAAGATTGCGGAACGGATGCGGATCCATTTATACGGTCGTGTGGATGGGGCCTTAGAAGGAGAAAGTGCTATGCAGGGTATTTAGAAAATGGATTCATGCACTATTAAAATTTTCTGTGTAGCTGAAGGTGAGAGACTGTATGAAATATGCATGATCAGGGTGAACATATATACACTACTCACAAACAGTTAGGGATATTTGTCTTGTAAGTAAAAATTTCAGGATGAATCTAAATTGCACTCTAACCTTTACAGGTGAACTTAATGTGATCCTCTCTAAACTTTTGAGTGGACATGTCCAACTGTTCAATGTTTCAGTACTTTTTGCACAACTTGCTGTTCTCTAACAAGGAGCTTTACGGCAAAATTCACAATAGGTGATCCATGAATCGCCCAATAAATTTCCTAGTTCAATTAGAATTGGCATTTAAACAGTCCTCATCATCATGTTCATCACATTTTGACATCATGAGACCAAGACAACATCTAACAATTGATCAACAGTACCTCACCATTGCGAGGCTTCAAGCAGGATGTTCTCAGCCGGAAGTGGCCACTGAGCTTCACAGAGTGTCATCAGCAGGTTGCAACAGAATGCTCCTGAAAGCATTCCGTTCCGTCTTCAGACCGGAGAACAAACCGCAGCATGCTGCGGTTTGCTCTCCGGTCCAGGCATCCGCACCAAGACGGATCCGGAATGACCCCCAATGCAAGTCAATGGGGGCGGATCCGTCTGGTGTGACCACAATGATAACCGGATCCGCCCTCCATTGACTTTCAATGGAGTTCATGACGGATCCGTCACCACATACACACATACAAATACATACTTACATGCTCCCCGGCAGGTCTTCAGAGCACCGTAGGGACAGGACGGTGCGCACAGATGACGATTCCACCAGGCGCCCAGCAGAGGGCGCTGTGGGGAATCGTCACCTGTGCGAGCCGTCCTGCTCCTCCGGCGCTCTGAAGACCTGCCGGGAGCATGTAAGTATGTATGTGCATTTGTTTGTGTATATGTGTGTGTGTCTGTGTGTATGTATGTACTGTGTGACATGTGTGGGGCCGGAGCGCAGTTCCAGCTCCACACATGTCGCTGCGGCAGTCCTGATCTGGCAGCACCCTTCACCTGCCGGATCAGGCCTGCCGCTAGTGTGAAAGTAGCCTCAGATAAATTCTTAGAGAAAAAGAAGGTCACCACATATTAAGAAATGTAGAGTCATGTCTTAAGGTTACCCGTCCCCCTCCCCTTCATCACTCCTACCCCCTCCCTTGGTTGAACTTGATGGACATGTGTCTTTTTTCAACCGTATTAACTATGTAACTATATCCCTAACTTTTTGTGAGCAGTGTATGTATTTTTAAATACTCACACTTACCTTGTGATTGCAGCAAAGAAGTTAACTACTGAAGGAAGACAAATCTTCAGAGGGTTGAGCTGACACATTACAATTCTTTCAAAATTCAGACCTTGCAAGTAGGACAGACCTAACAAAATACAGCATAACATGTAGCTTAGCAATGGATTTATTCATCTACATAACATCTACAATACTATCACTTTTTTTAATCATTTAAAGAGCCTCTGTCAGCAGCCGCCAGCATGTCACTACACACAGAAGTAGAGGTGCTGGCGCCATCACACACAGCGGAGGAGAGCCGCAGCCAGCAGGATGGAAAGGTAAGTATTAACTCTTTCCTGCACAGCGCTCGCTCTGCTGCTACCAATGACTTCATATAGCACTGGACCACCAATGATTAGCAGTGTGTCACAGAGACAGACACCTTTACACAGGGCTATTAGTCTAGTCAATCAAAGGTGAGGGGGGAGTATAATAATTACTAGGGGTGTAGATGTAGTGGTGCTCCAACTGCTGATTTGCATAAAGATAAAAGTGCTCATTTCTCCACAACCATGCAAGCTACAAAACGGAAGAATGGTATTGTTTTCTTTAGAATGATCAACCCTATCAGGCTATATGCCTGGTTTAATAGGGTAGATCATACTGCAGAGACTCTTTAAAAAGCCAATAATATGATCCTAGAGGTTTTCCCAAGAGATAGTATTCTCATTCAAAGAGTTTTCTGTATTTTCATGACTATGAAAATTGTAGATTTACACTGAAGGCATCAAAACTATGAATTAACACATGTGGAATTATATACTTAACAAAAAAGTGTGAAACAACTGAAAAACAGGATTTTTGTATAACTTACCGTAAAATCCCTTTCTTGTGGCTTCATTGGGGGACACAGCACCAGTGGGATATAGGCAGCTGCCACTAGGAGGCGACACTAGACCATCAACGAAGTAGCCCCGCCTGGTAGCCTATATCCCTCCTACGGACACCAGGCTAGCTCAGTTTAGTTAAAAAGCAGTAGGAGCCAAACAGAATGATACAAACCAGTCTGAACCCGGGAACGAGAACTCAAGGAACAGCAAACAAGCCCGGGAAAAAGAACAGGGTGGGAGCTGTGTCCCCCAATGAAGCCACAAGAAAGGGATTTTACGGTAAGTTATACAAAAATCCTGTTTTCTTGTGCCTATCATTGGGGGACACAGCACCAGTGGGACGTACAAAAGCAGTCCCAAAGGGTGGGGAAAAAGAAAAAACCCCAGTCGGCCAGCCTAACGTACGGCGGCCTGCAGAATCCTGCGGCCCAGACTGGCATCAGCTGAAGCCAGAGTGTGGACCTGGTAAAACTTGGTAAAGGTATGCACCGAGGCCCAGGTAGCGGCCTTGCAGACCTGGGACACCGATGCATGATGGCGAACCGCCCAGGAAGCTCCCACGACCCTGGTGGAATGGGCCGTGACCCGGAAGGGGGGGGACCTGTCCCGAGAGCGATAGGCCTCAGAGACGGCGGCCGTAATCCAACGCGCAATGGTCACCTTAGAGGCGGCAAGACCCCTGCGGGGACCCTCAGGAATGACAAACAAGGAATCCGATTGACGGAAGGGAGCCGTGAGGGACAAGTAGACCCGGATGGCTCGGACAAGGTCCAAACAGTGAAGGGAGCGCTCCCTAGGATGAGCAGGAGCGGGACAAAGAGAAGGAAGAACAATATCTTCATTGATGTGGAATGCCGAGACAACCTTCGGAAGGAAGGAAGGGAGAGGGCGCAAAACCACCCTATCCCTGTGCAAGATAAGATAGGGGGAGCGACAGGAGAGAGCGGCTAATTCAGATACACGGCGGATGGACGTAACCGCCACCAGAAAAGCGACCTTCCAAGAGAGAAGACGCAGGGAAATCTCTCTCAAAGGCTCAAAGGGGGGACCCTGGAGCACATCGAGCACCAAGTTAAGATCCCAGGGCTCGACGGGGGAGCGGAAGGGGGGATTCAGACGAAGAACACCCTGTAAAAGGTCTTCACCTGGGAGCGCCGAGCCAAAGTCCTCTGAAAAAGCACGGACAAGGCGGAGACCTGAGACCGAAGGGTAGAATGGCTGAGACCCTGGTCAAGGCCGGACTGTAAAAAAGAGAGGATCTTAGGTGTAGAACAAACGAGAGGGTGTACACGACGTTGCTCGCACCAAGAAAAAAAGGATTTCCAAACCCGATGATAAATACGAGCCGACTGAGGCTTGCGGGCCCTAAGCATAGTCTGGATGACGGACTCAGACAGACCCCGAAATCTCAGCACCGCGGCCTCAACAGCCAAGCCGTCAAATTGAGCTGAGGTAAAGTGGGGTGGAAGATCGGCCCTTGAGAAAGGAGGTCTGGCCGCAGGGGACGACGCCAAGGGGCGTCGGCCAGGAGGTGGATCACGTCTGCGTACCAGGACCGGCGAGGCCAATCCGGAGCGATAAGGATGGCGGGAACGCCGAGAGCCTTCAGCCGTTTGAGGACCCGCGGAAGAAGAGGGAGCGGGGGAAACAGGTAAATCAGGGAGAACTGATCCCAAGGGGTCACCAGGGCGTCCACTGCGAACGCGCGGGGATCCCGAGCCCGAGCCACGTAAGTGGGGAGCTTGTGATTGAACCTGGACGCGAACAGATCCACGTCGGGGAAGCCCCACCGACGGCAAACCCGACGAAACACCTGTGGATGGAGAGACCACTCTCCGTGGTCCAGTGACTCGCGGCTGAGATAATCCGCCGCCCAGTTGTCTACGCCTGGAATGTGGACGGCAGAGAGAGCCGGGACGAACAGTTCCGCCCAGCCGAGAATCCGAGCGGCCTCCGCCATCACGGAGCGGCTCTTGGTGCCCCCCTGGCGGTTCAGATAGGCAACGGCGGTGACGTTGTCCGTCTGAACCCGAACAGGGCGACCCCGGAGGAAATCGGTCCAACGAGTCAAGGCAAGGAATATTGCCCGAAGCTCCAATATATTGATGGGAAGACGCGACTCCGGCAAGGTCCACGTGCCCTGAGCCGTCAGGACACCGAAAATCGCACCCCACCCGGTCAGGCTGGCATCGGTGGAAACAACGAGCCACTGGAGGGGGAGGAAGGAGCGGCCCTGAAGAAGAGCTGGAGACGTCAGCCACCAAAGCAACTCCTTGCGGACCGCCGGGGAGAGGACGATCTTCCGGTCCAGGGAGAGTGGAGACTTGTCCCACTGGCTCAGAATTGCTCCCTGGAGGGGACGAGAGTGGAACTGAGCAAAAGTGACGGCCTCGAATGAGGAGACCATCTTGCCCAGCAGTACCTCCTACGGACACTAGACTAAAAACTGAGCTAGCCTGGTGTCCGTAGGAGGGATATAGGCTACCAGGCGGGGCTACTTCGTTGATGGTCTAGTGTCGCCTCCTAGTGGCAGCTGCCTATATCCCACTGGTGCTGTGTCCCCCAATGATAGGCACAAGAAATATGTCTTATATTCTAGGTTCTTCAAAGTAGCCACCTTTTGCTTTGATTACTGCTTTGCACACTCTTGGCATTCTCTTGATGAGCTTCAAGAGATAGTCACCTGAAATGGTTTTCACTTCACAGGTGTGCCCTGTCAGGTTTAATAAGTGGGATTTCTTGCCTTATAAATGGAGTTGGGACCATGAGTTGTGTTGGGCAGAAGTCAGGTGGATACACAGCTGATAGTCCTACTGAATAGACTGTTAGAATTTGTATTATGGCAAGAAAAAAGCAGCTCAGTAAAGAAAAACGAGTGGCCATCATTACTTTAATGTCAGTCAGTCCGGAAAATTGGGAAAACTTTGCAGTCGCAAAAACCATCAAGCGCTACAAAGAAACTGGCTCACATGAGGACTGCCCCAGGAAAGAAAGACCAAGAGTCACCTCTGCTGCGGAGGATAAGTTCATCCGAGTCACCAGCCTCAGAAATCGCAGGTTAACAGCAGCTCAGATTAGAGACCAGGTCAATGCCACACAGAGTTCTAGCAGCAGACACATCTCTACAACAACTATTAAGAGGAGACTGTGTGCAGCAGGCCTTCATGGTAAAATAGCTGCTAGGAAACCACTGCTAAGGACAGGCAACAAGCAGAAGAGACTTGTTTGGGCTAAAGAACACAAGGAATGGACTTTAGACCAGTGGAAATCTGTGCTTTGGTCTGATAAGTGCAAATTTGAGATCTTTGGTTCCAACGACCGTGTCTTTGTGCGATGCAGAAAAGGTGAATGGATGGACTCTAACATGCCTGGTTCCCACCGTGAAGCATGGAGGAGGAGGTGTGATGGTGTGGGGGTGCTTTGCTGGTGACACTGTTGGTGATTTATTCAAAATTGAAGGCATACTGAACCAGCATGGCTACCACAGCATCTTGCAGCGGCATGCTATTCCATCCGGTTTGCGCTTAGTTGGACCATCATTTATTTATCAACAGGACAATGACCCCAAACACAACTCCAGACTGTGTAAGGGCTATTTGACCAAGAAGGAGAGTGATGGGGTGCTACGCCAGATGACCTGGCCTCCACAGTCACCAGACCTGAACCCAATCGAGATGGTTTGTGGTGAGCTGGACCGCAGAGTGAAGGCAAAAGGGCCAACAAGTGCTAAGCATCTCTGGGAACTCCTTCAAGACTGTTGGAATACCATTTCAGGTGACTACCTCTTGAAGCTCATCAAAAGAATGCCAAGAGTGTACAAAGCAGTAATCAAAGCAAAAGGTGGCTACTTTGAAGAACCTAGAATATAAGACATATTTTCAGTTGTTTCACACTTTTTTGTTAAGTATGTAATTCCACGTGTTAATTCATAGTTTTGATGCCTTCAGTGTGAATCTACAATTTTCATAGTCATGAAAATACAGAAAACTCTTTGAATGAGAAGGTGTGTCCAAACTTTTGGTCTGTACTGTATATCCACAGGGCTAAGAGATCAATGTCTGATAAAATGCATATGTTATAAATGGACACAAACCTTTGCGCAAGTTGCCTTCTAAAAGTTGCTTATGTCGGAAAATCAGAATATAGAAGACAGACTGGCAGGCGGCGTAGAAGGGCCCGTGAAAGGTAATGTCACAGAAAGCCCTGCTCCCGGCATCCTGATTATCTATGTAACCATGGATCCAGTTCACAAGGAGATCAAGGCAAGCCTTCACTGTCCTGTAAAACACACACAATGACTAGTTAAATATAATACGGAGTGAGGCCTAATATAAGCAATTCACACAGAAGAGAATGGAGAGAGCTACACATGTGCAGCAACTGCTCAGGAGACTCCTTTCTGGAGATAGATGTGTTCCCATCTCTGGGACCACACTACTTTAAAGGGGTTCTCTGGGAATTAAGAAAATGAAAATACTTAAATATTACTTCATTCTAAATATATTCCCAAATACCTTACATTAGTTATAATGGCTTGTTTTGTATGGGGAGCAATCATTAGGAGAAACAAAATGGCCGCCGTCCTATTAGCACACACAAAACCTGTCCTGATAACACAGGAGGACAAGTTACTTCACTTCACCGAGGTAAAGAGTTGCCTCACCTTTCTCTTCACTTGTCATGGTTATGATCCCAAATACAGATAAGATCTTTATCCGAATCTCTATAGGAATGGAGTTCATGAGCAGATGAGGCTAATAAGCAGCAGCTATTGTATGTAGTCTCCATTACCACAGTCTGTCCTGTCCGTCCTCTCTGTACTTCATGTCTCCTGTTGAACTCCATTCCCACAAAGAATAAGCTAAATATCATATTAAACTGTATTCAGGATCATAATCCCTGATGAGCAGAGAGGAGGATGAGGCAGCTCTTTACCTCAGTGATGTGAAGTAACTTGTCCTCCTGTGTGATTAGGACAGGTTTTGTGTGTACTAATAGGACGGCGGCCATTTTCTTTCTCCTAATCAATGCTCCCAAGACAAAATGAGCCATTATAACTAATGAAAGGTATTTAGGAATATATTTATAATAAAGTAATATTTGCGTATTTTCATTTTCTTAATTCCCGGAGAACCCCTTTAAGGGGGCTTCCAGGGATTAATAGTGACGTCTATCCACAGGATAGGTCTTGAATATCAGATCGGCAAGGGTTGAACACCACGCACCCTGGCTGTTCAGGAGTAGCTCTGGCTTCGGAAAATAGGCAGCGAAACTACACAGCAGTGTAAACTGAATAGCGGACAGAGCTGGATACTGCTATGATGCTCCCATTCCTTTCTGTGAGAGCAGAGCTGCAGTAGTCTGCTCCACCGTATAGTACCTGTGATGGCTAACCTCCAGCACTGCAGCTGTGGTAAAACAACTCCCAAGAGGCACACTTGTGTGGCAGTTCTCAGAACTCCATAAAAATGAATGGAGCATACTGGAAGCCGTAGCTTTACCACAGCTGGAGTGCCGGAGGTTAGCCATCACTGTACTATACAGTCATGGCCAAAAGTTTTGAGAATGATACAAATATTATGATACAAATATTAATTTTTACAGTCTACTGCTACAGTCTAAAGTCTACTGCTTCAGTTTTTATAATGGCAATTTGCATATACTCCAGAATGTTATAAAGAGTGATCAGCTTAACAGCAATTACTTGCAAAGTCAATATTTGCCTAGAAAATGAACTTTATCCCCCAAAACACATTTCAAAATCATTGCAGCCCTGCCTTAAAAGGACCAGCTAACATCGTTTCAGTGATTGCTCCATTAACACAGGTGTGGGTGTTGATGAGGACAGGGCTGGAGATCAATCTGTCATGATTAAGTAAGAATGACACCACTGGACACTTTAAAAGGAGGCTGGTGCTTGGCATCATGGTTTCTCTTCTGTTAACCATGGTTATCTCTAAAGAAACACGTGCAGTCATCATTGCACTGCACAAAAATGGCCTAACAGGGAAGAGTATCGCAGCTAGAAAGATTGCACCTCAGTCAACAATCTATCGCATCATCAAGAACTTCAAGGAGAGAGGTTCCATTGTTGCCAAAAAAGGCTCCAGGGCGCCCAAGAAAGACCAGCAAGCGCCAGGACCGTCTCTTAAAAGTGTTTCAGCTGCGGGATCGGGCTACCAGCAGTGCAGAGCTTGCTCAGGAATGGCAGTAGGCAGGTGTGAGTGCATCTGCACGCACTGTGAGGCGGACACTCTGGTCTCAAGGAGGGCAGCAAAGAAGCCACTTCTCTCCAGAAAAAACATCAGGGACAGACTGATATTTGCAAAGGGTACAGGGAGTGGACTGCTGAGGACTGGGGTAAAGTCATTTTCTCTGATGAATCCCCTTTTCGATTGTTTGGGACATCTGGAAAACAGCTTATTCGGAGAAGACGAGGTGAGCGTTACCACCAGTCTTGTCTCATGCCAGCTGTAAAGCATCCTGAAACCATTCATGTGTGGGGTTGCTTCTCAGCCAAGGGAATCGTCTCTCTCACAATCTTGCCTAAAAACACAGCCATGAATAAAGAATGGTACCAGAATGTCCTCCGAGAGCAACTTCTCCCAACCGTCCAAGAGCAGTTTGGCGATCAACAATGCCTTTTCCAGCATGATGGAGCACCTTGCCATAAAGCAAAGGTGATAACTAAATGGCTCAGGGAACAAAACAGATTTTGGGTCCATGGCCTGGAAACTCCCCAGATCTTAATCCCATTGAGAACTTGTGGTCAATCATCAAGAGACGGTGGACAAACAAAAACCTACAAATTCGGACAAAATGCAAGCATTGATTGTGCAAGAATGGACTGCTATCAGTCAGGATTTGGTCCAGAAGTTGATTGAGAGCATGCCAGGGAGAATTGCAGAGGTCCTGAAGAAGAAGGGTCAACACTGCAAATATTGACTTGCTGCATTAACTCATTCTAACAGTCAATATAAGCTTTTGTTACTCATAATATGATTGCAATGATATTTCTGTATGTGATAAAAACATCTGACAAACACACATAAAAACCAGAGGGCAGCAGATCATGTGAAAATAGAATATTTGTGTCATTCTCAAAACTTTTGGCCATGACTGTACAATTGACAGAGCTGTGTAGTTCCGCCACCTATTTCAGGTGCTGGAGCTACAGCATGACAGCTGATTTTCAGGGGTGCGGGGTGTGTGAGCAACACATCTGATATTGATGGCCTATACTGAGGATAGACCATCAATATAAAAATCCTGAAAAAGTCCTTTAGGCCAATTTCCCAGGAGCTTATTCAGTTGAGGAAACACGTTCCATGAGAGCGCTCTATTTCTATGACTCTGCTCTTCTGATGTGAACTCACAGCATCATAATGATCTATAATGCAGTGTGCTCCTGCCTGACAAGGGTTTACTGAACTGTATTCACATAATGCCGTGAGTACAGTTGAGTACACCTGAAGTCAATCAGAAACATACTGCATCAGAAATCATTATGATATTGTGACTTCCTATCAGAGGAGGAGTGTTTAGTCCAGGAAATACCACCCTCACATGGAGCGTGGTTCCTGGACTGAATACACTAGTGTGAAAGAGGCCTTAAAGGAGTTGTCTCATGACGGACAAATGGGGGCATATCGCTAGGATATGCCCCCATTGTCTTATAGGAGTGGGTCCCACTGCTGGGACCCACACCTATATCAAGAACAGAGCCACGCAAGGTGGTGGCTGGAGGACTCTGATCCGGCCACCACCAAGCCGACTCCCCATAGAAATGAATGGGAGCGCCACTGCTCCCATTCATTTTCTATGAAGCTGACGGAAATAGCCGAGCCAGCGCTCGGTTATTTCTCCGGCCCCATAGACAATGAGTGGAGGGCGGCTGCGCATGTGCAGTGCGCCCATCTTTACTTTCGGGGCTCCGTTCTGGATATAGGTGCAGGTCCCAGCAGTAGGACCCGCACCTATAAGACAGTGGGGACATATCCCAGCGATATGCCCCCATTGTCCATGATGAGACAAACCCTTTAAGGTTTAGTTAGTAGCAGACAGTCATCACCTCACCTCAAATCACTGTACTCAACAACCCACAATATGAAGTTATGGCAAATACATAGAGCAACTAAAATGCACATCGCACAATGTAATTTACCAAAAATCTGCGACTTCTTTCTTTATACTTTATAAACTGAATACTTACACCAAGGGGATAAACTTTGCCCGAGCCAAGAAACTTCCGATATAACTTGCAGCAGTCTGTCTGATAATTGGAGCATTGTTGGGATTTTGCAGCTTCTTCCAAAGATGTTCCAAAAATGCTTCTGCCAGTCCCTGCAGTCAATAGCACACAATTATTTTTCACCCATATATCATCAAGATGCCCATAAAGTCAGTGCCCCCCGTGTAGCCCTCAGGAGCAGAGTTTTGGGTTATTCTTGTGGCTCAAAAAGTCGCAACTTGGGAAATGTACAATCATAGTTGCAAAATTAGGAAGATACAATACGCACCAGTTTGAAGCTGCAGATGTAAAAAATGATAAACTGGACATGACACGAAGCGTGGGTTGGTAAGATGAGCTTGTCAAATATGGTGAGAAGATCTTTGTATAAATCCTTTGCTTTATTAAGTTGAAAGCTCCCTGCAAGACACAATCGCAATCACAACATACGTTATTCAGTCTACCGCTATACATAGTTAAATGTAATGCTTAAAACCAGAACATATCGTAAGATCCGTTACGCAGATTTTTTTTTTTCTCAGACTGGCCATTGGGAACCAAACTGATCTTCAGATAAGCCCTTAGTAGTTTAGTGGTGGACACACGCTGGTAGATTTCCATAATGCCTGTGAATTTCAAACTAGTAGGACCGCAATCACCTCTTCATCAAAATTGAGATCCAGGACCTTCTGTGACTTTTCTTGTCTTCTTGCCTTTTGATCACAGACATCTAGGAAAAACACTTTAAAGGGATTCTGTCACCACCATTTTGCATATTAAGTTATTTATACCACTGGATTTAACTCATCATAAGGATCCCCAAATGGTTATTGTTATAGGGCCCAGATGAAGATTTGTGGTATAAAACTCCTTTTTTATCTACTGTCAATCACTTACATTAAGGGGCCCAAGGGGAGTTGCCCATCGTTGCTGGAGCCCGGGCTCGGCGATTCCGTTGGAGCCCGGGACCGCCCACCTAATTGATATTCACTTCACTGAGTGAAGCTCCGACGCCGCACTTGATGTACTGCGCCTGCGCAGCCCTGGACCGCACACCTAATTAATATTCACTTCACTGAGTCAGTGAAGCTCCGGCGGGGCACTGCGCCTGCGCGGGATTACAGCCGCCGCCGGAGCTTCACTGACTCAGTGAAGTGAATATTAATTAGGTGTGCGGTCCAGGGCTGCGCAGGCGCAGTACATCAAGTGCGGCGTCGGAGCTTCACTCAGTGAAGTGAATATCAATTAGGTGGGCGGTCCCGGGCTCCAACGGAATCGCCGAGCCCGGGCTCCAGCAACCATGGGCAACTCCCCTTGGGCCCCTTAATGTAAGTGATTGACAGTAGATAAAAAAGGAGTTTTATACCACAAATCTTCATCTGGGCCCTATAACAATAACCATTTGGGGATCCTTATGATAAGAGAAATCCAGTGGTATAAATAACTTAATATGCAAAATGGTGGTGACAGAATCCCTTTAAAGGCAGGAATATATTTTGGATTTTCTGTAGGTGGGCAAGCCTTTCACCCAATGCCAGTGTTCATTTTAAAGGGAGTCTATTAGATGCATTATTGCTACTAAACCAAAACCAGCAATGTGCACGAGACTTAAAGGGGTTGTCCCACAAAAAATATTCCAGTTTTCAAACCAGCACATGGATATGAAGTGCATGTAATTAAAAATTCAGTATAGCCACTGAGTTATTCAATAAAATGTATTAAATGTAATGCGCCACCTGCTGTTTGGTTTTTATTTCTCTGTCCTGCTCACTGAGAAGGCCGCACATGCTCAGTTTCAGCCTTCAACTGCCTCCTGAGCTGTGATAGGGAGAGCATGGACACGCCCCCTGAGCTGCAGCAGAAAGGACACTCCCCTTGAGTTTTCAGCTTTATATACATCTAGCAGAGCAATGAATGTGGAGATCTCTGGATCCATGCAAGGTACAGGGCTGGTTCTAGCTTTATTAGAAAGGGCTTGCCATGTACTATTAGTCTTCTGATATTCATTTTTACATTAGTCATGAGATAACCCCTTTAAAGCACATGTGCAGCATACATGGTGGCAGAGAGTTAGCATTAGAGAGAAAAAGTTTGATCCCACATGCAAAAGAAGCCCAAACGTGCCATGAGGGCAGTCCCAAACCTGGTATGTTCTCCAAGCCATTTTGGTAAACCCTGCTCAGCGCCTCGAGAATTGTGCCTCATGCACACGACTGTATCCATTTTGTGCTCCGCAAACCACAGATCTGCAAAATACAGACACTGGCCATGTGCATTCCGCAAATTTCTCACTCCCATTAATAGAAATGCATATTCTTGTATGCAAAAAAGACAAAAATAGGGCATGTTCTATAAATTGCAAAACGGCCACATGGATGCAGACAGCACACAGATGACATCCATGTGCTGTGCACATTTTTGCGGACCTGCAGAAATTAATGGGTCTGTGAGAGATCTGCAAAAAAACTTGTTCGGAGGAGGACAAAAACTACAGTCGTGTGCTGTGTGAGACACTGAAAACTTGTTTCTACACTGTACACTCCCAGGCCGATGCACATGCCGCACTCTGCCTGTTGTGGATATATAACATATCCAGAATACCCAGAAGAACTAGCAGAGCAGAGGCAAGACATACTGCACACACATACAGGATCAAAGTTCCTTCTCCCAAAAATGCTGTCTAGAGTTGAGCGAACGTGCTCGGATCCCCTGCGCTCGCATGGCCGCAGGCATCCGGATCCGTCCTCACTGTGAGTCAATGGGGGCGGATGCAGATGGCTGCGCCCATGCGAGCGCAGGGGATCCGAGCACTACAGTGCTCGTTACGAGCACGTTCGTTCAACTCTAATGCTGTCCATCTGTGGCCACAAAGGAAGGTTTGCACTTGTTTCTAAAGAGTTTTTCCGAAATATTTTAAATGATGACCTATTCAGTATCTGATCACTGGGGGCGCGACACCCAGGGCCGATGCTGTTCAGCTTTTTGAGAAGGCACTAGCAGCCTTCTTGCGGATTTGCCTAGGCCATGTGAATCACATTCAGTGGTCACATGGCCTATGTGCAGCTCAGCCCCGTTGAAGTGAATGCGATACTATGCACAACCACTATACAATGTACCATGCTGTGCTTTGTGACCTGAGAGTAGGCTGCAGTGCTACTGCGAGCACCGATACCTTCTAAAATAGCTGATCGGTGGGGGTCCTGGGAGTCGGACTCCCATCGCTTACATAGTGATGACCTGGACATCATATAAAAATATCTAGGAAAACCCCTTTAAGTCCCCTACCTGGCACTGTCATTGCTTTAGTAGTTTTAAAGCATCTGCCATACTCCCATTTAACAGCAGGGATCATCATTTAGACTGCACTTACCCTTCGTGGCATTAGGGGGCAATGAGATAACCACAGTCAACTTACTAATACTGTAATTACTCCAAAGTCTCAGAAGATGGATGTAAGAGGCCACGCTGGGCACTAAGCAGGTAATCACAGACAAGCCGCACAGGTCACAGATTGCGTGTGAGCAAAAGAAGCCACAAACATAGTGCGTTTCATTATAAGTAAGGAATAACATAAAAGAAGACGCTGGCTCGGTTCCATCATCAGTTATATAACTCACCATTTTGGAAGCAGACGTCTTTGATATACAGGAAGAGAACAGATAGCCCTAGGTCTAAGCGTTCAGCAGCAGGAAGAGCCATTTTCTCACTGACAATATTTGCACTCTTTGGCGGCAGGTCTTCATCTTCATCCTGTAAGATGCAGATCACTAAGTACACAATAAAAAAACAAAGCTCCTGCAAACAGCTATGTGTCTGGCCTGGTACTGCATGCTATAAAAACCTAAGACTGCCATAGACAGAGACCTTAGATGGCTGATCAATCTGTCGGCAGTGTTGGAGGCAGACCACGCCGCTGCTATGGGGCCCGTGGTGAGGGAGAACCTAGTCCTGAACTCCTTCTCTTGCTTCCAGATATGAAACCATAGCATTTTCCTGCAGCCACCACTAGGGGGAGCTAGAGGCAGCTACTTTTATAATATACAGTGTGACGGCAGACAGGAAAATAAGAGCTGTGTGGGGCAGATTTATCAATGTATGTATGTCAGGTGACTGTTCTACAAGAAGTTTTTTGTTTTATTCAAAAATTCCTCCATAAATTTGGCAGACAACACAGGGAGAGAGTCCCAATGATATATGTATATGCCCTACTATGAGGGATATAGATCTTAAAGACCCAAAGACATTAGATTGCCAACAGATTCTATAGAAATGGCTGGATTTCCTAACTAAGGCTACTTTCACACTAGCGTTTCTATTTTCCCGTATGGAGATTCATCATAGTCTCAATACTGGAAAAAAAAAGCTTCTGTTTTGTCCCCATTCATTGTCAATGGGGACAAAACGTAACTGAACAGAACGCTCCTAAATGCATTCCGTACCGTTTGTGTTCCCATACCGGAGAGCAAACCGCAGCATGCTGGGATTGGATACGAATCCGTCATGACCCACAATGCAGTCAATGGGGACAGATCCGTTTTCTCTGACACTATCTGACACAATAGAAAACGGATCCGTCCCCATTGACATTCAGTGGAGTTCATGACGGATCCCTCTTGGCTATGTTAAAGATAATACAATCGGATCCGTTCATAACAGATGTAGATGGTTGTATTATCAGTAACGGAAGTGTCTTTGCTGAACCCTGCCCGAGCCAGCAAAAACGCTAGTGTGAAAGTAGCCTGAAATGTAACGTCAGCTTTAGGTCTGTACAGAGCCTGGATTTGCAGAGCATCTTACCATGTTAAATAGTGCTTCTTCTGCAGCACCTACATTCTTAGTAGCAGCCCACGCACTTTCTTCTGCATCCTCTATATCATGGCGAGATGCATTCACCTAAAACAAAGAAAAATCATTCAAATGTAAAAAGGGCAAGTCCAGACAGGGAGAAAAAAACAAAAATGAAGCTTTATATTTTGCCAGAAATCCATGTTACTTGCAGAATTGTGCCCAACATTTGCACTGCAAATCCATCACATCTAAATTTTTCTATGAGTTATTTTCATTGTCATTTTTTGTTTTCCTTGAAAATTACGCTAAATTTACCAACACAGCTCCTGTTATCATGGGCTATGAGGCAGAGATATTGTGCCCTTTGTCTTTGAAGGGGTTGTCCATGGTACAGATATTGATGACCTATCCTCAGGATAGCTCAATCGATATCAGATCGGCGTGGGTGATGGGAGTCAGCACCCCAGCCGATCAGCCGTTTTCAGGAGGCTGCAGCGCTCATGGTAAGCGATTAGTTCTCCACAATGTTTATCTGCATACCATCTACATTGTGGCAGCAGTGCAGTGTAATCACCACTGGTACAAGGGAGACGGCATGCAGGTAAATACTGAAGAGAACGCAGCGCTCCCATGAGTACCGTGGCCCCATAAACCAGCTGATTGGTGAGGGTGCTGGGAGTTAGACCCCCAGTGATCTGATACTGATGACTTATCCTGATCAATATCTGAACAACCCCTTTAACATATATAAAAATTTCCCCTTTGGTGACCGCTATTTTTTATATAAATTCTTTTTTATTCACTCGAAAAGCTTTAAAAAAATTTGCAAATAAAACCGAACATTTTCGAATGAATGTATTCTCAGTTAAAGGGGTATTGTGGTTATAACCATTAGATTAAAGTTAGATAAGACCAAAGGGGATTCCACTGCTGGGACCTCCATAGACCTGGAAATGGAGAGGATGGTAAGGCATACACAGTGCTGTTCCATCCGGAAGTAGAAGTAGACACCGTTTTAGGATGCATAGTTATTCAGGATTTTTGCTACTAGCAGAACAGGGAATGGAGCAGGAAATGACAAGACATGTATTTGTGTTGCACCAAATCAGAATCATTCATACAATACTTACATCAATCTTAAGCAACTTTTCAATTATGAGTTCCAAGATTTCCAGTCTGATGACTGGAAAGTACACCGTGATCCGTAAAAGGTTATGCACATAGCATTCCTAAAGAAGGACAGATATAAGTCACTGAGGAAATCGCCAAATTGTACCAAAAGCACCAGAATTACGACACAAAGTCACAGTAACACTGGATATTACCGCTCTAGCAACGCAGCACTCTGATCTAACGTTGGAGAACCTAGTCTTCCATTAGGTTGTCGGCTTTTTCACACTGCCGACAACCTATTCCGGCCGTTAGGAACCGAACGGACAGAAAACGCTGCGTGCAGTGGTATTTGTCCAGCCGATTCTCTGCATATTTGCCGGATCACACCCGGATGGCATTCCGGTAGCGTCCAGCAATACCAGATCCAGCAGGCTGCTCCTGGCCAGAAAAACCCGCCGGATCAGCAAACTCAAAAATGTATAGCCATATATCCAGCAATCAGACTCCGTTCTCCTCTGGCGTGGTGCACATTTAGCTGTGTATGCCCTCCGCAGCCTTCATACATTCTAAAACATTGCAGGCTGCTCAGTCCCAATCAGTGTGAAATCTGTCAGACAGGCTCATCTGTAGCCCCTCTATTTCCTCTTCTGAACGCTGATAAAGCTTTTGATTTCAAATTACGACAACATGACAAGTAAAATGGTAACAAATCACCAATGTCTCTAGTGACTAGGAGGCTGTAGTACTGACTGATCCCAGCTCGACTTATGAAATTAAAACGTTTCTGATTAGTAAGGATTTACTATGGAAATCTCACCATGACTCTTGGCGATTTTTTGATATAGGGGAATTTGTCCACAAGAATTGGCATCAGGAAACGTGGAGCTCTATATGGAATAGAAAACACAAGAACAAAGTATTGAAGGATATGTTTATCACATTGGTAAAGAAACCATCAAGCAGAGAGGTCGAAACCAGAAGGCAAAGGCACATATGTGGAATTTAGAAACCTTAAAGGGGTTTTCCCATATATCTAGGATTTGTCCCCATTGTCTGATAGGTGCAGGTCCCACCTCTGAGACCCACACCCACAATGAGAATGGAGCCCTGAAAGTGGTGGGGGTGCACTGCGCATGCGCAGCTGCCCTCCACTCATTTCTAATGGGCCATGATCCAACAACCTCATCTGCCTACAGTGTGCACGTTCAAAGAACATACTATCAGGAGTGCAGCTACCGATTATACATGTAAAGGCAGCTACTTAAAGGGAACCTGTCATCTCCGAAACACCCCCTGAACTAGAGTAAGTGTTGTATAGTGTAAGTGATGCTGAATCCGAATATGTAAGTTTTATCTTCATACTCACTTCCATTCTGACGCTGTGCTCCCACAAACCAGCAGTAAAATACATGGAGAGGACTCTTCTTTGAGTCCTCTCCATTATGTGAGTGAGCACCGGAGTCCACTGAGTGTATTTTACTGCTGGTTTGTGGGAGCACAGCGTCGGAATGAAAGTGAGTATGAAGATAAAACTTACATATTCGGATTCAGCATCACTTACACTATACACCGCTTACTCTAGTTCAGGGAGTGTTTTGGAGATGAAAGGTTCCCTTTAAGCACAGGATAAGTGGCGGTAGTTTGGTTGCTTAATTCCTCCAGAGAGATTCCTTATAAAATTTCCAACGATGAGAAAAAATTAATCACTTTGAGTAGCATTTACAACCCAATGTAAATTACGATATATGCCTAAATACATACAGTGCCTACAAGTAGTATTCAACCCCCTGCAGATTTAGCTGGTTTGATAAGATGCAAATAAGTTAGAGCCTTCAAACTTCAAACAAGAGCAGGATTTATTAACAGATGCATAAATCTTACAAACCAAAAAGTTATGTTGCTCAGTTAAATTTTAATAAATTTTAAACATAAAAGTGTGGGTCAATTATTATTCAACCCCTCAAACCACCAGAATTCTGTTTGGTTCCCCTAAAGTATTAAGAAGTAGTTCAGGCACAAAGAACAATGAGCTTCACATGTTTGGATTAATTATCTGTTTTTCCAGCCTTTTCTGACTATTTAAGACCCTCCCCAAACTTGTGAACAGCACTCATACATGGTCAACATGGGAAAGACAAAGGAGCATTCCAAGGCCATCAGAGACAAGATCGTGGAGGGTCACAAGGCTGGCAAGGGGTACAAAACCCTTTCAAAGGAGTTGGGTCTACCTGTCTCCACTGTTGGGAGCATCATCCGGAAGTGGAAGGCTTATGGAACTACTGTTAGCCTTCCACGGCCTGGACAGCCTTTGAAAGTTTTCTCCCGTGCCGAGGCCAGGCTTGTCCGAAGAGTCAAGGCTAACGCGAGGACAACAAGGAAGGAGCTTCGGGAAGATCTCATGGCAGTGGGGACATTGGTTTCAGTCAATACCATAAGTAATGTACTCCACCGCAATGGTCTCCGTTCCAGACGAGCCCGTAAGGTACCTTTACTTTCAAAGCGTCATGTCAAGGCTCGTTTACAGTTTGCTCATGATCACTTGGAGGACTCTGAGACAGACTGGTTCAAGGTTCTCTGGTCTGATGAGACCAAGATCGAGATTTTTGGTGCCAACCACACACGTGACGTTTGGAAACTGGATGGCACTGCATACGACCCCAAGAATACCATCCCTACAGTCAAGCATGGTGGTGGCAGCATCATGCTGTGGGGCTGCTTCTCAGCCAAGGGGCCTGGCCATCTGGTCCGCATCCATGGGAAGATGGATAGCACGGCCTACCTGGAGATTTTGGCCAAGAACCTCCGCTCCTCCATCAAGGATCTTAAGATGGGTCGTCATTTCATCTTCCAACAAGACAACGACCCAAAGCACACAACCAAGAAAACCAAGGCCTGGTTCAAGAGGGAAAAAATCAAGGTGTTGCAGTAGCCTAGTCAGTCTCCTGACCTTAACCCAATTGAAAACTTGTGGAAGGAGCTCAAGATTAAAGTCCACATGAGACACCCAAAGAACCTAGATAACTTGGAGAAGATCTGCATGGTGAGTGGGCCAAGATAACTCCAGAGACCTGTGCCGGCCTGATCAGGTCTTATAAAAGACGATTATTAGCTGTAATTGCAAACAAGGGTTATTCCACAAAATATTAAACCTAGGGGTTGAATAATAATTGACCCACACTTTTATGTTTAAAATGTATTAAAATTTAACGGAGCAACATAACTTTTTGGTTTGTAAGATTTATGCATCTGTTAATAAATCCTGCTCTTGTTTGAAGTTTGAAGGCTCTAACTTATTTGCATCTTATCAAACCAGCTAAATCTGCAGGGGGTTGAATACTACTTGTAGGCACTGTAATAGGTTATATATAATAGGAAATTCTGAGCCACAAATAAGTAGCGGCCTCTGAAGACAGTCAGACTACTGTATGGGCTAGTCAGATATACAGTCTGGGTTGCTACAAACATGTCATTTAAAGGGAATATGTTACTAAGTTTGGGGCCATTAAATCCCCAGCAAGTTGTTATACATTTGGGGTTTTACCAGTGAGGCAAGTGTTATGTACTATCCTCCACTTGATCTCCACATGCCACTGATGCCACTGTACTGTCCTTGTGATATATATATATAATTTTTTTTGCAGAAATGAACAGTTTTGACATGGGCACTAAATCCCAATCTACACACAGGTTCTCTTAAAAGGGACATTGCAGTTTCCACAAATATTACTCTTTGTATAATGAAATCTCATGACCAGAACAGATTTCTGGGCCCCAATGAAGGTTCCTTTTGAATAGCTGCAGAACTGTACTGCTTTGATTGAATGACCCTTACACAAAAGGTTTACACACAGTAAAATACCGTACTCACGAAGGAACGTATTGCGCTATCATCTGCAATGTCCGGTGACAGGTGTTAAATCGAGCAACGATATCTGTGGAGAAGAAGAAAAATACTTCAGTGTGTACGATCGTTGATAGAGTAATTCCAGGCTATGAAGGTTAGATGTCTGCTACTAATGTGTTAAATTAAAAAAAAAAATATATATATATATATATATATATATATATACACATACGGTGCAATCCAAGCAGAGTAGACTCACTCTTTACTAATAACCTACCCTACTGGCCAAATAGTCAGCCACTCACCGTCATCTTCATCCTCAGAGTCTGAAATATGCACACCACCTTCACTTATAACCACACGAGCTGAAAAGAATAAAACATTTACAAAGAGGTTTGGATAAAAGCCATCAAACCATGAAAAGTCAATATTAATACCACCTGCCAAATATTCATCACTATTCATCAAAAAAGTTGTAAGTGGGTAGGGAAACAGCTGTTGTGCTCCACTTGAAAAATCCACGGCTAGTCTTGCCATCAAACTTAAAGGGGTTGTCTCATCTTAGACAATGGGGGCGTGTCGCTAGGGTATGCCCCCATTGTCTTATAGGTGCGGGTCCCTAGGGACCAGCACCTATATCCAGAACGGAGCCCGGCAAGGTGATGGCTGGAGGAGTCTGGTCCGGCCACCCTATAGAAGTGAATGTGAGCGTACCGCGCATGACCGGCCACCGCTCTCATTCACTTCTACGGGTCCGACAGAAATAGCCCAGCCAGCGTTTGGCTATTTTTGCCGGCCCCATAAAAAATGAATGGAGGGCCGCTGTGCGTGCACAATGTACCCTCCTTCAGTTTCAGGGCTCCGTTCTGGATATAGGTGCGGGTCCCACCGCTATAAGACAATGAGGGGCATATCCTAGTGATATGCCCCCATTGTCCATGATGGGAAAACCCCTTTAAGATAAGAGTCCCATTGGCTTCTTCATTATCAGGAGGATTAGTAGAGGGGTCCATGGTCTAGATTGGGACAGCTCTACCACCCAAAACCAGCTGCCTGGATTTCAGAATGCCCGCAAGTTTCAGGGCCATCAATTACTTTATCCTGCCTCCAGTGAAGGTGGGCAGGAACCTCTCACTGACAAATCTCCCTCCGCAGATCCTTTTTGGCTGAAATGCACACTGCAAGCCTTTCCTGGACAAAGCAGCATGTTATGTAAGAGGAACCCAATCAAGTAACCTCCTGCTCCATCCCACAGCTACCAGTCACCTGAACAAAGGGCACATGCAAGCTCGTCCAGTGAGGGTTCTGATCACTAGCAGAAGGGAGCGACTGAGGTAATGTACTAGGCCCAAGCCTAACCTGGTGCCTGTCTGCCAGCATCTCCTCTCTAAATTTAGAAGATATCTCCGGCCTCGGAAGTTATGCATCAATGAAAGTGGAAGCCTTTCTCCCAATTGAGCACCAATGCTGTTGACCTGGTGGACTGGATGGCTTTTACAGACCCTACTAGGCCTCGGCAGCTGCTTCATGCCAACCAATACAAACATACAACAGAGAAGGAATCCATCTTTTGACTACACCAAATAGGGTTGTCATGGTACCAAAATTTGGACTGTTAGATTTTGCAGGAATACTGCTGCTTCAGCCATAAAACAGAGTGGCCATTAAAAATCCCTAGGTCTTGTGGGTATAACAGCTCTTTTGGCAAAACCGAACAGCCAGACAACACCGTACAATAAATTAGAAAACCACGAAGAACATAACCTGAAGAAGGTCTTGGCTGCCCCAATGTCGCTCTATGTGGCCTCACCTTAAGTGGTACTATTATACGATGTACAGTATGGAGTTAATGTGTGAGGTACATGATGAGGTTACTTGCTATTAATGTGAGGCACGCGGAGGTCCGAACTGATAAAACTATGTGCCTCACGTTAATAGTCAGTGACCCCATCAAGTACCTCCTCACATACTGGGCACATGAGGAGGTTACTTACTAACGCCATGTGCCTCACATTAATAGTAACTAACCCCATCATGAACCTCACGCATTAACCCCATGTTGCCCATTATGTGAAGAGGTACTTGATGGGGTAACTTACTATTAAGAAGGCACTAAAGTAATAACACCAGGTGCCTCACAATCATGAATGACCTCCACCAGTTATCTCTCTAACTCATGTTGCTCTGTGCTGCTGGCTGCTAAACATTCATGTCTTTCCGGCTTCCTTCCTTTCAGACTGGTTAAATCTAATACCTCATTTAGTAGTAATGCAACAATGTACTAAATGCCGACCGCCGCGAGCATACGGCAGTGCACCTCACCAGAATGAAGTGGAGCCCTCAGCTTGCATATGACAGTGTTCTCCTCCCTCCCTTCTTATGCTGCGCCCGTCTGTTGTTTCTTTGTTTTTTTACTTCTTTTACTCCCCAAAAAATAAAGACTTTTTAACCAATGTGCCAGGTCCCTCTCAGGTAATATATATAAGCCGCTCCCAGTCCATGCACTGTCGCTGCTGCTTCTCCTTGTACACAGGTGAAAACATCCTGTGTCGGAGGGGAGCAGCCAAGGGCAAGCGGGGACGAGCCTCCCTAGCATAGTGATTCTGTAGCAACTACACCCATGTTTATCATTTTACATTAAGGGGTAATGCAACGTACAAATAAGCTTTACCTGGTACAAAGTTGGAGACAATCATGTTCAGGCATGGCCGCAGGTAGACCGTCTGGGCCGACACAAGGTTGCCCAAAAAGGCCAAGTATTCTTCCACAACTTCTTTGCTTCTGTTCAGCCACGGAAGTTTCTTAAAGAAAACATATAAAAGCCAAGCTGGAACCATGTCTGAAGCGTTCATGTGGATTTCTGCTGAGCACGCCCGTAACAGTCTAATATGTATATTTTTCAGTGCCGCCTGTCTTTTTTCCATGCAAAATGCAGAGGTTTGAATCAACTGTTGCTTCATTGTCTTTTTACGCACTCCAGGATTTTTTTTTTTATAGTTGTTCCAACTTATGAACTACATGAAGGCCAGGGCCCTGTTGTCTTCTTACCCGGTGCTCTGGTTCAGGGAAGACATATCTCATGACTTTAAGTCTGACTACCTGAGTCGTACAGCATCTGTCATGTGGACTGAAAGTCAGTCACTCAATGCAGGTCTAGAAGACTCACATTGAGGCCCTCAGAGACTTGCATAGAGACACAGCAGACGCTGTGGGACAGCCGGCAATCTGAGTGACTGTAGTACCGTAACTTTCACGTACATTAAAAACAGGGGCAATCATAAAGGAAAAAATCCTACAGTGTGTTTTTTTTTTTTTTTTAGCCAAGTCAGCGCACCGCTGCTTCATTCATTTTTATCGGAGCGGCGGAATTAGCAGAGTGCTGTACTCCACCATCTCTGGTGCTCCCATAGCAATGAAAGGAGCAGCGGCAGTGCGCATTTCCAATCAGCCAGTACGTTTATTTCAGGGGGCTCCACAGGGTATTGGGCCCCCATTCTCGTACACGTGCAGGACCCCCACCAATCTAATAGTTATTCCTTATTCTGTGGATAGGGGATAATGTTCTCTAACCGGAACCCCCTGTAAGGGAGAGAGAGGCGCATGTGTGGGCATCTTTCTGTTTCTGGCCCGCCATGACAGGGCCACATGCTTGAGCTATGTGAGGGTCCCAGAGGTGGAACCCACACCTCCCTGGACATTTAGACAAAGGAAGAATAGGTAACGGTTAAAGACAGTAGAAATTAGATTTAGCCTTAGCTTGCAAGGTCTCATACCCCGCACCGCAGTAACTCACCAGCACGATGTTGACTAGCTGTTCATAATCAATCGTCAGGTAAGTCACTGAAATCCGAAACTCACGCAACCAGTTTATAATCTGTCCGTCCTGTAAATGACCAAATACAAAAGCTGATCAGCATTTTGGAAAACGTAGTGTCAGTCTATGGAGTCGAGTGACTAAACAGGAATTAGTGATGGTGGTGACAGCCTCCTCTCTATAAATACCACGGCAGGGAGTATGGCGTCGCCTTTTGTTTAAAGGGAGTGTCATCTATGTAGTTTTCTGCCAATTAAAACCAAATTGTTATATTGTTTTCTTCTAATCTATTTTAATCTGACTTTTTCTGACATTTTAATTCTATTTTCTACACATACCGTACAGAGGTCATTGTGCAGCGAGGGGGTGTAGATAAACGGTGAGCATCAGTCCACAATAGACTGGAGATGATTTCTATGGAAGCGTTTTCTAGACACGCTTTGTGACCTGTACAGAGGTCATTGTGCAGAGAGGGAGGAAGTAGATAAACTGTGAGAATCATCTACTGTTAATGGGGAATGTATACAAAGGTGATATCCCTCACTGTAATCCTGTCTGTCAGACCCCTGCTGAGAAGTGATCTCCACAGAACAAAAGTGTTGACAGATCATTAGGTGGCCAGTGCAAAAAGTGGAGGATTTCAGGATTTTTTTTCTTTCAATATAGTGACATGGAAAATGTTTTTTTTCTATTTTAACATAAAAAAGTAATCTAAACTATGCATCATTCTTCAATCACACATTCCATTTAATGGATATAGATTCAGAAGAAACTATTATTAGGGGACTTAAAGGGGTTTTCCAAGTTATATTTATTGATGACCTATCCTCAGGATAGGTCATCAATATCAGATCGGCGGGGGTCCAAAACCCTGCACCCCCGCCGATCAGCTGTTTGAAGAGGAGTCGAGCGCCGTACCAGCGCTGCCTCCTCTTCACTGTTTACATGCTGGCCGACACAGGGGTAGTGGTGAGTAGGTGTAATTACACCTAACCGCCCCATTCATTTCAATGGGAAGGCTCTATAGTATACACTTGTATGGAAGCGATTCTTCCCATTGAAATGAATGGGACGGTTAGGTGTAATTACACCTACTCACCACTACCCCTGTGTCGGCCAGCATGTAAACAGTGAAGAGGAGGCAGCGCTGGTACGGTGCGCGCCTCCTCTTCAAACAGCTGATCAGAGGGGGTGCTGGGTGTTGGGCCCCCGCCGATCTGATATTGATGACCTATCCTGAGGATAGGTCATCAATAAATATAACTTGGACAACCCCTTTAAAAACGGTTGTAACTATTGTGAATGGTCATCTGTATCCAAAAGCGTCCTTCAAAGACGTCTGATTGATATCAGCTAGTAACAGATTTATGAGTAAATTGTACCTTTATATCTGGATCAGACAACTGGTGCTTTAAAAGTTCAAAATCATCCTTGTTGCCCTAAAGGAAAAATAAAATGGTAGAATAACCGGAGTATGAGGCTTATTATAAATCACCGCAATGTAACAATCCCTGTAAAGATGGCAGCAGTAATGACCACATACAGATTGAGATCTTGGCGTGTCCACTGCTCCCGCAGCTTGTACTGCACGTGTGGTTACTTATGGTTCACCATAAGTAATGGGACTCTCTCACTGCCAGGACTGTTGGGGTCTCCGGCCACCAGACCAACACTTTTAAGAGTTGTAACTGGATAATGGATTTTGTCACCAATTGAAAACCCCCTTTTTATTTCCCAGCCTGACCTATAACAATATCATAGTGGTACCTGGGAATACTTTGACAGGACTTCGGTCACCGTTCCACCAAACCTGACTGATTTCCTTGGTGGGGAGTTCAGGAACTCGTTGCTTTCAGGCATCATGGCGTCTCTTCTGAAGACTGATAGGACCTGCTGTGGATGAAAAATAGGATTGTAATAACTTTACTAAGTCCAATATGTAGGTACAAGGTAGTCCCCCATACATCTGATGTACTATATACCGCCATATGGAGCAGTACTGTACATGATACTGAGGTCTGTAGGGTTCAGTATTATGGTGGATCATGCGGCAGTATTAACTGGTTACTTTCCAAGCAATTAGATAATATAACAATTATTGCCATGTTTAAAGGGGTTGTGACGTGACAAAATACTTACCCCAGTTCCATAGGATGGGGGCTGAGCATCTGATTGGCAGGGGGCTATAGACAGCAGAGTAAAAGTGCTCGGCTATCTCCAACCGTCCCACAGAATTGAAAAGAGCGTCAGCGGGGTTGTCCAGGATTACAGAAACATGACTGCTTCCTTTCTGTAACAGTGCCACCCTTGTTTATGGCTCATGTCTGGTACTACAACTCATCTTCACTGAAGTAAACGACCTGTTCTTAAAGGTGCTCCACATAAGGGAAGTCGTATAAAGCAATAGGGTACGTAATAAGATAGTAGGTGCACGTTTCTTATTCTGTGCTATAAACTGCTACCAGAATTTTTTTTTTAAATTAGCTTTAAGGGGTCCTCCGGGAGTTGAATATTGATCATCTATCCTCAGGATAGATCCTCAATATCTGATCAGTGGGGGTCTGACTCCCAGCATGCCCGCTCCCCAATTAACTGTTTAAAGGTGTATTCTGGTAAAGAGGACCTTTCACCACTCCTGACAGGCCTGTTTTAATAGCTCCATGCATTCCCCATGTAATAACAAGTCTGGAACATCTATTCTTATGTCTCTATGTTGTGCTATTCCTTTATTATTTGCACTAGAAGTTATGAATGAATTTCTATTAGCCTTCAGTAAGGGTACAGAGGGGAGGTGACCAGTTGGGGGGGTGTACCTGCACAGTCTGAACATGACAGCACTGATTGGCTAGAGTCAGACTGTGCAGATACACACCACCAACTGGTCACCTCCCCTCTGTTCCTTTACTGAAGACAAATAGTAATTCATTCATAACTTCTAGTGCAAATAATAAAGGAATGGCACAACATAGAGACATAAGAATAGATGTTCCAGAATTGTTATTACATGGGGAATGCCTGAAGCTATTAAAACAGGCATGTCAGGAGCGGTGAAAGGTCCTCTTTAAGTTGACCTCTATCCACAGGATAGGGGAAAATTATTACAGTACCAGCGGTGCGACCCCCACTGATCACGAGACCAGGGGTGCTGTACTCAGCTATCTCTAGAACTCCCACAGAAATTAATGGAGCGGCTGTGGGTAAGTGCGACCGGCCGAAATGTTCATTTCAGGGAGGCTGCAGGGGGTACGAGGTCCCCATTCTCGTGATTGGTGGGGGTCCCAGCAGTAGGACCCCGACCGGTCTAATAGATATCCCCTATTCATCTAATTGGAGTACCCTTTAAAGAGGCTGCGTTGCTCTGGCAAGCACTGTGGCCTCCTCACAGCTTATCAAGCACAGTGCCGTACATTGTATAGCGGTTGTACTTGGTAATGCTGCTCAGGTCCATTCACCTGCATGGGACTGAGCTGCGCCTAGGCCACGTGACATCACTAGCCTAGGAAAAAGTCCCGAAGCCGAAAGTCGGACTCCCACCAGTCAGATATGGGTGACCTATCCTGAGGATAAGTCATGGATACTTCACTTCTGGAAAACCTCTTTAACAGATGAGAAAAAGGGGCTCGGACAGAGCAAAACAAAAATCCAGCAGCAAGTCACACAACTCTGCTACTTAACTGGTGCTATAGTACTTTAGGGTTAAAGGGGCACTGAGCTCTCAAAAAAAACTTTTGATATGTCATAGCAATATACCAAAGGTTTTGATTGGTGCAGGACTGAGTGCTGAGACCCCCACCGATCACTAGAATGAGGAGAGAGAAGTGCTAACATATCGTGCACTGTCTTGGCTGCAGGAGGTGTACTCCATAGAAAGTCTATGAGGCCGTCTAGATTATGTGTCGCTATAACTTTCTTTTGAAAGCTCAGTGACCCTTTAGGGAACAACCGCACCGTGGCCATGCACAGTTTAGTCGGTCTGTGTTGTTTATGGCTGTAAACAAAGGGGTTGTGGACCTTTGGGCTTTTTTTTTGGGGCAAACACCCCCTCTTAGGCAGATCTGAGGAATACTTGCCTGCTTACTTCTCCTTCTCTACCCAACTGTGGCTGTTCCGCTGGGCTCCCAGGATGTCACCTTCCATTTAGACGCTGCTGCAGCCAATCACTGACTGCAGCAGTGACGTATTCCCTTTGCATCATGTGACCATCTGATATGCTGCAAGGGGAGCAGGTCACTGCTGTGGCCAGCGATTGGCCGCAGCAGCGTCAAAATGGAAGTTGACACCCTGGGAGGACAGCGGAGGCCGGGAAGAGAAGGAGCGGGCAGCCAGCGCCGGGAAATAGGTAAATCCGCTTCCCTTTGCAGGTCTGCCCAAAGTTCCCCTGAAACACAAGTGATAATTATTGCACATTTATTGAAATGCAAATTGTGCAAGGGCAGGGGGCCGCTCAAATCACATCCACCTACACCCTGCTGCTAAAGCCATGGTCTACACATGACCGCTCTAGGACGGGACACTTCTCCAAGCATCGAGCAGCTACACTGCTCCTCATCAGCCTCCTCCGCAGGGTGACAGTTGCCCCTGGCAGATGTGCTGCACCAAAGATGAACTCAAAACTACTTCTGCCAGCACGTACAGTACCTTCCTATGGTTGTCCTCCACTACAGGTAAGTAAGTGGCTGCTTGTGCAGGACTCCGAAGTTTCTATTAGTCCTTACAACAGTGAGGAGCACCGCAAGGCGATTTATACTGACTGCTAAAAGGTGGGGTACAGACACGTACCCACAGAACTGCACCACAATAAGGCCTAATGCCTACGACCGTATGTATTTTGAGGTAAAAAACGGATCCGCACAAAATTCGGATCACCTCCGTGTGCATTCCGCATTTTGCAGAGCGGAACAGCTGGCCCCTAATAGAATAGTCCTATCATTATCCGTAATGCAGACAATAATAGGACATGTTCTATCATTTTGCGGAACGGACATACAGACACAGAGTTCACATGGAGTAACTTCCGTTTTTTTTTCCTGCGGACCCATTGAAATGAACAGTTCCGTATACGGTCCGCAAAAAACGTAACGGACACGGAAAGAAAATACAGTCATGTGCATGAGTCCTAAGGCAGAGGACAGCATCGCTTAATGGGGCCCTCCACTTCAGACATTTATAACCTTACAATGGGTAATACAATATATATCTTATCCGTGGAGGCCCATATTCACGTCGCAGTTCCAGCATTGCCCATAGACCTCAATGGAGAGCAACCGTCCAGGCTCTGCTACATATATTCCGGACACTGGGTACAGGAGCCTCAGTTCTGGACACTAACAGATATTTATTGCTTATACCATAACTCCGTTATGGACTGCCCCTTTAACTCCCGTTTATATAAGTTAGAGAGGAGTGGTGCTATCACTGATTAACCCCTTCCTCACCCAGACAATCAATAACCATATGACCACCCCCTTCTTAAATATCATGTGTTATTACTATAGGAAGACGGCACCTCTCCTACCTGTAAGTGACTGGAGCACACGGAGATCGCCCACAGACAGCTCAACGTGCTTCACTTTCCACACGCAGGGAGAAAAGCCACACCGGAAGTGCATCACGCCGAACAGGAAGTGGGGCGCCGCTCTCGGCAGGGCGAGGCGGCCATGTTGGGTGTACCGCTCCAGCGTTCAGATATGGGAGAAATCGTAGATTCTGCTCAGTTTCTACAATAGAGTGAGGGTCTTGACTGGAATTTAGTAGAGCTTTTAGAATAATACTCAGTTTGGATTATTTGGTCAATAATTATACCTGTATGTATAATTGCTTAAATAGCAATTCCATCATAAAAAGTTAGAATAGACATCTTTAAGCAGTGGGGCTACAGGGAATTTACTCCAGAACATAGGTTTTTACTAGAATGCCACTGGTTATGGTGTTTGTGGCACTAGGGGAGGTGTTGAGTGATAGTGGTTTCTGTACAGCGCTGCAGAATGTGTTTCTGCTAAATAAATGAATTGAATAGTATTAGATGGTCGTCTGTGTTATTACACTGTGTGTGTGGCAATGCAGGAGTAAAGGGGTTGTCCCAGGAAAAATATTCTACAGTTTTCAAACCAGCACCTGGATCTGAATACTTTTGTAACTGCATGTAATTAAAAATTTAGCATAGTCACTGAGTTATTCAATAAAATGTATCTGTATAGCGCCACCTGCTGTTTGTTCTTTTCCTTATTTCTTTGTCCTGCTCACTGAGAAGGCTGCACATGCTCAGTTTCATCCTTCAACTGCCTCCTGATCTGTAATAGGAAGAGCATGGGCACCCCCCTTTACCTGCAGCAGAAAGGACACTCTCCTTGAGCTGCCAGCTTGATATAAATCTAGCAGAGCAATGAATGTGGAGATCTCTGGGTCCATGTGAGTTACAGGGCTGGTTCTAGCTTTATTAGAAAGAGCTGGACATGTACTATATATCCACACCCTTTCTCATGCAAAGCATGAAAATTGCACATAGGTAAAACACTGCAGCATTAAAGTGCGACCCCTTGGTGCAGCTGGACCCATGCTGCCAAGCCACGCTCACGGCACCCAACGACTGGACGCTCAACCTCACTGAGGTTTTAGAATGTTTGCAGAAAATTGAGATACATGAAATACACTATTTACATGTGCATTGTGTCTTCCTGTCCGTCCATCAGACGTCCCTTGGATCAGTCATATGGATCTGCTACACAGGAGCAGACTGGCCATAGACCCTGCAGGGAATTGTCCTGGTGGCTTGATGCCCACAGGGTCACCTGAGCCGACCTCACTATCACTGGCTGGGTACATATTACTGGGGTCACTATTAGAGGAATATTATAAGAGGAGGTTCAGGCAGCATCTTGAAGGTAGGGCTGGCTTGGTGCTGTGGCCCACATCTTACCTGCTAAGCCCTTCATATCTTAGAGACAACTGGAGGAGAAGGGCGGAATGTGGCAGCTATTGATGGCCACCACAGAGGGATAAGCTTCTGGGGTTTTATTTTGTTCTGCACTGTGGTATTACTGGCCCTGCAAACTTGTATTGGCCTAATACTTGTGTTGCCCCACCTTCTGTCAATTTGGTCCCATCTACAACATTGGGGCTACTTTTAAGGTTTTTCCAGGGCTACTTTAAGTTCCCAGTCCGCCCCTGCTGCTACACCACCATGTTTGTATTCAACAGAAGCCAACTCTGCTGTGTAAAAGAAGCAATGAGCCAGATATGAATGGAGAATGGACACATTTTATTGGCTTGGAAATAAGAACAGCATTTACAGAGAAAACCCCAAGTGGAACATCTGAGGAGCACTTTTATATTTTATGTAGGAAGACCCTAATCCTGCGCAGCCATTGTTCTCAATAGTCCTTTACGCCTGATAGATTGGGTGATGATTGGTAACCACACAAGCCCAGTGACCAAAAATATTAATCCAATGGAAAGGAAGACTGGTCCTAGGGCATACGGCACGTCCAGGTATTTGGTGAAGTAGAAGGTGGTATAAAGGATTCCTACTAGGAAAACGATTCCCCCGAAGACGAGCAGAGTGATGGGCTTGTGGTAATAGGACCATTTACTCTTCTCTGTGACAGCAGGTCCCATGAAAGTTCCTCGTGGTATGACTCTCAAGCCCTCGGTGTTCTCCTCCGCCAAAGGCTGTTCTGCAGGACTGGTAGCCGGAGACATGCTGTCATAGGGAGAAAATAATTAGCAGAATGATGGATAAGTAATGTATCATGGATAACTCTAGATCAACCTAATTTCACCAGTTTTCAGTTATCTGTTAATATACAGTGATCCCTCAAGATACAATGGCCTCAGGATACAATATTTCAACATACAATGGTCCTTTCTGACCCATCGTAAGTTGAAACCAGACTCAACATACAATGTCTCAGACTCAAATCCAACCAATCAAGGCCATGTCTCTGGTAAAATCGCTGGATTAGTTACTAGTTAGCAGCTATTCCTGACTGTTATGTGTGAGGACTTGTTTTATCTGTCTTAGTTATCTGCTTATATTTCTTAAATCTTCATTTTCTCTTATCTTGGATGACATTTTGGGGCTTTGGAACCGATTACTCAAGTTACAATGGTTTCAACATACAATGGTCGTCCTGGAACCAATTAATATTGTATCTTGAGGGACCACTGTACGTTGCCCTGTTCTCCAAATAGTAAAATCTATTGTCCATGTATAGTCAGGCAAAATATTAAAGCAAATGACCTATTGTTTAAATCATGTTTTTATGCTAGACATATTTTTAAAGAATTTTTGAAATCCTAGGCCTAATAATAGGCGCCACATCTTGGTCTGTGCAGATCACTTTACTGCAGTTTTCACCTTATTATTACAGGTAGGATTAGGACGACAGATATCACCTCTATATATGGATAACCCAGGATCCACCATTCACATTAGGTGATATCAAAGCTTATCTCCTCTCTATCCACAGGTCATAGAGCATGCCTAGAAAACTCTCCCAGTTGTTTTAGACTTTAACATTTTTAATTGCTATTGTTGTTTCCTACTGACCCTGTAAAATCAAAATCTCTTAAAGATTGAAATGAAAACAAAGGAGTCCGCTCCTGTCCATTATGTCTATGGCCCATGGTGGCTGCTGTAAAGCATATCTCGAACGGTTGTTAAGAACAGGTCAGGCAAGATGGCCGCCCCCATAATCATGTTTATATGTCATCTGCTGCTGTAGGTCCACTGTGTTATATCCAGACCAAGCTCAGCGCAGTCGTCTACCAGGAAATATTAGAGCACTTCATGCTTCCCTCTGCCGACAAGCTTTTTGGAGATGAAATTTATATTTTCCAGCAGGATTTGGCACCTGTCCACACTGCCAAAAGTACTAATACCTGGTTTAATAACCAAAGTATCACTGGGTTCGTATCATGAACTCGCCTGACCTAAACCCCATAGAGAATCTATGGGGTATTATCAAGAGGAAGAGGAGAGACACCAGACCCAACAATGCAGACGAGCTGAAGGCTGCTATCAAAGCCACCTGGGCTTCCATAACACCTCTGCAGTGCCACAGGCTGATCCCCTCCATGCCACGCCGCATTGAACTGAATTACTGAAATTAATTAACTTTTTTTGATATTCTCATTTATTGAGATGCACTAGTAAGTATCTAAGTGTCTCCTGATTTTACAGAGAGGCAAAGCTGCTTTCTTCTTCCTGCTCTGCAGCTTGCTCTATCACGTCCTATTACAGAAGTATATTGCAGAAGGGAGGATATGGCACAGAGGCACCAAATGGGTGCATCGAGGTACCCCCAAGTCCAGCGGTACACCTAACAATGCTGTGTACATGGACACTAGTACTAATGCCATGGACTTCAAGGGAATGAGTGTAAATTATACTCCTCGTGGACTCAGAGCTCTGTATTAGATGAACAGGTTTGAAATCCTTCTCAATTCTATTCTATAAACCCTGTATCATATATTATGCAATGTAAAAGGATAGATGGATAGATAGATAGACAGATATGAGATAGATAGACAGATATGAGATAGATAGATATGAGATAGATAGACAGATAGATATTCGATAGAGAGAGAGATAGATATAGATATTAGATAGACAGATATAGATAGATATGAGATAGATAGATAGATAGATAGATAGATATGAAAAAGATAATTAGATAGATGATAGGCAGATAGAATAGGTAGATTACATAGACAGACAAAGATAGATTAGATAAATTGATTATCTAGATGATGGACAGATCGATCCCTACATGCAAAACAAACAACTTGGTTAGGTAAACATTCAGACTACGCTCTGCATAAAAATAATATTTTCTGCACCCTGTAGCTTCTTTTCTATCACATTACCTTATCTGTGAGACAGATCCGGCTCTTCCTGCAGCATTCCCTATAGACCCTGTTTTCCCAGGCAGCGATCACTGGGCTGGGGAAGGTTTACAGAAAGATATAACATATTTGTATATTTTCCAGCCGGGTAGGAGTGTCCTGGAGGATGATGGGTCTGTAGTAATCCAACACCTTTCCCTCAGGTACTGGCTTTTATACAAATGTGTATTGTCAGACGTCCTGTACCTGGCCTGGTGGACAGCGTGACAGCGCGGAAGATAAAATATGTTTCAGCAACTAATCATGGATTTGTGAAAATGTTATAATTCTTATTACATTTCTGGTATTATACTATATTATACTATATTATTACTACATATTATATTATTATAATCCTAATTTTAAATCTATACAAACAGCATGCTCAGTTACAGTCCTGTTCATTTGCTGCCAGAATAACCTGATTCAGGTGAACAGAACTGATTTTTAGTGATAGAAATTTCTACAAGTTATTATTATTATTTATTTGAAAGCTCTATTAATTCCCTGGCGCTGTACATGAAGAGGGGTTCACACATACACAATATAAAACTACAGGAAACTATTAGACTTGTACAGAGGGGGAGGGGACCCTGCCTGCAAGAGCTGACAATCTACAAATCTGCTGCTTGTGAATTCACACATAAATAATCCGTATGTCACATTACAGAAAATAGTCTGATGTCATCGTCGGTTTCATCTTAAAGGCTGTGAACACCTTCGGGGCAATTTTTTAAAAATTATTAAATTCTACTCATTATGGTCTACAAATTCTACGGTCTTTATTAAAAATGTCCATCCCTTTTCTCTGTAGACATGTCAGTCTTTGTATATTTGTAGACTAGCAGGCTTTCTGTTCATAAAGAATCCCCCTTTGGATAGAAGCCCTGACAGCGCAGGTAGAGGTCATATCTTCGAACTCCTGGCAGCTCATACACATTCATTTAAGCCAGTTTGATAAGAATTTAGCTATAATGAGTGTTTATAAGCTGTCAGCAGTTCAGAGATAAGAGCTACACATGAGCAGTCATCTGATAAGACTCAGCGTAAGGGCTCATGCATTTTGTTTCCATGTCCGTTACGTTTTTTTTGGGGCCAGTATGCGGAACCATTTACTTTAATGGAGCTGCAAAAAAAAAATAAAAAATTAACACGTGCATTCAGTTTTCGTATGTCTGTTCCTCAAAAAAATAGAACGTGCTATTATTGTCCATATTACGGACAAGGATAGGACTGTTCTATTAGGGACCAGCTGTTCCATTCTGAAAATGCGGAATGCATGTGGCCAGTAACTGTGTTTAGGGGATCCGCAATTTACGGATGCAAAACATTTGGTTGTGTGCATGAGCCCTAAACAGAAAGTTGCATTCTGCAAACAGACTGAAATTTAACCCGTTTCACAAAAAAACTACTGAAAATTTATAAAGATCAACTGAAGAAAAAAAAAAAAGATTTTTATCCCAAAATGAGTAAAATGCAATCATAAAAAAATTTGGCCCCAAGGTGTTCATAGCCTTTAAAGATGAAAATGGTGTCACAATGATCGGTGGTTTTGGCAGCTTAAGGGCTCATGCACACAGTCAGTGCCGGCCCGTGGCCATGTGCAGCCCGCATCATGGATCGCGGACCCATTCACTTCAATAGATCCGCAATCACGGAGATGCGGAATGGAGGCACAGATTGGAACACCACAGAAGCACTACGGTGTGCTTCCGTGGTGTTTCTGGCCGTGTCTCCACACCACAAAAAAGTAGTGCATGCACTACTTTTTTGCAGTGCGGACCATCGGATGCGGATTGTGGACCCCATTCAAGTGAATGGGTCCGCGATCCGAATGCGGCGGCCCCACAGTCAGTGCCCATGCATTGTGGCCTGCAAATTGCGGTCAACAGCACGGACGCTGACAGCATACTTTCGTGTGCATGAGCCCTACGTGTCAGCATCAACATATTGACAGGAAAAAGTAGCGGGAGACTGAATTAGTTGTTGAAAAGTAACTTCTAATAGTCTGGAATTTCTGATAATCTGGCATGCTGGAGGATTACTGTATATATTCTTAAAGGATTTTTTTTTAATTTAAAGGGATGTCCCATGAAAACTATTCTACATTTCAAACCAGCACCTGGATCTGAATACTTTTGTAATTGCATGTAATTAAATATTCAGTATAGCCACTGAGTTATTCAGTAAAATGGATCTGTATAGTGCCACCTGCTGTTTGCTTTCTTTATTTCTTTGTCTGACTTACTGAGATGGCCGCACATGCTCAGTTTCATCCTTCCACTGCCTCCTGAGCTGTGATAGGTGGAGCATGGACAGGCCCCCTGCTGCAGCAGAAAAGACACTCCCCTTGAGTTGTCAGCTTGATATAAATCTAGCAGAGCAATGAATGTGGAGATCTCCGGATCCATGTGAGGTACAGGGCTGGTTCTAGCTTTGTTAGAAAGAGATTGTCATGTACTATATGATGTCTGATTTTCATTTTTTACATTAATTATGGGATAACCCCTTTAATATTACCAACCAACTCCACAGAACATATACACCGCCAGCCCCTTTGATGTCAAAATTGTCAAGGGAGCCATGCTCACAACCCCTCCCCCATCTATCACCTCTCATAGTAACATGCTTTTAAGGGCTAGTTCACATGGTGGATTTTGCATAGGCAAAATCAGTTGTGTATTCCATGGCTGAAAATGCTGCGGCGTCTGCCACGGTTTTACAATTTGAATCCTGCAGACCCACTTACTGTTACGGCTCATGCACACAACCGTATGTATTTTGCAATCCACAAAACACGGATCCACAAAAAAAAAAAATCAGATGACATCCGTGTTGCATCCGTTTTTTTTTTATGAATCCATTGTAACAATGCCTGTCCTTGTCCGCAAAATGGACAAGAATAGGACATGCTGTATTTTTTGGAGGGAGATGGAATGCACAGGGAGACATTTCCGTTTTTTTCAAGCACCATTGAAATGAATGGTTCCGCATACGGACCTGTAAAAAAACGGAAGAAAAATACATTTGTGTGCATGAGCTCTTAAATGGAGCTAAACTACGAGTGGTCACATGAAGTGCAGCACGGCCTTTCATTGAAAACAATGGAAAGCAGATTCTTTGGTACGCCATCCACGCCAAATTCTGCTGGCAAAAAACAGGGCCTTGAAATGTCAGCTGGAGATAGTCTTCTCCCTGGGGAAAGTACATTTTGTCACAAAAGAGGGCGAATGTAAAGACTCGCGCCCCAGCCTACTGTAAGTAGTTCTCCGATGTGAATGATACCTACTGAACCCGCAGCCACACACTGGATAGCAGCACAGCAGCTGCTTCTCTGTATTTGCTTGTCATGAATCCATAGGACAGCTGGGTAAATACAGTGACACGGAATCGTCCGCCATCCAGCAGGATAACAAGGGGAAAGGATTTCAATAGAGGGTGCTCCATTGTACTTTTTGTACTTCTCCTGTGTCATAGGGGATCCTCAGCCCAGTTTGTAGTTTTAAAAATATAGATCATTTATCACCAGGCATCCTGCCGTTGCATAAAGTTTGCATGCCAAATTATGTGTATTGCAGATGACACTGGGATGGGCCAGACTACTGTACTACCAGGATTAACCAACTAGATGGGCTGTCATGTCTGAGGTCAGCAGAAACTGGTGACAGAGACCCTGAGCAAAACACTGGCTCACTTACAGGGTTTATCCCAACCTGTAAACCTCCCCCCTTCCACAATGCCTGGGCCCCTCATACAGAGAATGCTTACCTGGTCCCCGACGCCTGTGTCCTTCCGGTTCCCTCCACGGCCGTCGATGCATCTACCCGGTGTGCATCCGGCGATGGGGGGTGCAGCCAATAGCAGGCAGCGTCGCTGACCTGCTCCCCTTGCATCATGGGTGACGTCATATGTGACACAAGGGTGCAGGTCACCGTCGTGGCCTGCTGTTGGCTGCACCACGCCGTCGCCGGATGTTGTGATCTGCATGACAGGGAGCTTCGGCGACGGCCGTGGAGTGGTCCGGAAGGACACAGGCGTTGGGGAACAGGTACGTATTCTCTGTATAAAGGGCCTAGGCATTGGGGGGGGGGGGGGTTTACAGGTTTGGATAACCCCTTTAACTTGAATGGAGGGGCGGATCAAGGCACTTACTAATGTATTGTGATTATCCATATTGCTTCCTTTGCTGGTTGGATTCATTTTTCCATCACATTATGAAAAATGGTCGTGCTTGCACAATATAGGAAAAAGCACTAGCCTATGTGAGCTCCCATGGTCCTGGCCACTAGAGAGGCTGACGCTTTCTCCTATAGTGTGCAAGCACGACCAACACTGATGGACTGCAGGGTGGTCTGTAACCATGGAAACGAGTAGTGTATAATGTGATGGAAAAATGAATCCAGCCAGCAAAGGAACCAATATGGACAATACATTAGTAACTGCCTTGTATTAACTTTCTCTACATGACAAATGCCACTTACTGAAGTGAGACAACCCTTTTAAAATGAACCATTGTTTCAAGACAAAAAAAATACCAATAACAGAGGAACAAACAGTACACTTACATGGTGCTCTACTTTTCATCTTTTTAGTTGTAGATCTGTTAATTTTCGGGCTCCTCTTTTGCCATTTAAGACTGCCACACACACTATATCTCAGTCTGTCTGATACACTCGGTGCATCAGAAGTCCAAGACACTTCATACTTGTCTTGAATTGACCAGCAGTGTTCACGTGATCAGTATTGGCCAATCCAAGGATGGCAGGAAGTGTCTTGGACTACCAAATATACACTATGCGGTGCGGCTATCTTGGATGAAAGAAGAGGAGCCTGGGAAATTGACGGATTTGTAGCTAAAAAGGAGGTCACCATGTGTTGTGTTTGATCACCTGTTTTTCTTGAAAAACGCATCAAAACACATCACACCCGCGCTGAAAAAACTGACTGCGATTGTGTGTGGATTTTCCGGAACGCACCCTGAACGCATCCGTACTGAATCCATGACACTCGTGTGAAAGAGGCCTAATACAGTGTGGGCTCAGCATGCATGTGGAACCTGCATTCCCTGAATTCAATGGAGGCCGGTACGGCACCAGCAGATATAGTATTTAGTGTAGATTCCTATCCTAAAGAGATTGCCTTGTCGTTGGCAGATTTTGTACAAAATGTATTTGCCAAGAATCTTACATTTATTATGTAGCATTAGTACATTTTCTATAGCGAGTATGGTACAATTGTAGTTTTATTATTTGTGTTTGGAGAGAGCTGTTGCATTGTGTTTGATTTTGTGCTTTCAGCCATGGCAATGTGCACTGGGATGAGCTGACTAACCTCCATTTTTTCTTTTCAGCCCTATAGTGACACATAGCATCTATAGTAGTATGTAGCATCCAATATGTAGGAGGAGGAGTTCTATTTTACCATGTTACCAGGCGGGGTAACGGCTCATACATAGGCTGTGCCTACTCTTATAACTGTATATAAGTAATATGATGTCTGTACAGATGAGTACTTGTGATGTCATATTGCATAATGGTGTTATGATTGTTCAGTAACATGCAGTCCTGAAGGTCTGAGCTACTGGATAGTTATTGGGAACAGTCAGCCTCATGATGTCATAACCTTACCAATCCACTGGCACTTCTTCTTGTATAGTCCATGTCTAATCCGCCCATGGCGTTAGGGAACTTACTGAACACTGACTTATCTTTACCGTCAATGGATCTTTGTGTGTGTGTGTATATATATATATATATATATATATATATATATATATATATAAAGCCATACATTGAGCTCCCCCTAGTGGTGGCTAAAGGCAGTCAGTCTTGTATCATTTACCTGTATAACGATGTAGATGGTATGGAGCTATGCATCACAAAAACAGTTCTGGTTTCTATAAAGATATGACTTGAAAGTGGAATTTTCAACAGATCCGACTTTCCAAAAAGCCTTGGGATTGACTTGAAGGGAATATAGCCAGGCCAGATATCCATCAGTAGACAGCTGTTTCGGGTGCCTGCCCCTCAGCAGTACAGAGTAGCATTCTGGCTGGCTAAGGTGTGGTGAATCTGCAGTGTGTAATGTACAGTATGCAGATTTTGTGTGTGAACTTACCCACACAATAATTAAGTGATGCCTACAACAAAGTAACGTTTAGTGCAAAGCTAATGTGTACAATGGCAAAACCAAGTGACCAGATGCCATTGCTGCAATTAACATGGGCAACTAGAGGCTACTATGTTGTGAATTATGGGACACGGAGTATAAAACCTCAACGTTGTAAAAAATGTGTTGTGTGGGAAGGAGTTGACTGATCATGCTTACAACAAGGATATATTGGCAGGAGACACACTTTCTACTACACAGAGGAGGTCCAGTGCATCTTTTTGGGGGAGAACACTTAATGGCTAAGAGCCAGAGGGAAATCAGCAAGGCTCATCCCTTTAACTAGGCCCTTCCCTCTCTATCAGTAATAAACATCGATGCCTCTGGCCCACACCCCAACCTCCTCATGTACCCTCAACTCAATTTCTCTCTCCACTGGAGATTCGGCTTACTGGTGGAGCATGCACTGTTGAATATGTCATGATATTAATCTGAAGAAATTTTGAGGATGCCATGATATTAATGTGAAGCCATTACAATATGGTGCTGGCATCGAGATGTTTACATACCAAAAAGCTTGTAAAATAATGCACTATGCGCGGATGCCAAGCTTTTCTTGTCTCTCTATTTTAGCCAATGGCTAATAATGGCATGAGCCTCAGTAGAGGAACGCCCTGTTTGATATCAAAACTGCTTAACTTCCTGTAATAAATGAGTTCTGCTTTGATACTAAATTAGTGTCAGTGTGGTCCTTCCGTGCACGATAAACAGCTTGTAATTTGGAGCAGCCAATCAATAAGATAGCACGGCTTGTGTGCATCCAAAAGAGCACCAATGTCGTCGGTTCACGTGTGTAAATGTGCGGCTGACATATCGGGACCAGATCCAGCAACCTCTGGGACTCCTGCACACTTGTTCGGCTGTTCTCAGAACTCCCATAAAAGTGATTGGAGCATGTTGAGAGTTGTAGTTTTACAACATTTGGAGTGATGGAAGTTGCTGACCCTGTGCTTTGGGTTTTGCATGACATATCCATAATCCCCTGAGACATGTCCTATTCATTTGTCCAGCATTTCTCCTTCCTGTATAATAACTGCAGACGCTGCACTGAGCTATGATCGCTGCAGTCAGTGTCTTCCCTATGTACTTTATTGTAATGGGCAGATGAAGATCAATGATCAAGTTTGTAAATACTTATCCGGGTTAAAGAGCATATATTTATCTGAGTAGTATAATCTGCACGTTCACAGCAGTACTTTTCTCTGCCCCACACTTATGCTATACTGTAAAAGACCAGCAGCCATGATTACCCATAGCAGGAATGCCTAACCTGCGGCGCTCCAGCTGTTACAAAACTACAACTTCCATCATGCCCGGACAGTCTACAGCTATCAGGGCATGCTGAGAGTTGTAGCTTTGCAACAGCTGGAGGGCCGCAGGTTGGGCATCCCTGACCCATAGCAATGCAGTAAATGGTGCTGTGTTATACCAGAACCATCAGGTGACCCCTACCTATTTTTTTATTTTTATATAACCGGGTATGTTACCTCCTTCCTGAACCATAATATGGCGTTTGTTTTTGACTTTTGTTACAACAGCACTGCTCAGCCAAAGTGTGGTCACCTCTTTTTGAGGGCCCCATGACTGTGCACGAGTAAGGCTACTTTCACTTTCCGTCATCGAGATCTGTTATGGGATCTCAATAGCGGGGGAAAATGCTTCCATTCTGTCCCTATTCATTGCCAATGGGGACAAAACTGAACTGAATGAAACGGATGCAACAGAATGCCTTCTAAGCGGCTATCTTGAAATAAATCCAACAGAACAACTGTGCAATGAATGGGGAGATCTCTGGAGTCCTCCAGCCGCCATGTTGCCAGCTCTGTTCTCTATATAGCAGCAGAGACCTGCACCTATCAGGCAATGGGGGATAGCAATATGCCCCCATTGTCTCAGAGAAAATACCCCTTTAAAGGGAACCTGTCACCTCCGAAACAGCCCCTGAACTAGAGTAAGCGGTGTATAGTGTAATATGTAATTTTTATCTTCATACTAAATTCCATTCTGACGCTGTGCTCCCACAAACCAGCAGTAAAATACATGGAGAGGACTCCTCTTTGAGTCCTCTCCATTATATGAGTGAGCACCGGAGTCCACTGAGTGCATTTTACTGCTGGTTTGTGGGAGCACAGCGTCAGAATGGAAGTGAGTATGAAGATAAAACTTACATATTCGGATTCAGCATCACTTACACTATACATCTCTTACTCTAGTTCAGGGGGTGTTTTGGAGGTGACAGGTTCCCTTTAAGCATTGGAAATGCCCATCCACGCAGAACTGGTTGGCCCAAATAGTGAAGAACCAATGCAGAAGGATGTCAGGCAGTAAAGAGAAGGCTCTGATACTGGGTTTACCGTACATACATGAGGGGCCAATTCCCTTCTTATAATTGATTTTTATGGATAAAACAGTATAGACAGAACATATAAACTTGTAGAAGGAATGCTCATTAAGAAAGATACGGAAATATTTAATTAGGATAAACCTGACCATTACATATCTCTAGCATCATACAGACGGTGGGGTCTTCATTTTCCTTTTCTGCTTCGGTTTTGGGGTCTGAGGGGCTTTTCTGGCAGATTTTGTGAGTTTCACAGCAGATTTTGTGGGTGTTTTTTTAGGAGTCTTTGTAAGAATGCTGCGCTTGGGTGGAGTCTCCTGCTCTTCAGGCTCCTTGCTCTCTTCCTTGGACGGCAGCTCCTTTTTGTGTTTGCTTGGGGTCTTTTTAACACCACTGGGCTTTGCTGGAGTCTTCTGCTCTTCAGGCTCCTTGCTCTCTTTAGACAGCAGCTCTTTTTTGTGTTTGCTTGGGGTCTTTTTAAGAACGCTGGCCTTGGCTGGAGTCTCCTGCTCCTTGATCTCTTCCTCAGATGGCAGCGCTTTTTTTAGCGTACGTGGGGTCTTTTTAAGAACACTGACCTTGGCTGGAGTCTCCTGCTCCTTGATCTCTTCCTCAGATGGCAGCCCTTTTTTCAGCGTACGTGGGGTCTTTTTAAGAACGCTGGCCTTGGCTGGAGTCTCCTGCTCTTCTCTCTTTTCCTTAGATGGCAGCGCTTTTTTGAGCGTACGTGGGGTCTTTTTAAGAACACTGGCCTTGGCTGTAGTCTCCTGCTCTTCTCTCTTTTCCTTAGATGGCAGCGCTTTTTTGAGCGTACGTGGGGTCTTTTTAAGAACGCTGGCCTTGGCTGGAGTCTCCTGCTCTTCAGACGGCATTTCTTTTTTGTGCTTGCTTGGGGTCTTAAAGTCTTCACTTTCATTTATCTTGCGCTTCTTAAGGGTAGATTTTTTTGTAGATGACGCTTGCACATTCTCCGCAGACACTTTGCTTTTTTCTTCCACTTTGGATTTTTCTAGAGAATCTGTTTTCTATAAAAGAATCACATACATATAGTAATTAACAGTAAGGCCTTCTCTACTTATACACCTAACAAGTAACAAGCAAGCTGCTTAAAGGGGCTTGTCTCAATATTAGAACTGATCACCTATCCATAGTATGATCACAAAGGGTCCTACCACTGGGACCCTGTATAGCAAGGTATTTTAGTGGTTCTTTCCCCTTTACTTCCTTGTAATGTAGTTGGTTAGTCGTACCTGGTAGTACCTATCCACATTCCTGAAGGCTTAAGTAACTATACATGAGTACTGCATACCGAAGACCTTTGGGAAGGGCCAGGAGACTAGAAAACATCTAGCCATGTAACAAAGAGCTTAGCTCCACTGAGTGAGGACATCATCTGAGTAAGATGTGTCTTGCTACCACTAACTCTCTTTGTATCATATGGACTACAAACCTCATTTGGATCTTCCATCTCCTTTAGTATGACTATAGTGAGGCTTAGTAATTCCAAGCCTGGTTCTGATTCTATATAGGACATTCTCCTATGTCACTTACCCCTGATGAAGCTGTCATAGCAGGGATACGCTTAGGGATTATTTCACAGCGTATTATTACAGCACTATTAGTGTGAGGCTTCATTTTAATTATTTTTTTTTGTGTCTAAACATTGTATCATTCATTTTTTTTACAGGTCTACATATATTTGAGATAGTCTTTTGTCATTGACGTCACATTATAACGGGTTTTCTTGGCATATTTTGCACTAGGCACTTTGTTATTACTGGCACTTTAGATTCTGATTTTGTCATTCTGACTCACATGCTGATTTTGCCTCGTCATGGACGGTGGTTTTTGGGGTTGTTATTTATCAAATGGCCCTCCTCATGAATGTTGTGTATTTTAAGTGTTTTCAACTTGTTAGCCTTTGTCTCTGTTGGTATTTTAATTATTGCTTGCCGGGTGTGCTCCTTCTTTACGTGTGCACTGCGGTTTGCATACATATTGCTATCTAAAAGAACACTATGTAGTCTGCACATTATGCAGCCCGGGACACTAATGGGAAATCACCATCTAATAGGGTCTGCAAGAACAAGATATTTTTGACAGAGACGAGTACTACTCTTTGCATCAATAATACTGGAAACTACTACAGACCCCACAGACACAAACATGACACTTCTAACTCTCCAACACTTCTCTACGATACAATAAGACGAGGGTCTTTAGTTACAGGGAGGTTCTGTTAGTACGATTCATTTTTACAAACTTAGAAATGCTAGACCTGCACCTTTCTATAGAACTGAGCTCCCAAAGAGAACAAGAGCACACCGCGCCCTCCATTAATTTATAAGGAAATCAAGTGCTGGCACAGCTATCTCCGAAAGCTCCATAGAAGCGAGTGGAGCGTCAGCCGTGCTTGCATGGGCAAGCTCGCCATTAATTTCTATTTGACTTCCCAGTGCTCTGGCTCGGCTCTTTTCGGCACTCCCAGAGAAATTGAGGGAAACTGCACGTGTAGCACGCTCTCCTTCATTTTGGGAGCGTGGTTCTAGAGACAAGTGCGGGTCGCATAGGTGGGACCTACACCTATCTGACACTGTGAGGCGAGACAACCCCTTTAAGTGACCCAGGGATAGGTCACCATTGTAAGAGATGTTGTGCGTATTGACAGGACTTGCCTTTTTCTTCCTCTTCGTTGCACTGATGGGCTCCTGAATAGGAACCAGTTGTGGTATTTCTTCCTCCGCATCATCTGCTTCAATCGGCGCTTTGTGAGGAGTGGCTGCATCGCTCTTCCCATCTGCTAGCTCTTCCCCAGTTTTCTTAGAGCTTGGGGTTTCTGGTTTGTCCTCTTTGGCAGACTTTTTGCTACTCTTCTTCGTTTTAACTTGCTGTAATGGAGAAGACATGTTACTTTTGCAACAGAATGAGGGAGACATCTTGTGCTTTATACGCCACATAGAAAAAAAAAACAAAAAGGTGGGTGTAGGGGAGGGAGATCTCCCAATTATTATTGCAGCCACGCTCATTATAATGTGCTGCTATGTCAGCCTAATGGACACGTGTGGTGCATCTACCATTGGTTGAAGAATACTGGAATGTGGTCATTAGTCCAAGCCAAGAAGACAAACGCGGTGTTACAAAAGGGAATCAACTGAATGCCTTAAACAGATTATTCCCACATTTAAGGAAGCTTTCATTCAAGGGCTTCTTCCAAGGATAGTCACCCACCCAATCCTACAAAGTGTGGCGAGGTGCAACTGGACTCAGGGTGCTAAAGTTGCTGAGGCAACCGACTGATGTATGGTGCACAGGTCTCATTATAATAGGACTAATGCTAAATAATGGCAGGGTGTCGTACCACTGCCCCCCTCTGCACTAAATGTCAGATCAGCTTGGACAACCCCTACAAAAAAATAAAAAATGTCAGCACATGGCAGAGATTCAGCACTTACTTCACCCTTCACCAAACGTAATTCTTTTAGACTGTCAAAGGAGGAGTTGTAGATCGGCAGAGCCACGGACGACTGGGTTTTCAGGTGAAGAACTTTGACATTCTTCCATTTCTGAAAAGACAAAAGGAAAACGCTGTTTGTTGTCACTGATAATGACAATAAAAAAAAGAAAGATTATGGAAACGATATATACAAAGTCTAAACATTTGGTAACCTTTGAACCGAGTTTTCCATTAGCACATGCAATGCAGGGACCAAACTATCTAGAGATTTATTATATAGAGAGATTATATAAAAATATATATATATATATATATATATATATATATATATATATATATATATATATATATATATATATATATCACGAGGTCTGTAGAGTTGGGACTGGTCTAAAAAAAAAAAAAAAAAAAAAAAAGACTACATGCTAATGTGATGCACAACTGTGTGCGGGACACACCTACCATTGGCAACTTCTCAGCTAGGACTTCAGCAACTGCAAGTACATTTTCAACAATGTCTTCTGCCTTCATACCTGTGTGACCCACACGTATTGCACTGCAATAAAAAAAAAAAAAAAAAAAAAAAAAAAGTGATTTAATACCCATGTTCTTCACCTCTATGTAATAGAGACGAAGTGTCCACACTCACTAGCAGCATCCTCTGTTGGTAATGTGAAGTTGTGTTCCTTGGATATGGCGCTTCAATTCACTGGCGAGACTCTTGCTCTTTAGATTGACAGACAGCGGCTCTCTGCGTAAAGTAGGCACAGATAAAACAGAGGGAGAAAATTTTCAAAAATAGTGCGAGGGGAAAACTGGCTTAGTTGCCCATGGCAACCAATTTGTATTGATTAGTATTGAGCGAATTGAGCCTCGGATCAGAGATCCGAAGTCGATTCGCTGAACACAAACATTGATATTGAACTCTGAAAAATGAAAAGTGGAATCTGATTGGTTACTCCGGACTACTAAGTCAGTCAGTCTTTTGCAGCAGTTTGATAAATCTCCCCCTTAATCTTTTACAAGTCATCTGGAACATGCAAAATGACCATGAAAATGAAACTTCACAAAACACTATCACACAGGTTGCACCAGGCTCCGGAAAGCAAACCATATATTAACCAGAGCAGAGTGCAATGGCTTTAAAGGGAACCGGTCATCAACATTATGCTGACCATACTGAGGGCAGTATAAAGTAGTGGTAGATGCACTAATTTCAGCGGTGTGTCACTCATGAGCTAAAAGTAAGTGGTTGCTGAGAACCAGCATCATGATCATTGCAGCCCAGGCCTGGAAAAAGTCATATCTACTAGAGAAGAGTCATGGTTATTCCTAATCTCCTGCTCTCCCGCCAATCTGCTGATGATTTACAGTTCTCTCCTAGAGAGAAAGGGAGAAAACTAGGGAGAAGACTGTCAATCATCAGCAGATGGGTGGAGAGAGCAGGAATTCATGAATAACCAGGACTCTTCTAAAAAGTATGGGTAGCACAAAGTTGATGACAGGTTCCTTTTAATGGGGTTGTCCAAAAAAAATAAAAATAAAATAATAAAAAAAAAAAATCAACATTTATCACTTAGCCAGAGGACAGTCTGATCAATGGACCACACCAGTTAGGGAGGAGTTTGAATGGTGCGGAAGTCAAGCACATGTGCTCCCACTCCATTCAGAGTCTATGACAGGGATCAGCAACCTTTGGCACTTCGCTGCTGGAGGTTCCTAATCCCTGGTCTATAGGAATGAAGCTTGGTAAGAATTATGGAACAGTCTCTAGCAAGTGATCACTCAGGAAGTAGCATGCAGAAGTCTTTTCTGGTATGATGTGGTGAAACCACCAAAATAGTAGAGATTCAATTTGTACTGCAAGACAACCTCGGGGAGGTTACCCCCCTTCCATACGAACAGGTAACCTGATGGAAAGGCTTCTTTACATTGGCTACCAGAGCAGGTAAAGGGGTGTACAGATTGGGACGGTCAACCGGCAGCCCTCCAGCTTTTCCAAAACTACAACTAACTTTATGCCCTAATAGCTGTAGGCTGTCCAGGCATGCTGGGAATTGTAGTTCTGCAAAAGCTGGAGGGTCGCAGGTTGGGCATCCCTGCTCTTATATATACTTATGCCCCGAGAAGGACACACACACAAAAAAGAAAACTATTGCTGACACCTTGTTAAGTGCTGCTTATTTTGAATGATAGACACAGAATAAGATGAGGTTAGGGTGTTAGTTTAGCATTACTGTGGTCCACTCACCTCTTCTCTTTGTAGAAGTGTTTTCCGATATGGGATGGAAGGAGTCGGCGGATCCTGGCATCAGCAAGAAATAGGTCATAACTGCTCAGCAAGCGGCGCTTTGCTTCAAATTGTTTGTATTCTTTTTTCATTTTTTTCAGCGGGATGATCTGCCGACACATACATTACAATTTATACGTAAAATGTAATAGATTACTGACACTTCAGTATAACAGCGCCAGATGGCTCCATTCTACAAGACTAACGTGATAATGTTCATGTAGGTTATGGAGCCTATCAGGATTTCATGATGCCAGTCGTTCTGCTAGCACGAGTCCCCTGACAACGTCACTTTAAAGCGTTTAAATATTCTCAGAACAGGTCATTATCTGATCAGTGAGGTGAGACAGATGTGCCACAGCTGATCGGCAGGGTGCTAGAAGTCAGACGCTCACATGCTTATATTAATATCTTATCTTGAGGCTGGGTCATCAATTTTTAAAGAGGCTTTCTGAGACTTTACTACTGATGACTGATCCTCTGGATAGAGAGAAAAAAAAAATAAGTAGGAGGCCTGTAAAAGCCATAACTTTGCCTTTTGATGTACTGATGGGTATGGAATAAGAGACGCAAGGTGAAGTTCCTGGCTACTTATTTTTTTCCTGCAGATTGAGTGATGATGAGACTGTCCACTGTGAGCCATGTATCATGGAATAAGTATTGGGCGCTGGTGCTGTCTTCAAACGTTATCTACCCTCAACATTATCTGATCGTGGGGATCCGACGCCCTGCCAGTCAACTGTTTGAGAAGGCATCGGGGCTCGCAGTAGTGCAATGGCCTTCTCCAGCTTTGCCTAGGGCATGTCAGGTCACATTCGTTGGTCACATGGCCTCAGCGCCATTGTAGGGATTACCCAAGCACATAACTAGGCTAGGGACTGCCGTCCAGTTGTACGCCATTGCCTAGGACGGGCCGTGCAAGAAGGCAGGGTCAGTGGTGGGGTTAAGCTCAGGGCTGCACTTAACCCTGAATTTGTGACACTGCCGCTATACAATGGACGTCACTGTGCTTGGTGAGCCGAGAGCTGGTGGCTTCTGAAACAGCTAATCGAAAGGGGTTCTGGGTGTCGGACCCCCACGATCAGATACTGATGACCTATACAGAAGATAGGTCATCAGTATTAAGTCTCTGAAAACTCTTTTAAGTCCTGGAAGCCAGTGTTTAATTCTTATTTTGAAAACTGTGTTCTATAGCATCGCCTTCTGGGGTAATATTGGGGAAAAAAAACTCCATTAATAGAAATATGTCACGGCAAATTTTTATCTGCCTGCTTTTGTTTTCTGATGGGACAGTCTTCTAGGCATGCTCTGTGATCTGTACAGAGGTCATCGTATGAGGAAAGAATAGATAAGCTCTGACATCACCTATTGTGAATGGTGGATCCTGTGTTATCTGTCATTCTAATCCTGCCTGTAATGATATCACCTCTGTGTACAGATAAGCAGATAACTGCAGTCAAGTGATCTTTACATACCAAGAAGTGGCGCCTATTATTAGGCTTAGTGACCAGTGCGAAAACTTCTGGATTTTATGGTATTTGTTTAAATATAGAATAAATATAAAAAATTCTATAGAAATATGTTAAATGTAAAAACGTGATTTAAACAACAGGTCATTTTCTTTTCACACTCCCTTTAACTCAATGCAAAATGAAATGAGTTCTCAGGAGTACACCATTCACTAACACACATCTTATTACCTCAGTTATCTGTGTGACTCCATGCAGACTGAGCAATTTTTTGTAAAACTTTTCCGTCTGTTCAACAGACATATTTGGTTCATCTTTTGTGAAGAGGCAAACGTCATATGTATCTGGTCGAATCCCATGAGGAAGAGGACTGCAGGAGGAGATGAAAAAGTTATACACTGAATGCATGAGGTGTAAATGTAAGACAAGGATACCCCCTGGACTGGAGGGTCTTTCACATCGGCTTCATGTTGGAAACTGACCCTAGGATTTGTCCCAGGAACTCAATTATAGACTGTCACTTTAAAGGGGCTCCCAATTTCCACTTTCATTTGTAAGGATGCCATATACAATTATGTATGGTCTATACAAGCACACATGACGGATTACTGCCCCCCACCGGTCCTAGTGGAGGCCCCAGTTCCGGTGAAGTAAACATACTCACCCGTCATCCTCTGTATCCATGGGCTGCAAACTGGTGACGACCATGTCCTCTGGCTGCTCCTGTGTACTTTCTATTCCGCGCAGGTGGACACATCCAGCACATGCGCACATACAATGGATTCTGCTGCCTGCACTTGCGCATACAAAGGACAAATTCATCACTGTTCAGCACATGCACAGAATGGAAGGTACCCAGGAACAGCCAGAGGAAGCAATCACCACCAACTTGCAGCCAATGGATGCTAAAGATGCCTGATGAGTGTTTACTTCACCAGGGTAGCCGGGGCCCGGTATACAGTTATGTATGCTTGTATGGAACATATATGGCAGTATGACGAATTACACTGGAAATTGGCCAACCCCATTAACTAAATTAATAAAAATAAAGCAAAAGCACGGCATGGGCACTAGCCATATGAGCTTACATTTTAATTGCTTTCGTTTGGTTTGGAATTTTCCATACAGTGAGCAGGATTGATATCCGGTCATGTTCATTTAGGAGTAAAGCATTGGAGCTGCCCTTGGTTTTTTGGTAAGCGAGTAGGGCCTTGGTTGCCTTCTTAACCTGAGAGCAAGGAAAAAAATATAAAGTTAGGTTAAAACTTTTATAACAGAACTTTACGTCAAGCAGAATAATTCAGAAAAATGAGCCAAAAAGGAGGAGGCAGCGCTACATGATCTGCAGCATGAGAGGGGACAGAGAGGGCAGTGAGGTAGACGTAAAGAGAGAGCAATTCATTTCAAAGAGAACAAAAGGGTCAACACAATCCCATGGGCACTTTTGGCTCTCAGGTCTAAAAATTTACAGAAACCCATGTGCTCTACTTTCTTTCCACCCGCAGCTGCCACTAGATGGAGCACAACTGCATACTGCTTATAATGTAAACTCAACAGTATGAAGTAAGCTCCCTCTAGTGGTGGCTGCAGAGAGATAACCCCCACTAGAATGCCATGTATTTGTCCAACCACAACACAAATTTTAACCGGAGCCCAGAGAGTGTGTAAATGGGGGGAAAAAAAAAGCCACTCAGCACTGCTTGCTTCCATTTCCATGCTTTGTTGACCCAAAATGTGATGGTTACATGCACTGCAGCAGCCATTCACTGCCTCCCAAGCAGCACATGGCCACAGAGGTTCAGTCACTGGCTGCAGTGACGCACCTGAACCCCGTCCATGCTGGAAGTTTACATGCAGGGACTGAGGCACAGTGGAGTCCGATGTGGACCATGGAGCCAGAAAGATGGATGGAGTGTATGGTCGCTGCTGCTCTATTCATGTCTACGGGTCTGACAGGGATAGGAGAGCACTTGTATACTGCTGTCTCTGACAGTCCCATAGAGCTGGAAGAAGCAGCGGACACGCTTGTACATCTGATGCTTCATTAAAACAAGGGAATACGGACGCCCCATTCTTGTGATCAGTGGAGGCCCAGTGCCTGGACCCCCAGCAATCACACACATATCTCCTATCCTGGATACATGGGACTTATTAATAATCAAGAACTCCCACGTACCCCAATATGTAGTAAAATCTAAATTATATATACTTTTATTCTATGGGTTAGTACGGTACCTAGTAACACGCTGGGCAAGTTGCACGGTCAACATCGTGATTCTAAAGTGCACAGGACAATGGGGAAGTTTTTTCCCATTACAAACATAAATAAATAAAGGTTGTCCAGCCTTTATAAGCAATTGCCTATCCCCAGGACAGGCTATCACTAACTGATTGGTAGGGTCTGACAACCCGCACCCCTGCCAATCAGCTCTATGGGTGTAGCTGTGTTGCCAGAAGTTGAGGACTACTCCTGTAGTAGTTAGGCCCGATTCAGATGACAGTGCTCAGCCCGGGAAATACAGTCCATGAGTCAACTGCATCTCCCGGACCGCAGCTCCTCTGACCCGGACTGATCACATTGATTTATGATGCAGTCAGCTCCTATCTGACCGCGGTCTATGATAATATGAGTGCAGTTGTGTGAATCAGGCCTTACTGCCAAAACCAACTGACAGATCAATAACCGATAACTTACAGATTTTCTGGTCATTTTATTAAAGGTTTTCTCACAATAGACATTTATCACCCATCTATATTATGTCTGATCGCTGGGGGCCCTGAGCCCCCCATTCCTCCACACAGCACCAAGTGCTGTACTTGGCTATCTTCTCCAGACAGTGACTGCAGTAATGCAGTGAGGGGGAATAGGGATCAGATTATGTCTCACCTGTCCTGTGAATAGTAAATAAACATTCGTTGGTGGAATCCCCCCTTAAAGGTGTTGTTCGTTTTCAGGGGGCTTTTCTGCCAGTCCTAGATCATCCCCGTGACTGGGTTCTGGCTCCTAAGGTCGTGTGACTGCTGCAGCCAACCACTGGTCACAGCGATGTTGTCTCCTTTGGGGCAAGTCATTGGGTCATGTGACATATTGGGGGGGAGGGTGAGTTGATAAGTGGGGAATGAAGCAAGGTAGCCATTGCAGGGCACCAAAGTAACCAAGTAGTGGGGAGCAGATATGGGGGAGTCTGCCAAAAATCCCCCCCAAAGATGAACAACCCCTTTAACATTAATTCTATGAAGAGCTGTGACTTGTGCCACCCATGGATAGACACAATCGGCTCCATTACAGGGCGGCAAAATACATTAGCATCAGACATGCGTGCACTGGTCGTCATGCTCACACATGTGATAACGCGTGCGGTTCCGCTCTGCGATATCACCGCCTCACCTGCTCGCTGTCCACCTCATGCCGCGCGGTCTCAGCCATCTTCCACCCCGCACGTGTGACTCCAGAGAGCAAGGCGCAGGCGCAGCCTTACTATCAACAAGTGAAACTTTATTAATCGTTTCTAGGCGTGCAGCGTCGCTGAGGAAGTGACTCGGAGGGGAGCTGATGTCACGTGACTGCCACCACAGCTGAGCGGAAGTGACTGTGGCAAGCTCCTCCGTAGCTGGCGCATGGGAACAAATGTTGCAATAAAAAAAAAATATATATATATAAAATTATGTGGTGGTGACTGAAAAGGTTAACATACTGTACCTACAGTTCTGCTTTCATATTCTCACCTATTTTTTTTTAGGGTACATCTCAAAGCACATGGGTCATATGGAGCATTGCCATTCTAAGGCTGATTGCAGAAGCCCACATCAGTGCCCCCCTCCCCCAATAGAAATAACCCTTAAAGGGGGTTTTCTCAATAAGAGCTTTTATCAGGAGGCCACAAAGTCAGTGATAAATGTACAATACTACTGCTGGGACCTCCATGTTGGATAGAGATAGTCAGGGGTAAGAAAGCAGGGGAGACGGGCATGTCTGATCACCGCTGCATTCTTTATGGGACCAACAGAGATAGACACCAGCAGATAGGTGATAAATGTTCTTAAAGGGGTATTCCATCCATCCGGCCCACAGTAATGACAACACAATTCTCTGACCTGTTAGGAACATGATGTCAACTGTAGTGAAGGTAATCTTACCAGTGATTATATTTATGAGACTGACAATGAGGTTCTCATAGGAATACATAGAGAAACTGGCTTCCTGTCCGCAAATAAGATGCTGTGTTATTTGGAAAGTCAGAGTGCTGGCCACGTGACACAGCGGAGGATCAGAAGGGAGGTTATAACTCACAAAGACAGTCTCTGGTAAGAAGATTACCTTCACTACAGATTATAACAGGTGAGAATTAGAGATGAGCGAACATGCTCAAAACAAGCACTGTACCGCTCAGCTCCCCCTGCGGTCACATGGGCGCAGGCAGCCGCTTCCGTCCACCTGAGGAGGACGGAAGTGGCTGCCTGCGCCCATGTGAGCGCAGGGGAGCCGAGCAGTACAGTGCTCATTTCGAGCACGTTCGCTCATCTCTAGTGAGAATTAACATTTTTGTGGGAGATCTACTTTAAAGGCATTGTCTCACTACAGCAGATGGCATTTATCATGTAGAGAAAGATAATACATGGCACTTCCTAATGTATTGTGATTGTCCATATTGTCTCCTTTGCTGGGTGGATTCATTTTCCCATCACATTATACACTGCTCGTTTCCATGGTTCTGAGCATCCTGTGCTTACACACTATAGGAAAAAAGCACAGCCCTATGAGCATTCTCATGGTCCCGGCCACCAGAGGCTTTTTTTCTATAGTGTGCAAGCACAACCACCACTGCTGGACTGTAGGGTGGTCATAACCATGGAAACAAGCAGTATTTAATGTGATGGGAAAAATGAATCCAGCCAGCAAAGGAGGCAATATGGACAATCACATTAGGTTATACAAAGGTTATAGCTGCTGCTGTTGGCTTCCCACTTCTGCCGTATACACGACATACAAAGTGCCACCTCTTGCATTATAGGTGGTGTGCTGTATAGATCATCTCGCAATGCTCGCGCTCCTGGCGAGTCTGTCTATTCACAGCAGGAAAGTCTGAGGACGCAGAGCTGCACGGGGATGGAGAGAGAAGCAGCCTGAAGCAGTGAGACAGGAGCTGTAGGTAAGCTGTAGTCACAGATCTGCTCCAAGGACTCATGCCCTGACCTGTAGCCATTTTTGCAGTCCACAAAACAGATACTGGCCGTGTGCGTTCCACATTTTGCAGAATGGAATATCCGGCCCATAATATGTCCACATTACGGATCCTTGTCCGTAATGTGGACAAGAATAGGAAGTTATATATTGTTTGCAGATGCCACAGAACAGACAAAATGCATTTGGGTCCGTATCCAACCCTAAAAAAAATGCGGATCGGCTGCAGAGAAAAAATAAGTTTATGTGCATGAGCCCTAAAGCAAGTGCTAAGAAAGACATACAAAGTAAGCAAGACCTATAGGCCTATAGGTAGTGGAGTTACATGTAAATAGACCCCCAATGAGCAATGTGGAAAACTGACAATCCTCCAGAAGGAAGAAAAAAAAAAAAGAAGGGGGGGGGGGGGGGTGCTGTAAACATAGTAACTTCCAAACCCACCCCCAACTTGTTACCTCCCCTCTGTTCCCTTACTGAAGACAAATAGCAATTCATTCATAACTTCTAGTGCAAATAATAAAGGAATGGCAAAACATACAGACATAATAATAAATGTTCCAGAATTGTTATTACATGGGGAATGCATGAAGCTATTAAAACAGGCATGTCAGGAGACGGGACAGGGTCTCTAATTATGTCCCGCATCTCGCCTCCTATGCATGTTTCATATCTTAATCAGAGATAACTGGAAGAGGAGAGAAAATGGCCGCTATTCTTGGCCAACTCAGAGGGACAGCTTTTGGGGCAATATATTGTGCTGCACCGTGGTATTTTGGGCTATGGTATTGCTGATCCCTTCTACTTTTGTTGCCCCACCTCCTGTCAATTTAGACCCTTCTACAATATGGGGCCACTTTAAGTTCCAAATCCACCCCTAGGGGGGGGTGGGGGTGTGTGCCCTCACCGTAACTGTTGGCACAGCTCTAACTGTGCTTGTCGATGACACACCAAGATGTGGGAGCTTCAAGCTAGAGCTGTCAGTGTATGGTCCAGGCGGTTATTATGAAGCCATGAATGGATGGGACAACGCTTGCTTGACCCAGAAGGACGAAGAACATCAGATGGCGGTATACAAATGCTTTATTTAGTAAAGCTTTCTATGTAAATGCTATGTACATGCCTAGCTTAAAGGGTTTCTACAGTTTTTAAAAGCTGATGATCTATCCTCTGGATAGATCATCAGCATCTGATCGGCGGGGGCCCCCGACGATCAGCTGTTTGAGAAGGCAGCAGCGCTGCAGGAGCGCCGTGGCCTTCTCTGTGTTTACCGCAGGCCCAGTGATGTCACGACTAGTATCACTGGCCTGGGCGGGCCAAAGCTCCATTCATGTGAACAGAGCTTAGCCCTGCCCAGGCCAGTGATACTAGTTGTGACATCACTGGCCTGCGGTAAACACAGAGAAGGCCGCGGCGCTCCTGCAGCGCCGCTGCCTTCTCAAACAGCTGATCGGTGGGGGTCCCGGGTGTCGGACCCCTGCCGATCAAATGATGATGATCTATCCAGGGGATAGATCATCAGTTTTTAAAAACTGCAGAACCCCTTTAACATAGTACGGCATATATCAAGTTCAACCAAGGAATGGAGAGGATACAGATAATAGAAAAAACAAAAAAACGTATACAGCATGGTGCGAATGTGACCGTTTAGTATTGTGGGTGACAAGTTCTATTTCCCCTGTATCTCTCTCCTGTTACCAGTGTCTTGGAACCTGCGGACAGGCACCGCTCCATACGTGTATCACATAACCATCAATCTTAAGTAAAGACCAAGTTCACATCATTGCTGACATAATAAAATTTATTTCCATTTCATGCATTACGGCAGCTACAAGAGTAATCAATTGAAACTGAAGGACAATAGCTTTTCTCTGGTCGTACAATGTAGCCCGATTGGTGAAATGAATGGAAAATCCACAGATACAAAGAAACAAACAGGGTTAAACAATCTTCATCTCCAAATGGGCAGCCATGTGTCGGCTGCAGAGAATTCTGGGAGGTCAGAATTTTTTTACATTTTTTTTTTTTACATCTGAATACATTTCACCGTTACGTCAAAACATAGTCAGAAGTCCGGAAATTGAACTGTTCGCTAGGAAAATGAAGCAAAAAAAAAATAAATAAAAAAATTACCAAATTTCTCTATTTTTGGCCCCTCGTCAAGACTTTCGGAGAAGGAAGCAGCTAAACTATTGCTCTTCGTATCCTGAGGATCATTGGAATAAGAGAAATCTCTAATGCGTCACCTACTGAATACCAGAGACGACCAACTCATTCACTTCTAGGCAAGCTGAACTCTTGATATGCAAAAAGTTTACAGGTGGCAGGACTGGATCTATCTTCCATATCCAAAAAGGTATAATATGTGCAAACTTGTATGAGCTCAGCAGCGGCAGTCATCTGCTTATCTCAGACACTTGAAGCAGCAAGGAGAAGAATTCAAGCCTTTATTAGACAACACAAAGACTGAACTATGACTGAGAAATAAACCCTTCCCAGGTAGTAATCACATCGTAGAGGATGGAGCTACCTAGGTCTTCCTCGTACGCTGGAATTCTGAAAATTTAACAGCCATTCACTCCCTTAAAATTTCAGAATGATGCGCCGGAGCAATTTCCATTTTTTTTTGCTTTAATACATATAGGACAAACTTAAAGTCGCATCGCCCAAGACTATTAAAATTGTAGCGGTGTCAAGTTTGCTTAAATATTGGCTTTTTGTAGGCGGTATTAGAAACAGTTGAAGTCTTTTTAAGCAGATGGGACACTGACTTCACTGGGCAAGAAAGAAAAATATCTAATAAAATACTTGGAAATTTAAAATTAAAAAAAGTTAATGCAGCAGTGTTACATTCAGTTGAAAAAAAAAAAAAAAGCATTCAAAAACCAACTAAAGGTTTTAAACTGATATTTTTTATTAACATGGTAGTTTTCTCTGTAACATGTGCTTACACACTCCGAGCGGTCTGCTTAGAATTACCGTGTGTTTATGTACTGACATGACAGGGTGATATTGCAAGTATTTAATTTAAAAAAAAAAAATCTTAGGTGTTTTTTCATTATTCTAGGCAATTCTGTCCACATCACTTATGAAGCTATTGCCAAATCTTTCCAAAAGTCGCAGAATTTGCAAGGGAATAAAATAAAATGTTAAGGGAGGGGGAGGGAAACTCATCAGTGGCATAGCAGAGCTCTCAATATGAGAAAGCTGTCTATGTGGACTTGATGTTTTTCGGCTTTTAAATTTTTGTTTAAAAGGGCGTTACAGTTTGTCAATGGGCTGAAAGTATGAAGGCGATGTGAAGTAGGCTTCCGTAGAGTCAATATTCCTCACAGTATTGTGCAGGGTCAAGAGGAAAGCTTAATCCTTTTCTGGAACCAGTTTCAAGACCTTTCCAATTGCAATGGTCTTACCTAAAACAAGGAAAAAAAAAAAAAAAAAAAATCACACCAAAGGGAAAGAAAGGAAGAGAACAAGTTACTAGCAGCAAGCCTAAGAGAATGATGCACATTTAAAGGGGTATTCTATCCTTAAAGGGGTATTCCCATCTCACAAATGTAGTTTGTATAGTTAGATATAGCCATACCAATATTATTACTAATAGAATGTATTTATATAAAATGTACCATTTAGAAGATTTTCCTATTTGTATATCCATTGTCCCACACACATCAGTCAGGCCGTTGCCCCTAGTTACGACCACCGTGGCCATGTAGTAGTGGTGGTCGGCTTGCTCTTGTTCAAACCCGCTCTGAGGTAACTGCTGTATTGTGAACGCACATTACATGAACATGCGCAGAGACATCTTAGGGTTGTAGCATTTTTGTCTGCGCTTCCAAAACAGAGAAATGTATCCTGTTCCAAGATCAATTCATCTCTATGGAGCAGGATCCGTTTATAAAGTCTACGTTTTGGACGGATCCTGACCACTGCATAGTGGACGGGTAGCGTCCAAAACACAGATGTGAAAGTACCCTAAGATGTGTTTCCTCATGCTCATACAATGTGCGTTCACAATACAGCAGTTACCTCAGAGCGGGTTAGAACAAGAGTAAGCTGACCACCACTACTACATGGCTGCGGTGGTCGTAACCAGGGGCAACGGCCTGACTGATGTGTGTGGGACAATGGATATACAAATAGGGACATCTTCTAAACTGTACATTTTATATAAATACATTCTATTAGTAATAATATTGGTATGGCTATATCTAACTATACCCCTTTAACTTCTGACAAGTTGGAGGATATCAAACACCAGCTGATGTTCAAGTCACAGACTGAAGATGCACATCTTGATAAAGGTAACCAAAGACCCTTGGCAGCTGGTCAGGTGTAATGGCAACGCCCCCATTGCTCCTAAAGGCTCATTTGCATATATTAAAACATCATTTTTCTCAGCAATGTGAACACATATGAACATGGGACCAACACAGATGCCTTCAGCTGCCAAGTGCACATGTAACAGGTCAGCCAGTGTCATAGGTACAAATCTGCTGACAGATGCCCTTTAAAAGGGTTGTAGGAGACTAGAAAAACATGGCAGCTTTGTTACTGAAAATGCTCCATTCTAGTCTATAGGCAATATCTGGTATTGCAGCTCTGTCCAATATGCTTGAATAGGGCTGAGCTGCAATACTACATACAGCCTAGAGTGGTGCCGTTTTCTCATCTCATTGAAACTCTAAGGGTGGGTTCTCACCAGCATTAGGCTAAATTCACACGTCCGTGGAGCACGATCCGGGACAGTGTGAAATCCTGGACCATACTCCTTCTGAGGGCAGGAGCGCACGGCATCATTGGTTGCTATGACGCAGTGCGCTTCCTGAGGCCACCGCTGTACAGTGATACACTGCACACACTCGTATAGAGTGTATCACTGTACAGCGGTGGCCTCAGGAAGCGCACTGCGTCACAGCAACCAATAATGCCATGCGCTCCTGCCCTCAGAAGGAGCACGGTCCAGGATTTCATGGACCGTGCTCCACGGACGTGTGAATTTAGCCTTAGAAATTCCGTTACAGTGGAATGCAAAATGGAACCCTTTAAGAGCCATTCCGTTTTGCGCTGTCCGAATATGGCCACATATAACTGTTCTGTTTTTTTCCCTTAAAAATGATTGGAAAAATCCTGTCGACAGGACTATTTTTTCCCTCATGTATAACAAACAGAACCGTTATTTGGCCCCATAGACATGTATCAGGATGGAGCAAAACTGAATGCTTCTTAAAGGGTTCCGTTTTGCGTTCCACCCTAGAATTCCGTTACAACAGAACCTATAACAGAATTTAATAACGCAGATGCGAACCTGTCGCTAACCTACATTCGGTCATGACAGGAAGGGTGAGTTTTCAGCTGAAAACGGTGTCAGAGTACCTCTCAGCTACAAGCTATAGTGACCACTAGAGATGAGCGAGCAGTGCTCGTTACGAGCACTGTAGTGCTCAGCTCCTCTGCGCAATGCCCGCAGGCATTCCGGATCCGTCCTCAGCTGCATGTAAGTCAATGAGGACGGATCCGTTTAGTATGACACTCATGCCAAACGGATCCGTCCTCCTCACCCGACTGAAAGTCAGTGGGGACGGATCTGTTTGGTATGAGTGTCATACTAAACGGATCCGTCCCCATTGACTTACATGCAGCTGAGGACGGATCCGGAATGCCTGCGGGCATTGCGCAGAGGAGCCGAGCGCTACAGTGCTCGTAACGAGCACTGCTCGCTCATCTCTAGTGACCACCAAAAACTGATTTTTAGAACACCCAACAAGACTCCAATACAACTTGCATTCCCTTCTGGCTCCAGATCTGACAGCATGGGCAAACACAGAAGATCTCACCTTCGTCTCGCAAGGTAAATCGGCCCATCTGAGGGAAATCTTTGAATGTTTCAAGGCAGATAGTTCCCGCTGTCCTTAAGCGGGCGATGCATACTTGATCTTGTTTGACAAAGCGGGGTCGTGTCTTACTTTTTTCCCCTGTTTTTTTGTCTACCAAGCAGATTAAGGCCTTAAGGGGAAAAAAAAAAAAATATACACCACTGTTAAGTCCTGCATCAGCGGCCGGGGACAGAGTTTCTGGATGCAGAAGAGCAAAGAGCCACTTACGGTAATTTCAACTTCTTCAATACATGTATGAATATGCAGCACTGCATTGTAACCAGGACAGATGATTGATTTGTGCTCAATAATCACAATCTGAAAGGCAAAACAAGATGCAGATTCAGTTAAGAACTGTGTGAAAAAGTAAAGTGCTGTAACAAAAAAACGTTAAAAAATACACACTAAGGGCTAATGCACATGAACGTGACCGGCCCGGGAAACATGGTCCACGTGTCAGCCGGATCTCTCAGGCCGAGCCAGACTCCCCTGAACTGATCGCATCTTACGTGCTTTATGATACAGAGAGTTCATATCTGATTGTGGATCTCTTCTATTGAACTCAACACACATAGGAACTGACTGAGTCATAAACACGCAAGAGTCAGTTCAGTGGAGCCGCGGTCTGCCCAGGACATCCAGCTGACACACGGACTGTGTTTCCCGGGACAATGGCGGTTGTGTGCACGAATCCTAAACAAAACGAAGAAAAGGAAAATGTCTATGAGAGGAGCTGGCTGTACCTGGGCATCAAACGTACGTCCAGAATGACAAAGGTTGTTTGGGTCGCAGAGAATAAATCCAGGAAGAATTTCCTCCTCTTCTATTCCTTTGAGTCGGAGCTTCAGATTTTCACCGGGTGCTACAAGCTCAGTCTCTACTTCATCGGACAGCAAGCTGAGGACTTCAACGTTGTGCTATTGTGAGAAAACGCAGCCGTTACAGACCTAATCCTGTCCACCATCAACTGCACAGTGTCTAATAAAATGTTTCCAACATTAAAGGAGTATTCCCATCTCAGACATAAATGATATCTGCATCCCATGTCAAGATCCCCATCCCGCCGGATGAGGTGGATGCCTCCAGGTGGAGAAAGAATGTGGATGCATGTGTGCGCCGCTCTGTTCACTCTGCTCTATGGGAGTCATGGAAACAGCTGAACAAGCAAAACTCTGTTCACTAGGCGTCACAAGAGGTGTACTTTTCTACAAACATTGCACTGTAAAAACCTTGTATTCTTAAAGAATCAGAGGTCTAAATAAAGATATATCCCTTTAATAAAAAGCAGGGTCTCCCAGATTTTATTAGGTTTGCATGCCCAGCTTCTTAAAGACTTAAATCACCTTGTTTGGCATCATGACAAGCTGCTGTCCTTTGCATATTGAGCCAGATTCTAGTTTTCCTAGAACCACTGTTCCCATGTCCTAAAGGAAAAAAAAAAAACAGATATATAAACCTCCTGCAACATCTCAAGACGTGAAACAATATGACCTCACAACAAAGTGTAAGGACTTCTCATGGAGCGGACCACATCAATGTTCATAGAGGAATCTGAGGGATGGGATTTATTCAAATGTTCCGGAGCAATAACCTTTGTTCTGCTCACCTTGTATTTATCCACAATCGGAAGTCGGACAGGTCCATCATATGATCTGTTGAAGTTTGGCAAGTTATCAAGATATGGAATAAACGGTAACCCACTAAAAAAACAAACAAAAACATTTTCAATTATGAGTAAGTGGTGCAGAAAATCAAGATCTACAAGCTTACTAGTGACAGGTACAATTGTACTTGCATTTAGTAATTTATTTACTCCACTTTTGAAGCGTAAATAGGTTGCAAATTTTGCCGCACACCATTTGTGACTTTTTCCCCCCTCATGCCACTATTCCCAAAGTGCCAAGAAAGGGGTCTCGGCAGGAAGCGGGAGGACTGGCAGGCCTGGTTCGTTTATCATTTTCCGTGCCAATTTTTATTGTGGAAAATGGCCTAAATCTATCGCTGCAAGAGGGTTGGCATAGAGTTAAGTCCGTCATATGGCCTGCCGGACGAAGCAGCAAACTTATATAGAGGCCTGCTCCTCTACATAACTGTGGCGCTTCCACCAGCAGTGCAGAGGGCCCTGAGCCTAGCGTGGAAAATGCCTATTTTACTAAATGTCCCCCCTAAATGTGGGCTCCCGGCTTCCTCACTGCACCGATGACGTCACACTACACCCGGAAGAGAAGGCGCCGCAGGCGCAGTGAGGAAGCCGGGAGCCTGGCAGCCAGTTGCACTCACTGCGCCTGCGCCGAATGACGGACCCACGGCGCAGGATTTGCAGTGCTGACAGGGCCAGCAGCAGATTGACAGGGCCAGGCAGCTCGCTCTATCAGCGCTGATGACGAAATATAGAAGGTGGGGAAAACGGCGCTACTATGTGCAGGGTTACCGCCCCTTGCACCCAGTGAAGGTAATTTGCATATTACAAAAGTAGATTTTTTAAGAAAACTGGAACACAAAGCTTAAAAAGAAGACCATATTCGACATCAGGTGACATTTGCGCATTGCAAATGTCATCTGGTTTAATATGGTCAAACTTGGTGACAGAAACCCTTTAAACACCGACATTTCAGTGAAGACCAATTCTAATAGTGAGGCTGCTTTTACCCATACTGCTGGCCTGATTCACAGGTCTCCCCTGCTCTCGCCAATGTGGTAGCCTGTGGTTGGGGCAGACTGAAATGACAGGTTTTCTTTAAAGGGGTTCTCCAAGTTCTATATATTGATGACCTATCCTCAGGATAGGTTATCTATATCAGATCGGCGGGGGTCCGATCAGCTGTTTGAAGATGAGGAGTGCGACGTGCCAGCGCTGCCTCCTCTTCATTGTTTACCTGCTCGCCGTAACATCCGCAGCGATGAGTATGTGTAATCGTTCTCATCACAGCCTGCTATGTTTTGATCCATGCAACAGATGCAGCGGCAGTTGTGCAGGGATCTGAAGCGATGCGGGTGCCGAGGAGCCGGGTAAGTATAATCTAAACGATGGGCATGTTTTATACTTTGGATAACCTTTTTAAGCTATGTTCACATCACGTTTGGAATATACGCCAAAAGGTATGGGCTCCGTTCTCTTAATGTAGGCTAAAAGACTTGCCATTTTGGCCTTCATCAGGCCAGTATACCTTTTCCTGCAGCATGGTGTAGAGTAGTAGACTGCGCTATTCCATACAAAAGGTATACAATGTAAAACGGGAGTCTATTGGCAACTTAACACATTACATGGCTATACAGCGGGATAACATGGCAGCCTCCCTACATATACCTGCTTACTAGGCCTTAGAGGTTATAGAAGAACAGCTTTACTGCCTGGGGTTGTATTCAGATTTCTGCTCAAACATTGCGTTACTTCTGAGAGTCTGCGCCCCTTTAAGTTAGTTCTCTGCTCTTCACTGCAAAGTGGGAGAACCTACTTACTCTATATTTACTAAGAAGCAAGTGTGTACAAACTAGGATACCACAGTACGTGTCACTTCTTGACGTGAACGTCACATGCTGAAGCCCATGTGAACATACTCAAAGACCGCTGTGTATCAGAGTTTGTGGCGAGCTGTAATGTACCTCAGTGATTACTTTCTATACGTACTTGTACCATGGGCAGAAATCCACGGGGTCCTTCAAGTTTGAGCCAGTCAGACCTGAACATGGCATAAAGTGAATATCTTTTTTAGGGTTAAAACCAACTTTCTTCAAGAAGGGTACAAGTTTCTCTTTACATTCTTCATATCTGCAAAAAATAATCATAATGAGCAGTTTGTAAGGACTCAATGAAGTCAATATTAAGATGACGCGTCAGACACTACATATACAACTCTTCCTTATGTACAGACCAAACCTTTAGACTACCCGTACACGAGGATCAGTACCAGAGTCTCAGAAAACCCCTTTATAGGGGGATGACCCACAGAAAAAAGTTCAATGATATTGACCACTGCTCCCATCAATCACTAAAACAGGAGTCCACTGTCAACTGATGAATGGAGCAGTGGTCACACATGTGCACTACCGCTCCTCTCAATCTCTATGTGCAGTGATCGGCTATCTCCCTCAGTGTGCAGGCATGACCACAGCTCCATTCATACAAGGGAGTGATCGTGGGGGTCCCAGCTGTCAGACCCTCAGTGATCCAGGCCTTTATCCTCACGGACACACAACTGTAGATTTTAGTTTGCTTAGTGTTTTTCGCACCTGTCATTGCTCCAGTTTACTGTTGGATCGTCCATTTTATTAACAAGTACTATTAAATGTTTTACACCAGCCGTTTTTGCCAACATGGCATGTTCTCTTGTCTGTCCTCCTTTCTCAAATCCCGTTTCAAACTCTCCTTTTCGCGCAGAGATTACCTGGGGAGGGAGAAGAAAAAAACAAAAACTAAGACTTACAACATTGTATTTCAAGGGAACCGCACATCTCCATGTCGCTTCAACAACCTGCAATACCTTAATGCCTCATTCACACATCAGTGTTTTGGTCAGTGATTTTCGTCAGCGATTGTAAGCCAAAACCAGGTGCGGCTCTAAACACAGAACAAGTGCAGATCTTCCCCTTATACCTTATCTCTATGAAGGCTCCAATCCTGGTTTTGGCTCACAATCACTGATGGAAATCACTGACGTGTGAATGAGGCCTAAAGGAGTTGTACAAGAATGGGTGGGGGTAGGTTTGCCAAGCCCCCTCAATTAGACCAGACCTTTAATCATGTCTTACCCAATTCCCCACTTCTTTTCTTGGCCTGCAATGCTCTGCTGGGCTCCGAAAATCTGGTTTGATGATGCATGCAGCCAATCACTGGCTGTAACGGTGACTGGCTGCACTTAGATGACACAAGGGAATCCGGTCACCCCCGCAGCCAGAGACTGGCTGCAGACAGCATCAAACCAGATGTTTTAGGCAAGGGAGCCCAGAGAAGCATTGTAGACTGTGAAGAGAAGGAATGGGGAGCCAGCGTTAGGAAGCAGTTTAGTAGGCTTCCCTTTACAGGTCCGGCCAAGTGAGGCCTCCATTCTTGCACAACCCCCCCCCCCCCATGTATCTAAAAGAGTAACTAGAACTCAAGGGGGTAACAGCCTTCATGCTTCAAGTCAAGCTTGCTGCACCCCCTTATTGCCTGATTTACTCTTGATGGACAGCTATTTCATTCTTCGGGTGTAATGCACCAGATATCCTGCGCCATCCACTTTCATTTCCGGCGCCTGTGCTGTGAATCCAGCTGTAGCATGCTGGACTTCAGAGGCTCATGGAGAATGAAAGAGGATATCTGGTTCATTGTGCCTGAAGAAATAACAGTTGTCCATCAAAAGTGAAGGAGATAGGAAGTGGTGGTGGGGGGCGCATCAAGCTCGACAAGAAGAATGACGTGCTACCCCCTTGACTTGAAGCTGTTTATTTAGATACATGGGGGGGATAAAGTTGTTTCATCAGCTACATCATGCAGACAGTGAGATGAGGGTCACAATTAATGAAGAGTGCACCCGTATACAATCCACACACCACTAGGATAACTTGAGTAGGGAGCATACAATTTCCAGCGAGTATAGTACATAACATACCAGCACAGCCAAATCTGCTTGTGAGGCTCCCCCAATCATATTGGGAACAAAGCTCTTGTGACCAGGGGCATCAAGGATAGTGAAGTGCTTCTTTTCCGTTTCAAAGTAGGCACGGCCAACCTCTACAGTTTTGCCCTTGTCTCGCTCCTCCTGGTTGGTGTCTAACGCCCATGAGAGGTACCTGAAAGTAGAGCGCAAATATACACAGCTCAATGTATGTTAACAGAAACAGGAAGCCAATGGCTGCACAGGAGACATTCATATACTAGGACTATACTAATGAAAGGAGCTTGTGGCTCGTGGCCTTTTTTTGTAGCTACAGAAACTAAAACGCTGGGTGATTGTTGCCAGATTTTATCAGTGATCTCAGAATGTAAAAGATTGGCATAGGACTTAAAGGGGTTATCCAATGAGTAGTGTAAAAAGGTAAAATCAGACATCATATATTACACGACAGTCTCTTTCTAACAAAGCTAGAACCAGCCCTGTACCTCACATGGATCCAGAGATCTCCTCATTCATTGTTCTCCTAGATTTATATCAAGCTGACAGCTCAAGGGGAGTGTCTTTTCTGCTGCAACTAAGGGGGCGTGTCCATGCTCTGCCTATCACAACTCAGGAGGCAGTTGGAGGATAAAAGGAGTATGTGCGGCCATCTCAATGAGCCGGACACACAAATAATAATAAAGCAAACAGCAGGTGGCGCTATACAGATACATTTTATTTAATATCTCAGTGGCTATGCTAAATTTTTAATTACATGCAATTACAAAAGAAGTCAAATCCAGGTGCTGGTTCCAAAACTGTAGAATATTTTTCATGGGACAACCCCTGTAAGGGGCTGTCCAGGTTGCCTTTTTTTTCCTAAATTTGCCACCCAGCCAGCTGTACAATCATGATCAAGAAGGTCTTGAGATACAGCTAAGAACTGGGTAGGTTTGGAAATCTACAAAACAACTTCTGATCGCCGTACATAGGCTTTCAGTGGTTGAGACACCGAAATTACTCATTAGGCCTCATCCAAAATCAGATCAGCAAAATATGGATGGCTTCTGTGTAGCAGCATCTTTTTTTATTTTATTTTTTTTAAACCCATTGACTTCAATGGGTCAGTGAACCACATTTTGTGGCCATAGAACTTTTTTTTTTTTGTTTGCGGAAAGGACATGTGTGTGCTTTCTGCATCTGTTTGTCCATTCTGAAAAAAAAAAAAAAAAAGATGTCCTAATCTTGGCGCAAAGTGTAGTCCACTGAACCACAAAAACCTATGCCAGACGGACATCATCTGTATTTTGCGGATTACTAAATACATACGGTCGTGTGCACGAGGCCTCATTGTGACCGCCAAAGAGGTCCGTCAGCAACCAAACTGGTAACCATTTCAGACACTGGAACAGTTCTCCGAGACCTTCTCAAGGTCACTCACCAGGTTTCTCTGTTCTTCTCTTTTGCTTCCCTTTCGTATTTCTCAAGTGTTCTTTTGTCCACCATGCCAGTTAAATACCTAAAATAGGAAAGTAAGTTACTCACGGGGTAACCTGCCAAAAGCCTGTGGTCTCCAGATGTTAGACTACAACTCTCTGCATTACTAAAACAGCATTCGTGAAAGCCTGCACCTGTCAGGACAATGCTGGGAGCTGTAGTTTTCACTGGAGGCCATTGCTCAACCACTATGTGCCACTATTTGAGGAGTCATTAAGTCATTTACTTACATAATCTGTCCACCAATAGTTGATTTTCCAGCATCTAGTGGGAAAAAAAAAATATTCATTGAAGTTACAACATGCAGTAAGGTATAACACAAAGCTTCAGCAGATAAAACTCAAATATAATTTGTTATAATAAACGCCCCGTTTTTTGAAGCCACATTTTTTAATGATTAGTCTACCTACCTACGTGTCCGATGAACACTACATTAACGTGTTCTTTTTTCGGGGCATCGGGTGGTATGACGACAGTTTTAGGTTTAGGAATTTCCTCTTCTTCCTCCATCATTTCTTGGGCAACTTCTTCGGAGGAGCCCCCATCTCCCGAGAAGCCGCCTCCTGGCTCTGCTTCGCTCGGCTCATCTTTGTGGTCCCAGGACTCTTCAGGTGACATCTCAGACTCTCCATTTTCTACTGTAAGGACACCAGTGTTCATCAGAAAACGATAGTAAAGGACTGCTGCACTCACAGCTGTCCTATAACTACGGGTGTCAGCTGCTTTTTAGCTCTGCTGCATTAGGCCATAGAAGCTGGAGGTGGATTAGGGTGGTACAGTCAATCCTCCATGCTTTACAGTGCAGCTCCTGCCTCTTCAGACTGGCTGTTTATGAGCACAGGCAGATAAAGGAAGGGCATACAAATATGTTTAGGAGGATGGCTACTTGAGGTCTTAACGGGGAGTCCTTAATTCAGTAACTTAACTGCCGACGTCTATCACTTATAAAGTGGTACTTACCGACGGGCTCAGAAATCTCCATGCCAACAGCAGCACTGGAACCTGCATATCAAAAAACGTGAAGCTGGAATTAGAGAATATTTTTGGAAAATTCACACAGTTTTTGTGTGAACTGCAATCCTTAAAGAGGCTCTGTCACCAGTTTCAAGTCGATAAGCTAGAAATATAGGCAGGTAGGGCTCAAAACACCTATCACACACATGTGATTTTGAGCCCTACCTGCCTATATTTCTAGCTTATCGACTTGAAACTGGTGACAGAGCCTCTTTAAAGAGGTTCTCCAAGAATAACTTTTTTTTCAAGTGCCCCCAGCCTGTATCCATAAACAGAATATTCATATTTTCAAGCTGCCCAGTGTTCCAGTCCTCCGTGCTGCCTCCCGCATGCCCATGTTCCGGTCCCTGCACTACATCTGCCACAGCATGGGTATGGTCACATGTTCTGGTGCAGCCAATGTCTGGCTTTAGTGGTGACGTGCTGCTGAATCCATTCATTGGCTGGAGTGGAGCATGTGACCATGCTGCGGCGGATGTAAACACTGCGTGGGGACTGAATCATCAGGGAGCAGGCAAGTATGAACCCTCTGTTTATGTAAGCAAGCTGGGGGCACGTGCAAAAAAAATATTCCTGGAGAACCCCTTTAAAGGGGTTGTACATGACTAGAAAACATGGCTGCTGTCTTCCATAAAAAGCACTATATCAGTTTGTGGTTTTGTCAGGTATTGCAGCTCCATTTAAAGGAGTTGTCCATGTTATATTATTAAAGCAAACGGCTGATAAAATAGAAGTACTTTCACTCACCTTTCCAGCCCTGCCATGAAGTCCTCTTCCCAGGCTGCAGCCAGTGACATTCCGTGTACTGCTGCAGCCAATCACTGGCCTCTGCGGTGTATGAGAAGGCTGAGGCCATGAATGGCTGCAGGTGTGTGCAGGACGTCACCGCTGCAGCCACAACATTACATTACTGGCTCCAGCCCGGGTAAGCAAGAGGGGCAGCAGTGCTGAATAGAAACAAGCTGGAAAGGTCGTTAGAAGTGCTTACATTATTTTGTCAGGGCCCAGGCCGTTTGCATTAATAACATGGCCAACCCCTCTAAGTGAATGAGGCTGAGCTGTAATACCACACAAAACCTGCAAATGGGTGTGGCACAGTTTCTGGAAGAAAACCACCATTTTCCCCCCCACCACCTTTAAGCTGGATCCTTTCAAATAAAAACCTGAAGCAGTGGGTGATTGGATGCATATATGGTTTGGTGAGGGGAGGCAAGAACTGGTCGTAAGGGCTTCTCTAGTTTCCCCATTAACCTGTAGACTGGATTTAGATTTTCACCGAATGTAGCCCGTTCTATTGTTACGCAACTAAATAAAAACACTATGGGGAAGATTTATCAAAACTGGTGTAAAGGAAAACTGGCTTAGTTCTCCATAGCAACCAATCAGATTCCTCCTTTCATTTTTTAGAGCACATTTGGAAAATTAAAGGTGGAATCTGATTGGTTGCTATGGAGAACTAAACCAGTTTTCCTTTACACCAGTTTTGATAAATTCCCCCCACTGTTCTGAGCAAGCAGAGTTTGGGGCATGAGGATAAAATGGGAAAATTTACAATGAAAAAGCACAACTGGCCTGCACAGGAATGCAACGGCAGACTGTAGATCTTTATATATATATATATATATATATATATATATATATATATATATATATATGTAGAAGACAAATACCTTCTGAAGACTGGGACTTTTCTTCTTGCGCAGAAATCTCTGTTGCATCTACAGGGGGAGAATTAATAAAAGTTAGAAAAACGTGATTTACAGAATGAATGTAAAGCAGCGGAATCAGTTTAAAGAGGACCTTTCACCACTCCTGACATTACTGTTTTAATAGCTTCATGCATTCCCCATGTAATAATTTTTGAACATCTATTTTTATGTCTCTATGTTGTGTCATTCCTGTATTATTTGCACTAAAAGTTATATGTGAATTGCTATTTGCCTTCAGTAAAGGAACAGAGGGGAGGTGACCAGTTGGGGGGGTGTCCCTGCACAGTCTGAACATGGCAGCACTGATTGGCTAGAGTCAGACTGTGCAGGTACACACCCCCAACTGGTTACCACCCCTCTGTTCCCTTACTGAAGGCAAATAGCAATTCATTCACAACTTCTAGTGCAAATAATAAAGTAATGGCACAACACAGAGACATAAGAATAGATGTTCCAGAATTGTTAGTACGTGGGGAATGCATGAAGCGATTAAAACAGGCATGTCAGGAGCGGTGAAAGGTCCTCTTTAAACTTGCTTTGACAAGATGCCCCATCGACAACCCCCAAAGAGGTTTTTGCAGGGTGAATCAGTCAGAAAACCCCTTTAACCATTGGAGAGGACAACGCTGTCAAGAACACTGCAGCCTCTATAAACAGCTTATCAGTGGGGTAACCGAGAGCAAGACCCCTCCAATCTGAAAGGGAGGGACTATCCTAAGGAAAGGCCATCAACCGGAAAATCTCGGAAAAGCCAAGGAATCTATGCCCTTCAGACGTTCTAATTGGTGCCCAACTTTTTGGATTACTAAAGTGAAGTTAAGTCCCTTTTAAAGAGGGTTAGCCAATTTGTTAAAAAAAAAGTTTAGGTGTAGCTCAAATAGTTTTTGATTTGATGTACATTTGTAGGTTACATCAAAACAGCTTATGGGCTACTCCTTAAAGGGCATCTGTCAGCAGATTTGTAGCTATGACACTGGCTGACCTGTTACATGTGCACTTGGCAGCTGAAGGCATCTGTGTTGGTCCCATGTTCATATGTGTTCACATTGCTGAGAAAAATGATGTTTTAATATATGCAAATGAGCCTTTAGGAGCAATGGGGGCGTTGCCATTACACCTAGAGGCTCTGCTCTCTCTCTGACGCACCCTCTGCACTTTGATGGACAGGACTGTCAGGGAAAACCTCGTCACACCTTGTCCTGTCAGTCAAAATAGACAGGGAGCAGCAGTTGCAGAGAGAGCAGAGTCTCTAGGTATAATGGTAACGCCCACATTGCTCCTAGAGGCTCATTTGCATATATCAAAACTTTATTTCTCTCAGCAATGCGGACACATATGAACATGGGACCAACACAGATGTCTTCAGCTGCCAAGTGCACATGTAACACGTCAGCCTATGTCATAGGTACAAATCTGCTGACAGATGCCCTTTAACAACTTAAAATGGCTAAGCCCTTTAAAGGGCCATATTTTCAACCAGGCAGCCCCCCTGACTTGAGCATCGGAGAATTTCATTGCGCAGGGCAAAGGCATTTTCAGGAGTTCCGGTGACGAACCGGAGGGCTGCCAGATGGAGGCTTCTGCCCAGCAGTGAGCCCGATGACGTGCAGGCTAGAGCCCTTGCCCTGCGCAATCCTGCACAAGGAAAGGGAGAGCATCACAGCATGAAATGTCAGGGGGGCTGCCTGGGTGAAATTATGGGTATGTCACAACCCCTTTAATGCATCTTAGGCTATGAAGGCCACAAGCCTCTGACACTGATTCTTGGTGCTGCACACATTGTTTTACCAGAACAATGGGCGCCACAGCAGGACGAAAAATGTGAAGACCTCCACATAAGCTGCAGCTCACTAGCACATTTTACAAGTTCAGCACTGCAATAAGCTGGCGGCAGAGGCGGTGATCTCATATGTACACAGCACCGCTCAGATAAGAATAACCTTGACTATTTTTCCCTATCACATGTAATGCAGTTTCACAATTAAAGGGGAGGTCCAGTAGGATTCCACTTTATACATGGGGCAGAATCGGATTTAAAGTAGCACTCCCACAAATATTTTTATTCTGTCCTGTTAGAAAGGTGCATGATGTAAACTTTAGTGACGGTAATCTTCTTACCGGTCACTGTATTTGTGAGTTATCCCCTCCCTTCTGATCCTCAGCTGCGTCTTGTGACCAGCAGTCAAACTTTCCAAATAACATATCATCTTATGTGTGGACAGGAAGCCAGTTTCTCTATGTATTCCTATGGGAATGTCAGTCTAACAGGAATGAATAGGGAAGTAACTGACTTCCTGCCCTGTGTCAGTTGGAGATCAGAGAGTTGGTCACATGATACAGCTGAGGATCAGAAGGGAGGGGATAACTCACAAATACAGTCACTGGTAAGATTACCTTCACCACAGATTACATCATGTACCTAACAGGTCAAAAAAATGAAAATTTTTGTAGGAGAGCTACTTTAACATCTCACCTCAACCCTGCTTCTGCAGTTCTGATGCTTACCACATCCCTGAGGTTGTCCACTTCCTGTTACAGGCTTGACGCACAGGAGACACCTGCTCACCCAATCACAGGCTGAGCCGAGTCACCGATGATTGGGTCATCATGTTACTTGATGTATGTACTGCCAGAACCAGGAAGAAATGGAAAACTGAGGACCTCTCAATGGCAGCAGCACAGAACCAGTGAGGTGAGTAATGATGCCCTGTATATGAAAGAAAATGGAAGCCTTCCTGATGGACAACCCCTTTAACTGATCCAATCAAGAGTCATTGTGACATTCTTAAAGAGATTATTCGATAACGAAACATTGATGAACCTATCCTTACAACAGCTGCAACTGGTAACACCCAGATCGTGTTAGTAGGAATGTCTAGTAGGAATAATTGAGGAATGACAACATCAAATTATATATGAAAAGATGCTCAAGAGTTGTTACTACATGGGGAATCTAAGTAATTAATAAAACAGGAGGGGTGACAGGTCCCCAAACACTGAACAAAATGAAGGGACATTACCTAAACGTAGTGACTCACATTATAGGCTAGGGCTCCATGATATTACCCACCATACACCCGACCTGCCTACTACTTGTGCCTCCGGCTGTGGAAGTTACATGAAAGCCTATATAATACAATTGCTCCTGGTGTTCACGCCTGTCGTTCAGAAGGGACCTTTATTTCCAGTAGATTTATGCATGTCCTGATCATATGATATGTGTGCCGCCACATGACTGGGACTTTTCTGGAATCAATTCAAGTCCATCGATGTTAATTTTTTTCCTTTTATTTTACCTTTTTTTAAAAAAAAAAAATCTAAGCGAGATTTCATGCATTTATAGGTTCTGTACAGAAGAGGAGCTAAGGAGCAACCGCGATTCTTAAAGGGGTTATCTAAGTTCTCAAACAGCCCCCCATGTGTCAGGCCCCTCACAGGTAATATACTTTCCCCGTTCCCTGCGCTGTTCCTGGTCCACGCACCGCTGCTGCTTCTCCCTGTACACGGATGAAAACATCCGGTGTTAGGGGGAACAGACAATGGCAGACGGGGACGAGCCTCCCTAGCGTCGCGGGTGATGCTAGTCTCTGTCTTCACCTGCCATTGGCTGCTCCCCCCCCCAACACCGGATGTTTTCATCCGTGTACAGGGAGAAGCAGCAGCGACGGTGCGGGGTCCATGAACAGCACAGGGAGCGGGGAAAGTATATTACCTGTGAGGGGCCCGGCACATGGGGGGCTGTTTGACAACTTGAATAACCCCTTTAAGTAGCCTGCATTTCACGGCTATTTTTACGCAACACTTTTTCAGACTGGAAAACCTAAAGCGTCCTGATAACACAAATGTTAAAGGAGCAAATAGAAATTTTATCCACAACCAAATTAATTGCGGAACGGGCGTGGACCCATTCATCTCAACGGGGCCACAAAAGATGGGGACAGCACAAAGTGCACGTCCGCATCTATACTTCCGTTCCGTGGCCCCGCAAAAAAAGATGGAGCATGTCCTATTCTTGTCTGCAATTGTGGACAAGAGACATTTCTATCATAGGGACGCCCGTGTGCACGAGGAACTCACACGGCCAGTATTCGCGTTTTGCGGATCCGCAATTTGCGGACTCCAAAACACATACAGTTGTGTGATTGTACCCCTATTGTGACCCAGAACCAGTAGGGACACCTACTCAGACAAGGTATAATGAAAAAAATGTGGAAAACGTCTCCACCATGTCCTTGAGATTTTGAAAATCTCATCTACTTACTGTCCAACGCTGTGGAAATACGTGCTTAATATGCGCCATATACATATACCCTAAGGGTGCATTCACATGACCATATTTTCAGTCCGCATCTGATCACACGCGGACCCGTTCCTTTCTATGGGGCCGTGTGCCGTCAACATCCGTGTGGCCGGGCTGCAAATTATTGAAGACGAGAATAGGCATTTTTTTCAATGGATCCCATGAAAAGTGTGAGATGCACAAGGCCTGCATCCGTATTTTGCGGACCGCTAAATGGACACGGTCGTGTGAATATTCCCTTAGGGTTATTGCACACGGCAATGTCGTTTATGCAGATTTTCATATCAAATGTGCACTTGCGGAATTTGCCAGGCAGAGGGTAAGGCTACTTTCACACTAGCGGCAGGCCTGATTCGGCAGGTGAAGGGTGCTGCCGGATCAGGCCTGCCGCAGTGACATGTGTGGAGCCGGAACCGCGCTCCGGCCCCACACGTCACACAGTACATACACAAACATACACACACATATACACAGACAAACACACATACGTACTTACATGCTCCCGGCAGGTCTTCAGAGCGTCGGAGGACAGGACGGCGTGCACAGGTGACGATTCCCCACAGCGCCCTCTGCTGGGCGCCTGGTGGAATCGTCAGCTGTGCGTGCCATCCTGTCCCTCTGACGCTCTGAAGACCTGCCGGGAGCATGTAAGTATGTATGTGTATTTGTATGTGTATATGTGTGTGTATGTTTATGTTTATGTGTATGTCTGTGTCTGTATGTGTCTATGTGTAGCCGGATCCGTGATGAACTCCATTGAAAGTCAATGGAGGGCGGATCCGGTTACCATTGTATCACACCAGACGGATCCACCCCCATTGACTTGCATTGGGGGAAATTCTGGATCCGTCTTGGTGCGGATGCCTGGACCGGAGAGCAAACCGCAGCATGCTGCGGTTTGTTCTCCGGTCTGAAGACGGAACGGAATGCTTTCAGGAGCATTCCGTTGTCTTCAGTTCAGTTTTGTCCCCATTGACAATGAATGGGGACAAAACTGAAGCGTTTTATTCCGGTATTGAGCCCCTATGACGGAACTCAATACCGGAATTTTAAAACGCTAGTGTGAAAGTAGCCTAAAACCTGCACTGAAAATCCACACAAACAACCGCCATGCTGTGGACTTCAAAAACCGCATGGATTATGTCTTCCCCCTGTACGTGCAATTTGGAAAAATCTCATCTGCTTAGATGAGACTATATTACTCCACATGAAAACCAACATGGAAAACGAATTTTGCGCACATACCCCAACACTATAGGTATGTACCATCAAAAGTTGATGGCCTAGATCATAACAGTCTAATCTTCAAGGCTGACTTATCTGGGCCCTGCTGCACTGAGTGCCACCCTGCCTGCGCTGTCACCGCCCCACAGGCAGTGTACTGTCAGCAGAAATACAGCAGATTAGCTGCAGCAAGGACGCGGTGCCTGACCAGTCTCGTCACTTGACATTTCCTGGTAGACGATGGGTAACGCGTTCACCAGGCAAGTAGTCTGGAGATTGCATCATTCTACCCGAAAGACGCCACACTTTCTGAAGTACTCTTAAAGGGGTATTCCCACCCAACTCACTTATGGCGTAACCCAGGTTCTAGCAGTTGTCCCTTTTAAAGTGGCCCTGCCGCATTTACCATCCTCTATGGCAGTTTTCTAGCCTAGAGGAACACTGAAGTCTACGTCAGCCCCTGGCGCAGATCTCAGTTCAGGCACACAGGGGGCCATTTATCATGTGCGTCTTTATGAGAGGGCGATTGGACCGGCGTAGTGGATCAGCCTGTCACCATTTTGCATAGTATTTATAAAGAGGCGCCCAGCAGGGGAGGAATATTTGTATTCCTAAGGCCCCATTCACACGACCGTAAGAATGGGGCCGTATCTGCAAAATTGCAGGCATAGATGCAGCCCCATTCACTTCTATGAGCTAGCTCCGTGCCGCGGCTCTTTTGAAGCATGTCTAGTATAGGCATTTTCAATGGGGCCGCACGGCGTGTGTTCAGAGCGTGCGGAACACACGCCGGGCGGCCCCCCGTATATTTGCGGGTCCGCAGTAATGCGGCTCGCAAATATACGGTCGTGTGAATGGGGCCTAAGGGTGTAGATGGATCGTGTGCAATTAGATTACTTGTTGATCAACGAACAAGGTGCAAAAGTGCAGCAAAAAAGTCACATATTAGATAAAAAGGTCGCATACACAAATCAGTCTAAAACGTACACGCCAACTAAACCACACCCCCAAAAATCAGTCTAGGGCCTCACACACACAACCCTATCCATTTTTCCGGTCCACAAATTGCGGATCTGAAAAACACGGCTGCTGGCCTAGTGCCTTCCACATTTTGCAGAACGGACCGTCCGCCCATAATAGAAGAGTCCTATCCTGGTCCGTAATGCAGAACGGACATACTCATACGGACAGCACATGGTGTGCTGGCTGCATCTTTTGAGGTCCCACTGAAATGAACAGGTCCGCATCTGACGCGCACCAAATAAAAAAAACCTAAACTACAGTCGTGTGCATGAGGCCTAAGGCCGAGTTCACACTTCAGTTATTTGGTCAGTAATTTCCAGCGGTGACTGTGAGCCAAAACCAGGTGCGAGTCAAAAACACAGAACAGGTGCAGATCTTTCACATCGGGCTCATGCACACAAACATTCTTCGTCCACATTCGAGCTGCATTTTTTTTACTGGTCGGTTTCGGACCCATTCACAATAGGACCGCAAAACATGTGGAAAGCACGCTGTGTGCTGTCCGCATACTTCTGTCGATTGCTGGGCCCCCGCAACCAAAAGTTAGAACATGTCCTATTCCTGTCCGATCTCCGGACAAGGGCAGGACAGTTCTATAGAGGGCACGACGAACTGTCGGTCCAGTCGAACTGGGAAAAAGATGGAAAACCAGGCGCAAAATAGAATAAATGGGACAAAATTAATAAAAAAAAAAAAAACACGCTGCCAAAAACACTCAAAATTACACAAAAAAAAAAAAAAAAAAAAAAAAGAAGAAATGACAAAAGACCCTCACAGACTGCCAGATGCGGTGTCTAATTTACGATGAGGTGTACACAGCAGGGCTATGATAAATCAGCGCCATAGGGTTGGAATAGTCTTCCGGGGGTGCAAATCTGTCCTGGTCTTGGGACGCTCTCCCAGCAGCATGACTGGTTACTTAGATAATTTAAAGGAACTGTTCACCTTTATGACTTTTTGCTTTTTTTTTCTGTGGGAGTACAGAGAACAGCTGAGCAAGCAAGTGTGCATGCTGGGAGTTGTAGTTGCACAGCAGCTGGAATGCAGGTGTTTGCTGACCCCTGCTGTAGGTCCATAAGTGAACACTAGGCGTTATCTGCTTGCATTCCCAAAGCCGTATAAGTAGTGTCGTTGAAGGAAGCCTTTTTTCGCCAGTGCTGAAGACTGGATCGGGAATGACTTCCTAGGAGTCCAGAAAATCTACCTATGTACTAATGTCCGGCAGATATTTTATGTCATGCATGAGAAGAAGCGGTGATCAGACACTAATACATGCAGATGACGTTTACTGTGAAGGGGCTTATGCCTTCACTTAAAGGGGTATTCTCATCTTAGACAATGAGGGCATATCGCTAGGATATGCCCCCATTGTCTTATAGGTGCGGGTCCCACCGCTGGGACCCGCACCTATAGCCAGAACGGAGCGGGGAGCGCTGCGCCTGGAGGACCCCAGGTTTCCGGGGGTCCGGCCACCACCAGGCGCAGCTCCCCGCGCCGCTCATAGGAATGAATGGGAGCCGGGCCGTGCATGCGCGGTGCGCTCCCATTCATTTCTATGGAGCCGACGGAAGTAGCCGAGCCAGCGCTCGGCTATTTTCGGCGGCCCCATAGAAATGAATGGAGGGCGGCTGCGCAGTGCGCCCTCATTCACTTCGGGGGCTCCGTTCTCGATATAGGTGCGGGTCCCAGCGGTGGGACCCGCACCTATAAGACAATGGGGGCATATCCTAGCGATATGCCCTCATTGTCTAAAATGAGAATAACCCTTTAAAGAGGCTCTGTCACTAGGTTGTAACCTATGTATTTAAATACATAGGTTACAAGGCCCAGTGACAACTTTTAAAATCATACCTTTCATGCAGAGTTCTGCGCAGCGGTCGCGTAGAAATTTAAACTTTAAAAAGTATGCAAATAGGCGGCCTCTTTCCTCTGGAGCACCGCTCCTTCACCACCACCCCCCCGGGCCCGAGGAACGTCCCCTGTCTCTAATCACGCCCCTTTCTGTATTTGATAGACAGCGCTAGACTGGTAAGTCTAGCGCTGAACTCTCGGGCATGCGCCCTAAAATTTTCCCGGCGCATGCGCAGTAGCGCTTACAGTGTCTACACTGCAAGCGCTGTCTTCTCTTCTGCGCACGCGTCGTCACTCCCGGGACTAGCGAAGTGACGGCGCGTGCGCAGAAGAGAAGACAGCGCTTGCAGTGTAGACACTGCAAGCACTACTGCGCATGCGCCGGGAAAATTTTAGGGCCTGAAAGGCCTTGTAGCCTTTTTTAACTCCTGTCTATACAGCCGTCCCATTGATATCAATAGGGTCTGTCTAGCTATGAAAAACGCCAAGGATAGAACTATAAAAAAAAAGCCACATGAATAGCCCCATAGACGTTGAATTTTTTCTAAAAACGGCCATAACTATATAGCGGAGAAGAAAATTGGGGAGGGGCATTGCATACTATAGTGCTATTTATTTATGGAATCTTTGGGACTACTTTCTGTGCAGGACAGGAAGGAGTTAACAGGATGTGACTGCAATGAACTCCTGGGAGATGCAGGTGCTTAAAGAAGAACTCCCACAAAAATGTTTATTCTCTGACCTGTTAGAAAGGTCCATGATATAATCTGTAGTGATTGTCATTTTCTTATCAGTGACTGTTTCTGTGAGTAAAAACCTCTCTTCTTATTGTAGCTGGGTCATGTGACCAACTCCCTGACCTCCAACTGACCCAGGACAGGAAGCCAGTAACTGCTCTATTCATTCCTATGGGAGCCTCACTTTCAGTCTCATAGGAATACATAGAGAATTAGACTTCCTGTCCACACATAAGTCTATGTGTGAGTTGGTGGGTCTAATTGCTGGTCACATGACACAGATAAGAAACTTCAGGATGATAGAAGTCAAAAATTCAGACACTGGTAAGCAAATGACATTCACTACAGATTACATCATGTACATTTCTAGCAGGACATGGAATAAAATTTTTGTTGGGAGTTCTTCTTTAAGTGTCACATGGGAAGAGCTGCTACCCACCCACAGAAAATGAAGAAACAAGGAGGGGAGTAAAGAATCAGAAAGGGTGAAAATTACACCACATAGCAGATATTTTTGAATTGGGCAATTGTGAAAATAATGGTGAGCAGTACTCCAAAGGGGAAAAAAATAAAAATATTTGTGGGTTAACCCCTTAACCTCCACCCGACCGCCCAATGTAAATTTACGTTGGGAGTCAAGTATTTAAATATGGTGCCCACTCGCGAGGGTAGCGGGTGCCATGGCATCTGGAAACTCAAAACACGGGGATCGGGGAAGCCGGAGGTTGCCTCAGCTATGTTCCTCTGTCTGTGGTCAGGCTCCAAAGGAACGCAGAGAAGTTCTCCTAGACTCCAGTGCATTAACATTGGAGTCTATGAAATAAACCAAATGAATACTTGTTAAAGTTCCCCAGGGGGAACTATTAAAAAATAAAACAATGTTTTTAAAAATATTAAAAATGACTAATATTGTGCATCCAATGCAAGTGAACGGGCTGGGGACCAGTCCTCTCATGGATCTGCCACATATCTCAGTGCCGCCTTGGAGCCACTAGAAAGCATACATCTGGCCCTGGGCAAATGCTTGAAGTGTGAACATACACCTAAGGCCACGTGCACACAACCATATTTTCAGTCCGCATATTTTGCGGCTTGAATGCGGACCAATTCATTTCTATGGGGGTCATCTGCTTGCTGTCTGCATCCATGCCGCAAATTATAAGACACGTCCTATTCTTGTCCATTTTGCGGACAATAGGCATTTGTACAATGGGGCCCACGGAAAGTGTTTAATGCGCACAGACTGCAAAACGGATACGGATGTGCACAGGAGGCCTAAGGCCTTGTTCACATTTCAGTGTCTGTTTCATGTCCGCGTTTCATCTGTGTACCGTGCTGAAAATTAATTTTCAGAGCGTCTTCTACCAGTGGTCCGGGAAAAACGGACCAAGCACAGACGCCAAGCTGTGTCAGTGGTTTTTCACGGACCCATAGACTTTGATGGGTGTGTCCTTATCATGGACTAGAATGGTGCCTGTCTCACTATGACCCACAGTCAGAAAAAAATACCATAGTGTGAACATTAAAATCAATGGGTACGTGCACTGTCCGTGGTAAATGCGGGCAGCACAAATCAAAGAATGTAAATATGAGGCCAGAGCTACACACAGCGCATGTGACACGCACTTTAAGATTTGCGCAACTTGAGGTTACAGAAATATTTTAGATTTGCAGTCTGGCTGTTAAAAAAATAAAAAAATACAAACAGGTCATGTACAACTTGCACCCAAAAATACAAAAACGCATGTTTTATGACCTTGTGTCGCATCCACAGGTCACTATGTGATCGCACTGACAATCATTAGATGCGATGTCACACAGACACGGTATTCGTCACATATGGCAGGATCGGAGGCGCAGATTTTACACTTTGTGCCGCTACATCAGTGTATTCAGTGGAGAGAATAGGGGTCATTTATCAAACTGGTGTAAAGCATTACTGGCTTAGTTGCCCACAGCAACCAATCAGATTCCTCCTTTCATTTTTCACAGCTCTTTTGGAAATTGAAAGGTGGGGATCTGATTGGTCACTATGGGCAACTAAGCCAGTTCTACTTTACACCTGTTTGATAAATCTCCCCCAATACATCAATATATATATTTTTTAAGTTTTATTTTTTTAAGCGTTACACTTTTTTTTTACTATGATGACAGCATGGAAACGGACCCCTTAGTCCGATCCCTCAGATCCTTATCAGGACTGCAGCTACAGACAGAGGAATATCCTAAAAATCAGGAGGACCGTTCACCCGCAGCCACAAAGACAATGGTTCTCCCAGGACTTTTTCTTTGTGTAGACTCGGACATTGCGTTTGTTTCACAAACACGTCCATGAATGAACCATTACACGGAGGGGCCTAATCACGTATGACCTACCCCTATAATGTACAAAGGCATATCATGGCAGAAGTCCTGTGACTAGCCCCTAGTGGTGATGACATCATTGCCCCACAGGTCAGTAACTAGGTGATGTCACCTTGTGGATCATACCTGATGGCTTCAGCACCACAGATGGCACCATTATGATAAGAGAGGGGGAGTCCCTGGCCAAATCACACGGTACATCTGGGAGCAGGTCACCCCAGGTGTAGATGGTACGGTCCACGTGCATAAATACCGGCAGGACAGTGGGGCTCTATGCACACCTATGGCAGGAGCGGCTGCAGGGCGGAGGTGCGGGCAGCCGGTGCTCTGCTCCCATCACTCCGCAGGCGCCTCCCTCACAGTGCTGGGCGGTGGCGTCCAGGCCTGGTCTCCACACATCCCCTACCTGGAAGGGAAGCGACCCCCACAAAGCCTCCCTCCCGGGTCCTGCCCGGTCCTTACCCTCCTCCAGTCCGTCCGCAGACGCGCTGCTACTCTTCATCAGGAAGGAAGGCACGAACTCGGCGGCGTGGACATTGGGGACGAACGGCTTGGCGTTGACGTTGAGCCGGGCCAGGGATGAGTTGAGCTGGGCCTCCGGGGCGTCAATGTCCGCCTGTTCCCAGGAATCTGGAGCCGTGTCGCTGGGGTCCATGATTTCCGGGTGTGTGTGCGCTGACTGGGGGAGAGGTTAGATGACGGCAGGGGATGCGCTGGACCAACGTCGCCCTGGGGGGGTGTAGAGGCTGCGGCTAGGAAGCGGGAGAAGACCCGGCTGAACCCGCTGCTGGCGGCTGCGATGATAACCCGACTCAGCACTCACTCAACGGCTCCTCGTGTGTTGCCGCGACGTCACTGACGTAAGCCGGCGCACGGAACGCGACGCAGGAGGTGCCACAAGTTGTAGTTCGAGTTGGCGCTGTTCCTATTTGCATTTCGCCGCTGGCGAACTACGAATCCCACAATTCCTAGCGTTCTTAGAAGCGTAACACCGCCCACTTGCGTGCTCTTGAACACGCAGTCGCACCAGGGTGTTATGGGAAATGTAGTTCTGAACGCGTCGGCAAGCGTTGAATAACTCTACACCATTTACTGCGACTGTGGAGACTGGAATGTATGAGGTTCTCCCAGCAGTACCGACCTTCTGGCGGGCTTACTAGAGAGCTCAATAGAATATAAAAAATATATATATTTATTTATTTTTTTGTAGTAAAGATGAGGTGACTGAATAAAGTACATTTTTTAAGTCAGATTTTTTTTTTAATTCATACCCTGTGTTCATATTCCAGTATTTTCAACCACCAAGCTCTACTTTCTGGTCCCTGTACACCTGGAAAAAGTGACTGTTCAGCCAATCAATGGAAGAAGTAAAAAACAAAAAAAAGTGGACAAACCTTTTAAGTCTATAATGATGCAGCAATTTAGTTTACATTGAGAAAGACGTAACTTTATTTTTGTCAGCAACACTTTTTTGCTGTTAAACTTGAAGTTGTGTTTATCAGGGCTCCAGATGGCGACCAAAATGGTCGCAACTTAGATTTGACAAATGGCGACAAGACTTTTTAGTCTTCTCGCCATTTGCGCCTGGACCCGATCGGCACCTACTGATACTAGGCTGCGCAGTAGCAGAGAACATGGAGACATGCAGACAAAATTTTTTAAAAAAATCTCTCACCTGTCCTGCGCCGCGGCTCCGCTCCGGTGTCCGGCGCTCCTCTTCTTCTCTGGGCCTGCGCTGCACTGTCCTGACCGTGTACAGCCTGCGCACTGCCGTAGTACATCCGCGCACGCGCGCTGAGAGCCGGCGGCCGCCCGGGTCCCGGCTCCTTCGTGCGCGGATGTACTACGGCAGTGCGCAGGCGCGGGATTTCGGGATCGTACAGGGCCAGGAGCCGAAAGAGCTGGCTGCCCGGCCCTGTCAATCATCGCTACGGAGGCATGGTAAGAGGCGTTATTACGGCCTCTCCTAGGTGCAGGTTCACGCCTACTGCACCTAGGGGAGGTCATTTGCATATTATAAAAACCTATTTTTTGTCTAAACTGGTGGACAGAGAAATATGACACTAACATTACTGTCATCAAGTGTCATTTGCTCATTGCAAATGACACTTGGTTTAATAGGGTGATTTCTGGTGACAGAAACCCTTTAAACAAAAAATATAAACTTCAGCAGTTTTCGCACTGTGTAATAATTGCCACCACTTCTTGGTCTGTACAGATCACTTTACGGCAGTCATCTGCTTATCTGTCATTCTAATCCTGCCTATAATGATATAATCTCTGTGTATAGATAAGACAGGATCCACCATTCACAATAGGTAATTGCCACATCTTATCTATTCCTGACCTCTGCACAGGTCACAGAACATGCCTAGAAAACTCTCCCATAGAATGAGGTCCCCTCCTGACCATTGTGTCTATGGATCATGGGGCTGCCATAAAGCTATTTTCTAAATGCTGTTAAGAATAGCTCAGGCAAAATGGCCACCCCCATAATCATGTTCAGAAAATAAAATAAAAAAAACTATAATCAGAAAATAAAAACGGATTGGAAAAAAAGAATATGTGTTGCATTCCGTTTTTTTCAGGGGGTAAAAGTTTTGGTGACAAATTTCCTTTAATGGCATAAAATTTTGAAAGTACAGGGGAGTGGAAATCAACAATTTCCATAATTGCTTTTTGGTTCTGTTTTTATGGCTTTGAGTGAGCATTACGTTTATAGTGATATTTTATTTTTTTTCTTTATTACGTTAGAACAATAAAATACACAAAGTTTTTCCTTCAAGAGCCGTATCATCTTTATTTTTCTGTAGCTTTCTGAGGACTTGTTTTTGGTGAGTTGTAGTTTTCTTTGTTAATAATTTGATCTCTTTTTATTCTATTTTTGGGGAGACAAGATGAAAATAAAATATACTTGATGGGAAGAAAACATTTGTAACTTGAGTCCATAACTCTATGGAAAGCTAGTAATTGGTTCCAAAGCCCCAAAATGTCATCCTATGATAAGAGAAAATGAGGATTTAAGAAAAATGAGCAGATAACTAATCCAGCTAAAGCAAGATATAATGGACATGAATAGATGCTGGAAGCCGTACATCATTTTCTATGATGAGGACAGGGGCTTCTTCAGGGTCCTCTACAGTACACTGTGATAGCACATACACCGCTAAACACGTTTCGGGACCTGAGGATAGGTCATCAGTAAAAAAAATCTCAGAAAATCCTTTTAAATACATTTGTCTGTAAAAAAAAAAAGAGTCCATATATTCCTCCAAGTTGGCAGTGAGAACCCTATCACCGAAGCAAGTCCTCTGGGCTTTTCTGAAGCTTTGGCAAGTAGTAAATCAGCAGTATCAGTGTTTTCTATAAATACAGTCATACTCCTTCTTCTTCAAAATCCCTATATCCTTTCCTTTATCAAGTCTCTCAAAACAGCCTGACAAAAGAATGCTATCGTATTTGAAAGATTTTACAGATTTGTTGCGGATGATGACACAGGTGCGATGTAGTTCGGGGATCTTATTCCCAGATGATGTATCAGGGAAGAAAGGGATTTTTATTTTTAACTGTACTTTTTTGCACCAACACGACTATTTTTCATAGGAGGGTACTGGCACTGTGATGGGGGAAAAATCCGCCCCCAGTTTCGCTAATTTTTTTATGACCACATGGGACTAAGAGAGCATCTGCAATGAAGATCCTAAGGAGCTTCTTCATTGATAGTGAAGAGGAGAGAGCGAAAAGGAGACCTGTAAGAACGCTAACCTAAGGGACTGGGTGAGCAAAAAATACCTTGGAGCTGTCACTATATGTCTAAGGACATTGCAGAGACCCTTTTTGAAGAGTTTATTCTCCAGCCCCGGTCATTGGGGTTGCGGTAACGGACTGAGTTTGGTACACTGGCTGAAGGACAGTGTTTCTTGTTTTCTAGTTTTGTAGTAAATAAGATGCTGCTTTTGCTCCAAGGCTCATTTTTGTATTCATATTGATCTTTAACTGAATGATGGGAAGTGGTTTAAACCTTGTGATAGCCTATGGTAATGATTAGCAGCTCTGTTCAATATTGATTTTATTTTTTTGGTTTTCTAGGAGCATGCACAGATGAGGTTAATTCAGGAGTTTGTTCATACCCCAGGGAGACTAAGAGTTCTGGCTCTATCCACAGCTCTTCCCCCATTCTGGGCTGAAGACGTGCCGTCCATATGGAAACCTGGTAAAGGACATGACTTTCGCACATGTAAGATTTTTAAGTAGGAGCACTATATGACTGGGTTCCAGAGCAGCCGATCCACACAAGTTTCAGATGGTAAGTATGCTGGTTCTTTTGCAGGCAAGATATGATTCAATTAGGTGGCCTTCTTGGACCCAGAAAAACCTTTTAGGTATCATTCTTATATATTATTCAACCTTATCTATATAGAAAAAGTGCACTGTAGAGCATCACTGAGCAACAACTCATAAGAAGTGTCACCAGCCCTGGTCATTGACTTCCAACATTTTATGATTCATACTGTCCCTTTAAGGCCTGTACAGTGATCTAGACTTTGCTGTGGGCTAGTGACCAGACCACTACCTCCTGGGATGGTCCCAGTGTACTCAGCAGCTAGCCTACTGAAGTCAAAGACACCGGTGAAAACACCAGAGACACATACATGGCACAATACAAGACATGGAGCACTGGCAGACAAACAGGTCAGGAACTCATGTAGAATGACTACAAGGGCGAGGCATACAGACTTTGGGAACTTGGACATGTAGACTTCAGGAACAAACATCTGGAACTTAAAGACTTTTCAGACATAGCAGAACTTGGCAAGACAGACTTCAGGAACTTGGACATACTGTACATAGAGGATACTGGACGGCAGTGGTCAAGACGTCTCAGGGGAAGGAGCACAAAACCCTAACACTGCAGCTATAGGACACAGTACAGACAGCGGTTACAGGAATACAAATTGAAGCTGGGACACACAGACAGAAAGATAAGCTCCATACAAACTCTAGCGGAGCACATGCTATGCCTTGGGACACTAGGTCAGAATTCAGCCACATGCATAACCTGAATGATCCGGATCAACTAGAGGTCAAGACTTCAATACAGGGCACAGAGACTCCAACCGGATTAAAGCAAGAGATGAAAGGAAGACAGGAAAGACATGATTGCACAACCAGGGCAGTCATAGCACTCAATAGACATCCACAAAACTGACATACAACTTAGGACAATATAGCAGACTTAACAAACTCATCAGTCGAACAGATGCAGACACAGGAAGGCAAATTATTAACCCTTGTAATACCAGACTGAGAAGGGATACAAGCAGACTGGCACAATTCACGCAACAAGTAACCGAGACCAGGATAGACAGAGCAGTGGCAACATGAACAGCCATTGAACACAACAGCACAAATTAAAACCCAAAAGCAACCAACGGTACAAAGGTACAATTGAAAGGTCATTTTAACAATAGTTTCGCAAATTTTTATTTATTTCAGCAATAAAAAATTTAAAATCAAAGACCAAGTCAAATGTTTGTGCATTGCTGTCATGACATACAACCTTGACTTTGAAAGACAGGCTGATACCTTTTAGTGTCCGGTTTTACACTGAACTGTCCAGTTTGATGTTTCCAAATGTTGTGTTTTTTTCATCATTATGTGCAGATTTTCCATTGCTTGCACAGTTAATATTGCTTCAGTAATCCAACTGAATGTAACTCTGTCCAGTGTGCAATATGCCTCACAATGTAAGGTATACATCTATATATTTAAGAGGATGGAAAATGATGAGAACTGTCAGTGCAACCTGTTACGATCAGTAAGAATTTTCTTACTGTTTTATCTTTTGCTCCTTTCCTACTCTTTAGAATAGATAAATATCGTTAGGACAGTGAGCGTCAGTGGTGTTTGGTTTGAGGGTCAGAATTCAGGGATAGATTTAGGGAAAGATTTAGGGAAAGCTAGAGTCATGGTCAGTTATTGTCTGTTTTCTATCATAAGATATCTTTATCTGTCTGCTTCATTACCTGACTGTTATCATCATCTCTCTGCTTCATTATGTGACTGACATCTTGTTCATCCTTTTGTGCCATTATCTGTTTTTTCAAAACGTGAATTCAAAAGATTTGAGATTGAATAATCCTATGCAGGCTAAGTAAATAAATATATTTACTAAGTATGATTAAATATAAAATAACAGGCAAATCACATACTGAATAATAAAAAATAAATACATCACTAGCCTAAATATGCAACATGCAATATGGGGTGAAACTCCGTCGGTCATGCTATAACACATGGCTGTCTACCATGTTATAACACGTGACTGACACCCCAGGGTGTACAGGAAATAATGCAAATCAATACTTACATCCTACCTAGGATGAAGTTCCAGCTGGAGTCCCCCAAATGTATGTGTGCAAATCAGACTTATTCCCATCAGCCCCTCATCCAGTGTACATCATGCTTATCTCTGAGATCACTCAGGGAGACAGAATTAAAGGGGACCGAACCAATCAGTACTTACAAAAATATCCTTACAATACATCTGTTTACCAGTATCAGTTCATGTCATCTATCGGTGAGTATCTAGTACTGCCAGGAATCACTAGTGCTTTGTAATATTATTTGTGCGACTGAAATTGAGTCCCCTAAGCACGGTTACATTCTAAAGATCCTTTGGGGCAAGCCTCTACATTGCAACTGGTTCTGGACTGAGTGTTAAGCCTGCTGTACTGCTCTTGAGCGGCTCCGAGCCTGTGATTAGTTATGGACCAGATCCCAGCCCAAAATGTATCAGGGTGAGCCATGTCCCATATAGAGAGGAGTTTGAAGTGACAAGAGGAAGAGAGAAGCACTCTCCCAAATTTTGCCAAAAATATAATAGATGTTGCAGCAAGATAAAACAATAGTCCTTAAAAGGACTAAACCTGCCTAGCCAAATCATATCCCTACACTATCTGTGCCTCCTTGCGCAAACGTTATACAGCAGACGCAGCGCAGGTAATGCCGCCTTGATTAGTGGCAGAAAGAAATACACTAGATGTCACAGGTATTTAGGATGCACAAACATTATACAGCAGAAGCTGCACAGGTAATGTCGCCTTGATTAGCGGCAGAATAAAAATAAACTGGATGTCAGGTATTTAGGATCACAAACGTTATACAGCACACACTGCGCAGGTAATGTCGCCTTTATTAGCGGCAGAAACAAAATACACCGGATGCCACAGGTATTTAGGATGCACAAACGTTATACAGCACATGCAGCACAGTGGTGTTAAGGTCAGGCAATTTTGCACAAATTTTGCCCCCAAAAAACTAGATGTTGCAGCCAGATAAAACAATAGTCCTTAAAAGGACTTTTGGGTCTTTTGAAAAGAAAAACCAAACCTGCCTAGCCAAATCCTATCCCTACACTATTTGTCCCTCTTTGCAGCAGCTCTCCCTGACTAAGACTGAGCCGGGTCACATGTCACGGGTGCTATATAGCACCCGATAACGCGTTCCTGGCCAGATAATCACTGTAATGCCAGTAGCCAACATGGCTACGGCATTACAGTGAGTGCCAGTACATCCCCGCACACTAATTGGCTGCGTAGCAAGGCCATGCTCGCACGAATATAGCGTTCGGGCGAGCATGCTCGCCCAACACTACTCCTTGTCTGTGCTCTCTGTCCTTCTAAACACTCATTATAGCTCAGTTCTTTTCATACTGATAAGAATGTGGCTTAAATAAATGTTTATGACCACTCAATAGTTTAGAGATAGGGTTTATTAGATGACCGGCACAAAGTGAAAGTACTAGTCACACAGCTAGAAAAACAATTAATCCTTTGAGGCAGAATGGCTCAATATTTTTAATAAAGGCCAATTGAAAATATGATTTTAGTCAAAAATGAGTAACATGCAATCATTAAAAAAACAATTGCCCTCAAAGGTATACATACCCTTTAAAGGGGTTTTCCGGTATTAATGATTATCATGTGCCCACAGCATGCCCCCTGAAACAGAATATCATACTTACCTGCTCCACCAGCTCTGATCCTCCGCTGTCTCCATCTTCCGCTCCCCGATGGACATAGTCACGTTCACCTCTTCAGCCACTGACTGGCTTTAGCAGTGATGTGGCCAGAAGCAGAACATTTCAGCTGAAGCCAGACATTGGCTGGAGTGGTGCAAATGACCATGTTCCTGGCCAGCTGGATGTAAACAGTGCGGGGACTGGAAGATGGAGACAGTGGAAGCAGTTCATAGGACGGGGAGCAGATAAGTAAAAATCTTCTGTATCAGTGGGCATGCACTTGATAAACATCATTATTACTTGAAAAATCCTGGCATACAGACATACGTGGCAATGTCATCCCATTTAGCGGTAAGGGGAGGTCATGTATACATGTCTTTGAGCCAGTGCATCATCCATATAATAGAAATTGACTTCAATGCATGACATACAGTATTAGGGAGGTGATAAGAACAGAAGTAGAATTTTCTTTGCAACTTGACTTATGTATTTGTATCATTCTCACCTTCTGTGTCCAGTTCCTGTCCGGCTCTTCCTCCCCCACAGTACCCCTATTCTACCGTAGGTAACATGCATCTGAGCAGCCACTAATTGATGCACCAGAGTGGAGAGGTCATGTTAGTAATGAGCTGCAGCAGGAGTCAGCCAGTAACTGCCATCCTGTACCTCTGGACTGGATTCCTGGACCGTCCATACCATCACTGCATTTGAAGCCACATATAGTCAACTTGCAAAATCTTGAATGAAAAGGAAAAACGTGGATGCTGCATGCACATCTGGACAGATACCGTACCATGAAAGATGTCAACAGTGCTTATGGGTTTAAATATCCATTTTGTCAACTGTTTTCTCCCTTTTTGACCTTGCTCAAAAAATGGAGACTGTTACGGCAGTGAATGGGGAACCACATCCAACCAACAGATTTGGCTACTCCTAAGGGCATTATCTTGTCAGTCCCCTGGTTTTCACCCTTTAACGCTTATACAGGGATATGGACTTCACTGCAGGGGAACTACCAGGCCACTACCTATTGGAGTAGTCTCTGTGGGATTGACAGCTGACCCACGGAGGTCATTAAATGCACAGACAAAAAGATATAGCACACCTTTTCAGGATCTAGTGGACTAGGAACCTTATTGCTCAGGCACCTTCCCAGAGGGAACCCCACTGTTGCCAGCCATTGGCTGGTGAAGATTTGGATGAGCGCTGACCCTTTAAGGGCCAAGCGAATGCGCACCCAAGCCCTACGGGCAGAGGAGTAGAAGTATTGCCAGCAGGCAGCCCACAGCCTGTGTCGAGGGCACAGCAAGCTTGGGAAGAAGGGAGGGTTGGCTGGACCAACAGGAAAGGTGAGCAGAGCAGCAGATACTGAGAGACCCATTGGGCCATTACATAAACGGAACACTGCAAGTGTCGCAATGAAGCTGCTCTGCAACAAAGGGTGACGACCTCATAAAGGGCCCTGTCTGCTGGATGGATAGGACATAGTTAAACTGATCAGTCACATATACAACTATAGATGGCAAATAGACCATGCCTTGGTAAGGGGAATTCGTGTGCACATCTTATTTAGCGTGTGAATCATCCATATCGTAGAAATTAACTTCAATGCATGATGGGGAGGTGATAAGAACAGAAATAGAATTTCTTTTGCAACTTGACTTGTCTTCCTCCTTCCCACACATTCCTCCTGTTCTAGGTACCAATCTGCACCTGAGCAGCCACTAATTCACATACGAGAGTGGAAAGGTCATGTTAGAAAAGAGCTACAGCAGGCACTGGACAGTAGTTGCCACCCTGAAACTATGGACTGGATTTATGGACAGTTCATACCCTCCCCAGAATGAAACAGCGTGAATGCTGCATCCAGACCTGGGCCGATACCATGCCATGGAAGATGTCAGCAATGCTGCACAATCCAATTTGGGCTGTAAAAGGGAGAGGTTGAGAAGGGCAAGTGGTCTGGTCCAAATCAACATGGAGATTGATTGATACTTGCTCATTGGGCCATTGCCCAGACGGACCACTGCGCATGTCACAATGAAGCTGCTCAGCAATAAAGGGTGATGACCTCATAAAGGGCTCTGTCTACTGGACAGACAAGACACAGTTAAATTAGTCAGTCAAGTATATAGTCATATTGTACATGGCAGAAAAGCCATACAGTGTAGAGGGAAGGGGAGGTCATATGCGAGTGCCAATGGCTGGAGGTAATGCATTATTCATGTAATTGAAGTCCACTTCAATGCACAACATATTAAGAAGGTGATAAGAGCAGAAATAGAATTTTCATTGCACATGACTTTTTGCATGTGTGTAATTTCTGCCTCTTTTCTCATATTCTTCATCTGCTCCTCCTCCTCCTCCACCCCATGTTCTAGGCAACAAGCTGCACTTCAGTGGAAAGGTCATGTTAGAATTAGCTGCAGCAATTGCTGGCCGGTAGTTGCCACCTTGAAAGTATGGCCTGGATTTATGTACCATCCTTAGGCCCCTTTCACACGAGCGTGACGGATTAGGTCCGGATGCATTCAGGGTGCGTTCAGGAAAACTCGCACCATTTTGCAAGCAGTTTTGTTTGCATTTGCGTTCAGTTTTTTCAGCACGGGTGCAATGCGTTTTGATGCGTTTTTCACGCGTGTGATAAAAAAACTGAAGGTTTACAAACAACATCTCTTAGCAACCATCAGTGAAAAACGCATTGCATCCGGACATGCTTCAGGATGCAATACGTTTTTCACTGAAGCCCCATTCACTTCTATGGGACCAGGGCTGCGTGAAAAACGCAGAATATAGAACATGCTGCATGCGCAGAACTGATGCGTGAAAAAAAAAAAAAGCTAATGTACACAGTCCCATTGAAATGAATGGGTCAGGATTCAGTGCGGGTGCTATGCGTTCACATCACGCATTGCACCCGCGCGGAAAACTCGCTCGTGTGAAAGGGGCCTTACTCTCCCCGCAGTTCCCATCAGGCATTAATTTTAGTTACAAAGGAACAGTGTGCAATAGTTGTAGGTCCTTAATTTCTATTTTGTCAGCTGTTATCTCCCTATTGTGGGCTGGAAAAGGCAGCTTTTGAGGAGGGCAGATGACCTGGTTTAAATCAAAATAGAGACTGATCCCCTGAGACTCATTGGGCCATGGCATGGAAAGAACACTGCTTGTGTCACAGTGAAGCTGCTCAACAACAAAAGGTGATGGACAGTGATTACACAGTTACATAAGTCAGGTACAGTGCATTGGAAAAGTCTTCAGGTTGCACTCAATATTCCATACTGACAAAGTGAAAACAAGATTTAAAACATTTTTGGAAATCTTTTGAAAAAGAAAAAAAAAATAATTTGAATGGACATAAATATTCAGACCATTTGCTATGTCACTTGATATGTAGCTCTGACACCTACCATTTCTCTTGATCATCTTTGAGATATTTCTACACCTTGATTGGAGTCCACCTGTGGTACATTCAGTTGGACATAATTTAAAAACACACAGCCCTGTCTATATAAAGTCTCACAGCTGACAATGCATATGGGAGAAAACACCAAGCCATGAGGAGGAAAGAACTGTCTGACATGATTGTGTGGAGGTACAGATCTGGAGAAGGGTACAAAAAAATTTCATCTGCAGTGAAAGTTCCCAAGGACATAGTGGCCTCGATAATTCTTAGATAGAATAAGTTTGGAACAACCAGGACCAGGAGCTGGTCACCTAACCAAACTAAGTAATCAGGGGGAAAAGGGGCTTGGAAAGAGAGGTGACCAAAAACCAATAGACACTCTGGCTGAGCTTCAGAAATCCTGTGTTCAGATGGGAGAAATTTCCAGAAGGTCATCCATCACTGCATTCCACCAATCTCGGCTATAAGGCAGAGTGTCCAGAAAGAAACCTCTTCTCAGTAAAAGACGCATGAAAGTCCTTCTGAAATTAGCAAAAGAGCACCTAAGGACTTTCGGACTGTGAGAAACAAGATTCTCTGGTTTCATGAAACCAAGAATGAACTCTGTGGCTTCAGTTCTAAGTGTCATGCCTGGAAGAAACCAGGCTGCTGTGGGGGTGGTTTTCAGCAGCTGGGACAGGGAGACTGCTCAGAGTTGGGGGAAAGCTGAATGGAGCAACATACAGAGACCTTCTTAGGCTGAATTCACACTACAGTTTTTGTTCAGTTATTTCCATCAGTGATTGTGAGCCAAAACCCGTAGTGAAGCCTCCTTAGAGATCAGATAAAGATGTGCACCTGTCCTTTGTTTTTGACCACACCTGCTTGTGTCTCACAATAACTGATGGAAATAACTGATCAAATAACTGAAATGTGAGCCTTAATGAAAACTTGATTCAGAGGGGACCTCAGACTGAATTGAAGGTTCACTTTCCAACAAGACAAAGACCCTAAGCACACGGCCAAGACAACACAGGAATGGCTTAGGGACAACTCTGTGAAAGTCATTGACTGGCCCAGCCAGAACCCTGACTTGAACCCAATTGAATATCTCTGGAGAGACCTGAAAATAGCTGTCCACCAACGGACAGACAGTGCTTCAACTAAGTACTTAGTAAAGGGTCTAAATAATCAATGAAAGGTTTTATGTTTTTCCTTTTCAATAGATTAGCAAAGATTTCTAACATTCTGATTTAACTTTGTGATTATGGGCTACCGAGTGCAGACTGATGAGGAAAAACTGGAATTTGGTTTTACTTTACCACAAGCCCACAATATACAAAATTTGAAAAAAATGAAAGGGTCCGAAGACTTTCTGAATGCACAGTATGTAGTCATACATGGCAGAAAAGCCGTCCAGTGTAGAGGAAAGGGGAGGTCATGTACAAGTGCCATTGGCCAAGGGTTTGCATCATCCATATAAAAGAAATGAATTTCAATGCACAACATTTTGGGGAGGTGATAAGAAGAGAAGCAGAATTTTCATTGAAACACCACTTTATGTATGTTTGTTATTCCTGCCTCCTGTGTCTGGTTCTACCTCCTCTCTCACATCACCCTCTGTTGTAGGTAACAAGCTGAACCTGAACTGCCACTAATTCAGTGATGGCTAACCTCTGGCACTCCAGCTGTGGTGAAACTACGACTCCAGCATGCTCGATTCATTTCTATGGAGTTCTGAGAACAGCCAACAAGTGTACATCTTGGGAGTTGTAGTTTTACCACTGCTGGAGTGCCAGAGGTTAGCCATCACAGGACTAATCGATGCTCCTAAGTGGAGAGGTCATTTTAGTAATGAGCCGCAGCAGGAGCCGGCTAGTAGTTGCCACCCTGAACCTATGGATTGGATTCATGGACTTTCCCTAACCCTCCATAACTGAAGCAACATGTACCCATCTTGCAAAAATCTTGACTGCAAAGAAACAGGCCTTAGTGGTAGGAGAGTTCATACACAGGAACCGAATAACGCCTGACCCTAGAGAACCCTGCCACTAGTGACAGGGCAAGGAGTCAACCCGTTTCTCCAAAAGGACGGATGAACAGGAGACTCCAGAAGGCAAAACCACAAAAGGGAAAAGTAGGATAAACACAAAAGGGAAAATGACACTTATCTTAATGCAGATATTGCAGCAACCGGATCTCATGCAAGATCCACACCAGACACAACAATGTCAGCAGAAAGTATAAACTGAAAGGGATACTGGGAGAGGAAGGGATAAATAGGGGAAAGACAATCACCACACCCACAACAGCTGAGCGGAAGGGGTGTTGTAAACAGCAACCAAACCAAGAGGAAAACATGTCAAATGATATCACTTTTGAAAGTCTAGCCGAACGTCTGCAACCTGATGCAGGCACGTTCGTGACAACAGCATGGATGCTGCATGCATACCTGGACATGGAAGATGTCAGCAACGCTTGTGGATGCTTAATTTCTGCTCTGTCAACTGTTGTCTCCCCACTGTTGGCTGTAAAAAGGAGTGGATGAGAAGGGTCTGGTCCAAATCAACATGGAGACTGACTGATACTATGAGTCTCATTGGGCCATTGCACAGACTGAACACTGCACATGTCACAAAGAAGCTGCTCAGCTACAAACGGTGATTACCTTATAAAGGGCTCTGTCTACAGGATGGACAGGACACAGCTACATGGGTCAGTCATACAGCCATATATGGCAGCTAAGCTATACTTTGTAGAGGTAAGGAGAGGTCGTGTGCACGTCACTGAGTGTGAAAATCATCCATATCATAGAAACTGACTTCAATACACAACATGCTGGGGAGGTGATAAGAACAGAAATAGAATTTCTTTTGCAACGTGACACTATCACAGAAGGCACAGAGCCAAGACAGAACTTTTTTTTTTTAAAAAAAAGATATGAAAATTAGGTAGAGGAGCCAAAAACAATGATAAATATTAAAATCAAAAGAGGTGCAGACAGGGGGTGCCACAGAGGGAATAAGTAAAAAAATGCTAAGATAATTAGTAAATTGGCAGAGTATGGGGAGGGTGAAGGACCCTCTGACCCCTACACTGTATCTTAAATACAGCAGAGGCCTCTGCTGATCATCTTGGCACGTGGGTGGAGTGAGTTGCCTCATTGTGGGCCACTTTATCACCACCACTCAAAATGGAAATGGTACTGTAAGGCCTATTGGACCTTTGCATAGACAGAACACTGCACGTGTCACAATGAAGCCCTCATGATGACCTCATAATGGATGTCTGATCGACAGTTATTACGCAGTTACTGTCACGCGCAGGTGTGGGGGGAAAACCAAACTGAGCATAGGAAGGAAAGGAGATTAGGCCTAGAAACTAAGGAAAGAAGATGGATACCACCTACAGGAAACCCTGGCTCAATTCCTGTCTATCTACAAGTATGAACAGGCCTCAAAGGCAGGCAAGTTCATACACAGGAACCTAAACACCAAACTGACCCTATAGGACCCTGGAACTAATGACAGGAATGAGTCTACCTGTTCCTCCAAAAGAAAGGACAAACAGGAGTCTCCCTTAGGCCTAATAACAAAACAACAGGGAAAAGTAACAAAACACACAGAAGGGAAAAGGAAACTTATCTTTCAATGAAGAAATGGAGGCTCCAGGATCTCAGATGAGAACCAAACTACTGCTCACCACTACAACAACTGAAGCTATAAACCGCAAGGAATAGTGGGAGAAGAAGCAATAAATAGGGGAGGGACAATTACCACACTAGGAACACCTGAGGGAAAAGGGTGTGGTAAACACCAACAACAAAAAAGGAAAACATGTCAGATTATACCACGTGTTGCCAATCTGACAGACCTCCTGTTACCTGTCACAGGAATGTCCATGACAGTACCCCCCCCTTCTACGGGTGACCTCCGGGCACCCCGAACCAACTTTGTCCGGATGAGACCTGTGAAAAGCTTTCACCAAACGACTGGCATTCACATCAGAGGCCGGTACCCACGTCCTCTCCTCTGGTCCATAACCCTTCCAGTGAACAAGATATTGAAGAGTTCTACGAAGAACTCGAGAGTCAATAATCTTGGCGAACTGGAATTCCAAACTGCCGTCCACCATGACAGGCACGGGTGGCAAGGGAGATGGCTCCAAAGGTTGGCAAGTTCATATACAGAAACCTAAACACCAAACTGACCTTATAGGACCCTGGAACTAATGACAAGAATGAGTCTACCTGTTCCTCCAAAAGGAAGGACGAACAGGAGACTCCCTTAGGCCTAATAACAAAACAACAGGGAAAAGTAACAAAACACACAGAAGGGAAAAGGAAACTTATCTTTCAATCAAGAAATGGAGGCTCCAGGATCTCAGCTGGGAGCCCAACTACTGCTCACCACTACAAAAACTGAAGCTATAAACCGCAAGGAATAGTGGGAGAAGAAGCAATAAATATGGGAGGGACAATTACCACACCAGGAACACATGAGGGAAAAGGGTGTGGTAAATACCAACAACAAAAAAGGAAAACATGTTAGATTATACCACGTGTTGCCAATCTGACAGACCTCCTGTTACCTGTCACAGGAATGTCCATGACAGTTACGTAGGTCAGTCAATTATACAGCTGTATATGGTTGATAAACTATACCTTATAGAAGGAAAGGGGTGGCATGTGCTTGTGCCTTTTGTGTCAGTGTGTATCATTCATATCATGTGTGGCAAAATATATTCATGCCACTAAAGTGGACCACTATAGACAACCAGGGAGTCTACATCAGTGAAAGGCATCTCTCTGAGGTTTGGGCTATGATCTTGGAACAGGGTCTGGATGTTGGAGTTGGGGGAGAGAAGGGCAGATCCCAGTCCACTCAGGATGTTGAGCTGATTAGGCTCATTAAATGCCAGAATAAGGAGCTAAGTACATAAGAGGCATCCTAGTCTGGGAGGACAAGCATTGCCAAGCCTGTGGAAGTCACCATGATGACCTGTGTGTGTTGTTAGGTTCTACCTGGGTCCTCCCCAGCCCTCAGCTTTTATACCTTACACCTCTCTCACACTACTTTAGCTTATGAGCTGTATGTTATTTCCAATGACTTAAAGGGGTTTTCTGAGATTTTTATACTGATGACCTATCCTCAGGATAGGGCATCAGTATCTGATTGGTGGGGGTCTGACACCTGGGACACCCGCTGATCAGCTGTTTGAGAAAGCAGCGACGCTCCTGTGAGTGCTGCAGCCTTCTCTCTGTTTTTTCCAGGCCAATAACATCACGTTCATCGCTCATGTGGCCTTGGAGAAGTTCAGCTGCATAGAAGTTAATTGGGCTGAGCTGCAATACTAAGCACAGCTGCTAAACTATGTACAGCACTGTGCTTGGTGAGCTGTGAAAAGGCCAAGGTGCTTAGAGGAGCACGGGTACCTTCTCAAAACAGCTGATCGGTAGGGGTCCCGGGTGTCAGACCCTCACCAATCAGATACTGATGACCTATCCTGAGGGTAGGTCATCCGTATTAAAATGTTGGAATACCGAGGGGGCGTGGCCAGCTATGGTGGTGTGAGGACGTGTTCCTTTGGAGCTCAGGCGTCTCCTTGCATCTAATACGGCGAAGCCTGCTGCCAGTATGGGGAAAACTGCCAAAAAGGGTAGAGCCAAGCCATCGGCTCCCCTTGATACCCTGAAGGGCGACCTTAACACTTTTTTCACCCGGCAATCTACCCCCAGAGCGGACCGCTCGCAGCGCGGGAACAGCCCGCCTCACAATGGCGGTCCTAACTCCACAGAGGGAACTATCCCCGGCCCGCTCAACGGGTGCGGAATCGTGGACGAACAGTCACTCACCAGACCTGAGCCGGTCCCGTTCGGCTCCTCCTGTGCCTACCCGGAGCACAGTGGCGCTCTCCGCTCCCCGCAGGAGCCCGATGGTAGCTGATGTGACGCGGCCTGCTCCCTTACCCTCAGGCGATGAGGCCGTGCTTCTTCTTCCTCCAGGCCCCCCTGCAAACCAGCCTCTCGCCCACTCACCTCCTGTGATGACAGACAGCCGCATCGGGACCCTGCTGCAACATCAACTACAGGCAAGTCCCCTCCTCATATCCCCTCATGGCTCTCCTCCAGCTCACCTGCCTCATCCTGTAGCTGCCTCTCCTGGAGACTCCATGCTAAGGCCCACTGCCCAGGCCTTTGAGCCTCATCTTCAGTCTTCAGCGTCTAGCCATCATGCCCCACCGACGCACCCAGCTCTCAGCCCTCCAATACAGTTTTGTAGCGCTGGAGCCCACAACGCAACCCGTCCAGAATCCACGGGTGTCCTGATGGCCCCATTAACCGATCCCCGGCGTGGTGGCAAAGTGAGAGGTCCCCTCTCCCCTCCTGATTCTCCTTCTCCCTCCCTTGCGGCATCACCGCATTGGTCGACCGGATCCTCCTCTTGGGATGGCAGCAGTCTTCAGCATCCTGACCCCTCTCAAAGGGCCATCAGACATCTACCACCTAACCCAGAGGTCCCTGGACTAGACCGCCAGGTCTCCCATGCTCCGGTTCCTCCTCCAGACCCACCGCGGCAACTTACTTCTGTCATTAATGATGAGGCTAGGCCGCCCACTCTTGCGGACCTACGCATGATGCTGTGTACACTACCTTCTAAGGAGGACTTCTCCGCCTTTGCGGCAAAAATATTGCAAGAATGTAAGCAGGAGTTTACCCAGTTCCGTACTGATCTAAACACTCTTTCTGCCAGAGTAGACTCCGTTTCTCAAGACCACTCAGAGATGCTTCTAAATGTTAAGTCTCTTCATGATATCACTCAAGCTCACGACACCCAAATACAGGCCCTACAACATCATCTGGACGATTTGGAAAACCAGGGATGTCGAAATAATATCCGTATCCGAGGCATCCCTAAGTCAGTGGCGCCTGTGGACTTGTTCTCAACCCTCCTTTCAATTTTCAACGACATTTTGGAGCGCCCCAGGTCCACCCATATTGAGATTGACAGAGCCCATCGGGCTTTACGCCCTCCGCCTCCAGAGGGTGCTCCGCCCAGAGATGTTATTTGCAGAATCCATTTTTACGCCATAAAGGAGCAAATACTTTTCAAAGCACGACAACATCAATCCCTCTCCTACGCGGGTTCGCCCATTCTGATACTGCAAGATCTGTCACGTTACACTCTAGCCCAAAGGGTGGTACTAAAGCCAGTGCTCAACTTGCTTCGTGAACGGGGGATCCCTTATCGATGGGGTTTCCCCTTTGCTCTAATTGCAGGCTCCAGAGGCCAGTCTGTCTCTCTGCGCAACGTCAAAGACTTGCCGGATTTCCTGCGCAGCCTTGACCTACCACCGGTGGACTTGGATCAATGGCCTTCCTTTGCGCCAGTCAATCCGGCCCCTCCACAGAGAATGCCTGCCTCCCAGCTCTCTTCTAGAAGCTCCCAAGGCCTTCCGACACGCTCCACAAGAAGCCGCCGACGACGACCAGAGGGTCCGCCACGACATCCTCCGCCCTCCTACCCGCCGTGATCCCTGAACTTCCTTCCTTTTGCCTCCTCTCTCTGTCCTTACTTTGCTACTTGTCAAAGTTGTCCTGCTGTTTCGTAGTTCCCTTGAAATGGCAGTTTGCTTAGCCGAACCAGTCACTTATATATCTTGTCCTTCCTTGCAGGGATGGGAGCCGGGCCTCTGCTTCCTGGCTGTCACTCACCCCACATAGTTTGGGACGATTCCTTGAGGGCGTCATTCTCTCAAGTGATTGTCCCTTTGGACCCGTTGGTCCACCACTCTTTCATTTTCTTTAACCTCTCCTACATCAGGAGAACCTTCCCCATTCCCCTTGCTACTCCCAGGTATAACCTTCTTTTTGTCTCCCTCCCCTCCCTCCCCTCTTCCTAAGCCCTAAAGTCTTTCTCCCCCCCCCCCTTTTTTTTTTCTCTTTCCTCTCTTGCCCCTTCCTCTTTTCTTTCCACTCTTTTTTTCAACCTACAGGCCTTCGGACTGCGGACTGATGGCCTCACTCAAAATCGCTTCATATAATGCCAAGGGCCTGAACTCCCCTCAAAAGCGGAACCAGGTGCTATATCACTTCCATAAACAGAAGGTACACATTGTTTGTTTTCAGGAAACACATTTTAAAGAGGGCTCCACCCCACAATTTAATCATCGCCACTACTCCACGACCTGGTATGTAGCTAACGACCAACTTAACAAAACCAAGGGGGTCGCCATAGCGATCCATAAATCCTTGCCTTTCCAGCTGCTAGACTGTGTTGTGGATGACGAGGCTAGGTATCTAATACTTTCCATTAAAATCGGAGGGCAGGCGTTTACAGTTTTAAATGTCTATGCCCCAAATCAGAATCAGGTCACCTTTTTAGTTGACCTTGTAGACAAGGTTCTTCCCTTACTGAAAGGCTCAGTGATCCTCTGTGGGGACCTGAATCTCACCCTCGACCCCACGATGGACAACTCGACAGGGAGGGCGTCTATATCCTATGGCGCAATTAAAAGAGTTAAAAGAGCTCTTGCACAATTGCAACTCTGTGACCCCTGGCGCATACAACATCCCGCTGATAGAGATTATTCTTATTACTCACCCCCACACTCCTCCTATAGCAGGATAGATTACGTTCTCCTTCAACACAACGGGAGATTAGGGAGTTAAATAAGTGGCTCAGAGGCTGGTGCAGGAAGGAAGGGTTTGGGTTCATGGAGAACTGGGCCGACTTCTCTGTCGGCTACAGACTCTATAGTAGGGACGGGCTGCACCTTAATGGGGAGGGTGCAACTGCCCTGGGGGAAAAAATGGTTAGACGGCTGGAGGAGCTTTTAAACTAGGATCTGGGGGGAGGGTGGGGGGTAATACTAATAAGGGGGTAGATAGTGTAGATAGAGAGTGGGTCATAGTCGGGGAGAGTGGGGGGTTAGTGGGGGTTGGGATTAGTGAGGAATGTAGGGAGAATATTGGGCAAAACATCAACCAAAGTAACCCAAAAACCCCGGATATTCACTTCACAGGTAATAGTAATTTAAAAAGGGGGGTAAAAAATATACATAGACCTCTTAAGTGTATGTACACTAATGCCAGAAGTCTGACTAATAAAATTGGTGAACTGGAATTAGTGATGTGTGAGGAGGACTATGACATAGTGGGAATAACTGAGACATGGCTGGATGATAGCTATGACTGGGCAGTTAACGTACAGGGTTACAGTCTGTTTAGAAAGGATCGCCAAAACCGGAGAGGGGGAGGGGTCTGCCTTTATGTAAAGTCCTGTCTAAAGCCCACACTGCGGGAAGATATAAGTGAGGGACATGAAGATGTGGAGTCACTGTGGGTAGAAATAAATGGAGCCAAAAACAATAATAAAATACTAATAGGAGTTTATTATAAACCCCCTAGTATACCAGAGCCCATAGAAAATCTACTTCTAAACGAAATAGACGAGGTGGCAAATCATAATGAGGTCGTTATTATGGGGGATTTCAACTACCCAGATATAGACTGGAAAACTGAAACCTGTATATCTCAAAAGGAAACAGGTTCTTGGAAATAACCAAAGACAATTACCTTTCCCAACTGGTTCAGGACCCGACTAGAGGGACGGCCATACTGGACTTAGTATTAACCAATAGACCTGACAGAACAACAGATGTGCAGGTCGGGGGACTCCTGGGAAATAGTGACCATAATATAATAACCTTCCAATTGTCATTCAAAAGAGCGTTTCTTCAGGGAGGAACAAAAATACCTAACTTCAAAAAAGCTAAATTTAGCCAACTAAGAGAGGCCATAGGCCTAACTAACTGGGACAAAGTCCTCAAAAATAAAAATATAGCCACAAAATGGGATATTTTTAAAAGCATCCTAATATCTAATTGTGAGAGGTACATACCTTATGGGAATAAAAGGATAAGGAACAAGAAAAAACCAATGTGGATAAACAGAACTGTAAAGAAAGCAATAAATGACAAACAGAAAGCATTTAAATCACTAAAACAGGAGGGGAGCGAGGAAGCATTGAAAAACTACAAGGAAAAAAATAGAATATGTAAAAGACAAATAAAAACAGCCAAACTAGAGACCGAGAGATTAATCGCCAAAGAAAGTAAAACTAACCCTAAAATGTTCTTTAATTATATAAATGGTAAAAAGTATAAACCTGAAGGTGTCGGCCCCTTACAGAGTAATGAGGGGGGAGCTGCAGAGAGCGATGAGGAGAAAGCAAAGCTACTAAATATCTTTTTCTCCACTGTATTCACTGAGGAAAATAAACTGTCAGATGAAATGCAGAATATAAAAGTAAATTCCCCATTAAAAGTGCCCTGTCTGACCCAGGAAGAAGTAGAGCTGCGTCTTAAAAAGATTAAAATAGACAAATCGCCAGGACCGGATGGCATACACCCCCGTATCCTAAGAGAATTAAGTAATGTCATCGCCAGACCCTTATTTCTGATATTTAAGGACTCTATACTGACAGGGAGTGTTCCACAGGATTGGCGCTTAGCAAATGTGGTGCCAATATTCAAAAAGGGTCCAAAAACAGAGCCCGGGAACTATAGGCCGGTAAGTTTAACATCTGTCGTGGGTAAACTGTTTGAGGGTTTTCTAAGAGATGCTATCTTGGAGTACCTCAATGAAAATAAGCAAATTACTCCATATCAGCATGGCTTCATGAGGGATCGGTCATGTCAAACCAATTTAATCAGTTTCTATGAGGAGGTAAGTTCTAGACTGGACCGCAGCGAATCAATGGATGTCATATATCTGGACTTCTCCAAAGCATTTGACACTGTACCACATAAAAGGTTAGTATATAAGATGAGAATGCTTGGCCTGGGAGAAAATGTCTGTATGTGGGTAAGTAACTGGCTCAGTGATAGAAAACAGAGGGTGGTTATTAATGGTAGATACTCAGATTGGGTCACTGTAACTAGTGGGGTACCACAGGGGTCAGTATTGGGCCCTATTCTCTTCAATATATTTATTAATGATCTTGTAGAAGGCTTGCACAGTAAAATAGCAATTTTTGCAGATGACACTAAACTGTGTAAAGCAATTAACACAGAAGAGGACAGTACACTGCTACAGATGGATCTGGATAGACTGGAGGCTTGGGCAGAGAAGTGGCAGATGAGGTTTAACACTGACAAATGTAAAGTTATGCATATGGGAAGGAATAATGCAAGTCACCAGTACATACTGAATGGTAAAATATTGGGTAACTCTGACATAGAAAAGGACCTAGGAATTTTAGTGAACAGAAATCTAAGCTGCAGAAACCAGTGTCAGACAGCTGCTGCCAAGGCCAATAAGATAATGGGTTGCATCAAAAGGGGCATAGATGCCCGTGATGAGAACATAGTCCTGCCACTTTACAAATCACTAGTCAGACCACACATGGAGTACTGTGTACAGTTCTGGGCTCCTGTGAACAAGGCAGACATAGCAGAGCTGGAGAGGGTTCAGAGGAGGGCAACTAAAGTAATAACTGGAATGGGTGGACTACAGTACCCAGAAAGATTATCAAAATTAGGCTTATTCACTTTAGAAAAAAGACGACTGAGGGGAGATCTAATAACTATGTATAAATATATCAGAGGTCAGTACCGAGATCTCTCCCACAATCTATTTATCCCCAGGACTGTGACTGTGACGAGGGGCCATCCTCTGCGTCTGGAGGAAAGAAGGTTTGTACACAAACATAGAAGAGGATTCTTTACGGTAGGAGCAGTGAGACTATGGAACTCTCTGCCTGAGGAGGTGGTGATGGTAAGTTCACTAAAAGAGTTCAAGAGAGGCCTGGATGTATTTTTGGAGGGTCATAATATTACAGGTTATAGTTACTAGAGAGGGGTCGTTGATCCAGGGAGTAATTCTGATTGCCTGATTGGAGTCGGGAAGGAATTTTTTTCCCTAAAGTGAGGAAAATTGGCTTCTACCTCACAGGGTTTTTTTGCCTTCCTCTGGATCAACTTATAGGAAAACAGGCCGAACTGGATGGACAGATGTCTTTTTTCGGCCTTGTAAACTATGTTACTATGTAACACCAGGCACTTACATGGCTGGACTCCACGCATATAGGATCCATTTTGTGGTCAGATCATGCACCCGTCTATTGCTCCCTACGACTCCCCTTTCTATGCAAAACTGAATGGTCTTGGAGGCTTAATGAATCTCTTCTGCTGGACTCAGTGTGCTCAGCAGAAGTGTCCCAGACAATATCTGACTTTCTAGTTAAAGGGAATTTGTCATAAAAAAATGACCCATTGTTTAAATCAAGTTTTTATGTTAAACATATGTCTTTGTAATGTTTGGCGATGTTTTTTCTAATTTTCCATGTTCCTATCTATATTTTAAAATCATCTTAAAATCTTGCAGTTTTCCTTCTGGCCACTAGGCTATAATCTCAGCTGAGATATCCTGTTTGTCAGTGTGTCAGCTGTAAAGTAATGCTGCTACCGTAAACAGTGTAATTGGAGACCAACTCACATCACAGACAATAGAATCTCCCTGTAGAATAAACAAAAACTTCAAAGGAAAAAGCCTCTCAATGCATTCTCAATAGGACTGGAGCTGTCTATTGCTGCCTATGGTCCATGGGGCTTGCTGTAAAGCATATCACTAAATGCTGTTTAGAACAGCTCAGCCAAGATGGCAGCCCCCGTAAAAATGTTCTAGTAATGAAATTTCAAAAACTACAATCAGAAAATACAAACAGATTAGAGAAAAAGAACATGTTTTATTATCTCTTTTTAATCAATAAAGAAAATTTTAGGTGACAAAATCCCTTTAATCACCAAACTGATGTCATCCCCCTACCCACACAATGGGAAGCCCTTAAGTGTGTTATCCGGGACATTCTGATCAAGAATGGGACCAGACTTAAAAAGGAAAAGGCCCACAACCTTTCTGCTGCACTCCGTAAAGTATCCTCCTTGGAGCTGACCCACAAATGCGCACTTTCTCAAGCCACCCTTCGAGACTTACAGGAAGCTCGTATGGCAGCCAAACGTCTCTTAGATCGCTCTTATCAAAAAATGATCCAGAAGTGTCGTAGCACCTTCTATGAGTTTGGCAATAAAAGTGGGCGTATGTTAGCTAGAGCTTTGAGGGGACGAATAGCAGCATCTCACATCCCGATCATTAAAACCCCGCAGGGTCCTTCTGTACATACTACTCCGGAAATTGCGAAATTGCGGCCACTTTCCACTCCTTCTACTCTGATTTGTATAACCTGCCGACTCCTCCTGACCCGGTGCATACACCGCTGTCTTCTGCCTCAAACCTCACAGCAGAACAATCCGCTTCCTTAGAGCTCCCCTTTACTTAGAGCTACAAGCGGTAATTAAGTCTCTCCCAGGAGGTAAAAGCCCGGGTCCGGATGGTTTTACGTCACGGTTCTACAAGGAATTTTCGGATAAATTATCGCCTTTCCTCCTTCAGGTCTTCAATGTAGTGGGACCTGATCTCCCTTTCCCGGCACAGACTTCAGAGGCACACATAGTGGTTTTACCAAAACCGAATAAAGATCCTCAGGTATGCGCAAGCTACTGCCCTATATCTCTTCTGAACGTTGACCTTAAAATCTATGCCAAACTTTTGGCAAATCGATTGAATGCGTTCCTCCCCTCTCTGATTCACATGGATCAGGTGGGTTTCGTGCCGGGAAGGGAGGCCAGGGATAACACCCTTAAAACGCTGGACATCATACATTACGCTAAGACACGTAAGATACCCCTCATGATTCTGTCCCTCGATGCAGAAAAAGCTTTCGATCGTGTATCATGGTCCTCCTTGAGAGCTACCCTAGCGCATATTGGTATTGGTCCCTGGTTCCTATCTAAAATACTTACCCTTTACCAATCTCCATCTGCAAGGTTAAAAATTAATGGGACTCTCTCGGCTTCCTTTGCCATTCATAACGGCACCCGTCAGGGCTGCCCCCATCTCCTCTGCTATACGCACTGGTTATGGAACATCTTCTGGCGGCGATACGGGACAACCCAAATATACGTGGCATACAGATAGGTAGTAGGGAATACAAATGTGCGGCCTTTGCAGATGACCTTTTACTATATGTAACCAACCCCAGAATCTCCCTACCCTGTCTCCAGACGGAGCTCTCTGACTTTGGAACATGGGCTAACTTCAAGGTAAATATGGCCAAATCCCAGGCCCTTAATGTCTCCTCGGACCAGGACCTAGTGCATTCTTTAAAAACCTCCTTTCCCTTTAGCTGGCCCTCTGGAGGGATTACTTACCTTGGAGTTAGAATTCGTTCCCCTTTGTCCCAGCTTTTCCAAGACAACTTTGCCCCATTACTAGCTCAGTTGGAGCGGGACTTAGACTCGTGGCACCGTAGGGAATTCTCGTGGTTTGGGAGGATAAGTATACTGAAAATGAATGTTCTACCAAAAATACTTTACCTCCTGCAGACCATCCCCATTCGAATCCCGCTTTCTTTCTGGACCAAGTTACGCAGGTGCTTTTTGAAATTTGTCTGGTCCCCAGGCAGAGCTAGGATTAGGTGGGAAATATTGACTCGTCCAAAGGATGAAGGTGGGGTTGGCCTGCCGGACTGCAAACTCTATTTTCATGCTGCTTATGCCCATCTTCTGGACATGTGTCGCACATACTCCCAAAAAGCTTGGGTATTATTAGCTAGGGACCTATCCTCCTGCTCACTTACAGCCCTCCCATGGTTGCGGGAAGTCCCGGACTCCATGCTCTCTACACTGTCATTCACTTCCCTCCACACCCTGGCTGCCATTAGAACTATATGCGTGGAGTCCTCCCTCATAGACCCAAAAGGTCCCCTAACCCCAGTAACGGACAATCCCTTATTCCCTCCGGGATCTTTGGGCACACGTTTTCTAACAGTCACTAAAACCTCACCTCTTCGCTTTTGTCAACTCATGTCCAATGGCGCTATTAAGCCCCTGTCTGACATTATGGGCGCTATTCCCCCCTCCCCAAAGAACTCATTTGAGTACACACAACTTCAGCATTTTCACGCTTCCATACGAACGACGCATGATTTGACTAGAAACCTGACGGCCTATGAGCGCGCTTGCCTGGCGCCCTCGGCAATTTTTCGCGACATTTCCTATGTCTATAAATTGCTCCTGGAGCAGAGGACTTCCCAGCCACTACCGTTCTGCTCACAATGGGAGCCAGACCTGAACCTCACTTTGTCTCCCTCCCAGTGGCGTAAGTGCTTCACACTCACACATAGAGCGATAATAGCCACAAAAGCACAGGAGACTAGTTATAAAATCTTCTCCAGATGGTACAGAGTTCCCACCCTGCTTCACAAATGGTATCCATCAGTTACAGACAGGTGCTGGCGCTGCGGATCTGCTGAAGGCACCTTGATGCATATCTGGTGGCATTGCCCAATCTTGAGGCCATTCTGGGATTTGGTACACAAAGCGATTCTAAAAATTACGGGTTTCCCATTGCCTAACTCTCCCGAAGCATTCCTCATGTTTGCTTTTGATCTAAACATTCCTGCGTACAAAAAGTCCCTACTAAAATATCTCATTCAGGCTGCAAAAGCGGTAATTCCGCGTCGTTGGAAGTCACAGACTACTCCCACCTTGGAGGACTGGTTTGAGGCGGTTACGCTTTATCAAAGAATGGAAGAACTTATTGCCATTGCCCCCAAGAGCTATACGTTCTTTCTGAAGGTCTGGGAACCCTGGGAGGAGTTTCAGAGCTCTGGAGCCTATAGAGCGCTTTAAAAGCGCCTGTATTCATTATTTACTACCGTCGCAGTCGCTCTCCGAGGGCCTAGTTGGGCCTCCTCTTTCTCTTCTTCCAACTGCATACTTGTACTTTACCTCTTCCCTGTATCTACACCTCTTTCTGCTGCTACTTTTCCTAGTCTTGCTCCAACCCCTCTCCCCCCCCCCTTTTTTTTTTTTTTTTTTTCTCCCCTGAACTAAGCTGAGTAGCTGCTTGGATACACCCAGAACAGTTTTAGTTAGTGTTCCAGACTTAGTTTTACCTCATATGTGACCGCACTGTTATTCAAGTATATTTACGTGTTTAGACGCATTTGGCCACTTTTTGGCTTTACCTTGTTGTGATGACACAAAACGCACTGTTATTGATATGTTTGTTAACATGTTGCCTTTCTTCTTGCTTGTACGCATTTCAAAGGAAAAACGTTTGCAAAACCTAATAAAACTTTAAATATGAAAAAAAAAAAGTTGGAATACCATTTTACATTGCCTATTGTCTCCAGGACCTCGCTCCATTTTGTCCTCCTCCCACCCTGCTGCTTCCAGATCCACAGCTCTCTCATTCCCTGTAGCTATCTTGGGGAAATCGCAACGGTTTCTTTATTGCATTGATTACCCAGCACTCATCGCTCTTAGTTAGAGGCCGAACAGCCAGAGGATTTATTTTGTACTGCTGGAGTGTTGGTTTTTCTGTTTTCTGCGTAAAAAAAATAAAACAGGCTAAACTGAAGCTCCTACGTGTGGAGTTGAATTTGTCATGTGCCAAATATCTTAACCCCTTAATGACCGGGGCATTTTGCACCTTCGTGACCAGACTTATTTTTGAAAATCTGACATGTATCACTCTATGTAGTGATAACTTTGAAACACTTTTACTTATCCAAGCCATTCTGAGATTGTTTTCTCGTGACACATTGTACTTCATGACAGTCATAAATTTGAGTCAATATATGTCACCTTTATTTATGAAAAAATCCCAACTTTACAAAAAATTTTGAAAAATTCACAATTTTCAAAATTTCAATTTCTCTGCTTTTAAAATTGAAAGTGATATCTCATAAAATATTTATTATTTAACATTCCCCATATGTCTACTTTATGTTTGCAGCATTTTGTAAATGTCATTTTATTTTTTTGGGACGTTAGAAGGCTTAGAATTTTAGAGGCAATTCTTACATTTTTTAAGAAAATTCACAAAATTCACTTTTTAAGGACCAGTTCAGGTCTGAAGTCACTTTGTGGGGCTTACATAGTAGAACCCCCCATAAATGATCCCATTTTGGAAACTACACCCCTCAAGTTACTTAACACTGATTTTATAAGCTTTGTTAACCCTTTAGGTATTCTACAAGAATTAAAGGAAAATAGAGATGAAATTTCTAAATTTCACTTTTTTGGCAGATGTACCATTTTAGTCCATTTTTTCTTTAACACATCTAAGGTTAACAGCCAAACAAAACTCAAATATTTATTACCCTGATTCTGCGGTTTACAGAAACTCCCCACATGTGGTGGTAAACTGCTGTATAGGCGCATGGCGGGGCGCAGAAGGAAAGGAGCGCCGTATTGTTTTTTGAAGTCAGATTTTGCTGGACTGGTTTTTAGACACCATGTCCCATTTGAAGCTCCCAGATGCACCCTATAGTACAAACAATCAAAAAGTGACCCCATTTTGGAAACTACGGGATAAGATGACAGTTTTATTGGTACTATTTTGGGGTACATATGATTTTTAATCGCTCTATATTATTTTTTTGGGAGGCAAGGTAACCGAAGAATGGATGTTTTGGTACTGTATTTCTTTTTTGTTTTTTATAATGTTCATCTGACAGGTTAGATCATGTGGTATTTTTATAGAGCTGGTTGTTACGGACGCGATGATATCAAATATGTCTACTTTCTTTGTTTGTTTGTTTTAGTTTTACAAAAATAGTTTTTTAGTTTTTAAAAAATATGTTTTTGTGTCTCCATTTTCTGAATGCCATATCTTTTTTATTTTTCTTCCGATTGTCTTGTGTAGGGGCTCATTTTTTGCAGGAAGAGTTGAAATTTTTATTGGTACCATTTTTGGGTAAATATGATTTTTTGATTATTCATTATTACACTTTTTGGGGCAAGGTGACCCAAAACTTAGGAATTTTGGCACAGCTTTTATTTATTCATTTTTACTGCGTTCACATGAGGGGTTAGGTCATGTGAGATTTTTGTAGAGCAGGTTGTTACGGACGTGGCGATACCCAACATGTGTACTTTTTTTTTTTATTTAAGGTTTACACAATAATATCATTTTTTAAAGAAAAAAAATGTTTTAGTGTCTCCATAGTCTGAGAGCTGTAGTTTTTTTTATTTTTTGGGCGATTGTCTCAGGTAGGGGCTAATTTTTTGCGGGATGAGATGACGGTTAGATTGGTACTATTTTGGGAGCAATTCGCCTTTTTGATCGCTTGGTATTACGCTTTTTGTGATGTAAGGTGACAAAAAATTGCTTTTTTGACATAGTTTTTATTTTATTTTTTTTACTGTGTTTATCTGAGGGGTTAGGTCATGTGAGATTTTTGTAGAGCAGGTTGTTACAGACGTGGCAATACCCAACATGTGTACTTTTTTATTTATTTAAGGTTTACACAATAATATCATTTTTGAAAGAAAAAAAAATAATGTTTTAGTGTCTCCATAGTCTGAGAGCTGTAGTTTTTTTTTATTTTTTGGGCGATTGTCTCAGGTAGGGGCTAATTTTTTGCGGGATGAGATGACGGTTAGATTGGTACTATTTTGGGAGCAATTCGCCTTTTTGATCGCTTGGTATTACGCTTTTTGTGATGTAAGGTGACAAAAAATAGCTTTTTTGACATAGTTTTTATTTTATTTTTTTTACTGCGTTCACATGAGGGGTTAGGTCATGTGAGATTTTTGTAGAGTAAGTTGTTATGGACACGGCGATACCTAACATGTCTAGGGTATTTTATTTTATTTATTTTTACTCAGTTATAAATGTGCATATATGGGAAAAAAATTATTTTTTTTTTACGTTTTTCATTTATTTTTTTTTTACACTTTTTTTTCACTTTTTTTACTCAGACCCACTTGGTTCTTGAAGATCCAGTGGATCTGATGTCTCTATAATACACTGCAGTACACTATATAGTGTACTGCAGTGTATTTTTACTTTACAGTAAGCCTGATCAGGCTCCTGCCTTTAGCAGGAGCCTGGTCAGGCTTGATATACCATGGCAAGCCGGATGGCGTCCGGTTGCCATGGTAACCATCGGGATGCTGCCACAGCAGAGCAGCGCCCCGATGGGAGGAAGCTCCTTCCCTCTCTTCTGGCCACACCATCGGTGCGCTGCCAGCGCACCGCAGCGCCCGATGGGGGAGGGAAGGAGCTTCCTCCCTGTTAACCCCTTCCATGCCGTGGTCCCTACGGACCGCGGCATGGAAGGGGTTAAACGGCCGACATCACTGCCAGCAGCGATGTCGGCCGTTACATTAGATTGTCAGCTGTATGTTACAGCTGACAATCTAATACCGCTCGGTCATCCTGATATTGGGGGGGGGATTGAAGGTGGGGGGGGGTTTGATGTAACTTACATGCTGTGGGCGGGCGGGGAGGGCAGGGCAGGTCCCGCTCGGCCATCCTGAAGCATTAGAACATAGCAGTGCAGCCCCGATGTCCTCAAGGACATCGGGGCTGCGCTGCTGAACTCCGCGATTGGTCAGTCAAATCTGACTGACCAATCGCAGGGGTTCTAAGGCGGGGACCACTGTGATTGGTCCCCTGCCGGGTGTCCGGACAGCTCTGCTGTCCGTGACACCAGTTTGCAAGCAAGTGTCACCGCAAGTGTACTTGTGGTGACACTTGGAGCTCATGACGTACTGTGCACGTCATGATGCGGTAACTAACACCACATCATGACGTACATAGTACGTCATTCGTCATTAAGGGGTTAATCCAGAAGACAGCAATTTCCATGAGCTTAGTGACCAAAAAGTTGTTACACATGGAAATACATTTCATTGCGCAATATGTTGAGGAGGCGACAGGAACAGAAATAGATTATTTATATCATAATTACTATTTCCTTTATGTCTCTTTTTTCTACAGTCCACGCAACCTCCTGCTATGTCCAAATTTACGTTGTTCCTAATTAAAGCCAATGTCCTAGCAGTCTGACTGTGGCCACGTGTTTTCAGTAGGCGCCTGTGAGTGATCGCCAGACAAATGAGCTAATACACAACAGCTGAAGATTTTTATATTTTGTCTATGTTTTCTTTTATAGCTATTTTACATAACAGGAAACATGGGATAATTATCCTCAGAGCAGGCAGGCATATACAGGCATGATACTAGTAAGGGAAGGCACTCATCAATCTGATATGATATGGAATAAGTATCACACGATGTAGTTTTGTTCTTAAATTATTTATTAAACATTAATATCAAATAAATTTCAAATTAAAGATAAAAAATAAAAAAATCCAAATAGATATATTTGATAGCAATATTAGAAAAAAACAATATTGGAAAGAATAATACTAGAAAGATCGTTTTAACAGTAAATTCTATAATCAATTTGAAATCTATGTGATATTAAGATTTAATAAATAATTTAAGAACAAAACTACATTGTGTGATACATATTCCATATCATACCAGATTGATGAGTGCCCTTCCTTACTAGTATCTGTTATATTAATTTTGATCGGTAAGGGGTGTGCCGTGGGAGAGAGCACCATATCCATTTTAGTCAAGTTGGGTGAGCCACTGTTTAACAATATACATATACAGGCATGATCCCATGTAATCCTAAAAGGCTATGTACACCATCGGAGGCAGGTTTTTTTATGATTGCATGTTACAAATTTTTTGCTAAAAATCTTTTTTTTCAATTGGCCTTTATTAAAAATATTTCGCTGTTCTGTCACAAAGGGTTAACTGTTTTTCTAGCTGCGTGACTAGTAATTTCAGTTTCACTTTGTGCCGGCTTCTACCTAACTTCAGCGCATTCACCACCGCTCTAAATCTACGCCAGCTCCCTTGCTGGCCTAGATTTAGAACATTTTCTACACCTAAAACAGGTGTAGAAAATTATAAATGAGACGGGCCTGGTGGCCTGACCTGTTCTCCACCTGTTCCTGGTCCCCGCACTGCCGCTGCTGCTTTGCCTGTAATGCTAGTGAGGCTTGTCCAAGCCATTGTCTGCTCCCCCCTGACACCAGATGTTTTCATCCGTGCACGGGGAGAAGCAGCAGTGGCGGTGCAGGAACGAGGAGCGGGGAGTGGGGTAAGTATATTCCCTGTGAGGGGCACGTCATATGGGGGGGGGGCGGTTTATAGTATTGGATAACCCCTTTAATTTATATCCAACAAGCAAAGTTTTTATTTCACCTTTATGCTTGGTGCTAGAGATTCTTTTACTTCAGATGGAGACCATGTACCTAGTGCAGATGTTGCCCTTGGTTGAATTTGATCCCAGGACCTCAATGTATGATTGCTGAAGGTCTGAACCCAATGATCATGAGAACAGGGATTTCCAGGTCCTCTGTGTAAATGGAGCAGTAGTGCACATGTGTCACCACTGCACCATAGACTCCTTCAGACAGAGCTTGGGGATCCCTGCTTTCATCACGGGTATGTGTCCCAGCAATAATAAGGACAGCCCCAGATATTGAGCAACTGTCCTTAGGATAGGTCACCAATGTCTGATCAGTGATAGGAATGGATCTGAGCTGGAATACCAAGCACAACCTCTTTAAAATGTACTGCACTGTATTCACTGCAACTTCACGGACTCTTCAAACAGCTGATCGGTGGGGTTCTCGGGTGTCGGACCCCTACCTTTCACATACTGATGACCTATTCTGAGGATAGGCCATCCATATTGTGCTGCCAGAAAACCCCTTTAACTGTTCTTATTTGTCAAACATTTATTTCACTTCCCCCACTAGGTGTCAGCCCAGATCTCTGACTCTTCATATTATATAGAGAAACGTTCAAGAAAATATTTTCAAATAAGTGAAATGTGGAAATAAATACATACATTTGGGGGGAAATACATTCTTTCTATTAGTCATTATATTCAAATAATTTATTAACTGGTCACAATCTTATTTTATCTTGATCGAGTACTTACAACATCTTAACTTTGTACCCTTTACCTTTAATGCCAGCACTCTAGAACTAATATTATTCTATGGGAAAAGACCAAATAAGCAAGAAAATATGCCAAATAAGCGTCAGCCTGAAGGAGTATTCTGCTTTCAACAAATACAGAACGGTCATTTCAAAAAGAAAAGTGATACCATTTTCTAATTCTCTTTGTGTATTCATCCATCATCTTTTTAAGATCTCTGCTTGCTGTCATTCACTGAGAACCTTTATTGTTTTCTTTCACAGGACAGAAATCCCTCATAGTCATATGATTCTCAAGTAAGTGCATGAAAACATTCTTAAAGGGGTTATCCAGGAAAACAGGGAAAAATGTCCAGCACTGAGATGGAGAATAAAATCTTCAGTCTTTATTTAGTACTCATATAAAAATACATCTTCACACGGACACCGGTAACGCTACCAACGCGTTTCGATTTAACAGATGTTAGTCATGTTTCGCCAGCTACAATGGCTTCATCAGAGGTGAAATATGTTGGGGGGCAGTTTATAGGTTTTAGCTGTCTGTGTTCTTCGGACAGGTTTTGTAGATATGTCTGTAATCAAGGAATGAAGACAAAATTACAACAATGTTGTGTATGTCAGTGGCAGTAACTAATGGCTATTTAGGGCATAGTAGGGAAGTGCATTCCCATTAGCCCCTCCAGTGATCTGTTAACCAATATTCAGTCCTAGGAACCAGTGATTTTTAACCACTTTAATAGCTCACTTCAATTGATGTTTAGTTTATATGGTAAATACAGTAAAAGTTAAAGGGAATCTATCACAAAAACCTGTTCTATATTTTATTTATGCTAAAAAAATCTATTATATATTTGTAAGAAATAATAAATAAATAAATAAAAATTCCAATGTGTGAAATATTATAAATAAATTAGATTTTACCTCATTTGGCCAGCTCTGGTGGCCAAATGAGGCTTTGAGCAACCTGTAAGTAGGCATGCTGCAAAAAAGTGGGTGGTACCAATGACATCACCAATTCACACCTTCAGCGGTGACATCACTGCTTCAGCAAGATAAGATGAGACAATGGCTTCGTTACAAAAACACAGATCTCTGCTCCTCAGGCTCCTCCCCCACTGGTCACATGGCCGATTACATCACTAAGGTCCTACAGCCCCAAGAACCTCCATCTACTCTGTTTCTGAGTCCTGGGCCGCTCACCCCAGCAGTACACTCAGCAAAAATTGTCTGCACTGCTGGGGTGAGCTGCCATAGAATTTAGAACAGGCAGCCTAATGAAGACAAGGAAGCTGCTGCAGGAGTGAGGAGCAGGCACAGTGGGCTTCCCCCAGCAGCAAGGAGGGAGGACCTGGCTGTGTGTTACTGGTGTCATCACAGGGGCGGGCTCACGTCTTCCATTCATTCTCTATAGGGTCGGCAGCGACTGAGGAAACCTATGTACATGCCTGCCGTAAGTGAGGTGCCATTGTGTTGTAAACCCAGACTGTCACACTTTACTTCCAACATGGCAGCCCCCATGTAAGGCAAGAAAACTGAATAAAAAAAAAAACATTTACACAATTTGAAAAATACATTATGTTAAAACCTGCTTTTGTTATGTTGTAAAACATATCCAAATTTTTTTCTTCGCGATAGTGTCCCTTTAAGTTTTATTTATTCTGATTTCTGGGACAAGATAGACAAAAAGCCTTTTAGGGCCTTAAACCTAACATATGTACCTTAAAATGGTACCAATAAAAACTACAGTTCGCCCCCCACAGAGCTCTGCAGACAAGTTTTTTTTTAAAGTAGTTACATAGTTTCATTGTTTAGTTGAATACAGTTCAGCAAAGTTGATCCAGAAAAAAAACAAAAAAAAATCTCATGAAGTGGAACACATTTTTCCTTATTTTAGGGGGAAAAATCCTAATAAATTAATAAAAATGATACGAGTTTGGTATTGCTGTAATTATCCTAACCATCAGAATATGAGTGTCATGTCACTTTTGGTGCATAGTGAACACCATAATAATAAAACCAAAAAAACCTGGTGGAATTGTTTTTTGTTTTTCAATTTCATCCCACAAAGAATTTTGATAGACATGGTAAATTAAATGGTGCCATTAAAAAATACAATTTGTGCCACAAAAAAAATAAGCCCTCATATGGCTATGTGAGCAAAAATGTAAAAAGTTGTGGCTTTTGGAAGGTAGAAAGGAAAAAATTAAAATGCAAAAGCAAAATTGTCCTGGTCCTTATGAGTTTATAAAGAGGTTGTCCATAGGATAGCACATATGTCTTAACTGCAAAATTTAAGTTTGAAAATTCTCTGTGGACAAGTTAATGAGTCAATTCATTCATACTAATTGCTGTAAGCACTTTGTGGCTTTTGTGGCACATTACACAATGTAACAGGTAGATAACAGGTGCTCACTCACATATAAATGAACATATAAGCAGCATCCTACAATGATGGTTCACTGCTACTATTGTTTTCTTTGTAGTTTCAGAACTATCAGCTATGTATCATCAGGGGAGGAAATTCCACTTTCATAGCACGTTGTTTATTGTAAATGTCCATTTGCTTTTCTGTGTCATTAGGAATTTGATCACTAGTCTTTAGGGTAAATCCACGGTATTAACACTAAAGCAAATTCTGCAGAAACAACAAATTAAGAAAAGAGCTGTAATCCATTCTAAACTTATACTGAGCTCTACATATAAGCTAGAGAATCCAGGCAGTGACAAAGTAATCACGCCTGCCTGGCTCTGTCAATCAAAAGTGCAGAGGATACGGCAGTTGCAGAGAGAGCAGAGCCTCTAGGAATAATGGAACCCCCAGAGGTTCATTTGCATATATTAAAACATCATTGTGGACAAATATGAACATGGGGCCAATACAAACACCTTCAGCTGCCAAGTGCACATGTAACAGGTCAGCCAGTGTCATAGGTACAAATCTGCTGACAGATGCCCTTTAATTCAGGTTTTACACATACATACAGTATATTTATTTGTACGTTTTACTTGTAGGTATAGGAATGGAAATTTGCTAACTAAAACTTTTAAAGGGATTTTCCAGTTTCTTAATATTGATGATGTATCCCCAGGATAGGTCATCAATATGAGATTGACACTTGGAACCCCCATCCCAATCAACTGTTTTTGGCAGTCACTGGCGCACAGTGGATAGCGTTTTCTGTTTTCGTACCAGCATGCTGCAGCTCATCTCTCTTTCAGGTGATAAAAGAGCTGAAGCCACCACACCAACTGCACAATGAATGGAGCCTTCTGTTTCCAGCAGTTGTTTAAATTGCTGAGTGGGGATATGGGGTTTCAGACCCCCCACTGATCTGATGTTGAGGATAGTTCATATATATTTAAAAAACAGAAAAAAAACTTAAAACAGGTTCCCTTGGAATTAAGAAAAAAAATTACTAAAAATATTTAAATATTACTTTATTATAAATACATTCCCAAATACCTTTCATTAGTTTGGCTACTTTCACACTAGCGTTTTTAAATTCCGGTATTGAGTTCCGTCATAGGGGCTCAATACCGGAAAAAAACGCTTCAGTTTTGTCCCCATTCATTGTCAATGGGGACAAAACTGAACTGAAGACAACAGAATGCTCCTGAAAGCATTCCGTTCCGTCTTCAGACCGGAGAACAAACCGCATGCGATTTTCTCTCCGGTCCAGGCATCCGCACCAAGATGGATCCGGAATGACCCCCAATGCAAGTCAATGGGGACGGATCCGTTTGGTGTGACCAACATGGTAAACGGATCCGCCCTCCATTGACTTTCAATAGAGTTCAGGACGGATCCGTCACCACATACAGACAGACTGACAGACATACATACATACATACATACACACACATACACACAAACACATACATACTTACATACTCCAGGCAGGCAGGCAGGCCGCACGTCTTCATGCCCAGGAGGCGCGCTGCTATGACAATTCCCTACAGCGCCCAGCAGAGGGCGCTGTGGGGAATCGTCATAGCTGTGCGCCTCCTGGGCATGAAGACGTGCGGCCTGCCTGCCTGCCTGCCTGGAGTATGTAAGTATGTATGTGTTTGTGTGTATGTGTGTGTGTCTGTATATGGTACTGTGTGACATGTGTGGGGCTGGAACGCGGTTCCAGCCCCACACATGTCCCTGCGGCAGTCCGGATCCGACGGCACCCTTCACCTGCCGGATCCGGACTGCCGCTAGTGTGAAAGAGGCCTTATAATGGCTTGTTTTGTCTAGGGAGAAATCATTAGGAGAAATAAAATGGCCGCTGTCCTATTAGTACACACAGAACCTGTCCTAATCACACAGGAGGATAAATTGCTTCACAACACTGAGATAAAGAGCTGCCTCATCCTCCTCTCTGCTTTGCTTGTCAGGGATTATGAACCGAAATTCAGATGATAATATCTTCAGCTGAATCTCTGTAGGAATGGGGCTCATGAGGAGACATGTACACAGATGGTGAGGATGTGGCCAATGTGCAGCAGCACTTGTATGCAGTCTCCATTACCACAGTCTGTCTTGTCCCTCTTCTCTGTACTGTACTTGGTCTTGTTATGAGAATCTGCAAAGGAAACTTAACTTACTTTATATTACCTATATAGCCCACCTCCAACGGCTCAAGAACGTGTCTCTTAAAAGTCTTGTACTGGAGACAGTCTGGTGGGAAGATAATATATATCTCTGAGGAAAGGAATTTTAGGATACACTTGGAAGAATCTGAGGTTGGGAGCAGCCACATAAGGTCACAGTACAAGCAACCCTGTCAAAAGATTTATAGAATAATTACTAGAATTTAAGCTGCCTCTAAACTCATACTCAGGAGTTACACTAAGCTGTTGTGGTTTGTACAGTTTTAGAATGAGGTATCTTGAGGTGAGACTTAAGAAATGGGAAAACTGAGTAGCTATAAGGAAACTAGATACAGTTGCAGTTCCTCTTTTTCACAGTATCAGATTTATGTTACAACTTTACGACAAAATATCTGACGAACTAAACAAAAGTTACATGGACTTTCTGAAAGCAGGTTCCTTGTTTGCACAAATGTTATTGTTGCATAATGTGGTCATATGGCTCTCTGGATACAGAAATCACCTATGAATGGAAAATCCAAAATGAAATGTATTGGTCTATCAGTCATAATAAGTCAGAGGCAGAACAACTAGACTTGTAATTTTTTTTTTTAAAACGTTTCACTAGCCATCCAAATGGTTTTCTCATTTCGAACTTCTGACCACTGAAACGTCTTGAAGAAAAAAAAAATACAAGTCCAATTGCTCCATTACTACTGATCTACTGGTTGAATAAGAACCTTCACAGAGGTATTGGTCAATCATACAATCCAAGCGTTACAATATTCAACCGATTCAATATAACCATCGTCTATTCATCGTCACTCTTACTCTATTTACACTCCTTACCATTCTTTCTGTGATTACTTTATTCTTAAAGGGGTTGTTTACTTGTGACCAATGTGTAAAATGACTATATGGCACTTACTAATATAGCCTTTGTTGATATTCTGTGATGTTTGCTACTGTATATATCAAGCCATGCTCCTTTGTTAGGCAAATCCTCTTTGCTGTCCACATAGAGGTCATGTCCATAAGATGACCATTAATGGAGGGTCATGAGACCAGACACATGATTCACCCTTCTCCATTCAGACACACTGCACCTGTGCCGATGGATACGCTCTCATCCATCGGTGCACTCAGTGCCTGGACATCGGACAGTGTAGTAGGGGCTTTACTGTTCACTGTACTTTCTTCTCTTTACTGTTTCACTCTTTTTATGCTTGCGCTGATCTTTCTATTACTGTTCTATACTTCACTACTGTTTGTCATTCTGTAGTCTTAAAGGGATTGTTTCATGAAGACAGCTCAGGCCCATAAGAACTCTTAGGGCACATTGACATCACAGAGGTGGTCCTCTACTTAGGGCCTTCGTCTGTGAACCAGAATAGTCCATGGATGACTATTAGTCTAAATAACCTTCATGTCATATTACATTTCCTGGTGACTTCCCCTGACAAAATCAGTCCACGGACAATACTGCAGGGGATTAGAATACTAGTTGGCTCCCCTACAATAGGTTTGCTTGTTATGAGAAATTCCCTTTAACAATGCCAGTTTGCAGGGAATTAATACAGTCACAAAAACACCTCAATCATTGAAAGCCATTGTAATCCAAAAAAACACACATACCTCGACACACAAAACTACAACCATATACCCACAATTCAAGTTGCCCATCACAGCCCACTGTATATATAGTGCCTGCCTCATGCCCCCCAATCAGGGGCAGTTTAAGGGCACCAGAGACATGATTGTGGAGAGGTACAGATCTGGAGAAGGGTTAAAAAAATTCTGCTGCACTGAAAGTTCCCAAGAGCACAGTGGCCTCCATAATTCTTACACAGAAGTTGGGAATAACCAGGATCCTTCTTAGAGCTGGTCACCCCACCAAACTAAGTAATCAGGGGAAAAGGGCCTTGGTAAGAGCTGTGACCAAGAACCCAATGGTCACCCTAGCTGAGCTCCAAAGATCCAGTGTGCAGATTGGAGAAACATATAGCTCAGGCATCACTGCAGCACTCCACCAATCTGGGCTTTCTGGCAGAGTGTTTAGAAAGAGGCCTCTTCTCAATAAAAGACAAATGAAAGTTTACAAAAAAGCACCTAAAGGAATCTCAGATTGTGAGAAACAAGATTCTCTGGTCTGACAAAACCAAGATTTAACTTTTTCACCTCAATTTTTAGGGTCATGTTTGGCAAAAACCAGGCACTGCCCAATACCATCCCTACAGTGAAGCATGGTGGTGGCAGCATAATGCTGTGGGGGTGTTTTTTAGCAGCTGGAACATGGAGAATGGTCAGAGTTGAGGGAAAGCTGAATGGAGCAAAGTACAGATATATTCTTAATGAAAACCTTATCCAGAATGCCCTGGACCTTAAAGTGGGCCAAAGGTTTACCTTCCAACAAGACAATGGCCCTAAGCACACAGCCAAGACAACACAGGAGTAGCTTAAGGACAACTCTGTGAATGTCCCTGAGTGGCCCAGCTACAGCCCTGTCTTGAACCCAATCAAACATCTTTGGACAGACGTGAAAATGGCTGTCCACTGACAGTCCCCATCCAACCTGACATCAGAGAAGAATGGCAGAAAATCAACAAATCCAGATGTAAAAACATCGTAGTCTCATACCTAATAGGACTGGAGGCTGTAATCGCTGCCAAAGGTGCTTCAATTAAGTCCTGAGTAAAAGGTCTGAATACTTATGTAAAGGCAAGATTTTAGTTTTTCCTCTTCAATAAATTAAAGATTTTGAACACTGTTTTCACTTTCTCATTAAGGGGGATTGAGTGCAGAATTATGGGGAAAATCTTGAACTTTTTTTTAGTTTAGCACAAGGCTGCAACATAACAAAATGTGAAAAAAGTGAAAGGGTCTGAAGACTTTCTGAATGTACTGTATGCATATACACATATATTGCTGCTACTATTTATACACTTTCCCACTTTCCTTTCTAGTATATTAAATACAGACTAAACAAATGCAAGGAACAATATTATAAGCCCATGTATTATGTCCATAATTCTGTTTGTTGTATGATTCTATAACTAATTGCAGGTAGGATCATTGCTGAGAATTCAAATTGATTGGTCCAAGCTAAATAGATACAAATAAGAATATTAATACAGTATAATAATAAAATGAAATAAAAAAAGACTACATGACAATTAATAAAACAACGATAATTAAAACATGAGCAAACCATAATAGGCAAGGTCTGTACAAAAAGGCTGTTTTACAAAGAAAATGAATTGTGAATGGAAGAGAAGCTGTTGGATCAGGGACAACCCCAGAAAGCATAAGGGCTCTGGCAAAACAATCTGACTTCTCATCCCCTGTGAGGGATGGCCCAACCCAACAGATGGTAGTTGAGAAACCAATGTATGGTGGTCTGCAAAGAGAACCAAAACAATACAGGGGAGGGGAAAGGCAGTCTTAGCTGACACCCAAAAATATTCATGAGAAGAACGTCACAGAATGTTCTTATATGCCCCCATAGCTATGCAACTGCATGTAAACAATGGGGCCAGACCAATACAAGATATATATGTACATTTTTTTTTCTTTTTTTTACTAAACTTTTCTTATGTAAATATTCATGAACATTAGGTTTGCAGAGGGTTTTTCTTATATAACATGAACAACCCCTTTAAGTCTACAGAGGGCAGGTCCAAGCCCCTCTGTGCATCCTTGCCCCTCCCTCTGTTTTCTTGACAGGGCTAAGTTTCTGAATAGTCATCTTGCCTGGATCTGTCAATCAAGAAGCAGAGGAAGCAGGAGGAGCAAGGGTGCACAGAGCAGCTTGGGCCCGGGCTCCGTGCACATAAGTGCTCATTTGCATATAGATTAACAGTACGTTTTTATCCAGAATGAAGTGATGGATCGCTAAGTGAAAGGAGTCATTACATTCAGCGGAATTAGCCCTAGAAGATATTGTGCATGTTTTAATGGGGTTGTCTCACTTCAGTAAGTGGTCTTTATCACGTACACAAAGTTAATACAAGGCACTTACTAATGTATTGTGATTGTCCATATTGCCTCTTTTGCTGGCTGGACATATTTTTCCAACTCCTAGTTTCCATGGTTATGACCATCCTGTAATCCAGCAGTGGTGGTCGTGCTTGCACACTATAGGAAAAAGCGTTGGCTTCTCTATTGGATGGAACCACGGGAGTGCGCACAGTCCAGCACTTCTATAGTGTGCAAGCACTATATAGCAGGTTGGTTGTAATCCCTGGATATAACCAGTGCACAATGTGATGGAAAAATTAATCTAGCCAGCAACAAGTGCCTTGTATTAACTTTCTCTTCATGATAAATGCCATTTACTGAAGTGAGACATCCCCTTTAACAATGAATTAACGCACAGCGATATTTCGATATATGTACAAACCAAATTATCTCTGAAAAAGTGAACAGTATGGACAAATAACCCACTCAAGCATAAAGATACCCATTGATGGACCAGCAGGTATAACCAAATTAAGGAAAAGGAGGCCATTAATCTGTGGATCATTCCTATCCTGCTGGGATTCCTGTGATAGATCAGACCGAACTTTTCATCTATTTTACCGGCTGAATATGAAGTATTAATATAACTATTCATCTGGATAATTTGTCAATGGTAATTGGATTCTCAACAAGCATGAGGACACAAACAACAACATTTATTTTATTACATATTTTGTAAAGATAATTGCTATCTGTTTGAAACTTTTAGATTTATAAATATGGATGACATCGGTCAGTGCTAATAAAAATGTCATGTGAGCAGGGTAGTGACTACAACACTCGTCCAATATGGCTTTTGGGGGAGTGCGTCTCTGGGTTGATGTCCCTCCACCTGGGGATCTTGTTATATATCCTTACTGACGTATTCGAGACAGCACACCAATGACGTATTTTTGAAAAATGCTTTTTTTGTTAATTCATTTTATTTCAACACTAGTGGTATATGATCTACAGTCATGGCCAAAAGTTTTGAGAATGACACAAATATTATATTTTCACATGATCTGCTGCCCTCTGGTTTTTATGTGTGTTTGTCAGATGTTTTTATCACATACAGAAATATAATTGCAATCATATTATGAGTAACAAAAGCTTATATTGACAGTTAGAATGAGTTAATGCAGCAAGTCAATATTTGCAGTGTTGACCCTTCTTCTTCAGGACCTCTGCAATTCTCCCTGGCATGCTCTCAATCAACTTCTGGACCAAATCCTGACTGATAGCAGTCCATTCTTGCACAATCAATGCTTGCATTTTGTCAGAATTTGTAGGTTTTTGTTTGTCTACCCGTCTCTTGATGATTGACCACAAGTTCTCAATGGGATTAAGATCTGGGGAGTTTCCAGGCCATGGACCCAAAATCTCTATGTTTTGTTCCCTGAGCCATTTAGTTATCACCTTTGCTTTATGGCAAGGTGCTCCATCATGCTGGAAAAGGCATTGTTGATCGCCAAACTGCTCTTGGACGGTTGGGAGAAGTTGCTCTCGGAGGACATTCTGGTACCATTCTTTATTCATGGCTGTGTTTTTAGGCAAGACTGTGAGAGAGCCGATTCCCTTGGTGCTTTACAGTTGGCATGAGACAAGACTGGTGGTAGCGCTCACCTCGTCTTCTCCGAATAAACTGTTTTCCAGATGTCCCAAACAATCGAAAAGGGGATTCATCAGAGAAAATTACTTTACCCCAGTCCTCAGCAGTCCACTCCCTGTACCTTTTGCAGAATATCAGTCTGTCCCTGATGTTTTTTTCTGGAGAGAAGTGGCTTCTTTGCTGCCCTCCTTGAGACCAGGCCTTGCTCCAAGAGTCTCCGCCTCACAGTGCGTGCAGATGCACTCACACCTGCCTGCTGCCATTCCTGAGCAAGCTCTGCACTGCTGGTAGCCCGATCCCGAGGCTGAAACACTTTTAAGAGACGGTCCTGGTGCTTGCTGGTCTTTCTTGGGCGCCCTGGAGCCTTTTTGGCAACAATGGAACCTTTCTCCTTGAAGTTCTTGATAATGCGATAGATTGTTGACTGAGGTGCAATCTTTCTAGCTGCGATACTCTTCCCTGTTAGGCCATTTTTGTGCAGTGCAATGATGACTGCACGTGTTTCTTTAGAGATAACCATGGTTAACAGAAGAGAAACAATGATGCCAAGCACCAGCCTCCTTTTAAAGTGTCCAGTGGTGTCATTCTTACTTAATCATGACAGATTGATCTCCAGCCCTGTCCTCATCAACACCCACACCTGTGTTAATGGAGCAATCACTGAAACTGGTCCTTTTAAGGCAGGGCTGCAATGATGTTGAAATGTGTTTTGGGGGATAAAGTTCATTTTCTAGGCAAATATAGACTTTGCAAGTAATTGCTGTTAAGCTGATCACTCTTTATAACATTCTGGAGTGTATGCAAATTGCCATTATAAAAACTGAAGCAGTACACTTTGTAAAAATTAATATTTGTATCATTCTCAAAACTTTTGGCCATGACTGTACATTAGTGCAACGTTTCAGGTCCTTTTTGGGTGCCCTTTTTCATACTGTAGCGTAGTCTGACCACAGCCTGACAGCTAATCATGCTCAGCCACTGATGTGAAAGCATGTGTCTGCCATGTCTCTAAATGGAAAAAGAAAAAAAAAAGAACCTTATAGTATGCGCCAAAAGAACAAATAGAAACATATAACATATAGAACTTATACAGTAGGTAAAGTAAAAGGATGGAAAAGAATTCCACTCACTTCACTCCGAAATTACAAAAATCGGAATTGAAGACGTTAACCCAGAAACAGGTCAGAGAAATCAACGAATGTAAGAAAAGTAAATGTAAATGTTGTCACAATATAATTACGAGTGTTGAATCTATCTCTATACCAGGTAGAGGTGAAACAGTGCCCATTAAACATCAAATGAACTGTGGCACACAAAATGTAATATATCTCATTTATTGCCCCTGCAACCTTTTATATGTAGGTAGGACTACCCAAACCCTACGGGAGCGTATAAATGAGCACAGATCTAACATTACCCGTAAAGTCACCATACATAGTGTTTCTCGACACTATGCTCTCAGACATAATGGTGACCCGTCTACACTCAAAGTGACTCCACTAGAATATATACCAAATTCGTACCAGACTCTCTGTCGTAAAGAGATGTTCTGGATATATAAATTGAACACTTTGACTCCTTTTGGCCTTAATGAGTCTTTAGAATACACTAACTATTAATAACTTCTGCTATATGATAACTATTTATAAGTAGTCCCAATAGGAACACTGATATGACCTGGTTCTTATATTACTCTTATATTATTATTATATTGGTTCTATATTTGATATGAAACATTTTTTTCTATATGTTTTTCTTTTATAAAAAAATTCTTCTAATTTTCAAATTTTATATATATACATTTTGGTAAATCCCATTTTGATGTGATATCATTTATACCCTTGTTCCCGTTTTCTTCCCCTTTATATTTAGTGTATACTTAGGATGTCCTATTTGGCATTCTTGTGCGTTCCATTGTGGAACGCTCGTCCTACACGTCTCACTGTGGAGCGCACAGCTCCTCTTGCGCTGTGCGTTTCATCTGTGGAGTGTCCGCCCCTCCCGGACGTCGTGCGTTCCAGCTTGGAACGCATAATCGGATTACTTATACATATATAGTTTTATATACTATTTATTATCTTAATTTTTTCTTTGGATACTATTTGGCGTTCTTTTAAAACTTTTTTTTATAGTAATTACAAATATATTTTAGCACGTGCGTTCCACTGTGGAATACAAACCGGATATCCAGTTCCCTGCATCCGGTTATCGATCTAGTGGAACACGTGCAAATGGTTTTTCAAGGCATCTCTATGTATATATATATTGTAAGTAACCAATGTTTTATGATATTTCTCCTGATGAAGGGGGTAATGCATGGCCCCCGAAACGCGTTGAGTAAATATTTTACTTTGAAACCGATATATTGGTTGATCTGCAAATAAAGGATCTTTTACAAGAAGCCGACTAGTGTGCCGCTGTTGATGGTCCGATCAACCTGATGAGCGAATCTGGATGCGGGGGGGCTCATTGTCTTAGGGTCTATGGATATTATTTCCTATAGACAAATCTCCCTATAGACAAACCCTCCCGAGTGAAGTGAGTGGAATTCTTTTCCATCCTTTTACTTTACCTACTGTATAAGTTCTATATGTTATATGTTTCTATTTGTTCTTTTGGCGCATACTATAAGGTTCTTTTTTTTTTTTTTTTTTTTCTTTTTCCATTTATTGTTTATTTAGTGTGCGATTTTTATCCCACACTAGAACCAAGTGCTGCAGCCTCAATTGATAATATTTATTATACTTATTATTTTTTACTATATTTATTATTTTTTACTATACTAATTATCCAGTCACTGAGTAATATTTATAGCCAATCTGTCTTTTCTCCCTTGGCGCCTTGTTTTTTGCTCCAATACTGCACTCAATTGTGTAATATTTGGGACTATATACCTCAATTTTTTCCTTTTTTTTCTGATTTACGTTATGGATCGACTGGGGGCTAGACCCCCATCGATCAGAGGTTCTGAGGCCGACTCGGGTTGGAGCTTTCTACGCCACGATGTACCTGAAATTACTTTGAGAATTAAGAATGAAGTCTCATCCCTTCTATCGGAACATGATAAAGATCATCCTATCAGCTTTCCAAGAGGGACTTGGCTTTGTACTAATCCATCAACCAACTGTGAGAATTTGAACTTTAACAACATTGACATTATCGAATTATGTAAGGACTTTCTTCACAACGAAATTGACTATATTTTTTTGAACATCTATCGCGATCTAGGCATTATTCCAAGGGGCCTGAGATCATCTCTAAAACCCACATTTATGTCAGACATAGATTTTACAAGGGAGTGGATTGTGGCCGCTGATAAATGTTCTCTGAGATTTATAGATTTACTAATCATCAAACGAAAACAGATCAGTATTGGTTATATCAATAAACTAAAACAATTTATTCATCTAGCTAATACTACAACCCAAGAAAGGATTCCCGGCCTTTGTTTTAAACGTATAACATTAAGACGCTTTGAATATAATGAGGTCAGAAATAAATGTCACAAACTAACGAGAGATCTGAATGACTACCAATACAAATGTATTAGAATATGGGACAGGAATTATCCTAAGAATCTAATCACTAGAATACAGACAGATAAAGGTTGTTCTATTCCAACTACCAGTTATATTTCCAATTCCATCTCTTCCAATACCAATTCTCACTCTACATATGCAGATGTTGTCAAATCCTCTTTAGTTAACCCGAAAATTGAGAGGCCAATTCTACACACACTGAAGACAAGAGTCAAAAATTCAACTCTAAATATACAGGAAATACCTAATCAGGATCATGGGAACAATACTCTGACAAAAAGCTATAAAAATCAGAGGTATCCAGGTAAATAAAAAATGAATAACCAGACTGTCAGATCTATCGAATCTACTAATGGGTATAGAACGACCACTTGTAAACAAAGTACTCTTCCCTTTAATATCGAATCAACACCTACTGTTAATGGTGTCCTCCAAAATTCAGCGATTATTACTGACTCCACTTCATGTGTTCCCTTATCTCCCATTAGTGAGTCTGAGAATAACACTTATATCAATCCAGATAATATTTCCTCTACACTTAATGTATCTCATCCATTTATTGAGTCACCACGCAATACTATACATTTAGTGGATTCCCCTTTACCGGCACCTACCACAGTTGAATTTTCGATATATACCACTCCTATATCATCTACTTCTAATTTGTTTGAGGAGAAAGACAGACCTCACTCTAGTCATATGGAGAATGCCAGCTCTGAATCACCGACTTTACCTAAGAGTTCTTCATCTATATTGTCTGTACAATCGAATTCCACTAGTAATTCTGAACCATTCCTAGCCCTTCCTTCTAACATTTCAGGTGGCTCCCCATTTTTAGAACATCTAACGCCAACAGCATCCCTAGAGAAACTCTTCCCGCCAATCAGGAAAACTATTTCCTCAATTACAGCTCTAAGCCCCATCCTATATCCAGGCCTATTACCTTCACCCATAAGGTTAACACCTGCAACTACAAAGTTCCCCCAGAACAACAACAAAAAAATCACACAATTTTACACTCCCCTGGCAAAAAGAAAAAGGGGTTTAAATTTAGAGCTAGAGGACGATGAGGAGGTACACGTCGAAACACCTCAAAAAAAGAAACTAAAGTAGAAATGGTGCCCCCTATTGATATTCCAAGAAAAAACTCTAAGTCTGTTACCAACAATAATGGGATATTTAATCTATCTAAATATAAACCATCCCCATATGAGATATCACTTCTGAAAAAGGGTTTATGTTTTTGCCCAACTAATCAACCGGACTTATTTGAGATCTTTATTGATCTAAACCAATTTGTCCGTCGCCTAACACTTACCCGTCATTTTACCAATAAAAATTTAGATCCTTGTGCCACCACCACTCAGGCCAACCCGATTACAGCTAGTAATCCAAAACTGAAAATGCCATCTACTTTTTATCCTGTTGAAAGTAAGGGCCCATATGTGGAAAGTTTTTATAATATTGTCATGGATGACTTAAAATCACAAATACAAATAAATCAGGAGTTGCCAACCACTCATTACAACCTTACTGCCAAGGAAAAAATAGCACTTAGATCCCTTAGGAATAATAGGGATATTGTGATTAAAAATGCCGATAAGGGGGGAGGAATTGTTATCATGGATGCACAATATTACCTATTAGAATCATATAGAATTCTCTCAGATGTAGATTATTATAGAAAATTAACAGAAGACCCAACTAAAATCTTCAAAAAAGACCTTTTTGATCTAATAGAAAATGGTCTTCAACTTGAGATTATTGATAAAAAGACTAGAACCTTTTTGAAAACTTTACATCCTGCTGTGGCTAGATTCTACTTTCTACCAAAAATTCACAAACGCCTAGACAACCCCCCTGGTAGACCAATTATTTCAGGGATAGGGAGTCTCACTACAAACTTATCAGCGTTTATTGATCATCACTTACAACACCTAGTGACTCAACTGCCTTCCTATCTTAGGGATACCACACATCTTATTCAATTACTTGGATCATTAAGCTGGCAAGAAGAATATCTGTGGGTTACACTGGATGTAGCCTCCTTGTATAGCAATATCAAACATGAGTTAGGTTTACAAGCCATCTCAGAAACTCTCAAAACTGATAAGACACTCACTAATAATTTAAAGGATTTTATTATCAGGTCGATCAGTTTTATTCTCCATCATAATTATTTTATTTTTAATGAAGAATTTTTTATTCAGACAAGAGGTACCGCGATGGGGACTAAATTTGCCCCATCGTATGCAAATATTTTTATGGGAATCTTTGAGCAGAGGTTTGGGCTGCTTTCACACCCCCAGATTAAATTTTATAAACGTTACATAGACGACATAATAGTTGTCTGGAGAGGTGGTAAGGATGACCTGGTTCTCTTTATTGACCAACTAAATACCAATGACTGGGGACTATCGTTCACATTTGAGAGTCACCCCACGGAAGCAGTTTTTCTTGACCTCCAGATAACAATAAAACATAATATTATTAATACCGAAACACACTTTAAAAAGGTGGACTCTAATAGTTATCTGGACTATCGGAGTTGTCACCATGCCAAATGGAAAAGAAACATTCCATTTGGCCAAATGAAACGCATCCGGAGGAATTGCTCTGACAATAAGACCATGAAGAAACAACTGTTACAATTGAGCGATAGATTCAAGGAGAAAGGCTATCCAAAAGCCCTACTAGAGCAATCAACAAAACGAACTCTCCTTTTAGAACAAAAAGAGAGCCTTAAACCCAAGATCAAAGACTCACCAGTGGAGAATAATTACCAAATTAGTCTTGTTACAAGGTACAACTCCCAGCATGCTACAATTAGGAAGATTATACAGAAACACTGGCCCATTTTGTTGAAAGATCCATTGCTAAATAAATCTATTCAAAAACAACCAAGAATAGTATTTCGTAGGGCACAAACCCTAAAAAATTTAATAGCACCTTCCTGTCCGAAATTACAAAAATCGGAATTGAAGACGTTAACCCAGAAACAGGTCAGAGAAATCAACGAATGTAAGAAAAGTAAATGTAAATGTTGTCACAATATAATTACGAGTGTTGAATCTATCTCTATACCAGGTAGAAGTGAAACAGTGCCCATTAAACATCAAATGAACTGTGGCACACAAAATGTAATATATCTCATTTATTGCCCCTGCAACCTTTTATATGTAGGTAGGACTACCCAAACCCTACGGGAGCGTATAAATGAGCACAGATCTAACATTACCCGTAAAGTCACCATACATAGTGTTTCTCGACACTATGCTCTCAGACATAATGGTGACCCGTCTACACTCAAAGTGACTCCACTAGAATATATACCAAATTCGTACCAGACTCTCTGTCGTAAAGAGATGTTCTGGATATATAAATTGAACACTGACTCCTTTTGGCCTTAATGAGTCTTTAGAATACACTAACTATTAATAACTTCTGCTATATGATAACTATTTATAAGTAGTCCCAATAGGAACACTGATATGACCTGGTTCTTATATTACTCTTATATTATTATTATATTGGTTCTATATTTGATATGAAACATTTTTTTCTATATGTTTTTCTTTTATAAAAAAATTCTTCTAATTTTCAAATTTTATATATATACATTTTGGTAAATCCCTTTTTGATGTGATATCATTTATACCCTTGTTCCCGTTTTCTTCCCCTTTATATTTAGTGTATACTTAGGATGTCCTATTTGGCATTCTTGTGCGTTCCATTGTGGAACGCTCGTCCTACACGTCTCACTGTGGAGCGCACAGCTCCTCTTGCGCTGTGCGTTCCATCTGTGGAGCGTCCGCCCCTCCCGGACGTCGTGCGTTCCAGCTTGGAACGCATAATCGGATTACTTATACATATATAGTTTTATATACTATTTATTATCTTAATTTTTTCTTTGGATACTATTTGGCGTTCTTTTAAAACTTTTTTTTATAGTAATTACAAATATATTTTAGCACGTGCGTTCCACTGTGGAATACAAACCGGATATCCGGTTCCCTGCATCCGGTTATCGATCTAGTGGAACACGTGCAAATGGTTTTTCAAGGCATCTCTATGTATATATACACTCACCGGCCACTTTATTAGGTACACCATGCTAGTAACGGGTTGGACCCCCTTTTGCCTTCAGAACTGCCTCAATTCTTCGTGGCATAGATTCAACAAGGTGCTGGAAGCATTCCTCAGAGATTTTGGTCCATATTGACATGATGGCATCACACAGTTGCCGCAGATTTGTCGGCTGCACATCCATGATGCGAATCTCCCGTTCCACCACATCCCAAAGATGCTCTATTGGATTGACATCTGGTGACTGTGGAGGCCATTTGAGTACAGTGAACTCATTGTCATGTTCAAGAAACCAGTCTGAGATGATTCCAGCTTTATGACATGGCGCATTATCCTGCTGAAAGTAGCCATCAGATGTTGGGTACATTGTGGTCATAAAGGGATGGACATGGTCAGCAACAATACTCAGGTAGGCTGTGGCGTTGCAATGATGCTCAATTGGTACCAAGGGGCCCAAAGAGTGCCAAGAAAATATTCCCCACACCATGACACCACCACCACCAGCTTGAACCGTTGATACAAGGCAGGATGGATCCATGCTTTCATGTTGTTGACGCCAAATTCTGACCCTACCATCCGAATGTCGCAGCAGAAATCGAGACTCATCAGACCAGGCAACGTTTTTCCAATCTTCTACTGTCCAATTTCGATGAGCTTGTGCAAATTGTAGCCTCAGTTTCCTGTTCTTAGCTGAAAGGAGTGGCACCCGGTGTGGTCTTCTGCTGCTGTAGCCCATCTGCCTCAAAGTTCGACGTACTGTGCGTTCAGAGATGCTCTTCTGCCTACCTTGGTTGTAACGGGTGGCAATTTGAGTCACTGTTGCCTTTCTATCAGCTCGAACCAGTCTGCCCATTCTCCTCTGACCTCTGGCATCAACAAGGCATTTCCGCCCACAGAACTGCCGCTCACTGGATGTTTTTTCTTTTTCGGACCATTCTCTGTCAACCCTAGAGATGGTTGTGCGTGAAAATCCCAGTAGATCAGCAGTTTCTGAAATACTCAGATCAGCCCTTCTGGCACCAACAACCATGCCACGTTCAAAGGCACTCAAATCACCTTTCTTCCCCATACTGATGCTCGGTTTGAACTGCAGGAGATTGTCTTGACCATGTCTACATGCCTAAATGCACTGAGTTGCCGCCATGTGATTGGCTGATTAGAAATTAAGTGTTAACGAGCAGTTGGACAGGTGTACCTAATAAAGTGGCCGGTGAGTGGTATATTGTAAGTAACCAATGTTTTATGATATTTCTCCTGATGAAGGGGGTAATGCATGGCCCCCGAAACGCATTGAGTAAATATTTTACTTTGAAACCGATATATTGGTTGATCTGCAAATAAAGGATCTTTTACAAGAAGCCGACTAGTGTGCCGCTGTTGATGGTCCGATCAACCTGATGAGCGAATCTGGATGCGGGGGGGCTCATTGTCTTAGGGTCTATGGATATTATTTCCTATAGACAAATCTCCCTATAGACAAACCCTCCCGAGTGAAGTGAGTGGAATTCTTTTCCATCCTTTTACTTTACCTACTGTATAAGTTCTATATGTTATATGTTTCTATTTGTTCTTTTGGCGCATACTATAAGGTTCTTTTTTTTTTTTTTTTTTTTTTCTTTTTCCATTTATTGTTTATTTAGTGTGCGATTTTTATCCCACACTAGAACCAAGTGCTGCAGCCTCAATTGATAATATTTATTATACTTATTATTTTTTACTATATTTATTATTTTTTACTATACTAATTATCCAGTCACTGAGTAATATTTATAGCCAATCTGTCTTTTCTCCCTTGGTGCCTTGTTTTTTGCTCCAATACTGCACTCAATTGTGTAATATTTGGGACTATATACCTCAATTTTTTCCTTTTTTTTCTATTTTCTGCCATGTCTCTGACAGACAGAAACCAGCCATCTTAGGGTCTTTCAGGGATAATGTAGGGATATATTAAGGAGAGCATAGGGGCAGTTAGTGTACTGGAAATAGGTGTCTTACAGCATGGACAGCAGCTGGAAAGCTGTTCATGTCTGGAACTGCCTCCACAAAGATAATTTTTCTTTTTGTGCATGAGCCAGTCTTTTTTCCACAACAACCTGCTTCTACAGATCATAAGTGTTTTATAAGCCTATTTCCAGCACCCCCAACAGCATTTTTTCATGGATCATAATTGCGCAGTGCATTTGAGTGCTTCAGTATAATCATACAGTGTGTTTGTAGCAGTGGACGTTTAATTGCGTCTTGCAATTTTGTTATTGTTTGTAACTGTATAAGTAATCGTATTTTCCAGAACCACGGACAGCATATAGTTTGGTCACAGACTGTCAGAACAAGATACTGCTATATTCAACACTACTGTGTGTGTGTAGCATCTTCCCCCATTAAGGCATAATTTTTGGACACATCTTCAGAACAAGTTACTGTTTCTTCAGGCACTACCATTTGTGTGTATAAACATAGGCAGGCATATGCCCCAGATAAGGTATAATTTTTGGACCACTAGTTCAAAACAAGCCACAGTTTTTTCCCGATGTAAGTTTAAACACCATCTGCCCCCAATAAGGGACAACTCTTATAATGTTTTTAATTTTAAAAAGCATAACAAATGTGACAGCACAGTGTGTTTTAAAACATGCTGTTTTTAACACTGACTTTAACCCCTTAAGGACCCTGCCATTTTTCACCTTAAGGACCAGGCCATTTTTAGCAAATCTGACATGTCTCACTTTATGTGGTGATAACTTTAGAACGCTTTTACTTATCCAGGCCATTCTGAGATTGTTTTCTCGTCACATATTGTACTTCATGACAGTGGTAAATTTGAGTCAAAATATTTCATTCTTATTTATAAAAAAAAATACCAAATTTACCAAAAATTTAGAAAAATTTGCAAATTTCCAAATGTCAATTTCTCTACTTTTAAAATACATAGTAATGCCTCCAAAAATAGTTATGACTTTACATTCCCCATGTCTACTTCAGGTTTGGATCACTTTGAAAATTACATTTTATTTTTTTGGGACGTTAGAAGGCTTAGAAATTTAGAAGCAAATCTTGAAATTTTTCACAAAATTTCCAAAACCCACTTTTTAAGGACCAGTTCAGGTTTGAAGTCACTTTGTGAGGCTTCCATCATAGAAACCACCCAAAAATGACCCCATTTTAGAAACTACACCCCTCAAGGTATTCAAAACTGATTTTACAAACGTTATTCACCCTTTAGGTGTTCCACAAGAATTAAAGGAAAATGTAGCCAAAATTTCCCAATTTCACTTTTTTGACAGATTTTCCATCATCAATCATTTTATTCTGAGAATAAAGCAAGGGTTAACTGCCAAACAAAACTCAGTAATTATTACCCTGATTCTGTAGTTTACAGAAATGCCCCATTTGTCATCGTAAACTGCTGTACAGGCACACGGCAGGGCGCAGAAGGAAAGGAACGCCAGGGCAGATTTCACTGGAAAAAGTTTAAGTTGCCATGTCACATTTGATGCACCCCTAGAGTAGGAAACTCCAAACAACTGACCCCATTTTGGAAACTACGGGATAAGTTGGCAGTTTTGTTAGTGCTATTTTAGGGTACATATGATTTTTGGTAGCTCTATATTACACCTTTTGTGAGGCAAGGTAACGAAAACTAGCAGTTTTGGCATTGTTTTTATTTTTTGTTATTTACAACATTCATCTGACAGGTTAGATTGTGTGATATTTTTATAGAGCAGGTCATTACGGACGCGGAAATATCTAATATGTATACTTTTTTTATTTATTTAAGTTTTACACAATATTTTTGAAGCACAAAAAAAAAAATCACATTTTAGTGTCTCCATAGTCAGAGAGCTGTAATTTTTTTTATTTTTTGGGCGATTGTCTCAGATAGGGGCTCATTTTTTGCGGGATGAGATGACGATTAGATTGGTACTATTTTTGGGGGCATACGCTTTTTTGATCGCTTGGTATTACATTTTTTGTGATGAAATGTGACAAAAAATGGCTTTTTTTAGACAGTTTATTTTTTATTTTTTACAGTGTTCACCTGAGGGGAGAGATCATGCTATATTTTTGTAGAGCCGGTTTTTACGGACGTGGCGATACCTAACATGTATACTTATTTTTATTTATTTAAGTTTTATACAATAATATCCTTTTTGAAACAAAAAAAATCATGTTTCAGTGTCTCCATAGTCAGAGAGCTGTAGTTGTTTTTTATTTTTTTGGGCGATTGTCTCAGGTAGGGGCTCATTTTTTGCGGGATGAGATGACGATTAGATTGGCACTATTTTTGGGGGCATACGCTTTTTTGATCGCTTGGTATTACAATTTTTGTGATGAAATGTGACAAAAAATGGCTTTTTTTAGACAGTTTTTATTTTTTATTTTTTACAGTGTTCACCTGAGGGGAGAGATCATGCTATATTTTTGTAGAGCAGGTTTTTACGGACGTGGCGATACCTAACATGTATACTTATTTTTATTTTTTTAAGTTTTACACAATAATATCATTTTTTAAACAAAAAAATCATGTTTTAGGGTCTCCATAGTCAGAGAGCTGTAGTTTTTTTATTTTTTGGGCGATTGTCTCGGGTAGGGCCTCATTTTTTGCGGGATGAGATGACGGTTAGATTGGTACTATTTTTGGGGGCATACGCTTTTTTGATCGCATGGTATTAAATTTTTTGTGATGAAATGTGACCAAAAATGACTTTTTTTAGACAGTTTTTATTTTTTACGGTGTTGACCGGGCAGGCTGGATCATGTGATATTTTAATAAAGCAGGTGTTTACGGACGTGGCGATACCTAATATGTATATATATATATATTTTTTTCTATTTTTATGTGTTTCTTTATGGGGAAGGGGCTTTTTTATTGAAACTTTATTATTTTTTTGTTAAAACACTTTTATTTAACTTTTTTTTAACATTTTACTTATGTCCCAGTAAGGGACTTTAACATTTCAGGGTCTGATCCCTGATTGAATGCAGCACAATGCATCTGTATTGTGCTGCATTCAACTGTCAGCGTCTCACACTGTGAGACGCTGACCGTTGCCTAGGAGACCCAGCGCTGTGGCTGGGTCTCCTGGGCTTCCGTAGATGGGAGTCCCGATGCCTCTGGGCAAGGCATTGGGGCTTCCATCTCAGCCATCGGGCCCCCCCCACCGCCTCACGGGGACCCGATGGCTTTAACAGCTGCCGCAATTACCTTGTATGCCGCGGTCAGCGTGACCGCGGCATACAAGGGGTTAATCCGCCGGCATCGGTGTAATCACCGGTGCTGGCGGATACAGCAGAGGCCCGGCTGTTAGTATCAGCCGGGCCCCTGCTGCAGATTGCAGCAGCGGGCAGCAGCAGCACCTTAACCCTAGGATGAGAATTCTCGTCCCAGGGCGTTAAGTAACGCCATATTAGGACGAGCATTCTCGTCCTAGGTCGTTAAGGTGTTAAAAAAAAACAAAAAACAACATATTGTCCATTCCGTCCTTCAGTCAACACTAAGAAGACTTCCTCTTTGGATAGTTAATGCATTGTCAGTTTTCTGCTGTTTTGAGGGTAGGATTTTATCCGAAGGGTATTCCTCATAAAAATGGTAGGTGTTGAATTTGGGATGCCAATATGACAGCTCTATTGTTCTCTTGATAAACCTAAAATAAAGGTAACCTTAGGCTACTGTAATGGTCTGATTGAAGGTATGTGAAACTATCTGCAGACCAAACAAAAAGGTTACAGAATCAGGACAGGAAGTAGAAGACATAGAGAGACCTTAAAAAAAACTATACAGAAAAACACCCTTTTCCTTTTTTGTAAAAAAATATATATATAAATACATAGAATATTCACATATAGGCTGTTAATATATACGATAAAGAAATAAATGAGTAACTTGTCCCTTTAACTCACACAATGACTTGGTTCCGACTTGGACATGTCTGGAAATAATATTTTATCAGGACTATAATGAACAACTGCTGCAAAAACAATTTAGCTTAGCAGCATGGTTATCTCACCAGTCAGTCAGTAATCTGCAGGGTAGTTATTGTCCTCCATTGATTTGTTTGTAATACTGTACATTAGAGAAGAATGAATGGTCTACAGTGCCCTGGAATAACTGCCAAAGATACCTGAAGAAGGAGGTGTTCAGTAGATATCATGGAGGAAAGCTAAAATGTGTGGTCACCCATAATCTGTCCAGTTTCAAAATATTTTGTCTTTGAAACTTAAATTATATGTTTTAAAAGTTATACTTTAATCCTCTTTTTGACCTGTGTACAGGTTTTTGCCTATTGTTTAGAATCTCATTAATGTACCATGTATAATGACATTGTTGAAGACCTTTATGTTTATTTTGGTTGTTAATGGTTGATTTCTTTGTTATCTTTGTAAGCCTCAGAGCTAAACAGCTCTCCTTGTATGATTATGTAAAACAATAAAAACTTTCATTATTGGAAACTAATTTTTGTGTAAATGGGCCAGGGTTATAACTTCAGAATTTGCTGAAGTGCTGAAAGATCCGTTTTTTTTTTAACTTTGCTCCATTAAGGTAGGCCATATATACAGTACAGACCAAAAGTTTGGACACACCTTCTCATTCAAAGAGTTTTCAGTATTTTCATGACTATGAAAATTGTAGATTCACACTGAAGGCATCAAAACTATGAATTAACACATGTGGAATTATATACTTAACAAAAAAATGTGAAACAACTGAAAATATGTCCCCTAGCAGCTATTTTACCATGAAGGCCTGCTGCACATAGTCTCCTCTTAACAGTTGTTGTAGAGATGTGTCTGCTGCTAGAACTCTGTGTAGCATTGACCTGGTCTCTAATCTGAGCTGCTGTTTACCTGCGATTTCTGAGGCTGGTGACTCGGATGAACTTATCCTCCGCAGCAGAGGTGACTCTTGGTCTTCCTTTCCTGGGGCGGTCCTCATGTGAGCCAGTTTCTTTGTAGCGCTTGATGGTTTTTGCGACTGGACTTGGGGACACTTTCAAAGTTTTCCCAATTTTTCGGACTTACTGACCTTCATTTCTTAAAGTAATGATGGCCACTCTTTTTTCTTTACTTTGTTTTTTTCTTGCCATAATACAAATTCTAAGTCTATTCAGTAGGACTATCAGCTGTGTATCCACTTGACTTCTGCCCAACACAACTCATGGTCCCAACCCCATTTATAAGGTAAGAAATCCCACTTATTAAACCTGACAGGGCACACCTGTGAAGTGAAAACCATTTCAGGTGACTACCTCTTGAAGCTCATCAAGAGAATGCCAAGAGTGTGCAAAGCAGTAATCAAAGCAAAAGGTGACTACTTTGAAGAACCTAGATTATAAGACATATTTACAGTTGTTTCACACTTTTTTGTTAAGTATATAATTCCACATGTGTTAATTCATAGTTTTGATGACTTCAGTGTGAATCTACAATTTTTCATAGTCATGAAAATACAGAAAACTCTTTGAATGAGAAGGTGTGTCCAAACTTTTGGTCTGTACTGTATACATTTGAGAAAGGTCAGGCAATAATCGAAAAGCAAATATTTTTGTAACCTGTTTCTTTTAAAGAGGATATGTCCCCTCTCCAGACATGTCTGTTTTAGTAACTACTTGCATTCCCCATGTAATAACAATTCTGGATCAGGCTACTCTGATCTGATATGTGTACAAAACGGTGACAATGAGAAGAAGTTCCACTACAGTGACAAGAGATGTGTGCTGTGCAGTCAGCTCTCCCCTTCATTTCTTCCTCTTCTCAGTGACTGATGTGAGTCGGTAACCACCATTAGGGTAATCAGACATTTATGGCAATCCATTTGGATATGCCTTCAATATCTTTCATTAGAATACTTCTTTAAAGGTGATGGACATATTTAACATGTAAATAAAAATGACTATGACATTTGTTAGTGGTTGCTTTGAGTGAAAAAAAGTTGGACTGAGTTTTAGTCTGCAATCTTCATTAATTTTCATAATATTTTCTGAATTGACTGACCTTCTTGTCTTAAAATAATGATGGCCTGTGAACTCCCTTTACTTACGTGAGTGGTTCTTGTCATAACATGCGTTAGAACAGCAGTAGAAAAGGGCTAAATACTGTACGGAACTGTGTACCAATCCTACCAATGTACTAAGGAGAGATAGTACCCCCCGAATCCTACCTCACAACAGAACGGATGGTCTCAAACACATTATGAAGGTGAGAAATTCCACATGTTAACTCTTGTCAAGTCACCTGTTAATTGAAAACCATTCCAGGCGACTACCTTATGAAGCTAATCGAGCGAGCAAAGCTTTCATCAAAGCAAAGTGGGGCTAGCTTGAAAATTCAAGATACATAACATATTGTGGTTTGTTTATAACTTTTTAAGTTCACTGCTTAATTCAATATGTGTTACTTGATTGTTTTCTTGCCTTCAATATAACTATGTAAATATGTAGGAAAAAAAAATAGAATGAGAAGGTGCGCCCAAACTTTCGACGGTACTGTAGGCATGTGAATATTATTGTGGAAAAAAATTAGAGTCATCATTTTGTCGTTGGAGTACATTCATTTCTAAAGTATGTAGCCTTTGTTTAGCTGACCTATCCTTCCTACAGAGCTTTGGCCATCACTGCAGCAGTGGCTTCATTCACTAGGTCATTGAGGTCATTCATTATTTGCAGAAAGGGGAAAGAGAGTTTATTAAATTCTGATGAAATTACTGGGGCCATCACCTATGGTGGATGTTATATCGGCTTCCTTACATGCATCTTGTATTATGAGATGTCATATTTCAGCTACGCTTGCAATTTCTAGAGAGTTTCATCTTAAGTATTGAAATATCTCAAGTTATTTTTAAATCAGAAAATCTCATGGTATTTTGTATGACAATGGCAGTATTTAACACAGAGGCGGACTGAGAATCAGATGGGCCCCAGGCAATAATAGTTATGAGACCCTTACTATGTGTTGAATTGTTATTTTATTATTTTATGTCCAGTATACATTTATGTCTAAATGTATTGTTGGTACTTCAGTGACAACAAAGTAGCATCATCTAATGGCAGTGAATATGTCATCCCTATAAATGAAATGTCACTGAGATGAATGTCAACATGGCCTACAGCCATTGGAGACTTAGACCCGTGATATGATAAGACTATGGCCAGTACCTGTCACGCTCGGGTGTGGGGGGAAAAGCCACACCGAGCGTATGAGGGATGGGAACAGACAAAACCAGGGAACTGGTCACCTCCTGCAGGGGACCCTAAGACTAGGCCCTAGCTGGATACCAGTATGAACTAACCCGGGTGGTAGGAAAGCTCATACACAGGAACCTAATCTGAATAAACCCTAGAACACCCTGCAGTCTAATGACACAAGAGAGTAACCTGTTCCTCCAAGCGTAAGGAGGAACAGGAGACTCAAACAGGAATAACCAAAGGAAGGGAAAACACTTAACTTTAAGTAGAACTCAGCAACAGGATCTCAGCCGAGATCCACACCACTCTCAACCAGGTATGTAGCAGATATAAACCGCAAGGGATACTGGGAGAGGAAGAGGTAAGTAGGAGACAGCTAATTGCCCAGCGGCAACAGCTGAGGGAAAGGGGTGTGGTGAACAGCACCCAAACCACAGGGAATAGCCTGTCAAACCTGTCACTTAGAAAGCCGTGCAGAACGTCTGATTCCAGACGCAAGACCACTCGTGACATTACCCCCCCTTTTACAGGTGACCTCCGGGCACCCAGGACCAACTTTATCAGGGTGACATCTGTGAAAGGCTTTTACCAAACGACTGGCATTCACGTCAGATGCCGGTACCCATGACCTCTCCTCAGGACCATAACCCTTCCAATGAACCAGATATTGAAGGGTCCCACGAAGAACTCGAGAATCAATGATCTTGACAATCTGAAATTCCAAATTACCATCCACCAAGACAGGCGCGGGTGGCAAGGGAGATGGCTCCAGAGGTTCAACATACCTCTTGAACAAACATCTGTGAAACACATTATGGATTTTCAGGGCCTGAGGAAGTTCAAGACGAAATGCTACAGGATTAATAATGGCCGTGATTTTATATGGGCCAATAAATCTTGGACCCAACTTCCATGAAGGAACTTTCAACTTAATGTTCCTAGTAGACAGCCACACAGAATCACCCACATTTAGGTCCGGACCATTCATGCGTCTCCTGTCAGCCACACGTTTGTACTTGTTACCCATATTTATCAAGTTACTTTGAATTTTTCGCCATATGGAAGACAATGATGACGAAAAACGTTCTTCCTCAGGAATACCAGAAGTATCAGAACCAGAAAATGTGCCAAACTGCGGGTGAAAGCCATATGCACCAAAAAATGGTGACTTACCAGTGGAGTCCTGTCTGCGATTATTTATGGCAAACTCAGCCAGAGACAAAAACGAGGACCACTCCTCCTGGTTCTCAGAGACAAAGCATCTCAAATAAGTCTCCAGATTCTGATTGGTACGCTCAGTCTGTCCATTCGTCTGGGGATGAAAGGCAGAGGAGAAAGACAGTTGTACCCCGAGCCGAGTACAGAACGCCCTCCAGAATCTGGACACAAACTGAGTCCCACGATCAGAGACAACGTCAGTGGGAATGCCATGAAGTTTCACAATATTGTCAACAAACACTTGTGCAAGAGTTTTAGCATTGGGGAGTCCGGGTAATGCAATAAAGTGCGCCATTTTACTAAAACGATCTACAACCACCAGAATAACTGTCTTACCAGACGACTCAGGCAGATCAGTGATGAAGTCCATGGATAGGTGAGTCCATGGTCTGGACGGGATGGGTAATGGAAGTAGGGGTCCAGAGGGACGAGTATGTGTCACCTTTGAGCATGCGCAGACACTACAGGCTGACACATATTCATCAACACACTTACGCAGACCTGGCCACCAGAATCTACGAGAGATGAGGTCGACAGTGGATTTACTCCCAGGGTGTCCCGCAAGCACCGAAGAATGATGCTCCTCAAAAACCTTATAACGCAAATCAGAAGGAACAAACAACTTCCCGGGAGGGCAAGACTCCGGCGCATCTCCCTGGGCCTCAAGCACTTTAGCCTCAAGATCAGGGTAAAGAGCGGATATCACCACTCCTTCAGACAGTATAGGGCTAGGATCTTCAAAATCACCACCCCCGGGAAAACTACGTGACAAGGCATCCGCCTTCACATTCTTAACCCCAGGACGGTATGTGACAATGAAATTGAATCTGGTGAAGAACAAAGACCATCTGGCCTGCCTCGGATTAAGTCGTCTAGCCGACTCCAGGTAAGCCAGATTTTTGTGATCAGTGAATACCGTGATTGGATGATTCGCCCCTTCCAACCAATGACGCCATTCCTCAAAAGCCAACTTAATGGCCAGTAACTCTCGGTTACCCACATCATAATTTCTCTCCGCCACAGAGAGTTTCTTCGAAAAAAAAGCACATGGGCGCCATTTACCAGGTGACGGGCCCTGTGATAACACAGCTCCTACCCCCACATCGGATGCGTCAACCTCCACAATGAAAGGTTGTGACACATCTGGCTGCACCAATATAGAGGCAGAGGAAAAGCACTCCTTTACAGCAGAGAAGGCTTGCAATGCTGCATCAGACCACACAGAGACATCCGTCCCTTTCTTAGTCATGTCAGTTAAGGGTTTAACTATAGTCGAATAGTTCTTAATAAATTTTCGGTAATAGTTGGTGAACCCCAAAAATCGCATAAGAGCCTTCAGATTTTCAGGTCGGTCCCAGTTCAGAACAGCACAGACCTTCTCTGGATCCATACGAAAACCTGAAGATGAAAGCAGGTATCCTAAGAATTGCACCTCATGTACAGCAAAAGCACATTTCTCTAATTTTGCATACAACTTGTTATCTCTTAAGATTTGCAACACCCGCCTCACGTGATCCTGATGTGTCACAATATCTGGAGAATAGATTAGTATGTCATCCAAATACACGACTACAAACCTCCCCACAAGATGATGAAAAATGTCATTAACAAAATGCTGGAAGACAGCAGGAGCATTGGTCAACCCAAAAGGCATGACCAGGTTCTCAAAGTGGCCCTCAGGAGTGTTAAAGGCCGTCTTCCATTCATCCCCTTCCTTGATCCTGACCAGATTATATGCCCCCCTTAAGTCCAACTTGGAGAACACCTTGGCATCCACAATCTGGTTAAACAAGTCAGGAATCAAAAGAAGGGGGTACGGATCACGGACAGTAATCCTATTGAGTTCACGGAAATCCAGACATGGCCTAAGGGATCCGTCCTTTTTTTTAACAAAAAAGAACCCTGCTGCCACAGGAGATTTGGAAGGCCTAATATGTCCTTTGGCCAAACTCTCAGCAATATATTCCTTCATGGCCGTTCTCTCAGGTCCAGAAAGGTTATACAGCCTAGATTTAGGCAATCTTGTTCCAGGGATAAGATTGATAGGACAATCGTATTCCCGGTGAGGGGGTAAATCCTGACATCCACCTTCAGAAAATACATCAGAGAAATCCGATATAAAAGAAGGAAGAGTCTTAGTGGTTAAAGCAGAAAAAGATGTATTAAGGCAATTGTCAACACAATAATCGCCCCAATCCACAATTTGTCTAGTATGCCAGTCAATGGACGGATTATGTTTGCTTAACCACGGTAAACCCAGAACCACAGGAGCAGGAAGACCTTCCAACACAAAACATGAAATAAGCTCCTGATGAAATTCACCCACTCTTAATTTGATATCATGCACCATCTGAGACAAACACTTCTGAGAGAGAGGTGCAGAATCAATGGCAAACACAGAAATCCTCTTATCCAAAGAACTTGGTGACAATCCATGCATACGGACAAACTGAGCATCAATCAAGTTCTCCCCTGCCCCGCTGTCAATAAACACCTCAATTTTCACAACCTTTGATTCTAGCGCCACCTCGGCAGTCAGGAGAAAACGGGTACTGCAGGATGAAGACAAATGCACATTTTCAGTCTCCCTACCCACTCCACCAAGAGTGAGATGAGAATTCAACGCCCCCTTTTCTTTTCTCTCCTTTAGAGATAGGAAGCATGGACATACATTGATAAAGTGTCCTTTCTGACCACAGAAAAAACACACACCCTTTTTATTACCAAGATGATTGCGGGTGGCTACAGGAGTGGCTCCCCCTAATTGCATAGGTTCATCCCCAGACATCAACCTAGGGGAATATTCACCCAAAGTGTCATAGGAAGCTGGTACACTATGTGATAGTACGTCCTGAGAGCGGGGGCCCCTAGATCGCTCTCTCAGGCGCCTATCCATGCGTACAGCAAGAGACATAGCGGCTTCCAAAGACACAGGGGTTTCCTGAAAGGCCAAAGCGTCCTTCAGCCTTTCAGACAAACCTTGACAGAATTGGCTACGTAAAGCCGGATCGTTCCATTCAGTATTGGTCGCCCACCTCCGAAACTCAGAGCAATAAGTCTCAACCGGCCGCTCACCCTGACGAAGGTTACGTATCTGGGTCTCCGCCAGGGAGATACGATCCGGGTCATCATAGATAATCCCTAGGGTCTTGAAAAATTCATCTACCGACCGGAGAGACAGCGATCCGGCCGGTAGAGAAAAGGCCCGTGACTGCGCATCCCCTTTAAGCAGCGAGATGACCACACCAACCTTCTGTTCCTCATTACCAGAAGAATGTGGACGCAGTCTGAAATACAATTTGCACGCCTCCCTAAATAGAACAAAATTATCACATTCCCCAGAAAATCTATCCGGGAGGGGGACCTTAGGCTCCAAACAGGCCTGACACTCAGCACCCCCAGAACCACCAGCCTGTGGTCTCTGAATCTGGTTGCGGATGTCAGCCACCTCCAAGCTGAGTCCCTGCAGCCGTTCAGCCAGTGTAGCAATAGCATCCATGTCAGCACAAAAATGACATAAATTTTTGTTAGTGGCGGTTTATAATGACACGCTCGAGTGTGGGGGGAAAAGCCACACCGAGCGTATGAGGGATGGGAACAGACAAAACCAGGGAACTGGTCACCTCCTGCAGGGGACCCTAAGACTAGGCCCTAGCTGGATACCAGTATGAACTAACCCGGGTGGTAGGAAAGCTCATACACAGGAACCTAATCTGAATAAACCCTAGAACACCCTGCAGTCTAATGACACAAGAGAGTAACCTGTTCCTCCAAGCGTAAGGAGGAACAGGAGACTCAAACAGGAATAACCAAAGGAAGGGAAAACACTTAACTTTAAGTAGAACTCAGCAACAGGATCTCAGCCGAGATCCACACCACTCTCAACCAGGTATGTAGCAGATATAAACCGCAAGGGATACTGGGAGAGGAAGAGGTAAGTAGGAGACAGCTAATTGCCCAGCGGCAACAGCTGAGGGAAAGGGGTGTGGTGAACAGCACCCAAACCACAGGGAATAGCCTGTCAAACCTGTCACTTAGAAAGCCGCGCAGAACGTCTGATTCCAGACGCAAGACCACTCGTGACAGTACCTCACCATGGCTTGTGTATTTTTGCATACGTTTTCCCATTTATTTATTTATTTTATGCATTTATATAGCGCTACTATATTCCGCACCACTTTACAGACATTAAAATCAAGCTATCCCCAATGGGGCTCACAATCTAAGGTCCCTATCAGTATGTCTTTAGAGTGTGGGAGGAGTGTGGGAGTACCCGGAGGAAACCCACGCAAACACAGGGAGAACATACAAACTCCATGCAAATGTTGTCCTTGGTCGGATTCAAACGTAGGACCCCAGTGCTGCAAGGCACTAGTGCTAACCACCGGAGGTCATCATCCAGAACCACAGCTAACAGACTCATTATACCAATCTTCCTACACCACTTCAGTTAGTAGATTCTAAGGAAAAGCCTAGGTGATCACCGGAATCCAGCGTGATGGACTTGGCTGCCAAAACCAAATGTTATGTCTGTGGAGTATGATGACAGAAAACAGGTGCAAGTTCACAGGTAGCAGACCTACCCGATGACCATAAGAGTCAGCTAGAGTAGTCAGCTAGCAAGGGTCAAAACCAGGAGAGTAGGTAGAAGCTAAATCAGTAGACAATAGGTTAATCAAGAGCCAAGCCAAAGTTTGATACACTGAGGGCTAAGCAGGAATAGGGGATAAGCACTAAGCACAAATGACAGTTATTTACGTGCAGAAGCTCTTAATATGATACTACACATAAAAAGATTTTGGCATGTTAGCCCACCCTACATGTAATGTAACCTAAACAGGACTCTCCAGCAATTCTACTGAACCAAACTTAAATCAAGTCTTAATCTAAGTTCAGTTTAGTTGATATGTGGGGGAGAAAAGGTCTGTGCTTTGTGGTCACTATATGGATCGTAAAATGTGATCAAATAATGAACCATATGAAACTGGCCCAAGAATGAGACTCTTGAATATTGTTGTCATGGTTGACTACATTTTTCCCCAAAAGAAAATTGGCAAGGTACGCCTGAGGATGTCATCAGTCCCTTGTGTGTTGTTTAGGATGCATCAGCAGAACTTAGTCAAATGTATCTGTAAATCTCAGGCACCTGCACTGAAACATGTGACACAAATCTAAAGTAACTAATCATTGAAGCCATTTGCATGTCGAGTATTTCAAAATCTCCTCACGGAGCCGCTGCACATTTTGGTTTATGGCTGTGATCGAGATTACAAATGGGTAAACAGTGTCTAACAAGTCAGTATTTTGATGAGTTACTGCAATCTTGTCAAGACTGCAAGCTTCGCTGTGGGAGTCTTCCTCCTGATTGTCACAACTTTAATCTCTGTACACGTAAGTTGTAATTTTATACTTTTTTTTAGTAGTGTTTTAAGGATTCCAGATATACTTTATGAAACTGTTTGAACTTATTATCCAGTTTCATCAACTGAATGTTTATTCTAATCTATACTGTGAGGTTATATTTTTGGATTCACTCTCAGAGGTATTTTTTATGTTTTGCTTCGTCATTGAGCTTCTAAATAATTTTCCTTCCTGTAAGATCTAATAGGCCACCTGTTCATATGTACAGTTCGTTTTTTACATTCAGATGGTTGCTGGCCAAGCTTGAATGAAATAAAAGTGGCTGTTCCACAATTAAATATTAATTTACTCCATTAGATTAGGAAAAACATAACATTGTTTTAATTGAAATTATTTAAAAAATGCTCCTGTGTTTAGATATTGCTATTACATAATTGTGATGACGTCTCCTCTGAGAACATCCACCTAATGTATCCTTTGTGGATGAGAAAAACTAAGTAGCAGATGAATGTAATTTATTTAAAGATTGCGCCCGCTCACGCGGGCAGCGGGCACCATAGCTGCTGAGTTTCTGCTGTTTCAAACAGCAGAGACCCAGAGCGGATGTATGCGATCAGCCCTAAGGCTGATCGCATACACTTAACATTTCAGATGCTGTGGCCAAATGTGACCTCCCCCGTAACAGAGTTCCCTGGCTGAGATTGGATGACAACCTGTTATAAGCCAGTATTAGCTCAGAGCCTCAAGAAGGCTCCGATAGCTAATACTGAAATATATCATTAAAGGCCAACAGGTGGCAGCACTGTATTATTGTACAGTAAATGGTGTGTCCTATGATGGCTATATAGCCATCATAGTACACAATGGGCAATCTAATGACTGTCAGTTATAGTCATCCAGAACGACTCAAAAAAGTAAAAAAAAGTTTTAAAAATAAAAAAATCTCAAAGGTCAAATTACCCCCTTTCTCCAAAATAAAAATATCTAAAACAATGAAAATATACACATCATAGGCATTACAGCATGTGAAAACGCTTGTACTATTAAAATATAACAATATTTGTCCCATACGGTGAATGGCATAACACAAGAAAATTCAAAATGGCTAATTTGCTATTTTTTGTCACTTCACCCCCCCAAAAAAGTAATAAAAAGTGATCAAAAAGTCACAAACACTTCAAAATAGTATCACTCAAAAAATGAGCCCTCACACAGCTATGTACACATAACTACAAAAAAGTTATAGGGTCAGAATATGGCAATGAAAAAAGAAAATTAATTTTGTTCAACGTTTTATTATAAACGCAAGAAAACTATACAAGTGTGGTATCGTTGTAATTGTACTGACCTGGAGAATGAAGGGTCAATTTTAACAGGAAATTGAATTTGTACATTTTTTCTGGGTTTTTCTGAGATTTAAAAAAAACAACTTTGTTAATAATATGCGCTCTGTCTTATTGTAAAAAGTATGTCCTCCATGGAGGTCTTTCTGAAATTTCTGCAAATATCACAAGACTTACTTCGTTTTGCCTCTGTCACGTCAATTTGTTGGCATAAATTACTGTATCAAAAAACTAAGCCTAACTCGGCTTCGTGCCTCAGCTTTGTATTTTGATATAGTAATATATGCCAGTAAATGAAGTGACATGTGATAGAGGTGAGATGAAGTACCGTATTTTTCGCTTTATAAGACGCACCCAATGATAAGACGCACCCAGAATTTAGAGTAGGAAAAGTAGAAAAAAATATTTTTCATCAGACCACATATCAGACCCCCCATAAATTTCAGGAGATCACATTAGATCCCCATCAGACCTCAGATCAGCCCACTCAGCCCCCATCAGACCTCAAATCAGCCCACTCATCTCCCATATCAGACCTCAGATCAGCCCACTCAGCCCCCATCAGACCTCAGATCAGCCCACTCAGCCTCCATCAGACCTCAAATCAGCCCACTCAGCCCCCATATCAGACCTCAAATCAGCCAATCAGCCCACTCAGCCCCCATATCAGCCCACTCAGCCCCCATATCAGCCCACTGTGTCGCCATCATACCTCAGATCAGCCCACTGTGCCCCCATCAGACCTCAGATCAGCCCACTGTGCCCCCATCATACCTCAGATCAGTCCACTGTGTCCCCATCAGACCTTCACATACTAGTGAGCGCTTCCATAATAGAAGCCTTCACTAGTATTCGCTTTATAAGATGCACGGCCATTTCCCCCCTACTTTTGGGGGGGAAAAAGTGCGTCTTATAAAGCAAAAAATACTTGCGATATTTGCAGAAACATAGGAAATACCTCCCTGGAGGACATACTTTTTAAGGTAAGATGGTGCGCTCATTATTAATGAAGTTTTTAAACGAATCGGATTCGAATACAGCAATTCGAACCCGATTCACTCAACCCTACTGATGACTTATCCCTGCCGTTCTGATGGTTTGAGAAGGTACCAGCACTCCTGTGAGCACTGTGGCCTTCTCTGTTTTTCCTAGGCCGAGTAACGACATGTTCATGGGTCACGTGGCCTAGGAGCAGCTCAGCCCCATTCAAGTGAATAAGGGTGAGCACGATACCAAGCACAGCCACTATACAAGGAGCGCCAATACCTTCTTAAACAACTGATCAGTGGGGGTCCCAGGTGTTGGACCCTCACAGATCAGAAACTGAAAATCCTGGAAAACTTTTAAATTATGTTATATAAATGAATGGAACTGCAATACCAGACAAAGCCTATAGGGGAACAGTTATAATTGTTTCTATGCCATAACTGTGGTGTTAAAAAGTCACAAATTAAGGCGCATGGCATCTGTGCACCATAATTTACACGACTTCTTGGGGTTCTCTGCACTTTTCTGAAGTGCAGATAAAAGGGGCATGGCTTAGCAGAAGAGGGCGTGGCTTTGTGCTGCCTGCCACATTTACTATAACTTTCACCAGAAAGTGGCAGAAGTTATAGCTGAAGTCTATGCCAGACTTCACTTTTTGGCGCACAACAGGGCAGAGATGCACTTGCTTTATTAAGAGGCTTCTGCCTCTTAACTAATCAGGCACATCTCACGCCATTGCAGGCGGAGATAGATCAGCCAGCCTTGAGATATATATATATATATATATATATATATATATATATATCCCATAGTGTTTTTCCTGATTTATGCTTTTTTTGCACAAGCATTTTTTGTGGGAGAAATGCCAGCACCAGCTGAAATTCTATGAGATTTTTAGTCCATACCTTCTTCAAAAGGTTAAAAATGGGTAAGTTGTAATCCAATGCAGGGGTTCCCGCACCCTCAAGAATCCACATTAAGTCCCTACTACCAATTTTTTGTTGTAAAATACGACTCGTCGTATCTTGTAAATTGTATTCAAACCACCCCTTGAGATGCTGACTTTGCGCTGCCAGATAGTATAACCATGGGTTCGGAACAGCTAATCCACCCGCAGCTTTTTTCTTTATTTTTAAGCGCAGCATGTTGAAGCAATGTCATTTTTTTTCAGGGGTTTTTCTATCCCCTGCTTTGCAAGGAAAAAAGCCAGAAAAGAAAAGAAAAACAATTCACACATCTTTAAAACAGTCACTAACAAAAGCCCAAAATGACGCATGTGACTTGCACAAAAAAAAATAAATAAAAACACATTTTTATTTTGGAGCTGAAGCAAATTTGTGTTTAAAGGAGCCCTTCGTTATAATTTGGTTTTCAGTCCTTTTTCAGTAGCCTTTTACCCCTACAATAGCTTTCTAAATATAAGTGACATATACTAAGCTTTTACATCCTTTACTGTAAATCATATGATGTCACAAAAGTGATGTCAGAGGAATTTCCCCATGTGCAGGGGAGCCCTTAGGGCTCTAGGCAAATTGAGTCTCATTTCTGCGCTTCTGCTCTGACCGTTATAATTCTGTGCAGCAATAAAATGAAAACAAATGTACACCTTCGGGGCTATGCCAGTATTTGCCATATTTCTGTTAATATTACAGATTTGATACATTGAATATTTTCCAAATTGTAATATGTGACAAGGGTATCCGAGCAATATCATTGCACAGTGTTTAAATAACTATTCTATTTAAAGAGGTTCTCCCATGATTAATGAATAAAATGAAAATCAGACATCATATAGTACATGATTATCTCTTTATAATAAAGCTAGAACCAGCCCTGTACCTCACATGGATCCAGAGATCTCCCTATTCATTGCTCTGCTAGATTCATATCAAGCAGGCAGCTCAAGGGGAGTGTCTTTTCTGCTGCAGCTCAGGAGGCGTGTCTGTTCCGCAGGAACTCTCTCCCTATCAAAGCTCAGGAGGCAGTGGAAGGATGAAACTGAACATGTGTGGCCAGGGGAGCACCCAGGAATTTTTTCTAGGGGGGGTCTGAAAAGGAAAAGGGGGTGTGGCGTCTTGTGGGCAGGGCTATTTTTGCGACACGGCGAAAATAGGCCCCGCCCATTATTATAAGCCCCTCCCATATCTAATAGGCCACTCCCAACAAACACTACAGCTGAAATATGGTTGAGGCCCAGTTCTATACATCATATGGAGAGGGGAGGACGTGTCCTGGCTGCACTGCCTGCTTTACATTATACAATATGCAACAGCAGGCTACAGCCAGGAAGATCCTCCACTCTCCTCCCTCCCCAGATCCTGCTCAAAACCTGTGCGTTCCCCCCCACCATCTGCCACCTGCCTGTGCCCTGCTGACCCCCTTTGGTCATCCTCACCCAGCTCTGAATCCTCCTTCTGTAAATGGCAGAGGGAGGAGCCGGAGCATCTCCTCTCCTACACAGCGCCCCATACCTCTTACATCCAGTGATGTCACCTTTGTTGTAGACGTTCTCTTTCCTCATCTTCTCCATTCGGACCAGACCGCCATGAAGATTTTTCAGCCATCTCTCGTCTCTGCAGAGATACAAACAGACATTAGTTTCCCACATTTCTATCATCTTTACATCTTCTGAACACCTCATCCTGCCACCCCCAATACTGTGCCCGCTGTGCTCCCCCAATACTATACTGCAGAAACTGTCCCCTGAAAAATACTACTACCACACAGATAGTGCCCCCTACAACAGTTATTGGCACACAGTGCTCTAAAAAATAACTGCACCTACACTAATGATATTATGCCAGGGTGCCCCCCCAAAAGTAACAGTGCTCCCCAAAATCCCACCAATAGAAATAATTATCTGCTAGACCACACTTAGTAGTAATGATGTCCCCATAGTGCCCATACTAGACATCATGTTCCCCATAGCCCCCCAGTAGTAGTAAAGCTCACAGTAACACCCCAGCTTAGTGCCCGCAGTTGAGCTAATGTCCCCATAATGTATACCAGTATAAAATACCCCTATATAGTGCCCCAGTAAATGCCCTCATAGTGCTCCTCTCCCCCATAGTGTTCCCCATAATATGCCCCTTCTTACTGCCCTTCACATCCCTTATAGTGCTCCTCTCCCCCATAACGTGCCAGTAAAAATTGCCCACTTAGTGCCAGATGCCATAGTGCCCCCTATAATTTACCAGTAAATAATGCCCCTTTAGAGCCACCAGATGCCCCCATAGTGCCTGCAAATGATGCCCCTATAGTGCTGCTCTGCCCTATAGTACCTCCCATAATGTGACAGAAAAAAATTACCCCTTAGTGCCAGATGCCATAGTGCCCCCCCATAATGTGGCAGTAAAAAAGTGACTCTTTAGAGCCACCAGATGCCCCCAAATGAGGCCCCTATAGTGCCACCACATGCCCCATAGTGCCAATCTCCTCTATCGTGCCCCCTATAATGTGCCAGTAAACAAAATGCCCCTTTAGAGCCACCAGATGCCCCCATAGTGCCCCCAAATTATGCCAATATAGTGCCAAATGCCAGTAAAGAAATGGCACAGTACAGGGCAGGGGGCACGGTACAGGACAGGGAGGCAAAGTACAGGGCAGAAAGCATGGTACAGGGCAGGAGGCACAGTACAGGGCAGGGGGCACGGTAGAGGACAGGGGGGCACGGTACAGGCCCGGGGGGCACGGTACAGGCCAGGGGGCACGGTACAGGCCAGGGGGGCACGGTACAGGGCAGGGGGCATGGTACAGGGCAGGGGGCAAGGTACAGGGCAGGGGGCAAGGTACAGGGCAGAAAGCATGGTACAGGGCAGGGGGCAAGGTACAGGGCAGGGGGCACGGTACAGGGCAGGAGGCACGGTACAGGGCAGGAGGCACGTTACAGGGAAGGAGGCACGTTACAGGGCAGGGGGCAAGGTACAGGGCAGAAAGCACGGTACAGGGCAGGGGGCAAGGTACAGGGCAGAAAGCACGGTACAGGGCAGGAGGCACGTTACAGGGCAGGGGGCACGGTACAGGGCAGGGGGCACGGTACAGGGCAGGGGGCACGGTAGAGGCCAGGGAGGCACGGTACAGGCCAGGGAGGCACGGTACAGGCCAGGGAGGCACGGTACAGGCCAGGGGGGCACGGTACAGGCCAGGGGGGCATGGTACAGGGCAGGGGGGCACGGTACAGGGCAGGGGGGCACGGTACAGGGCAGGGGGCACGTTACAGGGCAGGAGGCACGTTACAGGGCAGGAGGCACGTTACAGGGCAGGAGGCACGTTACAGGGCAGGGGGCACGGTAGAGGACAGGGAGGCACGGTACAGGGCAGGAGGCAAGGTACAGGGCAGAAAGCACGGTACAGGGCAGGAGGCACGTTACAGGGAAGGAGGCACGTTACAGGGCAGGGGGCACGGTACAGGGCAGGGGGCACGGTAGAGGACAGGGAGGCATGGTACAGGGCAGGAGGCACAGTACAGGGCAGAGGGCACAGTACAGGGCAGAGGGCACAGTACAGGGCAGAGGGCACGGTAGAGGACAGGGAGGCACGGTACAGGACAGGGGGGCACGGTACAGGCCAGGGGGGCACGGTACAGGCCAGGGGGGCACGGTACAGGCCAGGGGGGGCACAATACAGGGCAGGGGGGCACAATACAAGGCAGGGGGCACAATACAGGGCAGGGGGGGCACAATACAGGGCAGGGAGGGCACAATACAGGGCAGGGAGGGCACAATACAAGGCAGGGAGGGCACAATACAGGGCGGGGGGCACAATACAGGGCAGGGGGGCACAATACAGGGCAGGGGGGGCACAATACAGGGCAGGGAGGGCACAATACAAGGCAGGGGGGGGGCACAGACTGAGTGAGACTTACCATTTTTTCTTGCTCCAGCAGGAGGTCGGTCGGCCGGCTGGATGGCTGTGCTGGCCGGCTGGAGCGAGGTGTGATGGCGGGACCGGCCGGGGGAACTCGGGGAAGGACTGGCAGAGTCACATGGGCTCTGCAGCGCCGGGCTCTGTGCTTGAAATTATTGGTGGAGAAGCAGCTTCCGCCCTCTGCTTCTCCACCAATCATATAGAAGATTGTAGCAGCGCAGAGGAGAGGTAGGAGAAAAACCTCTCTCCCCTCTCCTCCATAGCGCTGCCGCCTGCCGCCGCCCGCAGTAAGGATCAGGGCCGCGCCGCCTGTGGCGATTGCGGTGCGGCCCTGAAGCATTAAAAAAAAAAAAATTCTTTATCGCTCTAGGGGGGGTCCAGACCCGCTGGACCCCCCCTGTGGGTGCGCCCCTGTGTGCGGCCATCTCAGTGAGCAGGACAAAGAAATAATAAACAAACAGCAGGTGGCGCCATACAGATACATTTTATTGAATAACTCAGTGCCTATACAAAAATGTTTAATTACTTGCAATTACAGTAGTATTCAGTAGCAGTATTCAGATCCAAGTGCCGGTTTGAAAACTGTAGAATATTTTAAGGAGTTATCCAAATTTATCCAAAACTTAAAAGGAATGTACAGGATTAGAAAAACATATCTGCGTCTTTCATAAACAGCACCACACCTGTCCACAGGTTGTGTTTAGAGATGAAAAATTCAATTAGGACAATTTGCTGAAGTTTGCCAAGAAATTAGATTCCTTACAAATTAATTTGTCACAAAGCACTATAAATCAGGTATGCACGTATGTCACTATGGCTGTTGGAATATAGGGAGTGGGCTGCTGCAGAGAGCCTGCTCCATACATGACGGGTGCCAGCTGTATCATACAGCAGACACCCGGCTGCAATTACGGGGAATGGCGATCCCGCTGAACCCCATCATTTAACCCCTCAGATGCAATAATCAAGAGCGATCACAGCATCTGTGAGGTAAGGCAGAGGGATGCAGCTGCCTCTGCCTTCCAATCCGAGCACCCGCAGTGAAATCGCGGGGCTCCAATCGATTACCATGGCAGCCTGGACATTTTTGAAGCTTCCCATGGCTGTCATGGTAACCTCCCTGCTGTGCTGTGCATGAGGCACAGCTCAGCAAGGAGCATGTCAAAATGCTATTCACCCTAATAGATCTCTATTAGGGTGAATAGGACAAGGGATCAAAAGATCCCAGGTTCTAGCTTCCTAAGAGGGTTAGAAGCTGTCACTGTAAAAGTACTGTAAAATAATGTAATTATTAAAACTTTAAATCACCCCCCCTTTCCCAATTTTGATGTCGAAAAAAGTGACGAGGAGGAGGAGGAGCATCAGGAGCAATAGACAACATTGAAATAGATGGAAAGGAACAACAGCTTCTTTCTTCTAATGTTGACGAGCCTTGACTGCTGGAGAGGTGGTGCGGGCCAGTGGGAGATGCAGCGGTTGCTGCATCAGTCTGTAACACTAAATGAGTACCACGGTTTTTCCACGCCACTTTATGGTGACGCTCCAAGTGTTGACACAGGGCTGTGGTGCCAACATTAGCACCCTGGCTGCGTCTCACCTTCTGCCCACACATCCTGCACACCACCATGCCAATGTCCCCCAGTTAATGTGTGAAATATTCCCACTCGGCCAAGTATAGCATTTCCCTCTACCACTGCGTGATGACTATCTGCCGCTGCTTTTATGAACCCATACACTGCTAGTGTGTTCCTCACAGGTAGTCTCTCGAGTAGCAGATGGTGTACCCCTTCCGTGTTTGGCTCCAGATCTCCACACTGCTGTTTCAGGGCCATGCTATCACCCTCGCCCCCTGATGATGACGATGCCCCCTCTTTACCCGGCTCACATGTGCGATTGGCTACATGATCTACATATGTTTGTGAGTCACTTTGGTCACCCTCACCTGTCTCTTGTGCATGTCCCTGACCTCTCGCAACATGTGCTCCCACATATGCTCCCATCATCGGTAGTTGCACGCCTAAAGAAGTCCGCAGCAGATCTCTCCTCCAGGTCTTTGCTGGCCTTTAACTGCTGACTGTTACACAAAGGTCATCAGTGGAGTAGAGCGGGCAGCAAACATTACTTGGCTAAAGACGAAGCAGCAAAAACAAGAGGCAGGTTCAGGACAGGTTGAGTGCATAGAGGCAGTTTCTGTGCCATGCCAACTATGCAGGGGCGTAGCTATAGGGGGTGCAGAGGTAGCAGTCGCTACCGGGCCCAGGAGCCTTAGGGGGCCCAAAGAACCTTGTGCCGCATAAGAAAAACACATAGCACTGAGGGAAGGGGGGCCCAAGCTGAACTTTTGCACCAGGGCCCATGAGCCTTTAGCTACGCCACTGCAACTATGCACGGTGTCAGAGGAATCCCCCGATTGCTGGCTGTGTGTGTATCTGTTGTAACTTGAGATGATTGTGTAGAGCAAATCAACCATTCCAGTACAGCTGGATTGTTGGTCAAAACACAACCGCTAGATGACAGTGGCACACCTGTTATCCTTCCCATATGCGCTCTCCCTTTCTCATTTTAGCAATTAGAACTTATTTGATGGAGTCATGATAATATATAAGCTATTAACTAAACTAAAAAAGTTTTAGTCAACATCTGTCTTGTATGTTGCTCATATTAATGACCTGGCACCACACCAGCAGTAGCTAATGCCCATGACCACGTGTAGCTCCAGTCTAAAAAGTCTTATAGCTAAAGATACAGGTTGTAAATATGAATATGTTAAATTCCAAGAATTACAAAAAATATTAAAGGCGTATTTCCATGTTAAGCATTTACATTGGCCCAATTTGCCTGATAGGAACATGTCCTGTACTTTAACGTAAGAATGTAGGTCTGGTGACCTCTGTTCTCTTATTTCTGACAAGCTTCATTGACTACAAGAAAGACATGGCTAAGGGCATTAAAGTCTATGAAGGTTATGGAAACAACCAAGCGCTACAAAACCATGCTTTTATTATATGTCCTTCATATGTGCAATTCTGTATATTTCTCACTGCTCCCACTGTATATTAGATTTCTCTAATTTTACTGTGTTATTTTTGTTTTATTATTTTGCATAGGGACTTCAAAATCCCCAGTGACGCACAAAGAGGTCCCGCCAACGAGTGTCGGGCCCACAATCACATATAAAACAAAAGGTAATCAGGAAGATGAAAACATTTTGGGATATTTCCAAAATGTCTTGGGCTAGAGATTTCAGTCTGATGCATATATAGTGTCCTAGTTAGGAACAGTCATATTGGATGATAGTAAACGTTCTATAGGTCACATAATCTTAATAATTTTAAAAACACAGACTGAACTCATAATATCATTCCTAGTCCATATCACTGACTTAGTCCTCATTTCGTTGGCCGTAATGCAACAACAATTTAGCATCCCTATCGTCATGGTCGAATTTTTGTATGATCTCTAAACAAAAAGGATCTTTTCTTTTTGTCTGTGATGGCCCAAATCTGAAAATTCCCTTTAGGGGTAAAAGAATGGGAAGACATGACTCTTGACGGTATTTCAGTCTTCTTCTGAAAAAAAAAAAAAAAAAATAAGAAAAACTTCCGTGTTACCCTTACATCCCAGAATTACAAATCAGCTAATCACATTGTGACATGTATTGAAAACTTGACCTATATGTCTCAAGAATATGGCATCTGGAAGTAATCAAGGTAGCTTTTGGGCAGGGAAAGCAAAGGAATTCTTTAATCTAGATACATGAGGAGTTTATATACAGATCACTAGCTACTAGGTACTTCCTTGTATATCCTGTATTATATATGCAGGGTCGGACTGGCCCACCAGAACACCATAGGATCGTCTCGTGGGCCCAGGCTCTAATACCATAATGGGCTCCAAAGGTCCAGGGGAAAAACTCCTTTGGCTACCTTTGGAGCCAGTCAATTGCCACTAGGGTCTATTTCTTTTATTCAAAACATTTTAATCTTTATTGATGATATAGGGGTTGGGCTGTGAGAATAATTTCCTTTGGTGGGCCCAAGGAACTCCAGTCTGACACTGTATATATATGTATATATGATTCAGAAAATAACATGTTCAAGAGAATAGACAAACAAGATTTAAAGGGTTTGTCCGGGTTCATAGCCAAAACCGAACATATCCCTATTTTCACCCAGGCAGCCCTTCTGATATGAGCATCCGAGCATTTCATACTTCAATGCTGTTCCTTGCCCTGAGCTGTATCGTGCAGGGCAAGGGCTGTCTGTTTATATTTTTTACACTGCTAGGCGGAGGCTTTTGCTTAGCAGTGAACCTGCTAGGCAAAAGCATGGTGATGTCACCGGCACTGATGGGCAGGCTTTAGTGCTGCTCTAGCCAGTTTACAGGCTAGCGCAGCGCTAAAGCCCGCCCATTAGTTATGGTGTCATCACCATACCCACTGCTAGGCGGAAGCCTCCGCCTAGCTTTACCCATGGAGAGCACGGTACATCACCGGATCTCCAGAAAAAGCCTTTGCCCTGCACAATCCATGAAATACTCAGATGCTCATAACAGGGAGACTGCCTGGGTGAAAAAGGAGTATGTCTAGATTCAGCTCTTAACCTGGACAACCCCTTCAATTATGTTTCATTATTATGGCTGCAAATCGTAGCTCAACTATGGGTCTAATGACCTGAACTAAAAGCATTATATATCCCCCACTGAGTTCCTCTACATTTCTGTTTAAAAGTAACCTATATATGTGGATCAAGGCTGCTATCTGGAGGTTGGAGAAAGCTTTTCAGCAATGACTAACCTACAGTACATAATATTGTAATATGCAATAAATCAATAGTTGTGATATCGACACTAGTGTGTTTTTGGACTCCGGCAGTTTTCTTGAGCATGCACCGGCAATGACACATTACTAAATGAATACATGATACGTATAATGATATAATGTAATTATGATGGATTCATATATTAAGATTTTTCTTGTTTTTTTTTTTATAGGTCCCCATAACCCTGAGGTTGGAAATAACACAAACTACATGATTTGGCTGGTGGTGTTATTGGTTATTGTGTTAATATCCACTATATTAATTGTAACAATTATGCTGCATAGAAAACGGAAGCTGCATCCAGGTAAAGTGTAATTCATTTCTGAATATTTTAACATGGTGCCGCAGAGAGTAAGGAATATACAATATTATAGTACATGTCTATACACAAAAACAATGTCTGGAAGAAGACCGAGATACATAATACTTATCAACAGTGGCATCGAGAAGTAAGGGCCCCATAGCAAGGATCAAACCAGGCCCCCCACACAGGACAGAAGGGTTTCTGCCTAAACCCTTTTTCAATGACCCTTGGGCAATTTATTCCACTGCCTCATTTACTAAAAGTTGTTCCTTTAGAGCAGGGGTACTCAAGTACTTTTGGTAAAGGTCCACATACCTGAGTATGCTGTAGGATGAAGGTCCGAGCTGCAAAACAAAAAAATTATATAAGTAGGGACAACACCATTGGCGTGTAACGCTGCATTATTATTTTTTTTTACAATAATCCACACCTCCAAGCCCACCTAATCTCCTTTCTGCCGACCAAACAGTAAGAATGTCCTTTCAGTGTCCCGTAACAATAATGATGCCCTTTTAATGCCACTCGGATAATATGATATCCCTTTAGTGCTCCACAGAGTATGATACCCCTAAGTGCACCCTCACAGCAGGGTGATCTCTTGGTGCCTCCACACACTATGATGCTCCTTAGTGCCCCTGACACATTGCAATGCCTCCTTAGTTCCTCCCCACAGAGTATGAATACCCTAAGTGCCCCCTCACAGTAGTAATGCCCTATCTGTGCCCCTTCACAGTTGTAATGTCCTCTTTGTACCCCATTCACAGTAATAATCCCTATGGTGCCTCCTTCATAGTAATAATCCCCATTGTGCCTTCTTCACAGTAATAATGCCCCTTAATAGTAGCAATGCCCATTGTACCCAGTTAATAGTAGTAAAGCCCATTGTGCCCCTTCACAGTAATATTGCCCTCTGTGCCCCCTCCATAGTAGAAATTCCCATTGTGCCCTCTTAATAGTAGTAATACCCTCTGTGCCAGTAATGCCCATTGTACCCCCTTCAGAGTAATAATGCTCTCTGTGCACTGTGCCCCCTTCAAAGTAATAATGCCCTCTGTGCACTGTGCCCCCTTCATAGTAGAAATGCCCATTGTGTCCCCTTCACATTAGCAATCCCCACTGTGCCCCCTCCAGAGTAGAAATTTCCATTGTGCCCCCTTCACATTAGCAATGCCCATTGTGCCCCCTCCAGAGTAGAAATACCCAATGGGCCCCCTCCATAATAGAAATACCCATTGTGCTCCCTTCACATTTGTAATACCCATTGCGCCCCCTCCAGAGTAGAAATGTCCATTGTGCCCCTTTCACATTTGCAATGCCCATTGTGCCCCCTCCAGAGTAAAAATGCCCATTGTGCCCCCTCCAGAGTAAAAATGCCCATTGTGCCCCCACCAGAGTAAAAATTCCCATTGTGCCCCCACCAGAGTAAAAATGCCCATTGTGCCCCCTTCACATTATTAATGCCTTCTGTGCCCCTTCCACAGTAGTAATGCCTTCTGTGCCTCCTCCATAGTAATAAAGTCCTCTGTGCCCCTTCCATAGTAATAAAGTCCTCTGTGCCCCTTCCATAGTAATAAAGTCCTCTGTGCCCCCTCCATAGTAATGAAGCCCTCTGTGCCCCCTCCATAGTAATAAAGACCTCTGTGCTCCCTCCATAGTAATAAAATCCTCTGTGCCTTCTCCATAGTAATAAAATCCTCTGTGCCTTCTCCATAGTAATAAAAGCCTCTGTGCCCCCTCTGCATAAAAAAAAACAAAAAAACAAACAGTAACTACTCACCTTGTCCTGCTCCTGATGCTCACAGTCCTATCTTCCCTGCAGGCATAGATCGCTCTGCAGCACTGTGTGGGGCGGAGCTTAAGCAGATTTCCAGGCTGCATGCTCCGTCCACACAGGCCGGCAGGGTGATTTGTGCAGACTGAATGGTGGAGCAGGAAGAAGTCTTCCTGCTTCACCATTCAGAGCGCAGTCTGCCTGAAGGAAGGGAGGAGCGCAGGGAGCTGAGTGGTGAATGACATCAGCTCCCTGCACTCCAGCAATGAGCGCTTCCATCTGTATTGATGGAAGCACTCATTGCTTCTCCTTGCTTCTGGACTCTGTCACCCCCTGAGAGCCGACACCCGGGTGCATGCAGGGGCTTTAGAGGGTAGAGTCCTGACCAAGTTTTCGCCCCCAGTAAAAGAGGAGATAATCCTAAGACTGGGCCTCCTCTTGCCCTGGGCCCCATAGCAGTTGCCTGGTCTGCCGCTATGGTAGTTACACCCCTGCTTATGAACATACCTACTCATGGTAAGTAATCTTCCTTCATGGTTGTGTGGAGAAGGAATGATAATCACACATACTGACATTCAAAATGCCACTTTTTTAGCATTCAATATACAAAAAGTTCCAAAGCACTTGCTACCTAGCTGGGGAGCACATGTAGGGTATGTTTAGACATGGCGGGTATGCCATGCAGATTTTAAATCCATAGGATATCCTTTTATGGTGCAGAATTTCACCCACTGCAATGAAATATACAGTAAATCCATGACAAATCTGCATGTAACCAGGGCCGGTTTTAGACAAAGTGTGGCCCAGGGCAAAATTGAAAGTGGGGCCCCAAATCATGAAATATTGGACCAGATGTCTGACAGGACTTTGTAGGCACAGACAGCGGTTGCAACCACAGCAGCTGATTGTAGACTGCCACATTATAGCTCTTTAGCCTTTTTACTGTAAGCTGCTGGTCCTGCAGCCTCTTTGGGTATGTTCACAGTATTTTCTGTGCTTAAAAAACCTAATGCAGAATCTGCATCAGGTTTTTTTTAGACACAGTGTTATGGGGGATCTGTGAATGACACTGTTACGGGGGATCTGTGGATGACACTGTTACGGGGGATCTGTGGATGACACTGTTACGGGGGATCTGTGGATGACACTGTTACGGGGGATCTGTGGATGACACTGTTACGGGGGATCTGTGGATGACACTGTTACGGGGGATCTGTGGTTGACACTGTTACGGGGGATCTGTGGTTGACACTGTTACGGGGGATCTGTGGTTGACACTGTTACGGGGGATCTGTGGATGACACTGTTACGGGGGATCTGTGGATGACACTGTTACGGGGGATCTGTGGATGACACTGTTACGGGGGATCTGTGGATGACACTGTTACGGGGGATCTGTGGATGACACTGTTACGGGGGATCTGTGGATGACACTGTTACGGGGGATCTGTGGATGACACTGTTACGGGGATCTGTGGATGACACTGTTACGGGGGATCTGTGGATGACACTGTTACGGGGGATCTGTGGATGACACTGTTATGGGGGATCTGTGGATGACACTGTTATGGGGGATCTGTGGATGACACTGTTACGGGGATCTGTGGATGACACTGTTACGGGGGATCTGTGGTTGACACTTTTACGGGGGATCTGTGGATGACACTGTTATGGGGTATCTGTGGATGACACTGTTATGGGGGATCTGTGAATGACACTGTTATGGGGGATCTGTGGATGACACTGTTATGGGGGATCTGTGGATGACACTGTTATGGGGGATCTGTGGATGACACTGTTATGGGGGATCTGTGGATGACACTGTTATGGAGGATCTGTGGATGACACTGTTATGGGGGATCTGTGGATGACACTGTTATGGGGGATCTGTGGATGACACTGTTATGGGGGATCTGTGGATGACACTGTTATGGAGGATCTGTGGATGACACTGTTATGGAGGATCTGTGGATGACACTGTTATGGGGGATCTGTGGATGACACTGTTAAACATTGTTCTGGGGATCTATGGATGATGCTGTTATTGTGGATGTCGCTGTGATACGGCCACAATGTGTGACATAGCTTTACAGATGCCCTGGTCTGCTCCCCCCCCCCCCCCCCCCCCAAAGCACTGAAAAAAAAAAAAGACACTGCTAATTTGGACCTCAGGTTCTTAATCTATACCCCCCCCCCCATTAACACTGCAGACCACCTAAACAATGCTGTCTTCAATAGTTTAACTAGAGCCCTCTATGGCCCAGACAGCTTGCGGTAACTGAACGAAGCACGGCCACGTCACAAGCACGCTGTTTGGTGGTGTCCTAAAAGTGCTGCAGACCTAGCTCATACTGGAGTTACAGGGAGCTCAGACACCGCTAACAGAGGGGGCACACACTGGGAGCACAGAGGCACAGGGAGCGCACAGCAGGACGCTCACACAGAAGGGGGCACAGGGAGCGCACAGAGGGGGCGCAGGACGCTCACACAGAAGGGGGCACAGAGAGCGCACAGAGGGGGCGCAGGACGCTCACACAGAAGGGGACACAGAGAGCGCACAGAGGGGGCGCAGGACGCTCGCACAGAGGGGGCGCAGGACGCTCACACAGAAGGGGGCACATGGAGCGCACAGAGGTGGCGCAGGACGCTCACACAGAAGGGGGCACATGGAGCGCACAGAGGGGGCGCAGGACGCTCACACAGAGGCCCGGGGCGCAGGATGCTCACACAGAGGGGGCGCAGGACGCTCACACAGAGGGGGGCGCAGGACGCTCACACAGAGGGGGGCGCAGGACGCTCACACAGAGGGGGGCGCAGGACGCTCACACAGAGGGGGCGCAGGACGCTCACACAGAGGGGGGCGCAGGACGCTCACACAGAGGGGGGCGCAGGACGCTCACACAGAGGGGGGCGCAGGACGCTCACACAGAGGGGGGCGCAGGACGCTCACACAGAGGGGGGCGCAGGACGCTCACACAGAGGGGGGCGCAGGACGCTCACACAGAGGGGGGCGCAGGACGCTCACACGGGGGGTCACAGGACGTTCCTACACGGGGGGTCACAGGACGTTCCCACACGGGGCGCAGGGAGCTCACAGGTGACCATCAATACTTGAGGGACAGGGCAGGGCTGTTACAATGAATGTGCGACCCCCAGCAGCACTGCAACCCCCTCCTCCACAGACACTGCTGCATGCCTTTTAATGAATGGACTTAGGCCCAAACCAGACTGGGATGACTGGGCCTTCTGCTGCTGCTGGACTGCTCCCAGGACCCTGTCTAATGAAAGCATCCAGCCTGTTCTCTCTTCGGCTGGTAAGGGCTCGTTCACATCACCGTTCATCTTTCTGTTCGATTCCTCCGTTCAGAGGATGAATTGAACGTAAAGAAACGTATCCGTTTAAAATCCCATTCACTTGTATTGAACTGATAAAGTGTCAGTTGTACTCCGTTTGGCTCCATTCCGTCCGCTTTCCGCTATTTTAGACGGAGAAAAAAATCCTACATGCAGGACTTTTGTTCCCGTCTAAAATAACGGAGATGTAACGGATCCGTTACTATTTGCATTGAAGTCAATGAGTAACGGATAGAAACGGAGTGCTTAAAATATGATCCGTTATTCCGTCCGTTTTGAAGATCCGTTTTATTTTCTGAGCATGCTCAAATGAAAATGTCTTCTGTCTTCAAAAGAAAAAAAAAAAAAACGGATCCGTCAGAAAACGGGAATAACGGAACACAACGGACATAAACGGACGCATTATGTCCGCTATTATAACGGATCCGTTAGGTCTATCCGTTTGTATCCGTTTGCCTTCCGTTATTATATTTAGATCCGTTATTAGAAACTGATCTAAAATATAACGGAAATCCAAACGGTGATGTGAACGAGCCCTAAGCTCCGCCCACACCGAACATCCGATGTCTGTGACAGCAGGATGCTAACAGGGACACTGCAGCCTTGGAGGTCCGGTGAGACGGGGATACTGTGGGTGGTTGACAGCAGGGGAGCTCTGCAGCAGAGAGCCAGGCAGGGAGCCGTGGAGGAAAAAAGGCTACCACTGTCTCTCACTGAACTTTCAGACAGCAGGGGGACCCCTTTGGAGAGGGGGCCCTGGGCAATTGCCCTGTTTGCCCCCCCCCCGAACGCCGGCCCTGCATGTAACACATGGATTTTTTTTTATGCTGCTGATTATATGCAGATTGTGCCATGGAAGTGCATCAAGATCACCATTTGTGATATTGGCGGGGGTACCAATGGCTGCATCTCAACAATCAATACTTCATGGCCCAACCTAAAGATAGGCCATAAAACATTATGGTTGAAAAAATCTGAAACGGCGGTGGTGGTGACATTAAAAAAGATTTGTCATCATAGTATGGAGACAGGTCCCCAAAGAGGGTCAAATGCACCCATGAGGGGCTCCAACTGTCTTCTCCTGTGAGTGATGGCTGCTGTGTACTAGAGATGAGCGAATCATCCAAAATTCGCTTCGGTGAATAATCGACGAATTTCTGAGAAGATTAGTTCGTAATACGAATTTATTCGGTTGAATTTGCACTAAAAAATAATCGTTGTTTTGCAAACATTCCTACACAAATTACGAACATATAGTCAGTTTTGTTAAAAGTACACAATACGTAAGCATTAGCATACAAAGTGTGTACGAATCCTTAGCGTACTATTGACTCCAATTGCGATTGTGCAATTGCGCCATACGCACAAGGCTAGGCCGCGGCATACAGTCTTTAGAGGCAGTCCATATGAGCTAAAAAAGTAAGGTGCTAGCTATCCGGCTAAGTGCATAATTTACTAAAAGACACCGTACAATAAGTGCATAATAGGACACATTGCAGTACCTGAAAAAGAATACACATAATGGGCTAAAGTGCTTGAACGTTGCCGAACCTGTAAAAACATTATTGTTAAAATTCAGCAAAGACAATTATGCAAACATTTTAGTGCAATCAGTTTCACATTTGCAATCATAAAAGGCTCAGATATACGTTTGAGTCTCTCCTCGTGGCTGCTTGGCATGATAAAACACTGGAACACAGTCAAAAATTCTATTGTAATCCACGTGAGGTAATTTTGTAATCCAAAAAGGTAACGTGTAATCCACATGGATAACATAAAATAGCAGGAAATAGAGAACCCTCTTTGCAAAGGGTGCTCCCAAATAACCTTAGAAGGGAGGCGCAACTGGGAATTTTCTGCAGAATGGGGGAGGGAGTCGTGACAAGCCATGTCCATCTAGGTGAGAGTCAAACAGGGGGCAATACAAACTAAACAAAACAAGTGCCAACTAGCTCTCACCTGTCAGGTGCAGTCTATACTGTGGGTCCCATAGGTCCTCCAGAGGTGTCCTTTAAATCACTCAGCCAGTAGAGGGTTCCTCAGATTAGGGACTTGAAGTCCTCCTCACTTGAGCTACTGCTGAATGAAATCAGAGGATGCTCCTGCCTCCTGTAGGCCAAGCTCGCTGCCGTGGTGGAACTCCACTGCCCTCTTCTTCCAGAAGTCGGACTTGACCGGGTCCGGGTGGTGGTCATGCTGGTGAGCGCTGCAGCCACTTGCGCCTTTACTTTTCCGGATTCTCCTGCCGGGACAGCAGGGGTAAGGACTTCTGGCTGCATCGGTTGAGGAAAGGTTGCACCCAGGAAAGAAGCCCCAGCTCCTCTGGCTGCTGCTGGATTCATCTTCCAGGGTAGTTGGTACTAGTGGATCACCATGGACTGGAACGTAAATGATGAAGATAACAGCTGACAAAGCTGAAAGGACTGTGATGGTGGTGGCACTGGCAGTCCAGGGATCAGAGGCTCCGGCTGTGGCTTCTCCCTGAAACGAAGGGTGCCGTCTGGTGACTCCTGAAGGCAGCACACCGGTACTTCACCTGGTCTTTCCTCCGGCCAAACTTCAGGTGGTGATGTAATGACCAGGGGCTTAGGTAATACGGTAACCCCGGTAGCAAAGGGGCTTTTCAGGGATGCCATGGGGGTGTATTCCACCTGATCTCCCACCTACAGGCTGTGACGGGGTTTGGGCAGGTATGGCTGTTTCACTGACCTGCGGCCCACGAAGTACTCCTTGTCGTCCTTGTCATCCGCCAGGAAGCCAGAGCCTAGCTCCACAGAAAACCACAGGATGGTTCCCTTTCGCCGCTCCAGTGTACGTTCTCCCAGCCTTGGATGGTCCAGTACTTGGATGACCCAGTCCTCCACTGCATTCTTGTAGTCCCATAGGGTCTGGGCATGGGCCGTCACCGATGCTGGCACAATCGGGTTCTGCCGAATGGAAGGTGTTGTTCTCCTCCTGTGACGCTCTGATGTCTGGAGCGGGCGGTGGTTCGGAATACTCGTCCCCAAAGACCATCTCTCCCCACTTGGGTCGCAGTTCTTTCGCCATGCTGTTTGCTGTGGTCTGACTCTGGATCTTGTTCACCACTGGCTTGAATTGGAGTGGAGGGCGGAGTAATGAAGGAGGAGTCTTCACTCCCTATATGTGCAAATAGTTAGTTCCTGGTGGGGGGCTGGTTTTTCCCACTTCTGATGGGGGCGTATCTTCACTTTCCCGCTCATGAGGGGGCGTATCGTCATATTCCCGCTTCGGTGGGCCTGGGGAGGGGGCAAAAAGAATGCGTTCGTAGCGTACGTATGTAAGAACATTTTCAAATAATACGAAGCGAATCTGAAAAAATCCGAGTTCGCTTCGGAGTAGGAAAAATGGAGATACAAATCTATGAAGCGGCTAATAGATTCACTCATCTCTACTGTCTGCACACATTGAGGATGTTATGTGGCTACACATGATCAGACACCAAACCAGGGTCAGAGTGGGTTTCCTTGGGCCCACCAGAGTAAATTATTTTAGGGTTCAACCCCCATAACATCAATAAATTCTAATAGGTTTCAGTTCAAAGAAATAAATCCTAGTGACAATTTATTGCCGGCAAAGGCAGTTTCTATTTTTTTTCTCTGGACCTTTGGTGCCCACTATAGAATCAGAGCCTCGATCCACCGGAGGACCCTCTGGTACTCTAGTGGGTCAGTCCAAAGCTAGACCAGACCATCTCTATGCCGATAAATACCCTCTCAGAAAGACATTTATTTGTGCAGATACTATGTTAGTAATAATTTTAGAGATATTAGCTGTCTTTAGGACAAAATGAAATTTTATGGTTTTAGCAAATAAAAGGGCAATTTCCCTTTTAATGCTTAGCAGCTGTCAATCTTATATTCGGGGCGGATTGGCCATAGACCTTATAGGGAAATTTCCCGGTGGGCCGATGCCCAGGGGGCCACCTGGGCCTTCCTCAGGACCAGCCAGTGGAAGCTTTTGGGGAAGTATTTTGTGATGGACTGTGCTATCTGGCTCTGTTGGGGTGGTATAATGTGCCATAATATGGTACTGCTGGACCTGCCTTCCATCAATCAGGACCCGAATACAAAACAGGGCTACTTTTAGTATTTTTTCCAGGGCCCCTTTAAGTTCCCAGTCCGCCCCTGCTTATATTACACAGGATTTAGAGCACAATGCCGATTCCCCCCCCCACTTCCTGGCTGTAGTTATTTAAACCAAACCATCTTCAACAGTGAAGAGACCTTTTAGCGATTGAGGCAGGTGTTCTATCCCAACACCTCTTAACCTTCTCCCCCCAAAAAAATAATACACCTGTTTTAATAGTAAAACTGGTGGGATGTGGGGTAGGGTGTTACAAAGAAATGGTAATTTTACAAGTAGCTACCATACATACTGGACCTCCGTGGCGTAATGGTTACCACGTTATCTACTGCATAAATCCAAGGCTGATCCTCAAATTTCTGCCGATGTTTTAGAATTAGAATTCTATTCAGTTGGGCTTAACAGCATTCGGACACCCAACGCAGTTTCCACATGGAAACTACACCAAAAAAGGCGCATGCCTTGTTGATGTGAATTTCAAATCTGTGCACATAATCTGCAGTGTGAACAAGCCCTAAGGCTTGGGTCACATCACGTTTTTGCCCTATGTTTAACATATATGTTGGGAAAAAAGGATACAAAAGCGTAGTACACTATTTCCAGTAAAAAAAGTGTATATGTTAACATATGTTTTTTTTCAATGGAACTAACTGTATGACATCCGTCAGAGGCATCCGTTTAATGCATTTGTTTATTTATACATTGAGCATAAGACAAAAAAACGTGATGTGAATAAGCCCTAAGATTTATAGACATTATATTCAACTATTCATATATACATCAGCAATACAAGGGCAGTTAATTCACAGGCGCTATCTATGGCTGTCACTGCAATTTTAGGTACATGAGATGGATGAGATAAATGTCTTTTACAGATATTTCTTTTTTAATAATAACCTTACTATTAATAATTACTAATACTAAATAATAACCATACTATTTCACCAGTGGAGAATTACCATATAAGAAAGTAACATAGTAACATAGTTTATAAGGCCGAAAAAAGACATCTGTCCATCCAGTTCGGCCTGTTATCCTGCAAGTTGATCCAGAGGAAGGCAAAAAACCCCTGTGAGGTAGAAGCCAATATTCCCCACTTTAGGGGAAAAAAATTCCTTCCTGACTCCAATCAGGCAATCAGAATTACTCCCGGGATCAACGACCCATCTCTACGAACTATAACCTGTAATATTATTACCCTCCAGAAATACATCCAGACCCCTCTTGAACTCTTTTAGTGAACTTACCATCACCACCTCCTGAGGCAGAGAGTTCCATAGTCTCACTGCTCTTACCGTAAAGAATCCTCTTCTATGTTTGTGAACAAACCTACTTTCCTCCAGACGCAGAGGATGTCCCCTCGTCACAGTCCTGGGGATAAATAGATGATGGGAGAGATCTCTGTACTGACCCCTGATATATTTATACATAGTTATTAGATCTCCCCTCAGTCGTCTTTTTTCTAAAGTAAATAACCCTAATTTTGATAATCTTTCTGGGTACTGTAGTCCACCCATTCCAGTTATTACTTTAGTTGCCCTCCTCTGAACCCTCTCCAGCTCTGCTGTGTCTGCCTTGTTCACAGGAGCCCAGAACTGTACACAGTACTCCATGTGTGGTCTGACTAGTGATTTGTAAAGTGGCAGGACTATGTTCAGACTTCTGAAATGTGCAGCAATCATCTAGGCTTCAACAATGTTGAGATGGTAAAAAGTAGGGTTATTAAACACTCAAATACTCTCGTTTTAAGGAGTGTAGAGTACTACCTAGCCAGTTGTGTGTTAAACGTGCACAAAATGATTGGCAGGGTCAGTAGGCTTCATTGCTCATGTGAGATAAAAGATTCACTAAATAAGGCTCATCTGAAAGAACCCAGTACAGCTTCTGAGGTAACTCAGATCGAAAGCCCTGGGAATTCTCAGATGATAAATCTGTCGGTATTTGCATAACCATTACTTCTCTTCTGCAGTGAGGAAACTTTGACAAATAATCCATCAGATTCCTATTCACAGGTCACCACCTATATACAGTATATGATATATGTACAGTACTGTGCAAACGTTCTAGGCAGGTGTGGAAAAAAGGCTGCAAAGTAAGACTTCATTCAAAAATAGAAGTGTTACTGGATTATTTTTATCAATGAGCAAAATGCAAACAAAAGAGAAATCTAAATTTAATCAGTATTTGGTGCAACCACCCCTTTGCCTTCAGAACAGCATCAGTTCCTCTAGGTACACTTCCACTTTTTGAGGGAATGCCAGGGAGGTTGTTCCTAACATCTTAGAGAATTATCCACAGATTTCCTGTGGATGTATGCTTGCTCAAATCCTTCTGTCTCTACATGTAATCCCAGACAGACTGGACGATGTTGAGTTCAGGGCTCTATGGGCAGCATATCATCACTTCCAGGACTCCTTGATCTTCATTTACGCTGAAGATCAGAAGGGAAGGAGCGCCATATGGTTTTTTGAGGACAGATTTAGCTGGAATGGTTTTCAGACACCATGTCACATTTGAAGAGACCCTGAGATACCCCTACAGTGGAAAACCCCCAAATGTGACCCCACTTTGAAAACTACACCCCTCAAGGAATTTATTGAGGGGTGTAGTGAGTGCTTTGACTCAACAAGCATTTCATAGAATTTAGAAACACTTGGCTGTGAAAATGAAAACATTTCTTTTCTTCAAGTAAAATGTTTCTCTTGCCCCAAATTTTTCATTCTCACAATGGGTAACAGCAGAATAAACTCCACCTTTATTATCTGTTTTCTCATGCATATGGTATACCATATGTGGTCATAAACTGCTGTATGGGCACACTGCAGAGCTCAAAGGGAAGGAGCGTCATTTGGCTTTTGGAGGGAGATGTTCACTGGAATGGTTCTCAGGTGCCATGTCACATTTGCAGTGCCCCTGATGTACCAGTACAGTGTAATACCCCAAAAACATACCCCATTTTTGAAAATAAACCCTTCAAGGAATTTAACTAAATGTTTTTGAGTGTGATTGACTTGACCCCAGAGGTTTTTCATAGAATTTTTTTTAATTGAGACATGAAATTAAAAATTAAATTTGAATTCAATTATATGTAGTTTTACTTTTAAATGTTCCATTTTCACAAGTAACAGGTAACAGGAAAAAAGGCACAGCAAATTTTGGTACATAATTTTCCCAAGTACGACTATCTTCTATGCGGTCGAAAGCTGCTTTTAAGACACACTGTAGAGTTCAGAAGAGAAAGAGAACTACGTAAATTTGAGGCCTAGTTTCATGATTTATACAGAAATGGACAAAAACAACAGAGGCTCTGAGGTGAAATAAAAAGAAATCCAAGGAAGTGACCCTATCTTAGATACAACACCCCAGAATTTACAAAGGGGTGTAGTGAGCACCCAAAGGTGTTTTGCAAAAATGAATGCACAGTAGATGGTGCAGATGGTGAAAATTGCAATTTGGTGCAAAATGAAAATTGTAAGTTTTCCACAGATATGGCATTTCAGTGCCCAGTGTGTTGTGGGTAGCTTGTGCCATCTGAGACTCACAACATACCCCTTAGGGTAAATGTTGCCGTCTCTTCCAGGTGTACTCTGACATCGGCGCAGATGCAGTGAGGTAGCCGGGAGCCCGGCGGCCAGCGGTACTAAATGCGCCTGCGCCAATTTTATTCCGCACGGCGCAGGCGCGGGATTTGAAGCGTGGACAGGGCCGGCAGCAAATCAAGAGAACGGAGGCGTGACAAGAGGTGGGCAAATGGCGCTTACTAGGTGCAGGGTAACCGCCCCTTGCACCTAGTAAGCCTAATTAGCATAAAATAAAAGTGCATTTTTTACAAAAACGGGGGCACCAAAAGAAAAAAGAATACCAGATTGGGCATCAGGTGACATTTTAACATTGCAAATGTCATCCTGTTTGATATGCCCAAATCTGGTGACAGAAACCCTTTAAATTGTTTGGTGGGTTCTACTGGATATGGTAATATCCTCGATGTAGACGTAAACTGCTGGGTAGGCTGCAGGGTTCAGAAGGGAAAGACCACCTTTTGGTTTATGCATTGTATATTTTTATAGATTGGTTTACAGGCACCATGTTGCGGTCACACAGCTTCTTGTGTACCAATACAGTGATTTTTTGAGAACCATACATTTTTATTTTTCTTTTGACTGACCTGTATGAGCGATTTTATTAGTGTTGAGCAAAGTTTACAAATATCTGATTCGGCTGCTTCACCCAATTTCACAAAGAAATTTGCTTCATGATAAATTACTTTGTCACAAAGCACATTTCTTTGTAAGCACAGGCCGTCCCCATCATTGAACCCCACAGATGCAGCGTTCATCACTGATCGCGGCATCTGAGATTAAAAATGAGCGTTTTCAGGGGTTAGTCAGTTAAAAAATAACAATAATACTCACCTTATCCATTTGAGCGCGAAGAGGCCGCCATGGCCATCTTCACTCTAGATCCCACGCATAATCTTGCTTGGTGTCTGATGATGTCATCACACTGGCCTGCGTGGTAATATCATACATCACCACGCACAAGATTTTGCGTGGGATCTTCAATTAGATGGCCATGGCGGCCTCTTTGTGTTCAAATGGATGAAGTATGTTTTTTTTTAACTGCCATTTCAGTGAAAATTGATTCGCTATCACAAATCATGAGAAAAGTTGGCTTCACAGTGAATCGAATTTTCCCTAAAATTCGGATCAAAGTCTACTTCAGATACTTTGATTCACTCAACCCTAACTATTATCATTGGTACTATTTTAGGGAACATACAACTTGCTTTTTATTTCGCATTTAGCAGGATAAAGAAAAGGCAGCAATCTAAACATTGCTTTTTGGGTATTGTTATTGCGGCATACACCGGCATACTTTTGAGGGTCTGATCACTTTTACACTTACACTTTTACTGATCACTTTTTGAGCGTCTGATCAGTATTACAATGACAGTTCGCCTAAGAGACCCTGCTTGGGGCTGATCCTCATATCCTTCCATAGTTGACAGGTCCTGAGGCCTTTGTAAGACTGCCATAGCAATCATCAGAATCCTGGAATAGTATCGTGGGTAGCTGATGGGATGAGAAAGGGAGTCCCCTCCCTCTGTAACCTGCTTAGATGCGGCCGTCATCATTGACTGCCGCATCTAAGTGGTTAAACCACCGGCATTGAAGTCCTTCAGTGGAGTCCTGCCTGTCAGTTGTCTGTAAAAAAAAATGTGGGCTGTCCATGATTTTGGAATAACTTGTCCAGAAAAAATAAAAATTCTGATTGGCAACCCTGCCTGTACTAATTGAGCAAGCAGAGCTCCTGTGCCTGCCTGATCGCCATGCTGTAACAGTAAGGCGTGGGCCGTTAACTTCCTTCCCACTGTGCTGTATATATACAGAGAAAGTCATTAAGGGTTTAATGATGTTATATGTTTGGGGTTGTTGTCCTGCTAAACAATAAATTTAAACTATAAACACTTCTACTTCTACTTAATTCTTACTTTGCAGCATATTTTCCACACACGCATAAAACTTTTGCACAGTACATGTACATTTTAATACATTATGTGGATTTCTACCTAAAATCAGAGACTAAAGCAAAAGTTTTTTTTTTTCAGCCCTTTTTTAAATTATTTTTGACACCTAGATCCTTATTAACCACAAGGAACTACAGGTGGTGCCAGTTACCAGGACATAAAACCCAAACACTGGAGGAGGTGCCACTTACTAGAACATAAAACCCAAACACTGGAGGAGGTGTCACTTACCAGGAAATAAAACCCAAACATTATTAATTTAATTATTTAATTTGGCTTTTTTCTTTAAAGGAAATGTGCCATCAGAAAATGGCTACAGTTGAGCAAGCCAACCTGTGCTGATTCTGAGCAACTTTGATTCATTAGAATTGATTTGATCAACTCTAAAAATGTCCTATTGTTTAAACCACTTTTTCATTTCTTTTTTTTTTTAAGACTTTTTGGTCCCCATGTTAATATCCATATTTAAAGTCATAAAATCATGCAGTTTTCCCACTGACCACAAGGCCTACAATATGTCAAGACTTCCTGTTCTGTACAAGTAACTATTCAGTAGCCATTGCAATATCATCACAATTACAATGGCATATATTACACATATAGATAAACAGGATTCACTAGTCATGATAGGTGATGTCTCAGCTTAACTGCTCCCTCCTGACCTCTGCACAGGTCACACATCAGCTCCCATAGAAATCAATGAGGTCCCTTCCAGTCTATTGTTTTTACGGCCCATATGGCTGCCTTAAAAAAAAACCTGTAAAACCATAATTCTCAAACTTTATCTTGTTTTGTACTTCTCCAATTGACTTATGTGTGGCCAATTTCACAAAATTATCTAAACAATCGGAACATTCATAGAGTGGAGGCTGTCCCAATCTGTATATTTTACTATGTTCTTACTATATGATTTGTTTTTGTAAAGGTTTAAGATACTTACCTTGTTCAATTGTGTTTTCAGGTTCTTTTGGTGAGGCCTGTGGCAAGATTACAACTAAAAGCAGTTTTAAAGGTGCGGATTTAGAACAGTCCTCATGTGATGAACTAAGAAAACCAGTGGCAGAGAGCGAAGATGTGGACAACCCAGTGGGTGTCAATATTTATGACAACGCTCTGTCTGATTATCTGTTTCCTTTGCCAGCGGTAGAGGAAGGAGCTGCTATTCTCGTCACCACAAAAACATCTGCTTGTCTTAATCCTGGCCCAGGTGTGAGGGGCGACGCTTTTGTGGAAATATAATCTCACGTCTCTCTGTCATGGATGAAGACACTAGATGACACCAAGAGCTCTGTGCCTGTTGAATGTGTATATATGCTAGAACATAACAGCTATGTTACTACCAAAGTCAGGAGGCCATTTTTTTATGTGTAACCTCATACTACAATGTTTTACAAAAAGATCTGAAATGGACATCAGTTATGACCCACATCCTTTGTACAGTACAGAGCTGTAGCTAGTCTTTTCTTCATCTAGGGCCAAGGAACAATTCACTGCACCCATCCCTGCCTCGACCCTGAACATGGCACATGCCCCAGCAGTCCCCCTCGCTATGTCCCTGGTTTACAAGTGGAGTTATGCAATAAAGAGGTTGTCGGGCAGGATAACTTTTTGGATAAGAAGCGGAATGGTGTAAAAAATGAGAGAAGCATTACTTACATCACTGCCGCTATTTGGGTCTCTGCTGGTCTCTGCTTCCTGGTCTGGGATCAACACACAGGAAGTAATAGGAGATGGCTGGTCAGCCAATGACTGGCTTAGACGGGTCACAGCTGCGGTCAGTGATTGGCTGAGTGGGTATCTCCCTCCATTTTCAGTGTCGTGAGCATGGGCCAGAAGGCAGGGAACAGCAGAGATCTGGTAAGCATCGGAACAGCTGTGGCAGGGAATCAATGATCTGAGTAATCCTTCTTTTAATTTTTTTTTTACAACATTTTATACTGTTATTTAAAAAAATAGATCCTGCCAGACAACCCCTTAAAGTGGAGGTTCCAGGCCACTCCTGATTAATAATCATGACTTTTAGCATATCAACAGTGTATGCATTATATTTTTATTTTAACATTCCCTTCCTAGCTTGCAAACATTGAATATATCTGAATTATCTAGCGACTCACATTCACCACTTCTTAAAGGGAACCTGTAACCATGAAAATGTAAAATAATCTGAAGACAGCATGTTATAGAGCAGGAGTAGCTGAGCAGATTGATATATAGTGTTAAGGGGAAACATTTAGTAAAAAATGTATTCCTTTAATTTAAATTCCTGCTTATTCTGGACTTTGAAGTCCAGGAGGCGGTCCTGTCAGTGACTGACAACTCTCTCTGTATACACAGTAATAGAGAGAAGGCTGTCAATCAGTAATATGACAGCCTCCAAAGGTCAGAATGAGCAGGAATTTGGAATAAATTACAAGTTTTGCTGAATTTTTTCCCCATAAAACTATATATTATAATGCTCAGCTTCTCCTGCTCTACAACTTTATGCCTTTAGCTCAGACACCATGTTCAATGTGATTCCTGGGTATCATAACACATTTCCTTAAACGTTGTCGAGACAGTTCATAAAGCCAGGGCAATAACATCATGGACCCAGAAATTTCACAGCAATGCAAGAGTATTAGTTATCTGTATACACAGGGGTGCATACACCTAGCCTTTCTGCTGCTTGAGGAGAAAACTGAAACAGCTTTCCCCCCATGCCAATTTCTTAACCTGACCAGTTCCCTTCAGCTCATGGCTCTTCGGCTGCTCCCCCTCTTGCCCCTACTTAGTGCTGCCTGAGCTGATTGCCTCACCTGTCCTCATTGGTGTTGCACCCCTGTGTATAGACAGATGTATTTGGTGTGTCTGAGACATGGCTGGACTCTTCACATTACTGGGATGATAATATTCAGGGTTTCACACTCTTTAGGAAAGACATGGCCAACAGAAAAGGCGGTAGAGTGTGAATGTATGTTAGGAGTGATATGAAAACGAGTGTGAAAGAGGCAATTGTGGATGAGGATGGTAAGGATGTTTAAACTTTATGGGTGGAATTACAAAGGGAAAGAAACTCCGAAAAATAATACTTGGTGTGATCTATAGACTCCCTAACATCATTGAGGCAATAAAAGTTCAGCTGTATAACCAAATAAAGCAGGCTAAATGGGCTGGTACAGTAGTCATAATTGGAGATTCTAACTTCCTATATATTGACTGGGAGATGGTTCTGCATCAACTGCAAACGGGAGAAGATTTGTCAACTTGCTGTAGGTTCAGTTTGTAGAAGATCCCAGTAGGGCCGATACTCTGCTGGATCTCTAACAATGCAGAGCTTGTTGGGAATGCTACTGTTCTTGAAACACTTGATAACAGTGCCCCAAATATATTTATATTCCCCCTGAACTGTAAAAAGTAAACTCTGCCTGAGAGGGAAAAAACACTTTAAAAAGTCCAGTTTCCCAAGGTTAAGGGTAGCACTTTAGGGCATAGACCGGGAGTCATATAATAATACAAATAATAAATGGGAGAGCTGTAAACCTAAATTGGGTAATTATACTGCAAAGTTTATTATTTATTATTATTTTATTAAGTTTTGGTGTGGCCTCATCTGAAATTCAGTTCTGGGCACCAGATCCTAGAAAGGATGCCCTGGAGCTGGAAATATATCAAAGAAGAGCAACTAAACTGATAATGGGCATGATGTGGTCACGATTTTTAAAAGGCTTAGATGAAATTCTTAACATTAATGTGTAGAAGTCTGGGTTTCACTCCCCTTACCTAAAATTCCCATCCCCACCCATCCCTTGGTTGAACTTGGTGTCTTTTTTCAACTTCACTAACTATGTAGCTATATAGGGGAGGAGAAGTTGAGCACATTAATATACAGCTTTGTGGGAAAAGAGTCAATAAAATTAGTAATTTATTCATTAAATCCCAGATCATTTTATGCTTTGACATCAAGTGATTGACGGCCTTCTCCTCTATGGCTATGTATACAGAGATAGCTGTCAATCAATGATAGGACCGCCTCCTGGACTTCAAAGCCCAGAATGAACTGGAATTTAAATGTATAAATTATAACTTTTACTGAATCTTTTTACATAAAACTATGTATCAATCTGCTCAGCTCCTCCTGCTCTATAAAACGCTGCTTACACTACATTTTAATGGTGACAGATTCCCTTTAAGGGCTCATTCACATGACCGTATGAATGGGTCCACATCCGTTCAGCAATATTGGGGAACAGGTGCGGACCTATTAATTTAAAAAAATATAGAGCATGACCTATTCGATTGTGGACAAGAATAGGCAGTGGGAACGCACACGGCTGGTATCCATGTTTTGCGAATCTGCAAAACACCTACAGTCGTCTGAATGCACCCTTATGTGCTGCACTCAGCTAAGTATTTGAGTAACTGAGTGCTTGAGGTTGGTGTCTGGTCCCCTGACACTGATGTACTGCTCGGTCCATCAATGATCCTAATCTAGATATTATGCTATACACTTTTACACCTTTTTACTTTTAGCTTATGTAACTAGTATACATGACTTACGGAACAATTTCTCTTTTTCAGCTTTATGTTTATTGATCATGTAATTTATAAGCTACAATTTTTGTAAGTAAATATATATGGAGAACGTGTTATCAATAAATACCTTTCTGTATTGATTAAATGCACCATTAGAAGTTTTATCTTTCCCTAGGCTAGAACCAGGACTGACTTTACTCATTTTATTCTCTGGATCCAAGAGGTAAAATCTTGAACATTACAATTTACAGTAGCTGGAGGGGGTGCTTGGGGTGAGTCTGGTCAGCCGCTCATCTGTATGCTTCACAACGGCGCACATTTACCAATGTGAGTGCATTTAGATTTTTTTTGTAAAGGTAATTTGGAGCATCTAGGTTTAGAGAAAGTTCTGTGCCTAGCCCAAAAAAGGGGGGTAGTTTAACAGAAAAGAGATCAGGCTATGCTAGTAAGCGGCATTTTTCCTAAGATGTGACTTTCGTGGCAAAATTGCGCCACAGTTTTGGAGTAGCCGATTATTGAGAAGAAAGTGTTCCTTCCCAACAACTGACTGCTCGTTCAGTGGGGGTGAAGCGAATACCTCCACAGTAAGAGGACAAGCGATGGCATCGCTCATCCTCATACAGCTGCATTGTTTCTGGGCAGTGTATTGCTGCTTCAGCAGCACAATCTGCTGCTCAGAAATGATCATTTAGGTGCCTGCACGAACGACATTTTCAACCGATGAATGAGTGTTCGACAGGTGATCGGCTGCACATCAGGCAGGCAGATGGTTAGGAACGAGCGTTCACAGAAATGTTCGTCTGTGATAATCTGTCCAAATATCGGGACATGTAAACTTTCCATAATCTAAAGGATTAGTAAATCTGTCTTACTGTCTCTCAGCTCTGCACAGGCACACCAGATACATGCAGTTCCAGACCTGCACATCCTGCTCTGAGTTTGCTTAGTGTTCGTTACTGTACCTTCAACCTAGTTACACATCCTGTCCTGATACCGTTAAATAAAATCCAGTATGACTAACTGCCTTCAGAAGTCACATAATTAGTAAATAGAGTCCACTTGTGTGTAATTTATTCTCAATATAACTACTGCTGTTCTGTGAAGGCCTTAGAGGTTTGTTAGAGAACATTAGTGATCAAACAGCATCATGAAAACCAAGGAACACACCAGACAGGTCAGTGATAAAGTTGTGGAGAAGTGTAAAGCAGGGTTAGGTTATAAAAAATATCCCAAGCTCTAAACATCTCACAGAACATTGTTCAATCCATCATCTAAAAAGAGAAAGAGTATAGCACAACTGCAAACCTACCGAGACATGGCCCTCCACCTAAACTGACAGCCCAGACAAGGAGAGCACTAATTAGAGAAGCAGCCAAGAGGACCATGGAAGCTGCAAAGATCCACAGCTCAGGTGGGAGAATCTGTACACAGATCTGGCCAAGAGTTGCAAGAAGAAAGACATTTTTGAAAACAAGCCATAAGGGGTCCCGTTTACAGTTTGCCACAAGCCATATAGGAGACACAGCAAACATGTGGAAGAAAGTGCTCTGGTCAGATGAGATAGAAGTTGAAATGCAAAATGCTGTGTGTGGCAGAAACACTACACATAATCCTAAACAAACCATATTCACTGTGAAACATGGTGGTGGCAGCATCATGCTGTGGGGATACTTTTCTTCAGAAGGGTTAGGGAAGCTGGTCAGAGTTGATTGGAAGATGGATAAAGCTAAATGCAGGGTAATCCTGGAAAAAAACCTGGTAGAGGCTGCAAAAGACTTGAGACAGGGGCAGAGTTTCACCTTCCAGCAGGACAACAACCCTAACATACAGTCGCAGTTACAATGGAATGGTTTAGATCAAAGCATATCCATGTGTTAGAATGGCCCAGTCAAAATCCAGACCTAAATCCCATTCAGAATCTGTGGCAAGATTTGAACATTGCTGTTCACGGACGCTCTCCATCCAATCTGACTGAGCTAGATGTGCAAATCTGGTAGAGACATAACCCAAAAGACTTCCAGCTATAATTGCAGTGAAAGGTGGTTCTGCAAAGTATTGACTCGGGGGCTGAATACAAACGCATGACACACTTTCCAGATTTTTATTTATTAAAAATGTTGAAAGCCATGTATCATTTTCTTTTCACTTCACACATACTTGCTACTTTGTGTTGGTCTATCACATAAAATCCCAATAAAATACATTCAAGTTTGTGGGTGTAATATGAAAAATGTGGAAAAGTTCAAGGGGTATGAATACTTTTTCAAAGCACTTTATGTGTCCTCTTCATTAACAGAGTGGCATTAGGGGAACCTCAGGTAACAGGGCACTGGTGCAATTACTATTTTTGCATCCCCTATAGTTTCACCCTTTCGTCATTTGTGGTCCTCAGCTTATTTTAGTAAAGAGTAAATATCTGAGGGAATGTCATACTGAGTACAGATGAGCGAATCTTCAAAGATTCGCTTCGGCGAATATTCGCTGAATTTTTTAAAAGATTTGCCTCGGATGAGATTCGTTCGGTCCAAGATGCATTCAAAAATATTACTGTTCTGCGAACATTCCTGAGAATACGTACGCATGAGTGTACAAAGTGCGTCCGAAGCTTTAGCGTATTATTGTCTAGGCCCGCACAAATAACAAACATACAGTAAAAGTACGCTACTTAACTGAATACGTACACATTAGTGTACAAATTATATGATGCGTACTTAGCGGTAGCGTACAAAGATTTAAGAAGAATCTTCCGAAGCGAATCTTAAAAGATTCGGATTCGCTTCGGTGTAGGAAATAACTAAGATTCGTATCGAATCTACGAAGCGGCGAATAGATTTGCTCATCTCTAATACTGAGCACGGAATATTCGGACACAGACTAACCAGCATTGTCCCATGCAGATACCTGGTGCTTCTTCTCCTCTTCCCTATCCTCCACCGACATTGGACCACAGGCTGTAACACTTTAGATAACCAAGGATGCTAAAGCCGGACCTGGATTTACATGTGGTGTATCATTCTTCAGTTGTACTTTATTTATGAGATGCCAAATTTTCAATAAGAGAAATGCACGGTGTACATTTTCAATGAAAATACTAATGTACCATATAGTGTCTTTTTAAATATAACATTTTTGTTTAGCTTACATGGGTATGGCCCTTGAAACAGAAGATTCATACTTACCTGAAATGCGCTGTTCCTGTCCTCCACTTTGCCTCCGCTCTCTCCATCTTGTGTTCCTGGCTGGTTGAGATCTGGCTGGCTATGGGCATGGCCACAAGCAGCATGTCTGCTGAAGCCAGTCATTGCCTGGAGCAGTGCATGTGAAGCGGGGACTGGAAGATGGAGAGAGTGGAGGCAAGCAGAGGACAGGAGCGGCATGGAGCAGGTAAGTATGAAGCTTCTATTTCAGGGGTTATGCTGTAGGAACTTGTTAAAAAATAATTTTTACCGTAAAACCCCTTTAAAAGGTTAATCTCATCGAGAAAGTTACAGCCCACCTACAGTGCCTAACAGGTTAGGTTCCCACCTCTGGTCCCATGGCTTATGCCAGCTGTGTATGGAGAGGTGGCTGCGCCTGTTTGGTAACTGATCAAGAAGGCCCTTCTGCTTTGGAGATAGATGAGGATCCCAGGGGTGGGTCCCACATCAATCAGACAAGTATGGCATATCCTGTGAATATGCCATAAATGTCCAAGATGGGAATACCTCTCCAATTTTGTGGTATCATTCCTACAAAAAAGGGATTGTCCAAAACAGACAACCTCTATCAGGTATGGACTGGGAACTTAAAGTGGCCCTGGATAAAAACTAAAAGTGTCCCCAAGTTGTAGGCAGGGCCAATACAAGCCACAAGTAGGCAAGGGCAACAGAAGTAGACGGAGCCTGCAATACTGTAGTGCAGCACAAAATACCTCCCCAGTAAAATCAAATACCACAGTGCAGCATAAAATACTGCCCTATCACCATACTTAAGATGCTGATGCAGTTGAATTCAGGAGGGTACCTGCAGTTGCTGGTCATGTGCATAGGTACCTGATGTGCCTAGTATTAATTAGCACTGAGAGCATCAGATGATTATATACCTGGCCAGCCCAGTGAGGAGGGCTCCGTAGGCCCCCAGGGCATCGGCCCACCAAGAAATTTCCTTGTAAGATTATTTTTTACCTTGTCAGACCATTCCCTGCAATAAACTTCATGCTATTCATGATCGATTAACAGATGTTATATTGATGGGAAGCTACACAGATCTGTCTACACCTTCACAACCAGCCTGACACTTGCTATAAACATTAAAGGGGTTATCCCATCTTTGACAATGGGGGCATATCGCTAGGATATGCCCTCATTGTCTTACAGGTGTGGGTCCCACCGCTGGGACCCGCACCTATATTGAGAACGAAGCGGGGGAGCCCTGAGCCTGGAGGACCCCGGGATTCCCGGGGTCCGACCACTGCCAGGCGCAGCCTCCCCACCTTCCCCCGCTGCGCTAATAGAAAAGAATCGGAGCGAACCGCGCATACGCGGCCCGGCTCCTATTAATTTCTATTGAGCTGACGGAAATAGTCGAGCCAGCGCTCAGCTATTTTCGGCGGCAGATTAGAAATGAGTGAGAGCCGGGCCGCGCATGCGCGGTGCGCTCCCATTCGTTTCTATTAGCGCAGTGGAGGAAGGCAGGGGGCGGTGGTACAAGATGGGATAACCCCTTTAAATCTGCAGTGTAATCCATGCCAATGTTTAATCCTATCAAATTAATTAATCCTTTCACCCCCGGAGTTTTTTTTTTTTTCGTTTTCGTTTTGCGCTCCCTGCCTTCACACAGCCATAACTTTTTTATTTTTATGTTCACATAGCTGTATTAGAGCTTTTTTTTGAGGGACAAGTTGTACTTTCCAACGGCACCCTTTACCGTATTTTTCGCTTGATAAGACACACCTGATGATAAGACGCACCCCAGATTTTAGAGTAAGAAAATAAGAAAAAAATATTTTTCATCACACCTCATATCAGACCCCCCATAAATTTCAGGACATCACATCAGACCCCCATATCAGCCCTCCATGTCAGAACCCCATCAGCCCTCCATGTATACCACCCCTATCAGACCTCAGATCCGCCCATCAGCCCCCATATCAGCCCACTGTGCCCCATCAGACCTCAGATCAGCCCACTGTGCCCCCAATATCAGCCCACTGTGCCCCATCAGACCTCAGATCAGCCTCCATATCAGCCCATCAGCCCCAATATTACCCGACTGTGCCCCCATCAGACCTCAGATCAGCCCACCCAGCCCCATAAGGTTAAAATAAAAACCTCTCTTACTTCTCCTGCGTCGCGGCTCCGCTCCGGATCCAGCGCTCCTCTGTCTTCTAAGGCCGGCGCTGCACTGTCACCTGACTGCGTGCAGCGTCAGGTCATAGTTTGCGCACTACATCATGACACTGTACGCGGTCAGGACAGTGCAGACCCGGCCCGGAGAAGACAGAGGAGCACTGGACCCAGAGCGGAGCCGTGGCGCAGGAGAGATAAGAGAGGTTTTTATTTTATCCTTATGGGGCTGGGTGGGCTGATCTGAGGTCTGATGGGGGCACAGTCGGGTAATATTGGGGCTGATGGGCTGATCTGAAGTCTGGGGCTGTATTGGACTGGGATCGACCTGAAAGTTTGAAGGCTCTTATGCGGTTTTTGGGGTTCACCAACTTTTGCCCTAAGTTTATTAAGAACTATTCGACAATAGTTGAACCCTGAACTGACATGACTAGGAAAGGGACGGATGTCTCAGTGTGGTCTGATGCAGCATTGCGAGCCTTTTCCGCTGTGAAGGAGTGCTTCTCTTCTGCCCCTATTTTGGTGCAACCAGATTGTGGAGGTTGACGCATCCGAGGTGGGGGTAGGAGCAGTTTTATCACAAGGTCCGTCACCAGGTAAATGGTGCCCATGTGCCTTTTTCTCGAAAAAACTCTCTGCTGCGGAGAGAAATTATGATGTGGGTAACAGAGAGTTACTGGCTATTAAGTTGGCTTTTGAGGAATGGCGTCATTGGTTGGAAGGGGCAATTCACCCAATCATGGTATTCACAGACCACAAAAACGTCGCTTTCCTTGAGTCAGCCTTAACCCGAGGCAGGCCAGATGGTCTTTGTTCTTCACCAGATTCAATTTCATTGTCTCGTATCGTCCTGGGATTAAGAATGTCAAGGCGGATGCCTTGTCACGTAGTTTTCCTGGAGGGGCTGATTTTGAAGATCCGAGCCCTATACTATCTGAAGGGGTGATGATATCTGCTCTTTACCCTGATCTTGAGGCCAAGGTGTTTGAGGCCCAGGGAGACGCACCGGAGTCTTGCCCCCCCTGGGAAATTGTTTGTTCCGTCTGAATTGCTCGACCTTCTGGACCCCTTCTCCCGTTGTCCATCCCGTCCAGACCATGGACTCACTTGTCTATGGACTTTATCACTGATCTGCCTAATTCGTCTGGAAAGACAGTTATTCTGGTGGTTGTAGATCGGTTTAGTAAATTGGCGCACTTAATTGCATTGCCCGGACTCCCTAATGCTAAAACCCTTGCACAAGTGTTTGTTGACAACATTGTGAAACTTCATGGCATTCCCACTGACGTGGTCTCTGATCGTGGGACTTAGTTTGTGTCCAGATTCTGGAAGGCGTTCTGTACTCGGCTCGGGGTACAACTGTCTTTTTCCTCTGCTTTTCACCCTCAGACGACCGGACAGACAGAGCGTACTAATCAGAGTCTGGAGACTTACTTGAGATGTTTTGTCTCTGAGAACCAGGAGGAGTGGTCCTCATTTTTGTCTCTGGCGGAGTTTGCCATAAACAATCGTAGACAGGAGTCCACTGACAAGTCGCCGTTTTTTGGTGCATATGGGTTTCACCCGCAGTTTGGCACATTTTCTGGTTCTGATACTTCTGGTATCCCTGAGGAAGAACGTTTTTCGTCATCATTGTCATCTATATGGCGGAAAATTCAAATTAACTTGTTAAATATGGGCAACCAGTACAAACGTGTGTCTGACAGGAAACGTATGAATGGTCCGGACCTAAGAGTGGGTGATTCTGTGCGGCTGTCCACAAGAAACATTAGGTTGAAAATTCCTTCTTGGAAGTTGGGTCCAAGATTTATCGGTCCATATAAGATCACTGCCATTATTAATCCTGTAGCATTTCGTCTTGAACTTCCTCAGGCCCTGAAAATCCATAATGTATTTTCACACTTGCATTGGAGTCTATGATGATTTTACTGCTTTGAGCCCTATTACACACAAGGGCTCCATAGGAAAGTCTATTTACTATGACAGGGGCTGCTGCAGACACTCTCCGGCTCCTCTGATCGCCACACATGGGAGCCGGAGCAACAACAGAAGCGCGCGCTTACCGTGTAACGTAGGCTCAGATGCCGTGGTCAGGATTGAGCACAGCATCTGAGGGGTTATATGTCTGCGATCGGCATTATTGCCGGTTGCGGACATCAGCCGCAGGTGTCTGCTGTATGAATCAGCAGTTCACCTGCGGCTATGAGCAGAGCGGGCGCCATCTTTAAAGCACCGTACTAGTACGGCGCTGGTCGGGAAGGGGTTAAAGGGGTTTTCTGGGGATACAATATTGATGACCTATCCTCAAAATAGAGCAGTATCTGATCGATGGGGATCCAGCTACTGGCACCACCACCAGTTAGTGATGTGGCCTCCTCACAGCATACCAAGCACAGCGCCGTACTTTTTATAGTGGCTGTGCTTGGTATTGCAGTCCAAGCCCATTCACTTGAACGGGACTGAGCTGCACATTGGCCATGGGACATAGGCATCACTGGCCTAGGATGAAGCTGTAGCGTCCCGGCCTCTACAAACAGCTGGTCATCATGGGGTCTGGAGTTGGATCCTCACTGATCAGATATTAATCACCTATCCTGATCTAGGTACTCCTGGAAAATCTTAAATTTAATTTTTGTATGTCAGATGAGTCTTTGCATTAAAATAGCTCAGCCATCTTGTTTGAAGTAGTTGTCACTGCATCTATTTGGAGTTGAGGCCATGGGCAAGCAATTATGGGGGTCGTTTACGGACAGATATTCTCCTCTTGTGTGGCGTATATCTGGCGCAGATTCTGTCACACGCCATGTTACGGCAGAGTCTGTAACTTCTTCCCTGCTCACGTCGGGTCTTAAAAAGGGGGCATGGCATGGGCAGGAAAGGTGTAGGCGTAGAAAATGGTCTAAATGTAAGACAGCAAGGAAGTTATCTTACATTTAGAATCGGCGGTGGATCTTCCGATGTTATGTAGAGGCCGGTGCCTCGTCATAACTCCGGCGGATCCACCGTCAGCGCAGGGGCTTATTAAGACCGTCATTTAAAATTCCGGTCTTAGTAAATGTGCCCCAATGTTTGTTTAATCTCATCTACTTCTTGAACGTGTAAAAAAATAAATTGTGGCAAACACGTCAACGCTCTTGGTTACCATACATCATAACCAGGTTCTTAAAATGTGTATAGTTCAAAACTGTAGAATTTCCATCGGCGACATGCTTGCTGCTCCAGTGATGCTGCGCCTGCACAGCCTTGGCCAGGTTTCACACTCAGTGCTTTACATATCTCTTTGCTTGAGTGAGTTCTTGGTTTTGCTCATATTTTTCTTTCCTATTTTCCTTTTTTTTTAACATAACAGCAACAGCAAACCCATGACTCACCCGTGCGGGTAAATGTAGCGCAGCTAACGCTACTTATCTTACCTTGCGCTTATTTGTGTGATTTATATTGCATATAGCTTTTATTACATTATATTGGAAGATGTTTTGTAGGGAGGCCAGTTATTCTTAAAGGGGTTGTCTGCTTTTTACTATTGATGACCGATGCTCAGGATAGGTCATCAACATCAGATTGGCGGGGGTCAATCCCCGCCGATCAACTGTTTGAAGAGAAGGTAGCAGAGTGAATGGGGACGCCATACTTGTAATTACGCCCGCTTACCACTGCAATTTCTGCGGAGAGCAGGTAAACAGAGGAGAGAAGATAGCACTCATATGAGCGCTGCCTTCTCTTCAAACAGCTGATCGGCGGGGGTGCCAGGTGTCGGAACCTACACCAGTCTGATATTGATGACCTATCCTGAGGATAGGTTATTAATATTCAAAAGTGGACATACCCTTTAAAGGGATTGTGTATCTAGTAATATTGATGACCTATGCTCAGGATAGGTCATCAATATCTGATTGGTGGGGGTCCGACCCCTGGCATCCCTGCAGATCAGTTGTTTAAAGAGGAAGCAATTAATAGTGTTATGTGATTTTAAAGGAGTTTTCCAGGCTCCTGATATTGATAACCTATGTTCAGGATAGGCCATCAATATCTGATCAATAAGGGTCTGACACCTTGCACCCCTACCAATCAGCTGTTCCCTACAGCCTCCCATGCCTATATCTAGCACTTGGAACAGGAAGCACAGTACCATTCAAAGTGTAGTGGTCATGCATGGTTACTACTGCTTAGTTACCATTGAAGTGAATGGGAGCTGAACTACAGCAACCTGGTATGGCCACTACACTTTGAATGGACCTGTGCTTCCTGGTCCAATCACAGTGCTAGTTCTAGCACCAGAGGCAAGAACATCAAGACCTTGAAAAACTCCTTTAAGTTAATTTTATATTGCAAATGTAAAAAGCTGATTTTAATGTGCTTTCAGTGGTTGTCAGTGTTGTTTTTTAGAATCTATATAGAAAGTTGTATAATTTAGAGAAGCTCAACAAGCACGAACTGGAGTTTAGCCCACCAACTACCAATTGGTAATTAGGTCAAGGACACAATTATTAAATAAAAAGAAACTAGCAGCTAGCTCGTAGTGAGTCTGTATATAGAGACTTTACTAAATCAAATTGCCAACAATGTATCATTAAAACATGACATTCCATACAGATTAAAACAAATAATTGTACTTGGTCCTTTCTTACATCAATACATTTATACAAATGCGGAGTTCATGCATAAATAAAAATAAAGATAAAAATAATGATATGTTCGGCTTTGTCTTTTGGACAGTTTCAATATAGTTCTGCTGGTTTAAATGATAGTGTTTATATTGGGACTTATAGTGGAATTGTAGTGCCTTGGATACTCCAATATTGGTTATACATCCACAATGACCTTTATGCCGTTTTTCTTCAGGTCTTACTGTGGAACTTGAGGTACCGCTATTATATAAAGCCAATTGTCCCATATATCACTTATTGCTATATAATGTTTGTTGAAGTTTTCAAGTGTAACTCACGGCTCCTGTTATGATGCAGTCATCCGTCCGTGGCCGCGTCCGCAGTCTGCTCCGTGCAATGCCGGCTTGTGTGAATCTGCCGCTCATGTGCTGCTGGAGTTCCAGGACGCCAATACCGGCATGTGTGAAATTGGTGGCAGAACTTTGTATGTATCTTCCAAATTAGATAAGCTGAACCCATCAGACGCGTTTCAGCTTGATCTTTCCTCAGTAAAGGTGAAGTATAAAATGTCAATATGGGGACCTGTTTGTCATACTTTTAAACCCTTTGTGATCATTGGCAAAATGTGTACCGGATCGCACTATGGAAATGTCATTCTTGTTTGAATGGTTGAATACACACCTTGCGTTAGCGTGCCTCTATATTATCACACCAAACTATTGGACACCTATATAAATGGCGACACAACAACAATTGCAGATACCTATATATATTAGAAAATGACAAAATAGACCACAAATAGCAATAAAAAATAAAATAACATAAAAAAAAGAAAAAACACAAGATAATACTGAAAACTAACTGACCCCTTCATAAAAGGGTGTTCACATCTGTGTTGGAGGCTCCATTAGGGCTAAAGATCTGCTCTGTTTTATCTGGTGAAATAACGGGCACCATAATGGAGACCCGACGGACCCAATTACCCATTTACAGTGGAATCTGTTGGGTGCTATTGCTGCCCAACATCTGATGAAGCCACGGAGCAGAACAATGGAAATGATAAGCAGAAGCCTAGTCCCAATGTGAACAAGTCCTAAACTAGTAGACATCCACAATGTTGTGGCTAAAAGCAGGGGCGTAGCTAACGGCTCATGGGCCCTGGTGCAAGAATTAAGCTTGGGCCCCCCTTCCCTCAGTACTTTGTGGTCAGGGGCAGGGAAGCACATAGCCTTCATGCTGCCTGAGGCAAAAATTGAACTGGCAAACCCCCCATGCCAAATTCTTGACCTAACCCCTTCCCTCCAGCCATAGATGTAACTTGATCAGCATGCACTTTCTATAATACTGGTGTCTTTTTATGCAGCTCTAGGGTCATTGGGGCCCCCTCAGGGTCCTGGGCCCGGTAGCGACTGCTACCTCTGCACCCCCTATAGCTACGCCCCTGGCTAAAAGAGTTGCAGAAGTGACAAACTAATCATGCTAACTACTCTGTAACATTAAAGGCTAGCAGCACAGACACTATGCCATTGCAAGTAGGATTCTGTTCACATGAGGTTTAGGGTCTCCGTTTAAAGTATATGCCGGGATATACATATTATATGGACACCACCGACATAGAAGGATGTCTGTGAACCATAGGGTCCCAACTGCACATCATTGTATAGAATACATATGTGTTCTTCCAAACCTCTCCACTTGGCTTGACATATTCTCAGATGTGTCACAAAAAAAAAAAAAAAAGAAATTACTAAAGAAATGTCTAAAATAATGATTTTGCAACATTATGTTAGGGGAAGTATGTGCTATATCTGTGTCCTTGTAGCCACCCAGTGGTTGTGATCTGCACTGCAGGCTGCAGGGCATTGATAGCATGTCACAAACACTATGGTGTTCCAATGCCAATTTTTTTTTTCTAGTGGGTCCCCCCCCAAACCTTTTCTAGAAATTACACAGTTTCCAATTTCACTTTTGAATGTAGACTATAGAAAACTCAGTTTGTCTTCCATCATAACAATGTAGCAGAATACACTAATGCCTCCTGCCTCATACTTGGTGTATGTAATGCTACTTATACAGACTATTGTTACCGCAGTGGGTGTGGAACCGCTGTGCTAACCAACAGATTTAGTTTGGGGCTAATGCCTCCTGGCAGTACTCTGGTTTTCACCCTGTAACCCCATACAGGGATCTGGACTTTGCTGCAGGGAACCACCAGGCCACTATCTCTTGGAACAGTCTGTGTGGTTAAGAGCTGGTGGGTCAGAAACACTGTGCAGGGCACTGAGGGGTCAGGCAGAATTATAGTCAGGGACAGGCTGAGATCAGGGCTGGTGGTGTACGTGCAATATGCATTGAGTCCGAGGTCAGGGTCAGCAGTGTAGGATCAACACGGGTAAACAGGCACAGGTGATGTCAGACAGCAGAGGCTCAGAATATAGTAGCAGGAATGGGTCAAGTCAGACAACAAAGGGTCAATATGGGTAAACATATATATACTGTATATATAAAGGTATGGTTGCACAACATATAATAAACAATAAGAGTAGAAATAAATTGATATATGTGGCGCTATGGCGACTAAAGATAAAAAAGGAAGTCCTTAGTTACACATATTTGCAAATGCGTGATCATGCCCACTCACCAATCGTCACGGTAACTTCCTGTGGAGTGGGTCCCTACACTCATCTATGCCTCTGTTCAGACTACATCCAAGTCTCCATTGTTCAGGGCGTGTGGAACCAGCTAAATAGGTATCCTACCAGGAAGTCCTGGGTGAATGGGCGTCGTCAGGTCCAAAAGGAGTATGCGAGACTCAGTATATAACGATAAAAACTATAATGAAAAGTTCGGACCAACGATATATATATATATATATTTTTCATAAGTGCATATCCATAAAGAAGAACTATAGATATATAAAGGTATGGTTGCACAACATATAATAAACAATAAGAGTAGAAATAAATTGATATATGTGGCGCTATGGCGACTAAAGATTATCTTTAGTCGCCATAGCGCCACATATATCAATTTATTTCTACTCTTATTGTTTATTATATGTTGTGCAACCATACCTTTATATATCTATAGTTCTGCTTTATGGATATGCACTTATGAAAAATATATATATATATATCGTTGGTCCGAACTTTTCATTATAGTTTTTATCGTAATATGGGTAAACAGACAGAAGTCAGTACAGGGACAGGTGGCAGGATACAGTACACCTTTGAACGAACTTTGCAAGCTAAGAAACCTATTACTCAGGCACTCTCCCACTGAGGAAAGTACCTGAAGTACCTCAGGGTAGCCAAATATTGGCTGGTGAAGATTAGAGTGCTAGCCCTTTAGGAGCCACAGGTGAAGGCCACCAATGCCCTCAGTTCAATCTGGGCCTACTGGCTTCATGACCCTGAGTGGAACCACCAGGGTTGTACAAAGACATGTTCACGATAATTGTCTTGTTTGAATGTGCAGCTCATCACCCGATGAATGAGCAAACACCAAAATAATAGTTTCCAGGCAGCAGATCGTGCTGTGTAAACTGGGATCTGCTGCCCAGAAAACTGCTCATAAATCTATGAGGATGAGCAGTGATCAATCGTCCCCATAGAGAGGAGGTGATTGCTGCATATAAATGCAGCTCTCACCTCCAATCACAATCAGGCAATTATCAGGAACAAACGGTTCATTCCTGATAAATGCCTGGACAGACAACCTGTGTGAAACTCCAGCATGGCTGTTCCCTCAGACAAGCAGAGAACAAACTGCAGCATGCAGCAGTTTATGTCTGGCCGGGCCTCCGCTTGTCTGTCAGAATGCGAATAGACCCCCATCGGACCCCATTATGCTTTAACGGGGCCAGCGGACATTCCGTCTGGATTTGACAGTGCCAGATCCAGGGAATTCCAGCAGGCTGTTCTTTGCCGGAAAGCCTGCCAGAATTCACAACTTAGGCTACTTTCACATTAGTGGCACTGGTGGCCGGCAGGCTGTTCCGTGCTGCCGCTACTGCATGTCTGTGGCCGGGACTACGCTCCGGCCCATTCACTATAATGGGGGCGGGCCAGAGTTCCGGCCGCAGCACGGCAAACATGCCGAGAGGCAGCTGCACTAAAATTACGTCATGTTGTAATTAATTTTTCTGGGTAGTCATGAATTTTTGTGGTTCTCCGACCCTTTGAAACAGGCAGCTGCAGACCCGAATTTCAGAGCATTTCTAACACTTGGTTGATCACTGGCAAGTTACACATTGAATGTAACACTGACCAAACCAGATTGTATCCTCATGAAGGCGGTTGTGCAGATTCTCAAAACACAAAGTGAGTCATATATTAATTGTTACCGCTCAGGTTGCCAATAAATGTACTATCATGATCTTAAAGGGACACTACCATCATTTTTTTCTCACATATTAACAGCCTATATGTGAATATTGTAAGTTTTTTTTGCTTTTTTTTTTACAAAAAAACCCCCAAAAAACTGTGGATGGTTTCCTGGATGTAATGTTTTGAAGTCACTCCATGTTTACTACTTTCTGTCCTGGTTCTTAACTTCCTATTTCTTTTGACTTTTAGCACGGCAGACAACCTCGCTTGACTTTCTCAGTTTAGACCATTTCTGAGGCCAGAGAGAGGAGATGAGGGACTCTATTAGAGCATCACACCTTACACTGATAAGTGCAGGGCTTTGGGCATCTTTATCTAGGCCTATTCAGAGAACAATAAACAGGTCATACTGTTATCCCAATTCTACTTATCTACTCTACTATGTAACTAACAGGTAACATTGTTCCCGTACAGCAGCAGTAAACTGACAATGGTTTACATATCTACAGTACTATGCTAAAGTTTTAGGCAGATGTGGGAAAAATGCTGCAAAGTAAAGATGCTTTTAAAAATAGAAGTGCTAGTTCAAATTTTTCATATTTTCATTTTCTTAATTCCCGGAGAACCCCTTTAAAGGGGTTATCCCATTTTGGACAATGGGGGCATATCCTAGCGATATGCCCCCATTGTCGCTAGGATATGCCCCCATTGTCTTATAGGTGCGGGTCCCACCGCTGGGACCCGCATCTATATTGAGAACGAAGTGGAGGAGCTCTGAGCCTGGAGGACCCTGGGTTTCCCGGGGTCTGACCACCACCAGGCGCAGCTCACCACTGCGCTCATAGAAATGAATGGGAGCGCACTGCGCAAGCGCGGCCCAGCTCCCATTCATTTCTATGGAGCCGACGGAAATAGCCGAGTCAGCGCTCGGCTATTTTCGGCGGCCCCATAGAAATGAATGGAGGGCGGCTGCGCGTGCGCCCTCCTTCTCTTTTAGGGTGGGACCTGCACCTATAAGACAATGGGGGCATATCCTAATGATATGCCCCCATTGTCCAAGATAATAATCCCTTTAAGTAAGGGGTTGTAAAGAAGAATAAGGAGTACTGGAAGTGATTATATGGCCCCACAGAGCCCTGATCTCAACAGCATTGAGTCTATCTGGGATTACATGAAGAGACAGGAGGATTTGAGCAAGTCTACATCCACAGAAGATCTGTGGTTAGTCCTCCAAGATGCGAACGGTGGTCAAACCAAATACTGATTTGTGTTCATTCACATTGCATATTAATTGCTAAAAAAAAAGCTATTAAAATGTCTGTTTTTGAAAGCATTTTCCCCACATCTGCCTAAAACTTTTGTAGTACTGTATATCTGAGTTCTACCTTTGTGCTGAGTGCTACAAAAGGGCAAGATTTTGTACTTAATATTCAAAGGCATAGTACCGTTGAAATGAAAAATAGCCAAAAATAAAAAAAGAATATTTTTCACAAATATTGAGTAAAAAAAAGTATCCTTCTCCGATGGAAGTGTCCCTTTAAGTTTCTTCAAATTTACACATTTGTGAATATGCAAATGTTTATTGTAACTGGTGTATTCTGGTATACTCAGAACAACAATAAAGGGCCTGATTGTACAGGGCTGAGGAACAGTATTATTAGTAATATTCACACTTGTATCCTAATTAATTTACCCCTGGGACAGGCGGAATATGTACATGGATGCCATACTGCATTGCCATAGGGATGTGCTTAAAGGGAATGTGTCAGAAAATGACCTATTGTTTAAATCACGTTCTCATGTTTTACATGTTTTTAAATGATTTTTGGTGATATTTTCAATTTTCCATGTCAATATCTGTATTTAAGCTAAAACTATAAAATCCTGCAGTTTTTGCACTGGCCAGTAAGCCTAATAATAGGCGCGATATAAAATCAATGTGGATCACTTCTAGGCGCTGCTTGGTAAAAAGTCCAGGCTGATAGTGGATATATAAATAAATCCTTTTATTTGAAAGTAGTCAACGCGTTTCTGGGGCTGAATTGCCCCCTTCGTCAGGACTATGTACAGACGGTAGTTGTTTGCACGTTTAAAAGCTTGCTGTTTTGGCGCGCAGGCCAGAGAAGGGGGAGGACAATGGGAGTGCTCTCCTAATAATTGACAGGTACATCAATAATTCAAAATTAATTTAATTAATTTAATTAAATTAAAATAATAGGCGCCACTTCTTGGTCTGTACAGATCACTTTACTGCAGTTTTCTGCTTATCTGTCATTTTAATCCTGCCTGTAATGATATCACCTCTGTGTATAGATAAGACAGGATTCACCATTCATAATAGGTGATAACTAGAGAAGAGCGAACGTGCTTGAAACGAGCACTGTACCGCTCTGCTCCCCTGCGCTCACATGGGCGCAGACAGCCGCTTCCGTCCTCCTCAGGAGGAAGGAAGCGGCTGCCTGCGCCCATCCGAGCGCAGGGGAGCCGAGCGGTACAGTGCTCGTTTCGAGCACGTTCGCTCATCTCTAGTGATAACACAGATGATCAGCTCCTTCCTGACCCCTGCACGGGTCACAGAGCATGCCTAGAAAACTCTCCCATAGGAGTCAGTGAGGTTCCCTCCTGATCATTATGTCTATGGACCACTGGGCTGCCGTAAAGCAATTTTCTTAATACTTTTTAAATGCTGCTAAGAACAGCTCAGGCAAGATGGCCGCCCCCATAATCATGTTCAGGAGATAGAATAATAAAAATCTGCAATACTAAAGTAAAAAGCAGACTGTTATGTGGTTTTAATTGGCAGATGACATTTTTGGTGATGTTTCTTTTCACATTTTGCAGTTTTGCCTGCCCTTGACCTTGTACTGGAGCCTGGACTCACAAGGGTTGATATCTCATTGTTTTGGCAGATAACACAGGATCACACAATGGGGGATTTGATTTTTCTGACTTTCAATATTAATGGAGTCACTCCTGTTAAAGGGACACTTCCATTGTTTTTATATCACATATTAGTAGGCTATATGTGAATATTTTATGCATTTTTTTTACAAAATAACAGGAGGATGATTTTACGGATATAATTTTAAGAAGTTGCTCCACGTATTCTACTTCCTGTCCAGACTCTTAACTTCCTCTTTGTTTGGACTTTTAGCAAGGTGAACTGTCCCATTTAAATGGGGTTGTCTCACTTCAGCAAATAGAATTCATCATGTAAAGAAGAAAAAGAGAAAGTTAATACAAGGCACTTACTAATGTATTGTGATTGTCCATATATAGGGATGAGTGAACTTGCCTTTTCAAATTCAGCGTACAGGTTCGGGTTATCGAAAAATTCAGTTATGGATTCTGTTACCACGGACCATAATGGAATTCTATGACAAGATGCACCATGGAAGCCTATAAGAGGCATTTTGTCATAATAAAAGCCTATGACCAGCATACACTTCTATTATTGTACCTGACGTATCAGTACACTGCTGTATATACTGTATATCTGTACCTACTGCCTCTATTATATCTTGTACCTCACATATCAGTACACTGCTGTATATACTGTATATCTGTACCTACTGCCTCTATTATACCTTGTATATACTATATATCTGTAGACACTGCATGTATTATACCTTATAACTTACGTATCAGTAAAATGCTGTATATACTATATATCTGTACAGACTGCCTCTATTATATCTTGTACCTCACATATCAGTACACTGCTGTATATACTGTATATCTGTACCTACTGCCTCTATTATACCTTGTATATACTATATATCTGTACCTACTGCCTCTATTATACGTTGTATATACTATATATCTGTAGACACTGCATCTATTATACCTTATTACTTACGTATCAGTACAATGCTGTATATACTATATATCTGTACAGACTGCCTCTATTATATCTTGTACCTCACATATGAGTACACTGCTGTATATACTGTATATCTGTACCTACTGCCTCTATTATACCTTGTATATACTATATATCTGTACCTACTGCCTCTATTATACGTTGTATATACTATATATCTGTAGACACTGCATCTATTATACCTTATAACTTACGTATCAGTACAATGCTGTATATACTATATATCTGTACAGACTGCCTCTATTATATCTTGTACCTCACATATCAGTACACTGCTGTATATACTGTATATCTGTACCTACTGCCTCTATTATACCTTGTATATACTATATATCTGTAGACACTGCATGTATTATACCTTATAACTTACGTATCAGTAAAATGCTGTATATACTATATATCTGTACAGACTGCCTCTATTATATCTTGTACCTCACATATCAGTACACTGCTGTATATACTGTATATCTGTACCTACTGCCTCTATTATACCTTGTATATACTATATATCTGTACCTACTGCCTCTATTATACGTTGTATATACTATATATCTGTAGACACTGCATCTATTATACCTTATTACTTACGTATCAGTACAATGCTGTATATACTATATATCTGTACAGACTGCCTCTATTATATCTTGTACCTCACATATGAGTACACTGCTGTATATACTGTATATCTGTACCTACTGCCTCTATTATACCTTGTATATACTATATATCTGTACCTACTGCCTCTATTATACGTTGTATATACTATATATCTGTAGACACTGCATCTATTATACCTTATAACTTACGTATCAGTACAATGCTGTATATACTATATATCTGTACAGACTGCCTCTATTATATCTTGTACCTCACATATGAGTACACTGCTGTATATACTGTATATCTGTACCTACTGCCTCTATTATACCTTGTATATACTATATATCTGTAGACACTGCATGTATTATACCTTATAACTTACGTATCAGTAAAATGCTGTATATACTATATATCTGTACAGGCTGCCTCTATTATATCTTGCACCTCACATATCAGTACACTGCTGTATATACTGTATATCTGTACCTACTGCATCTATTATACCTTGTACCTCACATATCAGTACACTGCTGTATATACTGTATATCTGTACCTACTGCATCTATTATACCTTGTACCTCACATATCAGTACACTGCTGTATATACTGTATATCTGTACCTACTGCCTCTATTATACCTTGTATATACTATATATCTGTAGACACTGCATCTATTATACCTTGTAACTTACGTATCAGTACAATGCTGTATATACTATATATCTGTACAGACTGCCTCTATTATATCTTGCACCTCACATATGAGTACACTGCTGTATATACTGTATATCTGTACCTACTGCCTCTATTATACCTTGTATATACTATATATCTGTAGACACTGCATGTATTATACCTTATAACTTACGTATCAGTAAAATGCTGTATATACTATATATCTGTACAGACTGCCTCTATTATATCTTGCACCTCACATATCAGTACACTGCTGTATATACTGTATATCTGTACCTACTGCATCTATTATACCTTGTACCTCACATATCAGTACACTGCTGTATATACTGTATATCTGTACCTACTGCATCTATTATACCTTGTACCTCACATATCAGTACACTGCTGTATATACTGTATATCTGTACCTACTGCCTCTATTATACCTTGTATATACTATATATCTGTAGACACTGCATCTATTATACCTTGTAACTTACGTATCAGTACAATGCTGTATATACTATATATCTGTACAGACTGCCTCTATTATATCTTGCACCTCACATATCAGTACACTGCTGTATATACTCTATATCTGTACCTACTGCCTCTATTATACCTTGTAACTGACGTATCAGTACACTGCTGTATATACTATATATCTGTACCTACTGCCTCTATTATATGTTGTAGCTCACATATCAGTACACTGCTGTATAGACTATATATCTGTACAGACTGCCTCTATTATACCTTGTAACTGACGTATCAGTACACTGCTGTATATACTATATATCTGTACCTACTGCCTCTATTATACATTGTACCTCACATTTCAGTACACTGCTGTATATACTGTATATCTGTACCTACTGCCTCTATTATACCTTGTATATACTATATATCTGTAGACACTGCATCTATTATACCTTGTAACTGACGTATCAGTACACTGCTGTATATACTATATATCTGTACCTACTGCCTCTATTATATGTTGTAGCTCACATATCAGTACAATGCTGTATATACTATATATCTGTACAGACTGCCTCTATTATATCTTGCACCTCACATATTAGTACACTGCTGTATATACTCTATATCTGTACCTACTGCCTCTATTATACCTTGTAACTGACATATCAGTACACTGCTGTATATACTATATATCTGTACCTACTGCCTCTATTATACCTTGTACCTCACATATCAGTACACTGCTGTATAGACTATATATCTGTACAGACTGCCTCTATTATAGCTTGTAACTGACGTATCAGTACACTGCTGTATATACTATATATCTGTACAGACTGCCTCTATTATACCTTGTAACTGACGTATCAGTACACTGCTGTATATACTATATATCTGTACCTATTGCCTCTATTATACCTTGTACCTCACATATCAGTACACTGCTGTATATACTATATATCTGTACACACTGCATCTATTATACCTCATACCTTACATATCAGTACACTGCTGTATACACTATATATCTGTACAGACTGCCTCTATTATATCTTGTACCTCACATATCAGTACACTGCTGTATATACTATATATCAGTTCCTACCTCATCTATTATACCTTGTAACTGACATATCAGTACTCTGTGCGTATACTATATGTCAGGTAACAGGTATAAAAGATGCAATGAGTATAGATATATGTGGACAGTCATATATTATGGTCACTGTGTGAGGTATTGGGGGTTGTAGTAAATATTATGGTTAGGATTAGTATTAGGGCTCATGAACACAACCATATTTTTCTTTCCGTGTCCGTTCCGTTTTTTTTTATGGACCATATGCTGAACCATTCATTTCAATGGGGCCACAAAAAAAGAGAAGTTATTCCGTGTGCATTCTGTTTCCAAATGTCCGTTCTACAAAAAAATAGAACATGTCCTATTATTGTCACATTACAGACAGGACTGTTCTATTAGGGGACAGCTGTTATGTTCCACAAAAAATGGAATGCACACGGACGTCATCTGTATTTTTGCGGACCGCAAAATACATACAGTCATGTGCATGAGCCCTTAGGGTCAGTATTAGCATTAGGGTCAGTATTAGGGTAATGCCTCATGCATTATAGGGTTGGGCACACGGTGAGAAATGGCGAGGGCAGTCTCTACTCATCTATACCGTCATGGTCCCACAATGCAGAGATGTAGACCTGGCCTCTTCTGGCGCATCTGCTCCTGCAGAACATCACAGGTGGTGCATTGATGTCATTGTGCTGCCTACATCAAATCGATGAGCAGGAAATAGTGGGGTAGGGAACCAGTGGCTCCCTTGTCCCGCTGGCGCTGCTGCATGCTCAACTGTATCTGCATCCAGTGGATACATATACAATTGAGTTCAGGGGCTGCAGAAACTGGCAGCCCAAGGGGAGGATTGGCCATAGACCTTACATGAAAATTCCCCGGTGGGCCGATTCCCAGGAGGCCGTCTGAGCCCTCCTCATAGCCTCCCATTGGAAGTTTTTAGGGATGTATTTTGTGGTGCTGGCAGTATTTTGCGATTGACTATGGTATTTGGCTCAGTTGAGGTGGTATAATGTACCGCAATATGGTATTGCTGGCCCTGCCTTCCATCAATTTGGACCAGACTACAAAACGGGGCCACTTTTAGTATTTTTCCCAGGGCCACTTTAAGTTCTCAGTCCATCCCTGGGCATCTACCGGCCTGGAGTGCATACACCCCCCTGCCCAGCCCACCCCTGGTTGTGTAGGTCCAGTTTCAGAAAGCTGATTGTCAGGCAGGGCGGATTGGCCATAGACCTTACAGGGAAATTTCCCGGTGGGCCGATGCCCATGGGGCCATCTGGGCTCTCGTCACAGCCGGCCAGTGGAAGTTTTTGGGGATGTATTTTGTGCTGCTGGCAGTATTTTGTGATGGACTGTGGTATTTGGCTCTGTTGGGGTGGTATAATGTGCCACAATATGGTATTGCTGGCCCTGCCCGCCACCAATTTGAACCCAATTACAAAACGGGGCCACTTTTAGTATTTTTTCCAGGGCCACTTTAAGTTCCCAGTCAGCCCCTGTTGTCAGGGGTGCAGGGCGTCAGATGTGCCAATGTGATATTGATGACCTATCCTGAGGGTAAGCCATAAATATCAAAATACTGGAATACCAGTTCTCCATCTAGTAGATAGGAAAGATCTATACTCAGGTTAGGACATCAGTATCACAACGGTAGGGGCCCGATACCTCCCATGATGAGTTGTTTTTGCCTCTATCTCCGTCCACAGCTTGGTTTCTGACACCTTCTGAAAACATCAGATGAGACTGCTGGGTGTCAGAGCCGTTCTAATACCGTTGACCTATCCCATCAGTATGTCCAAGCTGGGCACCTTATCAGTTATTTTGTGGGCGTGGTCTGTAATTACAGGGTTTAAATACTGAAAACATTCTGTTGCGCTTAAAGTGCCAGACACCTCAGAAATAATTCTTAATAGACAACTATACTGAACCCATACTAATTTATTTTCATCAGGAGGCAAAAATTCTAAAAAAAAAAAAAAAAATGGAACACCCCCTTGAAGAAGAGGAGCGTACACACGTAAAGGGCGCGCAACACACAGCTTCAAAAGCTGTAACCCTTGAAAACAAAATGTCTCCTCTCTTCCCTTCTGAAAGGAATACCGGACTTGTTTCCACTTCCTCCGTTTTGGTTACACTTCACCTGCGCGGTACAGAATCAGGGAAACCTGAAGGTCGTCCCGGTCCCGCCCATATACAGAGATTGGCTTGAACTGTCGCCAGGACAACCAGGGGCTTCCCTCAGCTCAGTCACATGGCTTGTGCATCACGTGACACGCCCAGGCTATGTCCGTTCTGCTTGGATGATACTAAGTTGATAGGGGGGGATAAACCGCTGTGATTTCGTTTCGCTCTGAGGATTGAATAGCTTTTTCTACTTCGTTATCATAGCTGTGCGTTTAATTAGTGAAGAGTTCCGTTCTTATTTCGCTTGACGTTTTTCTGATAGATCCGCTCTTAGTATAAACTGTCAGCCTATACAGTACACCCCTGTCATGTAGTCAGTCCTGTATTCCTGTGCTTGTGCATGGGATTTACAGTCCGGGGCGGAGTTGCACTTTCCGGTCTCCTGTCACTGGTGTTTATTTACCTTGCAGTGCCACAAGCCTGGGACAATGAGCGGTAAGTACCTGGGGTGGACGGGAGAGGTGCCCTGCACGTGGTAGGGATGTGGCACCAGTCTAGTGGTTGTGCTCAGTCCTGGGCACCCAGTCAGGGACTACTACCTCTTTCATGTTAACCATTAGCTGCTGTCTGAGTTCTTCAGGTAATATAACCAACAGTGAAGCTACACTTGTCAATATGGAACCCCCCTTTAAATTGTGCAGGTGATGTGACTTCTGGAGACGTGGGCAGGTGTCACGGCACCGTATATAATGTATGAGGGCACAGGGGATCGGAGACGCCTCTGCTGCTGTAGGTTATGTGGAGTGATGAAGGAGCGCCTGGTAAAGCTGGGTGGCACGTTTCAGGAGCATCCATAGGACGGTGTCACCTGACAGAGGCCAAAAGAGCTCCGCACTGGTGTATACTGGGGAAATATATGTCAGACAGAAGTGTATACCAAGTGGGATTTTGTTTTTATCGAGTCAGGTAAGTGGATGTCAGGTAATCCTCCTGACGTATACTGCCGACACAGTATGCAGAGACCTAACAGGGGGCCAGGCACTCCCAATTACGCCTTCAGTCGACACCTGTTTCTCCTCTACTCACCATACACATGTATGCTCGCATTGGCCGAGGGTGCATGTGTTCTCATTGGGGACAAGGGAATAAGCTGCTGTGAGACATAGGATTGCTGTCTTCATAGGAACATGGTGGCACGTCGTCCATGCTGGAGACACAGGACCGGTTGCAGTTCACCACGTAATTGCTGTCGTACATTTCTGCCACTTTTGTGAATGTGTACCCAGATTTACTAATCCTGTAATCCAGATGCGGCAGGCTGTTTTGGCAGATTTCGTGGTATGCTGGATTCACCCCCGGATCCCTATTGATTATAATGAGGTCTGGTGATGATCCAGACGCTTGCCGACATAAATGCCAGATTTCGGCTGGACAAAAACCGTTGCCTGCAACTGATCTCTTACGGAAGTGGCGCAAACTGATCATAACTGATGCTCAAAATAAAGGATCCGTTTTTGATTTTTTTTTTTTTTTACGTATTTGGTTTTTGCCTAAACTAGTTTTCCTTGCACCACTTTTGATAAATCTCCCCCTCAGATTGTCCCCTGCTGCCCCCGTAGTGGCACTTATTGAGTCTTCCACCAATTTTTCATTCATGGTTCTGCTGGACACAGAAATATGACCCTTCAGCCAATCACTGGCGGAGACGAGTCACTGCTGCAGCCAGCGATTGGCTGAGATGTGACATTTCCTGTGTTCAGTTTCCCTGCAGCGCCACCACAGGGGAAATGAAACATTACACTCTGCCTATTGTAGTCAATGGGCTATCCATGTAATTCTCTTACAGACCGGGTCCTCCAGAGTGAGAGAGGCTTTCTGTAGTCACTTTCCAGTGGGGAAGGGGGGGATTTAGGAGCTGTGCTTGCATGTTCTAGCTGTATTATACAGCTGGCACTCCGCTCTCACCACCGGGGTTGTCCCATATTAGCGTTTTCATGACAAGATGAGACTAAGTTCTGGATCCCAGGCGAGCAGGCAGGCGCTCCGTAGTTTCTGTAACTTCTATTGTAGTGAATGGGAGCAGCGCAAGCAGCGTGACAGAAGAAGCTCCGCTACCTCGGTAACTTTAACACCTTTATGTACATAAACCCCTCGTAAATTACTGTGTACATACTTGGTATCACCGTGTCCGCAATAAAATGTGAACATAAAGTAAATGTAGATATAAACATAAAGTAAATGTAGATCTAAAAAAAGACAAAATTGCTGTTCTTTGTTCGTTCCACCGCCCAAAAAATGCAATGAGAATAGCAAACAAAAAGTCTTGTGCGCCCCATATGGCACTAATGAAACCTCATCCTGCAAAAATAACCTCAGGCTATGTTAAAAAAAAAACAAAAAAAACAAAAACATGGCGCCAAAGTAGAAAAAAATATAAAACAATATAAATTTGGTATTGGTGAAATCCTACTGACCCGCAAAAAAGTACAAATTGCTGTAATCTTTCACACTCCCAAGTTATACAGTACATTAGATGTGCCTCAAAAGAGTGCTATTAAAAGTGCAACCTCCCACAGAAAACAAGCGTTCATATGTTATATAATTTGAAAAATAATACAAAAATATAAATAAAAAAAATTAAAAATAAAAAAATTGATAAAGTAAAAAATTGCTGCATCCTGATGTCCAAAATAGACTGCACAGATTTTGTAGAACTCGTAATTTATGCATTTATAGCTCTGTTTTTTTCTGCGTTCAGTTGTACACTGGGAAGGGGTATCAGTGATGGCATTCTCTGTGTAAGTGTGTATACATAGATAGCTGTCAGTCACTGATAACTGTATACAGGGAGGTGTTATCAGTGATTGATATTATTCTCTGTGTAAGTGTGTATACATAGATAGCTGTCAGTCACTGATAGCTGTACACGGGGGATGTGTTATCAGTGATTGATAGTATTCTCTGTGTAAGTGTGTATACAGAGATAGCTGTCAGTCACTGATAACTGTATACAGGGAGGTGTTATCAGTGATTGATATTATTCTCTGTGTAAGTGTGTATACATAGATAGCTGTCAGTCACTGATAGCTGTACACAAGGGATGTGTTATCAGTGATTGATAGTATTCTCTGTGTAAGTCTGTATACATAGATAGCTGTCAGTCACTGATAGCTGTACACAGGGAGGTGTTATCAGTGATTGATATTATTCTCTGTGTAAGTGTGTATACATAGATAGCTGTCAGTCACTGATATCTGTACACAAGGGATTTGTTATCAGTGATTGATAGCATTCGCTGTGTAAGTGTGTATACAGAGATAGCTGTCAGTCACTGATAGCTGTACACAAGGGATGTGTTATCAGTGATTGATAGTATTCTCTGTGTAAGTCTGTATACATAGATAGCTGTCAGTCACTGATAGCTGTACACGGGGAGGTGTTATCAGTGATTGATAGCATTCTCTGTGTTAGTGTGTATACATAGATAGCTGTCAGTCACTGATAGCTGTACACAGGGAGGTGTTATCAGTGATTGATAGTATTCTCTGTGTAAGTGTGTATACATAGATAGCTGTCAGTCACTGATATCTGTACACAAGGGATGTGTTATCAGTGATTGATAGTATTTGCTGTGTAAGTGTGTATACAGAGATAGCTGTCAGTCGCTGATAGCTGTACACAAGGGATGTGTTATCAGTGATTGATAGTATTCTCTGTGTAAGTCTGTATACATAGATAGCTGTCAGTCACTGATAGCTGTACTCGGGGAGGTGTTATCAGTGATTGATAGCATTCTCTGTGTTAGTGTGTATACATAGATAGCTGTCAGTCACTGATAGCTGTACACAGGGAGGTGTTATCAGTGATTGATAGCATTCTCTGTGTAAGTGTGTATACAGAGATAGCTGTCAGTCACTGATAGCTGTACTCGGGGAGGTGTTATCAGTGATTGATAGCATTCTCTGTGTTAGTGTGTATACATAGATAGCTGTCAGTCACTGATAGCTGTACACAGGGAGGTGTTATCAGTGATTGATAGCATTCTCTGTGTAAGTCTGTATACATAGATAGCTGTCAGTCACTGATAGCTGTACTCGGGGAGGTGTTATCAGTGATTGATAGCATTCTCTGTGTTAGTGTGTATACATAGATAGCTGTCAGTCACTGGTAGCTGTACACAGGGAGGTGTTATCAGTGATTGATAGCATTCTCTGTGTAAGTGTGTATACAGAGATAGCTGTCAGTCACTAATAGCTGTACACAGGGAGGTGTTATCAGTGATTGATAGCATTCTCTGTGTCAGTGTATATACAGATAGCTGTCAGTCACTGGTAGCTGTACACAGGGAGGTGTTATCAGTGATTGATAGCATTCTCTGTGTAACTGTGTATACATAGATAGCTGTCAGTCACTGATAGCTGTACACAGGGAGGTGTTATCAGTGATTGATAGTATTCTCTGTGTAAGTGTGTATACATAGATAGCTGTCAGTCACTAATAGCTGTACATGGGGGAGGTGTTATCAGTGATTGATAGCATTCTCTGTGTAAGTGTGTATACATAGATAGCTGTCAGTCACTGATATCTGTACACGGGGAGGTGTTATCAGTGATAGCATTCTCTGTGTAAGTCTGTATACATAGATAGCTGTCAGTCACTGATAGCTGTACACGGGGGAGGTCTTATCAGTGATTGATAGTATTCTCTGTGTAAGTGTGTATACATAGATAGCTATACACAGGGAGGTGTTATCAGTGATTGATAGCATTCTCTGTGTAAGCGTTTATATGCAGAGATAGCTGTCAGTCACTGATAACTGTACACAGGGGAGGTGTTAGTGATTGATAGTATTCTCTGTGTAAGTGTGTATACATAGATAGCTGTCAGTCACTGATAGTTGTACATGGGGAGGTGTTATCAGTGACTGATAGAATTCTCTGTGTTAGTGTGTATACAGAGATAGCTGTCAGTCACTGAGATGATTTTACATTCAGAAAAAAACAGATCTAAATGTAAAAATTACACATTTTTTGAATCTTTTCCCACAAAACTATCCATCAATCTGTTAAGCTCCTTCGGCTCTATAACATGCTGCCTGCAGATTGCACTGCAATTTGTGGTCAAGCCCCCTTACGGAGTTTAAGCTGACGACCCTAAAAGGCAGCTGGGCTGAGCCTAAATTTACCACTGTTTTTCTCGATAAAGTCACCCCTCAGATAGCTGATCATTGAAAATTCTGAATGCTGGAACCTCCAGTCTCAAAGGGCATCTGTCAGCAGTTTTGTACCTATGACACTGTCTGACCTGTTACATGTGCGCTCGGCAGCTGAAGACATCTGTGTTGGTCCCATGTTCATATGTGTCCGCATTGCTGAGAAAAGTTATGTTTTAATATATGCAAATGAGCCTGTAGGAGCAATGGGGGTGTTACCGTTACACCTAGAGACTTTGCAATCGCTGCTCCCTCTCTACTTTGATTTACAGGGCCTGGTGTGATCATGTTTACACTGCTTGGACTGAAATCACAGCAGATGTGGCAGTTGCAGAGAGAGCTGAGCTTCTAGGTGTAATGGTAACGCCCCCGTTGCTCCCAGAGGCTCATTTGCATATATTAAAAACATTATTTTTCTCAGCAATGTGGACACGTATAAACCTGGGACCAACACAGATGCCTTCAGTTGTCAAGTGCACATGTAACAGGTCAGACAGTGTCATAGGTACAAATCTGCTGACAGATGCACTTTAATAACTGCAGTGGAAATTATATTATTATAGGGGACGGTCATATAAAGTTCTTCAAAACAGGAGCCACCAATTTGATTGTATGCTCTTAGGGGTGGAGAGAGATTAAACAAGCCTTTCCGTTTTTTTGACTTCCCCTTAAGATAATGGCTGGAGTCTCAGCTGGCGCATAACTTCCTGAGGCCGCCTAATCCGTCTTTTCTGCAGATCTTGTCCTTTCATTGAAAAGGTTGAAATCTGCCCATAAAAAAACCTGCAACAATAATTGACATTCGGATATCGAAATCCACACAGCAGCATTTCTGCACCTAAAAGTAAAAAGCAAAGCGTGCATGGGATTTATCTAATATCTAATACACTTCGCGGGCACGATATAAAAAAATCTGCGTTTAAAAACCACACGTAATCTGCATCGTGTGCATGAGCCCTTAGACCTCTGGCAGCCGTGTATCAGGGTGTTCTGCTCTTTCTGGTCTTTACGTTGTTGCTCTGTTATATGCTTTCCTGCAGGCTAGCCGGTTACATTTTAACAGTCCTGATGTTAAGTCCTTGGCCTTTGTACTATGGACCCTTTTGTCTTCACCTTATATGTTGTGGTTTTGTCTTCACATTCATCTCCCCTGTTTGTGTGGTTTAGGGCTCATGCACACGGCCGTAGTTTCAGTCCGTTTTTTGCGGGTCGGATGCCGACCAATTCATCTTAATGAGGCCGTAAAATCTGTGTGCTGTCCTCATCTGTACGTCTGTTCCGCGGTCCCGAGAAAAAAAAAAAAGAATATGTCCTGTTCCTGTCCATTATGTGGAGTAAAAAAAAAATGGCGGCATGCACTCGGCCGGCATCCGTGACTTGCAGATCCATGATTTGTGGACAGCAAAACAGTTGCGGCTGTGTGCATGAGGCCTTAGGGTGAGATTTTGGCGCTGATTTTGGAGCGTTTCTACCTCAAAATCAGCTCCAAAAACACCTCAAAACAGCCTCCCATTAATTTCAATGGGAAGCAGCAATTGCTTCTTTTTTACACGTGTAAAAAGTAGCAGCGTGTCCTATCTTTGGGCAGAATCAGCTCAAATCTTCTTTTTTAAAATATTGGAAAGCAGAAAATCCATCTGCTTGGATTCAGCGCTGATTTTTTTTTTTTTTTTTTTTTTTTACACGTGTATTTTGAAAATCATCTGTGTGAACTGACCCTGCACAGGAGCAGAAATACCACACGTGCACAGGGACCCTGTAGGTGATGGGGCCGTCTGTTAACTTTGGTGCTACTATATTGTCCAGTCTACCCAGTCTGTAGTAGCACCACTTTTATTTTTCTTAGCATTGGACGTCTGCGGCTGAGAGTGGGTGATCGGCGCCTGTAGAGCTCGGCTGGAATTAGGCAGGCTCACTTCCTGCTCCATCAGCTGCTGCTCTTAGAGCCTGTTCTTTGCTTCCCTCATGCGCCTGTGCCATCCTCCACCTCTCTTCCAGGTCGGCTCTAGCTCCTACTCCTCCGTGCGGTCTGAAGGTGAGGCCGAGCAAGAAGATTGTAGGAGCCACAGCAGAGGAGGACAGCGCATGGACATGAGGCATTTATAGAGGACCTGTCACCTCTCCTGACTTGTCTGTTTTAGTAACTACTTGCGGCGTGCACTGCTTGGATAGTATCAGACTGTGCAGTGACACATCCCAACTGGTAACACCCATCTGGACCTTCATTGCAAACTGCTAGTAATTAATTCATAAATGTCTAGAAGGAAAAATACAGGAATGCCACAATATAGAGTCTTAAAGAGGCTCTGTCACTAGGTTGTAACCTATGTATTTAAATACATAGGTTACAAATCCTAGTGATAACTTTTAAAATCATACCTTTCATGCAGCGGTCGCGTAGAAATCTAAACTTTAAAACATATGCAAATGAGCCATCGGAGCACCGGGGGGCGGCCTCTTTCCTCTGGAGCACCGCTCCTTCACCGCCCCCCCAGGCCCGAGGCACGTCCCCTGTCTCTAATCACGCCCCCTCCGGTACTTGATAGACAGCGCTAGACTGGTAAGTTTAGCGTTGAACTCTCGCGCATGCGCCCTAAAATTTTCCCGGCGCATGCGCAGTAGCGCTTGCAGTGTCTACACTGCAAGCGCTGTCTTCTCTTCTGCGCACGCGCCGTTACTCCCGGGACTAGAGAAGTGCGGTGAAGGAGCGGTGCTTCAGAGGAAAGAGGCCGCCCCCCGTTGCTCCGATGGCTCATTTGCATATGTTTTAAAGTTTAGATTTCTACGCGACCACTGCGCAGAACTCTGCATGAAAGGTATGATTTTAAAAGTTGTCACTAGGCCTTGTAACCTATGTATTTAAATACATGGGTTACAACCTAGTGACAGAACCTCTATAAGAGTAGATGCTCCAGAACTGTTATTACATGGGGAATGCATGTAGTTACTACAACAGACCTGTTAGGAGAGAGGACAGGTTCTCTTTAAATAGGGTGACCACCACTTTCAGAACCCCCAAAAGGAGGACACCATACATGGGACAGTGGGTGACGATACAACACACAGAATGGAAACTGTAATGTATATACCAGCATCAGAGGATATTACAGGGAGGAGGCATATGAGGAGAGCACTACAACTCCCAGCATGTCCAGGTCATAATTGTGGGATATCAGAGTACATTTCAGGGGGAAGTATAAGTTCAGAAGAATACAACTCCCAGCATGTCCAGGCTGATATAATGTGATAACAGAGGACTTTACAAGGAGGGGGTATAAGAGGAGAGGACTACCACTCCCAGCATGTCCAGGCTGATATAATTTGATATCGGAGGATATTACAGGGATAAGTTATAAGAGACACGAACAATAACTTCCAGCATATCCAGGTCGTTATTATGGGGTATTTGAGGTGAAGGGGTGTAAAAGGAGAGGACTACAACTCCCAGAAGGTCCAAGCAGGTTTTTCAGGGAGGGGGTATAAGTGGAAAGAACTATAACTTCCAGCATGTCCAGGCTGTCATTATGGGATATCAGAGGATAATTCAGAGAGGGAGTATAAGAGGAGAGGACTACAACCCTCACCCGAGTACCACAATGCAGCACAAACTACTGCTGCCTGTGATACTGTATTCAACTGTATCATTGTACTGAGGATGGCAATACAGTTGAATTCATGAGGGCCCCTGCGGCTACTGGCCAGGTGTATAAGTGCCTGATTAATGCTGAGAGCATCAGATCCTTATGTACCTGGCCGGCGGTGTTCGGCAGTGCTCTGTGCATCGCGCCACCAGAACATTTCCCTGTAGGGTCTATGGCTGGTCCACCCCTGGACATAAGGGGCCCATATACTCTGCTTCCATGAGCGCCCTCTGCTGGCTGTGCCTGCCCCGGATTCCGTAGAATACCACAGAACAGGCTTAAAGGAAATAACAAAGAAACCGAAATTCCCCTGCTGGCTCAGCGTTATAGGAACGTCCCTGCTGGGAAGGGGAGCGGCACTGTGTCTGCCAGTCACTAGTTCAGGAGAATCCTAAAGTACCCAAATTGTGATGACCCACCACTTGACTCCAAAAACTCCTCCGACTTCTAGCGTTGTGATAGAAACCTCTATAGGGGTCAGCAACTACTACCCCTAGCAAACCAACTTACTAGCCTGTACTCAGAACTTCCATACAAGTGAAAGGAGCATGCTGGGAGTTGTAGCTTCACAACAGTCGAAGTGCTGGAGGTTACTGACCCCTGCTGTATTGTTTTAACTTAGAGCCTAATCAGCATCACACAGCTGATGACTTGTCACAGTGTATCAGTCTAGGCAATAGTTTGTGGGGTAAATACATCAGGAGGATAAGTTTCTATCAACAGTCAGCGCTCTTACCCACTGATGCATTGTAACAAACTTCCAGCAGAGTAAGCAGCTCTGGTTTTATTATGTGATTGCAGCTTAATTCTTTTGATTTGAATGAGACCAAGCCAGTCATAGGACCCATGCACACGGCCGTTGGTGCCGGGAGTCGAACCCCACAGATCTGTTATTGATGTTGACCCATCCTGAAGAAAGGTCATTAGCTTTTTAAGGGGATAGGTCATTAATATCAGATTGTGGGGGTCCGCCTCCCAGCACCCCCGCCGGTCAGCTGTTTGAAGAGAAGGCAGCACTGTTACAAGCGCTGCCTTCTCATCATTGCAGTGGTGAGCAGTGTAATGACAACTATGGCGTCCCGTTCATTTCTATGAGACGCTGTGTAGTATTCACTTGAACAGGCAGAGTCATCCCATCGAAGTGAATGGGGCCGCCATACTTTTAGTTACACCAGCTCACCACTGCAATTGCTGTGGCGAGCAGGTAAACAGTGAAGAGAAGACAGTGCTCATATGAGTGCTGCCTTCTCTTCAGTCAGCTGATAGGTGGGGGTGCCGGGAGTCGGACCCCCGCCGATCTGATATTGATGACCTATCCTGGTAGGATAGGTTATCCATAGTAAAAAGTGGACAACCCATTTAAGTCCCAGAAAACCCCTTTAATCCCTTTTCATACTTCCTTTTAAATAGCTTGGAAATCCCCCGGAGTATCACAGCAGGAAGTACCTGAATGAAGAGGTAGTAGATTGCGCATCCGAATTGCATGATTAACCCTTCCTAGGATGTATTTCTACTTGCTGTCGACATCAGCATTTTATCTGTTTTTGTGCTTGCAGAATTTTAATAGGCAATCCTGGGCAAAATACAGGTTTCTGTTTTAATAGTTGAATTATCCTTGTAGCCAATTTATGTCAATTATACAAAATGTTCTATCAAAATTTATCGGCTACCTACTGCCATAATGCCAGTCCTAACCCTCATCCTGCCTTTTGCCCCAGTCTTGTTTGTGGCTGCCATATTGCATTCAAGGGGTTGTCCCATTATGACAGCTTATTCACTATCCATAGGGTAGGGCAGGGATCGGCAACCTTCTGTACTCCGGCTGCTGTGAAACTACAACTCCCAGCTTGCACACTTAGGCCCCTTTCACACGAGCGAGTTTTCCGCGCGGGTGCAATGCGTGATGTGAACGCATTGCACCCGCACTGAATCCTGACCCATTCATTTCAATAGGTCTTTTCAGATGAGCGTTTTTTTTCACGCATCACTTCTGCGTTGCGTGAAAATCGCAGCATGTTCTATATTCTGCGTTTTTCACGCAGCCCTGGCCCCATAGAAGTGAATGGGGCTGCGTTAAAAACGCATTGCATCCGCAAGCAAGTGCGGATGCAATGCGTTTTTCACTGATGGTTGCTTAGAGATGTTGTTTGTAAACATTCAGTTTTTTTTCACGTGCGTGAAAAACGCATCAAAACGCATTGCACCCGCGCGGGAAAAACGGAACAACTAAACGCAATTGCAGACAAAACTGACTGAACTTGCTTGCAGAATGGTGCGAGTTTTCCTGAACGCATCCGGACCGAATCCGCGACGCTCGTGTGAAAGAGGCCTTAGGCTACTTTCACACTAGCAGCAGCCTTTTCCAGCAGGCTGTTCCGGCGAGTGAACAGCCTGCTGGATCTGTGCTGCCGCTAGTTCACATGTGCGGCCGGAACTCCGCTCCGGCCCCATTCACTATAATGGGAATGGGCCAGAGTTCCAGCCGCAGCACGGCAAACATGACGGAATAAAACTACGACATGTCTGCCGTGCTGCGGCCAGAATTATAGTGAATGGGGCCGGAGCGTAGTTCCAGCGGCACACATGCACTAGCGGCAGCACAGATCCAGCAGGCTGCTCACCCACCGGAACAGCGTGCCGGAGAACCATGCCGCTAGTGTGTAACTAGCCTTACTTAGCAGTTCTTGTAACTCCCATAGAAGTCAAAAGAGGATTCTGGGAGTTGTAGTCTTGCTGATTGCTGATCCTTGGGATGGGGATAAGTGTCTGATCAGCTGGTACCACTGCCGATCCTGAGAATAGGGGGCGTGTTCCCCTGTTTGAGAGGACGCACATGCGCACTGCTGCTCCAGTCAACCTTTATAAGAAATGTTGGCCTACTAAAGAGAGGCATGTATCGCTATAGATTGGCAGGAGATGGCCTGTAGTCAAATCATGACTATGAAATCTGTCATTAATATCAGATGCATCAATGGACTTCTGCCAAAGCCTCATATAGAATAAATAAATGCAGAGGGGCAAAAACTCAGATTATGTTTTGATCGGATTCTCCAGCAGTCAGAGAAATGCGCCTGGCCTGCCCTAGTCACGCCCCCTTTTCGGGAAAGTGTCGAGGGTGGCAGAGAAACAATACTTCTGCAAAAAGTTTTGTACAAGTGGCATTAAGAAAGGCACAAGCACCTTTTAAACGTCCTTGGGGCAACTATGTTTTTCCGCCGTCCTTGCCATTCGAGAGTGGTGGGGACTGGGACTTCCACTTCAGCAAATTTCCTATCTTTTATGCCTGAAAACGGGCACAAGATGTCATGTACACTGCCGTAGTTTTGGTCTGATCCGCGTTTTTATTTTTTATTTTTTTTGTGGATCTGACCCATTCATTTCAATGGGGTCGGAAAAGATGCGTGTGCTGTCCGCCTCCGTAAGTCCATTTCGCGGCCCCGCAAACAAAATAGAACATTTTTGCGGACAAGGACAGGACATTTCCGCAGGAGTAAAAAAAAGACGGCGGCACTAGGCCGGTATCCATGTTTTGTTGATCCATGATTTGTGAACCGCATGAGACCTAAAAGAGGAGTAAAAACTACTCTGGTCAGGGGCTGGAGTACTGTATAGTCCAGGTGCACGGACTGATAGAGGAGCGCCTAATTTGTGATTAGGTCCACAACTTGTCATAGATTAGGTGAATCCTCCAGCACCGCAAAGTTTTTGACTTTTTTCTGCCACAAAATAGGGGATATGATAAATTCCCCCTAAAGTATTTTTATATAATTCTTTAGTAGTCAATGTTATTTGCACTTGTGTGAATGAGGCCTGATGGAGGTTATGATAATGCATGCGGCAGAAACATATTCCGATATTCCTGATGTCAGTGCCTGTATATCGGCCAGTCCGCAGATAAGTGGCGCGATTATACCGAATATCAGTTCTAGCTGTCAGCTGTCATCCATCATAAAGCGCCTATTGCTGGCTGTTCTCCGCGGTCTGTGATCGGCAAGTGTGTAAAATCTTTATAGTCTGCTCTGCATAATAGGAAAATGATTTACTAGTCAGCCTGCGATAAATTACCCCCGAGCTGAAATGTCAGGAGGGAGAAAAACTATTATTTGTGCTGTAATGTTTGGCATTTACTAGAAAGATATTACATGTGTCGGGCGAATCGCCTCCTTGTTTTATACCCCAACTTTACAGCGGAGCCTTGTAAAAAAAGACAACTTTACTTTATGAGTACCTTTAGGGTATGTCTACCCGTGTCTGAAAATACAGAAGAAGAGTCCTCTGGTCTCTGACAAAAACTACTCCAAAAACTGCGGTTTTTGCCACGGCTGTTACATTCACCCTTTCCATTAACCCTGTGGTTTTCCTACACAGTCCGTGGATGAGACTGTAAATTTGTAGCCTTTAAAAAGGGGTTGTGCTCACCCCTGCTTTTTTTTTTTTTTATCTGGCTGCAGCGGTAACGTTCCACGCACAGGTCACTGCTTCAGCCAATCGCTGGCCTCAGCCATGCACTGTACATCTCTGCTGAGACCAGTGATTGACTGCAGCAGTGACCTGTGCGGGGAACGTCACCACTGCAGCCAAGAAGATGACATCAACAGTGCTGGAAGAAAGCAGGTAGGCATCCATTCATTTGTTATTTCAGGGGGTTGCCCATGTTTTTATATAACTCCGACAACCCCTTTAAGGTCTGCCACCATTCACATGACACAAGTCAACTGGCTCCCCTGATGCTTCTGGGTGTAATGTGGTGGTGAGTGACCCCGCATGAGAACAAGAAGTAGAGGGGGGCCACGGTGACCTGGGAAGGGCTCTGTATCTTTCCATTAGCCAATATTAGCCTGGGAGCTTTGGTTTTAAACCCCAACTGCCATTCTCTGCACAGACACACACAGGGAGGGCAGGTTTCCATAACAACACAACCAAGCAATTAGCAGCCAGCTGAGGAGCTCAGGTAATAACCCAGCCATTTCTATTCACTGACACTGTTAAAGGTATTCCGGTTACCATAAATATAACTTATGTTTTAGACTAATTTTAGACAGTTTAGTCAGTTTAGACAGTTCAGTAGTAATAATAAGATGTTTTCTTCCACTGCTACCCGTTGCGTGGCCTCATAAATAAGCATGGTATCGACCTTTAATTCAGGCCACCCTAAAAGAAGTACTTAAAACTCCCGCACCAGGTCTTGCTAAGCCATGCCCCTGACTCAGTCAGGCCACACCCCCTCCCTCTCCGCAGCCAACAGGGATTGAAAAAATAAAGGTAAAAATCAACTTCTGTCAGCTGCAGGGATGGGTGGGAGGTTGACTTTCTTTCTGCAACGACAACCAGAAACACTAAATGAAATAGATTTAATATACCCGTGCGAAGCGTCTTGCTAAGCCACGCCCCTGACTCTGTCAGGCCACGCCCACTCCGCAGCCAACGGGGATTGAAAAAATGAAGGTAAAAATAAACTTCTGTTTGCTGCAGGGGTGGGAGGGTGAATTTCTCTCTGCAACGACACACAGAAACATTAGCTGAAATAGACTAATATTAGACTACGACTGTTCAGTAGTAATAAAAGATGTTGTCTTCCACTGCTACCCATTGCTTGTCCTCATAAATTACCATGGTATCAACCTTTAATTCAGACCACCCTCAAAAGAAGGACTTAAAAACAATCCCCCCCAAGGTCCCGCTAAACCACGCCCCCGGTCAGGTCACGCCCCCTCCCACTCCACAGCCAATGGGGATTGAAAAAAATGAAGGTAAAAATCAACTTCTGTCAGCTGCAGGAATGGGAGGGAGGATGACTTTCTCTCTGCAACGACACACAGAAACATTAAATGAAATAGATGAAATATACCCAGGCAAAGCCGGGTCCCAACTACCATACACATGGTCACATGTCTTCAGGCCACGCCCCCTCCCACTCCGCAGCCAATGGGGATTGAAAATATGAAAGTAAAAATTAACTTCTGTCAGCTGCATTGACTTTCTCTCTGCAACGACACACAGAAACATTAAATGAAATAAATGAAATATACCCAGGCGAAGCCGGGCCTTTCTGCTAGTATATATATATACACACATAGATGTGTATGAATGTCCCCATTTTGTTCTGCATTTGATAAAAAAAGACCCTCAGAGCCCCAAGAGGATGTAAAGTGATGACTGTCAGCCCGTGGTGTGTTTTTCTCCCGCTCATTGGCTCTACTAGGTTAAGCACAGCCATAATGAAAGCTTGGATGAAGTCTGTAAGTACAGCTGCGCCCCCTTTACGTTACCACAGGACACTTTTTGATTGTAATGCAGAAAGGAATGAAGTCCAGCTGAGGTTCAGAAGGCCATGAAAAATGCAGAAGTTCAGCTTCTCTTCTTGTTTAAAGGCATTGATCCCGAATGTATTCCTGGTGCCGGCAGGTTGTGTTACTTTCCTGCTCAGCCTATGGATGTATTTGACAGGCAGTGCATTGTGTATTCAGCATTACAGGATGTTCTTCAAGTACTGACCTAACAGTCTGAGGTCAGATTTATACTTCCATAGTCTGTATTCCGGTCAGAGGTCTGGATCGACCGTGGGTTTATTGACCCATCGTCCATATAATGCTTTGAGTTGCGGTCGCTAAATGGGTTAGCCACTTTCTTAAAAAAAAAAAGAACTATCCTTGTGACCATAAGCCTAGGGAACCCCAAGCCCCCTCATGTCTTACCTGGGCACCCTGGTTCTGTGTCCCCCGCTGCCAGTGGATCCTGTCTTTAAACAGCAGACGTTGTCAGTCTCCACTTCAAGATGGCGGCGGTAACACTGCCCTGGACACATACTCTTCTGTGCCTTTACTGGAAGCATTTGGCATATGTGTAGATAACATGCAGTGGAATCTGCAGTATCTGCGCATGCACTGAATGCTGTCTGCGCAAGCAGAAGAGGATGTGTCCAGGTTAGGGGTCACGTTGGAAAATGATATGACTGCTGCCATCTTAAATGCCCTGAGTGCAGCAGCCACCAGCATCTGCTGTTCACAGCCTGGACCCATGGGCAGTGGGAGACATTGAATCAGGGTGCTCAAGTAAGACTTAAAGAAGAACTCCCGCAAAAATTTTTATTCTCTGACCTGTTAGAAAGGTGCATGATGTAATCTGTAGTGAATGCAATCTTCTTATCAGAGACTGTAATTCTGCGTTATCCCCTCTCTTCTTATTGCAGCTGGGTCATGTGACCAACTCCCTGACCTCCAACTGACCCAGGATAGGAAGCCAGTTACTTCTCTATTCATTCCTATGAGACTGAAAGTGAGACTCCCATAGGAATGCATAGAGAAATAGACTTCCTGTCCAGACATAAGTCTCTGTGTGAGTTGGTGAGTCTGATTGCTGGTCACATGACACAGATGAGAAACATCAGGGAGATATAACTCAAAAATACAGCCACTGGTAAGAAAATGACATTCACTACAGATTACATCATGCACATTTCTAGCAGGACATGGAATAAAATTTTTTGCGGGAGTTCTTCTTCAAGCTCTTCTTTGCTGTTTCCTGCCCACGTGGTTAGGGTGTTATAGAGATTTTTTAAAAAAGTGCCCAACTCTTTAAAACCATTAGCCTACACCAAGACTTTTTGATGGTCTTCTGATTTAATGTTTTTTGTAAGTGGTTGTCCCTTCTGGACATTAATGGTTTATCTACAGTTCCACCTCTGGAGTCCTATAGCAGTGGATGGAGAATGCCACCCATGCACGGCATCCTCTCCATTCCCAGTGCGATATGACCTTGTTCTGAGATAGGAGCTGGTCCCACAGGTGGGATTTTTACATGTGGTACATTTTCAGAATATTCTGTGTATATGAAATAAAATGTTAAGATGAGACAACCTCTTTAAGTGATCATGCAAATAACCGTAGGCGGCCCATGCCTGTATTTCGTCCAGCAAACAGCCGGTCTGCAATATACAGGCATCGGCTGTGTGTGCACAGTATCATATCACGGAGGCGGACCCATTCACTTGAATAGGTTTGCAATCTGAGAGATACAGTGCATTGCGGATTGGAAGCCCACCGAAGCACTCGGTAGTATCTTCTGTCCGTTCCTCCGCACCATAAAGAAGTAGCGCATGCACTACTTTTATGCCTTGTGGACTGTTCGAGTGAATGGGTCCGCATCCTCAAATGGCGGGCCCACGGTCGGTGTCTGCAGCAGGGCATGGCCGGCGCATGGTCGTGTGCATGAGCCCTATCAAGATCGAGCTGTAGCCCAAAGGAATCCAGTCAGTCATATGCACTCTTGTGGACTGCAGCTGTCACCACGTACAGTAGTTTAAAAAATCACTCCGTGTAGCTTTAACCGGGGGAGAGGGGGAGACACACGAGGCAGAACTGGAAGAAATGGTTTTGACCTGTTGGCTTGGCCTTTTGACTTTGCTGTTTTAGGTGATTGAATGTTAAGATTCAGTAGTAATCGCCCTTCATAAAGATTCAGTACAGCTATGCAAAATTCATTATCTCTTTCTTTAAACCCTTCACACGTCCTTAGCATCTGAGCTTTGAAATGTGCCCTTTGTTGACTGGGGAAAATTTGTATTCTGTAGAATTTGCAAACATTGTTAGCATATGAACAGCTTAAAACCAATACTTACCCTCTGTAGATATTGCTATTTTATGAGCGGAACTCACAAGTATAAAATGCAGCGTAAAACCATTACCAGTAGTCTTAATATATACAGTGCCTTGCGAAAGTATTCGACCCCCTGGAACTTTTCAACCTTTTGCCACATTTCAGGCTTCAAACAAAAAGATATAACATTTTACATTTTTGGTGAAGAATCAACAACAAGAGGGTGACAATTGTGAAGTGGAACAAAATTTATTGGATCATTTAATAATTATTGGATTAATTGGATTATTTGTAATAAGAAAACTGAAAAGTTGGGCGTGCAAAATGATTCGGCCCATTTACTTTCAGTTCAGAAAACTCACCCCAGAAGTTGATTGAGGATCTCTGAATGATCCAATGTTGTCCTAAATGACTGATGAAGATAAATAGAATCCACCTGTGTGTAATCAAGTCTCCGTATAAATGCACCTGCTCTGTGATAGTCTCAGGGTTCTGCATCATGAAGACCAAGGAACACACCAGGCAGGTCCGTGATACTGTTGTGGAGAGGTTTAAAGCCGGATTTGGATACCAAAAGATTTCCCAAGCTTTAACCCTTTCACGACCGGAGCTTTTTTCGGTTCTGCATTTTCGTTTTGTGCTCCCTGCCTTCAAACAGCCATAACTCTTTTATTTTTCTGTTCACATAGCTGTATGAGGGCTTGTTGTTTGCGGGACAAGTTGTACTTTCCAACGCCACCATTTAATATTGCATACGGTGTAGTGGGAAGCGGGAAAAAAATTCCAAACCGGGTGAAATTGCAAAGAAAACGCTATTCCGCTACAGTTCTACGGGTTTCTTATTTACAGCATTCGATGTGCATTAAAACTGATCCGTTACTTTCATTCTACTGGTCAGTACGAATCCGGCAATACCTAATATGTATAGTTTTTCCTGCGTTTAGATGGTGATAAAATAATTAGAAAGTTGCCCTTTTTTTTTTTTTTTTTTCCTTGTCATATATTGACCCCTATAACTTTTTGGTATTTATGTGTACAGAGCTGTATGGGGGCTCATTTTTTGCGGGGCGGTCTGAAGTTTTTATTGATACCATTCTGGGGTGTGTATGACTTTTTGATCACTTTTTATTTAATTTTTTTTAGAAAAAAAAAGGGACAAAAAACTGCGAATCGCCATTTGGACGCTTTTTTCCGCCACACAATTCGCCGTATTGAAATTTTTTTTTTTATATTTTAAAAGTACGGGCGTTTTCGGTCACGGTGATACCCATGATGTCTATATTTATTGTTATTTAGGTATTTATTTTTTACTTATACGGAAAGGGGGGTGATTTGAACTTTTTTATTTTTTATATATTTTTTAACATTTTTTTTTAATTTTTCTGTGATTATTTTAAAGCTCAAATATCATCTGATCTATTGTGTTTTGTTTTTTTTCTTTATGAGCAATCATGGATTTACTAGATGCAGTTAAAACCATGAATTGCTCATTTCTTATCCTGGCCTGCCATCTAGTGGCCAGAATAAGAATTGCAGTTTGAAAACTGTAATCCTCACCAGCGAGGATTACAGTTTTCATATGGTGTACAGACACCCCGATTGGCCAATCGGGGCGTCTGTACACCACCCGGAAGCGTGGGCTTCCGGGTTCAGACGCATCCTGATGCCGTGATCACGTGTGATCACGGCATCAGAAGGCCCTGGAAGTCTCCGAAGACGGAGGTAAGATGCGGCAAGTCTCTGCTGTTAGAAACAGCAGAGACTTGCCGGCCATGACGCCCGCCGCACCCGCGAGCGGGCGTCATGTCCCCGCACCGCCCGCGCGCCGTACATGTACGGCGGCGGTCGTGAAGGGGTTAAACATCCCAAGGAGCACTGTGCAAGCGATCATATTGAAATGGAAGGAGTATTAGACCACTGCAAATCTACCAAGACCCGGCCATCCCTCTAAACTTTCATCTCAAACAAGGAGAAGACTGATCAGAGATGCAGCCAAGAGGCCCATGATCACTCTGGATGAACTGCAGAGATCTACAGCTGAGGTGGGAGAGTCTGTCCATAGGACAACAATCAGTCCAACACTTCACAAATCTGACCTTTATGGAAGAGTGGCAAGAAGAAAGCCATTTCTCAAAGATATCCATAAAAAGTCTTGTTTACAGTTTGCCACAAGCCACCTGGGAGACACCAAACATGTGGAAGAAAGTGCTCTGGTCAGATGAAACCAAAATCCAACTTTTTGGAAACAATGCAAAACGATATGTTTGGCGTAAAAGCAACACAGTTCATCACCCTGAACACACCATCCCCACTGTCAAACATGGTGGTGGCAGCATCATGGTTTGGGCCTGCTTTTCATCAGTAGGGACAGGGAAGATGGTTAAAATTGATGGGAAGATGGATGGAGCCAAATACAGGACCATTCTGGATGAAAACCTGTTGGAGTCTGCAAAAGACCTGAGACTAGGACGGAGATTTATCTTCCAACAAGACAATGATCCCAAACATAAAGCAAAATCTACAATGGAATGGTTCAAAAATAAACGTATCCAGGTCTTAGAATGGCCAAGTCCAAGTCCAGACCTGAATCCAATTGAGAATATGTGGAAAGAGCTGAAAACTGCTGTTCACAAACGCTCTCCATCCAACCTCAAAGAGCTCGAGCTGTTTTGCAAGGAAGAATGGGCAAGAATTTCAGTCTCTAGATGTGTAAAACTGATAGAGACATACCCCAAGAGACCGCAGCTGTAATCGCAGCAAAAGGTGGCGCAACAAAGTATTAATGCAAGGGGGCCGAATAATTTTGCACGCCCCACTTTTCAGTTTTATTATTGCAAAAAAAGTTTAAATGATCCAATAAATTTCGTTCCACTTCACAATTGTGACCCACTTGTTGTTGATTCTTCACCAAAAATGTAAAATGTCTTTTTGTTTGAAGCCTGAAATGTGGCAAAAGGTTGAAAAGTTCCAGGGGGCCGAATACTTTCGCAAGGCACTGTAGTGGCTTCATGAGTCCTGCCGAGTGTCTGTACATTATACTGCAGTAGTGACCATATTATATTGTTTATTGAGTTAAATTCATTACACCATATGGCTGATACATGGGTGGAGACTAGCAGCATGTGGAGAACATTACAGTACTGAGCAGTGTAGCTGTAAATCCAGCACTGGGGTGAGATGGAAAACTTCTGCAATGTCTCTGTAGATTTATAGGGGATTCCACTGTAACCTGATCTCTCAGTCAGCTGATAACTCATCAATAAGTGGAGATCTATTAGAGAGGTTCTTATCTTGGCTTGTAGTATACAGATGGCAATACACATAGGAATGGTAATTAATATCTGTAGAAGAAAGGGTGTGAGGTCTTAATTAAAGTCTACATTCAGATTCCAGGATCACTACCTCAGCATGGAATAGTATGAAATAAGACACGAAGCATGTGAAGTATTTTCCATGTAGACTTCCTCTGTGTACAGCTCTTAATCATGTCGGTGCTTTATTCCATTGCAGGGTTACAGAACAATGACTTGAAAAGACAATTTCTCATGGAGCGTCTACTGGATGCCGTAAAGCAGGTATGACGGAGGAGGTGTATCATCTCCCTGCACCACTTTTCAGGCGTAAAAAAGACTTTTTAAACCCCACATGCAACAAATTTTCTCACAAGTGCCGCCCTTGATGCTTTCTCGTAAAAGGGGGGGGGGGGCATGTTGAGCGAATGGGTGTGGCCACCAGTCACATTTATCTTCATTTGCGCCAGTTCTCTGCAATGAAATGAGCTGCCATAGATTTCATTCCAGTACACAGATTGCCGGAGGATGGGCCTAATTTATGATGAGGCCGGCGCCATGCAATAAATCAGGTGCAACCTCCGTCAGCACAGGATATTTCAAAGAGCGGCGTAGAACGCCAGCCTTTGATAAATCTCCCCCAGTATACTTTGTATTCTTGTGATAAGAAAGCTTTATAATAACACAGGATTAGAGATGAGCGAACGTGCTCGTAACGAGCACTGTAGCGCTCGGCTCTCCTGCGCTCTCATGGGCGCAGGCAGCCACTTCCGTCGGATGCGAGCGCAGGGGAGCCGAGCGGTACAGTGCTCATTATGAGCACGTTCACTCATCTCTACACAGGATACATTTTCTACAAAAAGTTACCCTCCAGGCTTCCCCCTGCTAAGGCTGATTCCCTTCAGTATGTCTGCTGAAATAACCTGAAACATACGCAAAATATGGATACCACCATGTGCGCTCCTCATTGCAGTACGGACCTATTGACGTCAGTCAACAATATGGATATTGCAGCCAAATGATAGGACCTGGAAGCACGTGGAAGGGCTTTGACGTGTATATTGCTGAATCATTGAAGGTCTGCACCGCAATGCGGGGTGCACACGGCCAGTGTCTGTCTGTTTTGCAGTTTGCGGTCATGTGAATGCCCCCTTACTGTTATAGAAATCAGCTCCCCTGATGAGCACTGCCATACACAGTGCCCGCATAACACCGCCATACACGGTGCCCGCATAACGTCGCCATGCACGGTGCCCGCATAACGTCGCCATGCACGGTGCCCGCATAACGTCGCCATGCACGGTGCCCGCATAACACCGCCATGCACGGTGCCCGCATAACACCGCCATGCACGGTGCCCGCATAACACCGCCATGCACAGTGCCCCGCACAAGACCGCCATGCACGGTGCCCGCACAAGACCGCCATGCACGGTGCCCGCACAAGACCGCCATGCACGGTGCCCGCACAAGACCGCCATGCACGGTGCCCGCACAAGACCGCCATGCACGGTGCCCGCACAAGACCGCCATGCACGGTGCCCGCACAAGACCGCCATGCACGGTGCCCGCACAAGACCGCCATGCACAGTGCCCGCACAACAAGACCGCCATGCACAGTGCCCGCACAAGACTGCCATGCACAGTACCCGCACAACAAGACCGCCATGCACGGTGCCCACACAAGACCGCAATACACAGTCATATGCACATTACCCAACTCACTGGGTCCACTGCTGTCCTAACTGTGCTTCGGTCCAGTATGTAAACTCTCAGCACGGACAGGGTCACGTGCGCCGCTACAGCTATGACTTGTACCCAAAGTGGCATGTCACTGCAGGTCCACATCCACACACGGCGAAATAATTCAGATGCAGAGCTCTCTTTAATGTTGCTGCAAACTCATTTGGAAATCCATAGCATTCTCACGTTTCTGTAATTATTTTTTGAAAATCTGGTCCTTTAATTCCAAGAAATGCTTTTTTTTAAAATTCTTATGTAAATAAAGTTTTTGCCGTTCTTTGGACAGGGCCTCTCTGGTGCCAGTAACGCTGCCCAGCACCTCCCCCTCCTGTTTAATTGACAGTCCCTGAGAGTTCAGAGCTGGTAGTGATGACACAGGGATAACCAGGTGCACTGAATGGAGTGGCCCTGCCCATGGTGCACTGAAAACCTTATTTAGAAGCATTTCTCAGGGTTAGGGTCCAGATCTTCACCAGAAAGGCTATGGTTATGTTTTGGGGCACCTATTGTCCATGACGGTGTGATTACTTGAAACTGATTATGGAGATGACAGCCTCCCTTTAACATACATTACTTTTTTTTCTTTTACTGTCTTACGCCTTTGAGTGAATTTTGGGATGGATATTTTTATTAGTAATCTTCCTATCTTTAATTTCCAGTGCCAAATCCGATTTGGAGGGCGAAAAGAGATCGCTTCAGATTCCGATAGCCGGTATGTCTTTTGTAGTGTACAGTCTATTTCATCTTGGAGTTTTGGGCTTTACAGGACATCTAGCTTATGGCACTTCACTGTTTCCATCACTCCTGTTCACTTCTATGGGAGTTATGCAACCAGTGTAGTTTAGCTAATCCCTGCCACCTCTGCTGTCAGTCACAGGCTGGATGCGGCAGCCAGACAGGGTTGGGAAGGGGGGGGTCTCTGTATTTGCGTACGCGTTTTAAAATTGGTACGCTAAGGCTACTTTCACACTAGCGTTTTTAAATTCCGGTATTGAGTTCCGTCATAGGGGCTCAATACCGGAAAAAAACGCTTCAGTTTTGTCCCCATTCATTGTCAATGTGGACAAAACTGAACTGAAGACAACGGAATGCTCCTGAAAGCATTCTGTTCCGTCTTCAGACCGGAGAACAAACCGCAGCATGCTGCGGTTTGTTCTCCGGTCCAGGCATCCGCACCAAGACGGATCCGGAATGACCCCCAATGCAAGTCAATGGGGACGGATCCGTTTGGTGTGACACAACAGTAATCCGGATCTGCTCTCCATTGATTTGCAATGGGGGGTCATTCCGGATCTGGCTACAGAGATGGATACATACAGACATACACACATACATACAGACATACATACTCACATACTGCAGCCCGGGACGCCGGCAGCATGTCTTCACGCGCCTCCTGCGCGCAGCTATGACATTTCCCCACTGCGCCCAGCAGAGGGCGCTGTGGGGAATCGTCATCACTGCGCGCAGGAGGCGCGTGAAGACGTTCTGCCGGCGTCCCTGGCTGGAGTATGTGAGTATGTATGTCTGTATGTATGTGTGTATGTCTGTATGTCTTGTTCCAATGTGTGTGGTAACATGTGTGGGGCCGGAGCGCTGCTCCGGCTCCACACATGTATCAGTGGCAGTACGGATCCGTCGGCACCCTTTAGGTGCCGGATCCGTGCTGCCGCTAGTGTGAAAGTAGCCTAATACATATGCATATGCATATTTTAATCTGTACACAAATGCGTACGCATAACGTACAAATTGTTAAAATGCGTACGCATTAGTGTACAGATTAAAGTATGCGTATGTATTAGCGTACCAGTTTTAAAATGCGTACGCAAATACGCGAAAATGGCACCCGAGCATGCTCGCTCATCTCTAGAAGATACTAATAGTTAAATATGACAGTCCGGTCTTTACCTTTCCACAATGGCTTGCATACGGTCTGTTCAGTTATTTATTCTTTGTTTTAAAGGTGTCCTCCTGCATCAATATGAGGGCCCAACAGCCGACAGTCCCACTGCTCAGCTATTTCAGGCCGGAAACTATACAGAGTGAAGCAGAAGGCTCCATAAACTGTGTAGTTTTCACTTGATGGGAAGCTGAGCTGCAGTACCTGTCATGACCACTACACCATGTACGGGGCTGTGCGAGTTTCCAGTGCTGCGGGGGTCAGCTGATCTGATATTGATAGGTGATCATTATCTGTAGCCCGGACAACCCCATTATTTAGAAGTTTTATGGAAAATGGCAGAAATGTGTTATTATTCTTCATTGTCAGCTACACAACACAGTGGACTGCTGCAGTTGGGCATCTGGCAATGGTAGCCCTATAGAAAAAGGTATCGATTTATTTTAGTACTCAAGTATTCTACCGATTAATCGAGTGCTCTAATAAGAAAAAACGAAAAGAATGTTTTCCATAAACAATCATGAGCCCCTAGTGCCATCAGTTCCCCATCCCTTGTGCCAATAGGTTCCTATGCCATCAGTTCCTCCTCCAATGCCATTAGTTCCTCCAGCAGTGCCACCAGCTCTCCCCAGTGCCTTAGCCCTCCCAGGGCCATCAGTTCCCCCTCCAATGCCACCAGCTCCCCCCCAGTGCTGCTACCTCCCCCATGCCATCAGTTGCTCCCCTCAAGTGCCATCAACTCCCCCTCCCCTGTTCCACCAGCTCCCCCCAGTGCGATGAACTCCCTCCAGTGCCACCAGCTAACCCCACTGCCATGAACTCTGCCATCAGTTCCCCCACTCTGCCTCGTAGCCATCAGTGCCCAGCCTCAGAGCCAGTGAACTAAAATACTTATCTTTCCTGTAGGGGCGGCGGACACTCAAGAGATCCTCCATCCTTCTCTTTGCGTGCTGCACTGGGACCTGACATCACACAGCATCAGTTCATAGTGCGCGCTTACATGCAGTACATCCTGATGATGTGTGTACGTCAGGATCCAGTGCAGCGCGGTGCCGTCTGGCGGGAGAACACAGAGCGTGAGTAATAGCAAGCTCTTCACTCACGCCGCTCCAGACCCTGGCACAAACCAATCCTCGATGCTAAAAATTTGCATGGAGGATTTTTTTGTGTCCAGTTACTCGATTAATTTCAGTAATCATTTCGGCCCTATTGTAGTGTGCTCATCCATGACGACTCATCAGTCTGACAGTTTATAAAATCTGGAACAAGGGTTGAGAACAAGGGCTGCTTATTCCCCGTCCTTGAGCAGAAGGCTGGACTAGCATGTCCTGTCCTGTCCAAGTGTGGAAGCTTAGAAAACGGCTGAGCTCGGTCATTTCGCCAAGTCTATAGGTTCTGTTCACAATGAATGAGAGCAGCAAAAATGGTTGCCTCTTCTACATTTGTAGTCATCCTGTAAATCTCTGTGCACCCTTATACAGCATTCTGTATACAGATATACTCTACACATGTTAGGGGGAATTAATCGTCCCCTGGTGTAAAAAAATAGCATGCTCTATGTTTGCAACTTTGTAAACCCCAATTGCGACAAAATTTGTTGCATGTGGTGTTTCTCCACCGGGTCGGACATATACAGTATATCTTCTTTTACGCCAGTTTCCGACCCCACTGATGTATAATAGAGTCCATCAAGTTCCGGTGCAGCACCACTATGTTTTCTGTCAAAGATGACAGAATCTGCGACTGAGGCGTCTGACCGATCCCTTAAAGAAGGATTTTTTGTTCTTTGCCTGTATAGAGCAGAAAAGGTCACTATTGGAGAATTGTATGGAGGATCTTGTGTGTGCATTGTTTATACCTGTGTAATTTGAGGGTTGTTAGCCATCTTGATTCTTTATTCCCTCAGATATGGTTTTCCTATTGAATCCTACATTTCCCATCATGCTTGGCTGTGAGGTGACAGAAGGGGTGGGTTCTCACCACACTGTAAGGGCAGCCATGACAGATCAGTGACACAGAACTGCTATCCCCTCACACTGTAGGGTCTCCATGTTTTCCTATGAGATGCAGCTTGAGCCTGTCTGCCCTCTGTCTTGTCGTCACTCTCCCCTGTCAGCTGCTGGAGGCAGTGTAAAGCTATATCTCATGGAACTACACTGGAGAGTCAGCACACACAGATAGTACAGGCGGTGTGAGTCAGGAGGTTTATATAACTGCAGCTTATCACTGTGTATACTTACCTACTACATATCTGCACTCCTGGTCCTTAGATAGGGGAGACATTATGAGGGTCATCAAACTGGTGTAATGTAGAGCTCACTTAGTTGCCCATAGCAGCCAGATTCCACCTTTCATTTTCCAAAGGAGCTGATAAACTGGGCAGCCTAGTATCTATAAGAGAACATAGCACGCGCTGCTCTCAACCCGCACCATGTTCTCATCAGACAGCACAGTAGAGGAGAGAGTCCCTCCCCTTGGCCACCACTGCCGCCAGTGAAAAATGATGGGAGAGGCTGTGAAGCTGCCGCTGCCACCAATAGAGATAATTAACATGATTATAATTGATTATAATACTGAGGGGGGAGGCCACTGCGCCACCAATGCATATGATTAACCCTTAAATACAAATGTAGGTGGCGGGTGCCGGCGGCATCACACTTGGCCTCTTCGTTGGTTATATTAATTGGTCTCAGTGACCACAGATGCCTCCCCTCCTCATTGTTATATTTTTTGGTGGCAGTGGCAGCTTCCAATCGGAGCCCCAGCAGTGAAATTGTAGGGCTCTGATTGGTTACCATGGCAGCCAGGGAGCTACTGAAGCCCTGGCTGCCATGGTAAGCTCCCTGCTGCTGTGTGCACAGGGAAGCAGGGACAGTGTAACATCCTATTCACCCTAACAGAGCTTTATTAGGGTGAATCGGACAAGGTCCGATCCCAGGTTCTAGCCCCTTAAGGAGGCTAAGAGTTATAAAAAAAATAAAAAAAGTTTAAAAAAGCTACCAAAATTAAAATTTTAATCACCCCCTTTCCCAATTTTACATATAAAAGTATATAAACAATAATAAAAAGCATATTAGGTATCGACACGTCCCAAAAAGTCCAAACTATTAAAAAATATCTCCTATATGGTGAACGCCGTAACAAAAAACAAACAAACAAAAACATGTATGATTTGTCAATTTTTTGTCACCTTGTCCCTCACCAGAAAAATAGGATAGGACTGTTCTATTATGGACCAAATATTCCATAAAATATTGATATTCCATAAAAAGCATGCAGCTTTTTTGATTTATTTTTTTCACATGGTATCGAGTATCGCAATAGTTTTTTCTAGTATCGAAATCAAATCAAAATTTTGGTATTTTGACAACCCTATGCTAGAATACTGGTGGTGAGTTAGTAATATATGGAAGATAAAATAAATAGAGAGTGCTTCTTTAAAGGGAACCTGTCATCAACTTTATGCTGACTATACTGGGGGCAGCATAAATTAGTGACAGAAATGCTGATTTCAGCGGTGTGTCTCTCTTGAGCTAAAAGTGAGTGGTTGCTGAGAACCAACATCATAATCATTGCAGCCCAGGCCTTGAAAAGAGTCAAATCTACCTGAGAAGAGTCATGGTTATTCCTAATCTCCTGCTCTCCCCGCCATCTGCTGATGATTGGCAGTTCTCTCCTAGAGATACAAGGAGAAAACTAGGTAGAAGACTGTCAGTCATCAGCAGGCGGACGGGGAGAGCAGGAATTCATGAATAACCATGACTCTTCTCATGAATATTTGACTCTTTTCCAGGCCTAATCTGCAATGTTTGTGATGTTGGTTCTCGGCAACCACTAACTTTTAACTTATAAATGGCAGACCGCTGAAATCAACTCACCTGTCTCTACTTTGTTCTGCTGTTAGTATGGGTAGCATAAAGGTGATGACAGGTTCCCTTTAACGTGTGAACAGAGCCTTATTCTAGCACTGGCTATTTTTATGTTGGGTTTTCTTTTCTGTCTTTTTAGTGGACAGTTTATGTTATTTTTAAGTAAGATGCCAAGATTCTTCCCTTGTTTTCTCCGTGTAGCAGAACATTTCCTGTCGGCTAACTTGAACCTGATGTACATTTTCCAGCAGAAAACTAGGTGTTGATAATGTGCGGCTGATGACAGCATTGTGCCTGCAGCGTACATCACGCATCGTTGCTCCTGATAGCTAGCACAGATACACGGTGTAACACGTTCATAACATCTTGTACCGTGTTGCCTCTTGTGTTACGAAAGCGGAGCATCTGCCTTCATGCAGCCTGAGCAAGACAGCCCGATCTTTTGGAAATAAAAGTGGTAGGGAGAAAAAAAGACATTGATTAGGAATGACCGCAGGGTTTAGCAGGTAAAAGCGTGACCAGTAACATTTATTTTATGAAAACCTTGCTGACTGCATGTAGGCAGGGTATTGTCAATGTGCGTGCGTCGTCATGTGAGACTGTACCCTAATGCAGGGGTGAAATCTGTGGCCAAATTCTGCAAGTTGTTTTGAAGGTGTTACATGCCACTTGCATCATGGATATTGGTGAAGGTTTTTTACTAGTAGAACTTACCTCGCTCCGCAGCACCCCAGTTGCTTCTCATACCAGCAAGGCGCCGTGTCGGGGGGGAGGGGACATTGCAGCCGATAGTATGCTGCATCGTGGGCGACCCTAGGGAAACTCGTCCCTGTCACCGCCTACTATAGCTATAGCGCCGGCCTCTTAATAACTTAAGCGCATCCAGCGCCAGTTCTGTTTTACATGTAGACCTTTTTCTATGCCCGAATCAGGCATACAAAATGGTGAGTGAGACAGGCCTGCTTGCCTGTCCCCTTCCCCGCCCAGGCCACGCCCACTTATTTAGATCTGGCGTGAGCGGGGAGAAGTCACAGATTACGGTTCAACTAGGTGTTGCGCCGCAATCTGCGCCTGAAATACGCCTAATATAGGCATATTTCAGCTTAGTAAATGACCCCCAATATGTTTAAACTATCTTTTTAAATATATATATATATATATATATATATATATATATATATATACATATTTATATATTTGTGTTGTACAACTACATCTGGAGGAAAGAAGGTTTCTACACAAACATAGCAGAGGATTCTTTACAGTAAGAGCAGTGAGACTATGGAACTCTCTGCCTGAGGAGGTGGTGATGGTAAGTTCACGAAAAGAGTTCAAGAGGGGCCTGGATGTATTTCTGGAGGGTAATAATATTACAGGTTAGGGCTTGTTCACACATCAGTTATTTGGTCAGTTATTTCCATCAGTTATTGTGAGCCAAAGCCAGGTGCGGGTCAAAAACACAGGACAGCTGCAAATCTTTTCATTACCCCTGATCTCTGTGGAGGCTCAACTCCTTGTTTTGGCTCACAATAACTGATGGAAATAACTGATGTGTGAACAAGCCCTTATAGTTACTAGAGATGGGTCGTTGATCCAGGGAGTAATTCTGATTGCCTGATTGGATTCGGGAAGGAATTTTTTTTCCCTAAAGTGATGAAAATTGGCTTCTACCTCAAAGGGTTTTTTTTTCACCTTCCTCTGGATCAACTTGTAGGATAACAGGCCGAACTGGATGGACAGATGTCGTTTTTCAACCTTAGAAACTACACTCACCGGCCACTTTATTAGGTACACCATGCTAGTAACGGGTTGGACCCCCTTTTGCCTTCAGAACTGCCTCAATTCTTCGTGGCATAGATTCAACAAGGTGCTGGAAGCATTCCTCAGAGATTTTGGTCCATATTGACATGATGGCATCACACAGTTGCCGCAGATTTGTCGGCTGCACATCCATGATGCGAATCTCCCGTTCCACCACATCCCAAAGATGCTCTATTGGATTGAGATCTGGTGACTGTGGAGGCCATTTGAGTACAGTGAACTCATTGTCATGTTCAAGAAACCAGTCTGAGATGATTCCAGCTTTATGACATGGCGCATTATCCTGCTGAAAGTAGCCATCAGATGTTGGGTACATTGTGGTCATAAAGGGATGGACATGGTCAGCAACAATACTCAGGTAGGCTGTGGCGTTGCAACGATGCTCAATTGGTACCAAGGGGCCCAAAGAGTGCCAAGAAAATATTCCCCACACCATGACACTACCACCACCAGCTTGAACCGTTGATACAAGGCAGGATGGATCCATGCTTTCATGTTGTTGACGCCAAATTCTGACCCTACCATCCGAATGCCGCAGCAGAAATCGAGACTCATCAGACCAGGCAACGTTTTTCCAATCTTCTACTGTCCAATTTCGATGAGCTTGTGCAAATTGTAGCCTCAGTTTCCTGTTCTTAGCTGAAAGGAGTGGCACCCGGTGTGGTCTTCTGCTGCTGTAGCCCATCTGCCTCAAAGTTTGACGTACTGTGCGTTCAGAGATGCTCTTCTGCCTACCTTGGTTGTAACTGGTGGCAATTTGAGTCACTGTTGCCTTTCTATCAGCTCGAACCAGTCTGCCCATTCTCCTCTGACCTCTGGCATCAACAAGGCATTTCCGCCCACAGAACTGCCGCTCACTGGATGTTTTTTCTTTTTCGGACCATTCTCTGTAAACCCTAGAGATGGTTGTGCGTGAAAATCCCAGTAGATCAGCAGTTTCTGAAATACTCAGACCAGCCCTTCTGGCACCAACAACCATGCCACGTTCAAAGGCACTCAAATCACCTTTCTTCCCCATACTGATGCTCGGTTTGAACTGCAGGAGATTGTCTTGACCATGTCTACATGCCTAAATGCACTGAGTTGCCGCCATGTGATTGGCTGATTAGAAATTAAGTGTTAACGAGCAGTTGGACAGGTGTACCTAATAAAGTGGCCGGTGAGTGTATGTTACTATGTATCTAAACTGAACTTAGTGTGGGTTTTCAGCTTTGGATTGTAAGTGAATGGTTCTGTTTACTGACAGCAAGCAGAGATTTGAGAAAATGGTGAGTAGTCGAAATATAAGCTATTGAAGAGTAGCAGAACAGTACACGGAAACTGGGGTTGGATGGGGTACCCCTTGAATAAATGTTAGTTTACTCAGATTAGGCAAAAGAGAACAAGTTTTCAATTGGGATAATTTAAAAATGTGCTACTGCGTGAAGATATTGCTGTTCTGGTGGCCCCTGATGTTCATTTGTTCCCTTTCTTAATGTCCACCTTACATATCCAGCGGCAGTGGTCACACATGCTCAGTAGCTAAATCATATCCTCTAGTACACAGGCAATGTAGTGATCCTGCCAGTTAATGAAGTAGTCCCTTTACAAGCACTTATCCCACTATCCTCAATGTCTGATCTGTGAGGTTCGACCACTAGGGCCTCTACCTATCATGAGAATGGGGGCTTGAATAGAGTGGCAGTCACCGCTATATCATGTAGTCCCATGGAGTTGTAGCATTCATGGCAGAGGGGAACATCGGGCCCAGCACCGCTTATTGTGATTTGGGGGACACCAGACGATTAGACTCTTGTCAAAGTGTTTGTAGTGGGACAACCCCCTTTAATAAGAATGGACAGGCTGGAAGTGACTTCTTCTCACCAGCACTGGACTCATTAGGTGGACGTTCTAAGAGGGAATCAGAAGAACACCAGGGGGCGCCATAATAAGTATATAACAGCAGTATCTAGATACAGGAACATTTCTATGATGATTCCAGTTGAAATCTTGCTCCATTTTGTGATCTAATACAGTAATGTAATATTTATTTCTGGGACAGTTCCCGTTAAGGGCTTCCTTTTTGTACTGTCCCTACAGCTATACAAAAAGTGAATCTAAATTACAGAGTCAATGCAGATTACTCTTCCCAGTCGAGGAAGCGTCTGCAGGGATCCTTAACTTTGTTCTACTGCCCATTATTTTCTCTGTATTGAACGGAGCACTGCGACCTCAAGAAAAATGGCGCAATTACTGCAAATAGTGAATTCTGTTCATCTTTAAAAGCTCACAGAAAGTAGAGGGTCAGCGTAATTGTATGATAATAATACGGGTCACGTTCAGTTCATGCAGAAATAAGAAAATGATACCGTCAGCGGCGATGTAATGATCCCGATTTGTAAGGCGTTGCGCCCTGACACACTGCAACGTTTCTCCCCCCTCCACCTTTTCATCGTGTTTAAGGTTCCTTCTGTAATTATGCATTTGTTTTTTTTTTGCAGGGTTATTTGTCTGTGTGCTCAGTTTGAAGCTGTTCTTCAGCATGGCTTGAAAAGAAGCAGAGGATTAGCATTAACAGCAGCAGCCATCAAACAGGCAGCAGGATTCTCCAGTAAAACAGAGACAGGTAACCCGCTATTATCGCCACTCTGCTTAATTATGTTGTGACAGTTCCTCCGTGTGCACTTTGCATGGCTTGTTGCAGCAGCATTTTATTTAGTCATTTGGCTAATGTACCAAGCCAGAGCGTGTTATGCTTTACCGTTTAGCAGTCTTCACGATTCCTACCAGTTCTTCTAATGCTCATTATCGCAAAGCTCTATTAACGATTCGATTACAAGCGTTCACCATGTACGAAGAATGTACACTCATTTTTCTGTCTTCTGGCTCTCCAGAAAAAGACAATAGCAGAAGGATTTAATATAGTAGTTAAAGGGGTTATCCGAGAGTATAAAAAGCCCCCCAACATGCTGGGCCCTCCACACGGAATGTACTTACCCCGCTCCCTGCGCCGTTACTGGTCCCCGCACCGCTGCTGCTTCTCCCCATGCGCGGATGAAAACATCCAGTGTCTGGGAGTGGGGGGGGGGGGGGCGGCCAATGGCAGGCAGGGACAGGGATGAAAATACATACAATGCAACGGCACACTGCCAACCAGATAAAGCACAAAATGCCATAGAGATATGAGGTATTCTGGAGCTAATGCTATGCTTGTTTAGTAAATTACAGATTCTTGGCAAATATATTTTGTACAAAATTATCTGGGCCCGTTCACCAAATCGTCAAGGTGATCTCTGTAGGATGGGAACCTAACACTATTTCCTACCTGTTATGGGCCAACCTTGGCTTCCGTATAATCAGGGGGTGTTGGAACATCTATTCTTATGGCTCTATGTTGTGCCATTCCTTTAGTATTTCTACTAGAAGTTATGAATGAATTGCCAGCAGTCTGCAGTAATGGTACAGAGGGGAGGTAACCAGTTTGGGGTGTGTATCTGCACAGTCTGAACATGGCAGCACTGATGGGGGCGTGTACCTGCACAGACTCACACTATCCAAACTGGTTACCTCCCCTCTGTACCCTTACTGCAGACTGCTAGTAATTCATTCATAACTTCTAGTAGCTATAATAAAGGAATGGCACAACATAGAGACATAAGAATAGATGCTCCAGAATTGTTATTACACAGGGAATTCCTAAAGCTATTAAAGCAGGCATGTCAGGAGAGGTGAGAGGTCCTCTTTAAGTCATAACCTTTGCTCAGACAGGCCATGACTAGCTGATTGGTGGGCGTCTGGCATCCCACATCCCCGCCGATCAGCTGCTTGGCTATAGCTCCGGTGCCAGAAGTAGAAAGTAGACAGAGCTGTCTTCCTCCGGCACCAGAACTGTTGTCAAACAGCTGATCTCGGGGGGTGTGGGATGTCAGACCCCCACTGACCAGTTAGTCATGGGCTGTTCAGAGCATAATCCTTGGCTTAATATACAGCGCACAACCCCTTTAAGATAAGGAGGCAATTAATACAATCATCTCACTACTAAGGGTACTGGGGTGCTGTACTCGGCTGTCTCCGGAACTCCCTTAGAAGTTAATGGAGCGGCCATACAAGTGTGACTGGCCCCTCCGTTCATTTCAGTGGGGCTGCAGGGGATACAGGGCCCTTGTTCTCGTGAACGGTGAGGGTCCTGATCTAATGGTTATCTCCTATTTACAGCACAGATATGAAGTGACTGCCAGATCGGTCTGTGCAAGCACGACCACTGCTGCTGGATCGGTGGTCGTAGCCTCTGGAAATAAATCAAGCCAGCAAAGGAGGCAATATGGACAACCACAATACATTAGTAACTGCCTTGTATTAACTTTCTCTACATGATAAATGCCATTTGCTGACTTGAGACAACCCCTTTAATAAAAGGTGTAAGTTTAGTTGAAGGTGTGGTATGCTTGAATGTAGGAGGCTGAGTGATATGTCGGGTCACATGATCCTCCATCGGCGGCTATCTTATGGACAGGACCTCCGGGTATTCTGCGCAAAAGAATGCCCGTGCTGAACAAGGGGAAATGGCTTATGAAATATAGCAAATGGTGCAGAACATCAACAAGGGCTGTATTAGAAAGTGTCATAGGAGTAATCATCTTACACAGGCATCCCCAAACTGCGGCCCTCCAGCTGTTGTAAAACTTCAGCTCCCACCATGCCCTGCTGCAGGCTGATAGCTGTAGGCCGTCCGGGCATGCTGGGAGTTGTAGTTTTGCAACATCTGGAGGGCCGCAGTTTGGGGATGCCTGATCTTACATATACATTGGTTAACAGTAGCCAGGAACTAGCCAACCCATTGAATTTTCAATGGCATAGAACTGGTGAAATAAAAAATAATAATAAAATGATCATAAAAAAAGCCAAAAAAAGGACAAAAATTCTAAAAATGAATTTCTATGAAAATTGAGTTTTAAGGAGTTTCGCAGGAACCTAGCATGCTGCTAAATGCATGGGGTGTTTTAAAATAAAGGCTTACTCACCTGCTCAATCTCTAGCTGTTCAAATTCCACCGCTTTGGTGCTACCAGTCATCAGAGACAATGTTGCTAACTAGTGTACCTGTTTGCTGCAGCCAGTCACTGGCCTCAGTGGTCACATGAGGCAGTCAGACACATCATCGCTGTAGTGGCTGAACCCAAAATGATCTTGAGGACCATTGCGGTGGTGCAGTAACGGTGGGGGATTCGGCATTTTGGAATTTCTTTTTGAGGTGTTTAAAAAGACCCCTTTCTGAAGGAAATGATCTTTTATATGGCTAATCTCCCTGACAATTCAAAAAATAAAGGAACCTTGTCAATATTTTACCATGTGCATGTACCTCTTTGGGAAAAAGTAGACAACCTACCCAACAGGTATGCGTCATTCTGGACAGATGCTTCCTCCGTGCCCCAGTAAAATGAAGCGGCTGCCTGCACAGTGAAAAAAATGGGGCCTTGCACTTTTAGATAATTTCTTTCTCGTAGTTGTGTTTACTGCTAATTTTTATTTTATTTTTTTGCAGAACCAGTATTTTGGGTGTACGTGAAAGAAATTCTTAACAAGCACGAACTTCAGAGATTCTACGCTTTGAAGAACATAACCACTGATGTAGGGAGGGGCCGCGCCTGGCTGCGATGTGCTTTGAATGAACATTCCCTGGAGCGTAACGTACATATGCTGCTTGCAGATCCTAACAGGCTTAGGTAACACTCAGAACTGCAAACTTGAAAAACATGGTTGCCTGTTGTAGACAATCTTGATCAAATAAATTATGTCTAGCAATAGAATTTAGGTCAATGTGCTTCAATAAAAGGAACAGAGGTAAGTTATTACAGATGATAATGTTCTATCCGTGCACATCAGGAAATTAGTCAGCGCTTAGTATTTTTAGCAGTACCAAATGCAGAAATAGCAAATTTATTGTTAAGAGAGGTCTGTTTTGCCTAGGGCGGGCCATACACTTTTGCTAGCTGTCTGCCAAAACTTGTTTGGCCAACAGCTATATTTCCATTCTTCCCAACACCATCATAATCGTTCATGTGTTTTCATTGGGGAGATAGTGGAAGGCCACTGCCACACCTCTGGCTGCAGCTTATCTGCCCTGATAACAAAAGGATTGGGCATGTTGAAATCAAACACTCCAATCTTTCTTTAGCCCCACATCTGCTATCTAAAAAGATTTAGGAGGCTCCAATGCACATTAAGCGGTTGGATGATCCCACCAAAAACCAAAGGTTTGGCCAACATTACTGTTTGTATGGCTAGCTTAAATGGTGTATAACAGCCCCATTGGATTCTGAATTCTGATGGTTTAATCAGAGTTGGTTAACATCGCATGCCTATGGACCTTGTATTGTGGCACACAGTATGTCTTCAGGTCCAGATTATGGATCCATAAGCACTCAGTTTGCTATTGTATGGTAGTTACCCCTGTGAGACACCATGTTCTGCCCTAGCAGCATTGCTAGGCATGTGATGGGCATTATCTGTGCCTGTATAATCATTACCCCTGTAATTTACAGATTTGTAAAGATTGGCCTGGGAAGAGACACATTGAGCATGACTCTTATACAACTAATGTTATCCAATTTCTTAGTTGTTTTGCGTGAATTCATAGATGCGAGAATAAAATAGGCTTAACAAGGCTAACTGAATAAAAATATTTAAGTGTGATAAAATATATTTAAGATAAATACAACTCACATACAGTGTAGTAGTAAATGACAATCGATCAACCTGGCTTTCCACATCAATGGGATGACCTCCCGTTGACATGCTACCAACATGGTACATGATCATCACACCATGCTAATACAGAGAGAGTGTTAGATCACAACATCCTTCCCGATCGATGCCATCACTGGAGCTGAGAGCTTTGTCTCATGCATATAACTTTTTTAACTTAATGGACCTTCCTATTCAGGATGCAGTATGCATGTCCTGAGCTATCTAGCACTCAGGAATGCAGCCTTTACAATAGGGATCTTGTATATGTTATACTAACTCACTACATTAAAAGGAATATCATTGCAGTTAAATAATTTATGGTACACTAACAAGTAATAATTAAAGTGAAAGAACCAATAGCAATTATAACTAAAATGCCCTTACAACACACTAGTTCTTAGATCTGTTTCTGGGGAACCTGGGTGCTCTCGTATATCCTAGTACAGTTCTCATACTATTTTTATTTAGCTTTCACAGTGTTACTGCATGTATGCAGATTTGAGGAGTCTCATGAAAAGTTAGGTAACGATCCTGGTGAAAGCTGTAATAGAACTGGTTGTCACCCATTTTTTTTTTTTATAATGCTTACAGCTTTGAGGCGTATTTGAGAGACAAAAACAAGACAGGAACATATACAGACGAGTGCTCTTCAAGGCTTACTTTATGAGAGGCAATACATTATGTGTCATTACTGTTGAAATTGTTTTCAGTCTTTTATAATGCTCTAAGCTTTTTTTCCCTCTTTATTTTTATTGATTTTTAGTTTCTTCTATGAAGACTGGTCATTTCTGTTAGACGAGGAGCGTTCCAGCATGCTTCCTACCATGGCAGCTGGTAAGCTTAACTCAAACATAACTGAGCATGTTTGACTCCAAGAGAGGACGGATGAAAGAGTAGGACCATTCATTTTTTTTCTTTTGATTTCTTATGAGATGTAGAGCGTCTATGATCCTTTGGCAATGCTGAGTGGTCTGTGTAACTGGAAATTTCCTATAATTCTTCATGCTCCCTTGAACCTTGCGTCAGTGATTTCCAGTGACAGAAATCTGTGTGTAAGGACAATAAGGTTTGATCACTATTCTGGTGGGAATCTTCAGGGAGAATGATCAGAAGGAGAATTCCTCATAAATGTCTCTTGAAGTGTGAACAAAGATCTTTTTAGTTGGTTTAAGATACTTTGATAAAAAAAAGTTGGGACAAGTGATGAGTATGACCCTCCCATAACTGTTTCATTTTCCTCCAATTAATGAATAGTACAGGCGAATATGAGAAACTTTGTAGTATATCTTATTAGAGAAATGTTTTCTTCTCCTGTTATCAGACTCCTTTTCTGCTCCCCCTCCTCTCCACTAACTCTCAATTCACTGTTCAAATCAGGTACAGACAGAGAGACTACTGCTGATTTGTAAATGATTTACTGTCTTAACCACCTGCTTAATTTCCATACAAATGGGCAGACATATTCCTAGCTAGTCTCCGTCCACCAACTTAGAAAAAAAAATGAGAATTATAGATTGTAGATGGAATAGATCTGACACCAGAGCTACACAGCTTCATCCACTGTGTAGTGGATGTAGCTTTTACTGCAGCTCTGCTCCCATTGAAGTGAATGGGTGCAGTGCTGCAGTAACCAGCTCTGTCCACTACACAATAGATGGAGCTGTAGTTCCAGCGCTGATGCTACTGTAGAACAGCTGATCAGCGGAGGTGCAGGGGTCAGACCCCCTATAAGATTGTTAGCTAATTCAACATCGACCTGATCCACCCTCATGTTAAAGGTCACCTTCTGGTTAACATCGAGATAGATTTGATTTTGATGACTTTGCATTTCCGTTTCTTATGATAAAATAGTATTTTTAACATTCTCAGGTTTGAACTCCATCCTGTTTGCAATCAATATTGATAACAAGGATCTAAATGGACAAGCAAAGACGGTTCCTACAGTGTCGCACCTTCTGAAGGAGTCCACTCAGAATGTCACTTCTTTACTTAAGGAGTCCACACAAGGAGTCAGCAGTCTGCTTCGAGAAATCACATCATCTTCTGCAGTATCCATTTTAATAAAACCAGAGCAGGACTCTGACCCTTTACCAGTGCTTTCCAGAAGTCTCACATCAGGTGAGTTTCATGACATACACTGAGATAATTAAAGGGGTTCTCCAGGCTTTTTAGGAAATCAGTCCTTTCTTCTGTCTAGTTAGTACTTACCCCTCACTCGTGCTGCCATCTCTAGTGCAGTCACACAGGTTGTGGGCTCTTCCACTTAAAGAAGAACTCCCGCAAAATTTTTTATTCTCTGACCTGAAAGGTGCATGATATAATCTGTAGTGATTGTCATTTTCTTATCAGTGACTGTTTCTGTGAGTAAAAGCCTCTCCTCTTATTGTAGCTGGGTCATGTGACCAACTCCCTGACCTCCAACTGACCCAGAACAGAAAGCCAGTAACTGCTCTATTCATTCCTATGGGAGCCTCACTTTCAGTCTCATAGGAATAAATAGAGAATTAGACTTCCTGTCCACACATAAGTCTATGTGTGAGTTGGTGGGTCTAATTGCTGGTCACATGACACAGATAAGAAACTTCAGGATGATAGAAGTCAAAAATTCAGACACTGGTAAGAAAATGACATTCACTACAGATTATGTCATGTACATTTCTAGCAGGACATGGAATAAAATTTTTGTCGGGAGTTCTTCTTTAAGTGCTCTTCTCTTCCTGACACATCCACACACTCCAGCCATGTAAAACACCACCCATGATGTAACTCCCAAGCCGCTCCCAGGCACTGCATCATGCATTAGAGGGGTTTTCCAACTTTTTTTTACTGATGACTTCTACTCAGAATGGGTCCAAATGAGCTAAAAAAGTGTCTGGTCCTTAAAAGCTATGGACACATTTGGTGCATTTTTTTCATTATTGCATATTATTCATTTTGGGCTAAAAATATTTTTCTAATTAGTAATCAGCTGTTTCTGAAATACAGGGGTTAAAAATCCCCTCATCTGACTGCTTATATTTAGCTCTTTTCTTTAAATTCCTGACCTCATAAACAAACTGACCGACCTGTTACATGTGCACTTGGCAGCTGAAGACATCTGTGTTGGTCCCATGTTCATATGTGTCCGCATTGCTGAGAAAAATGATGTTTTAAAATATGCAAATGAGACTCTAGGAGCAAAGGGTTCAGCTCTCTCTTCAATGACAATACCTTCATTGCTCCTAGAGGCTCATTTGCATATATGAAAACATCATTTCTCTCAGCAATGCGGGCACATATGAACCTGGGACCAACACAGATGTCTTCAGCTGCCAAGTGCACATGTAACAGGTCAGCCAGTGTCATAGGTACAAATCTGCTGACAGATGCCCTTTAAATATGTGTTTATGAGGTCAGGAAATAAGAGATAAGAACTAGATGTGAGCCGACAGATCAGGGGATTCAAAGTAAACACAAAATGACAGTCTACAAATAGACTGATTTTTTTAACACTTGTATCTCAAAAAGGCTGAACTTTTTTTTAAATAAAAACCAAGTGAAAAAAATGATTTGTAGCCCAAAATGAGTAAAATGCAATGATAAAAAAAAAAATCCCATGAAAGGTGTTCATAGCCTTTAAAGGGGTTGCCTCATCATGGACAATGGGGCATATCGCTAGGATATGCCCCCATTGTCTTATAGGTGCGGGTCCCAACGCCAGGACGGATCCCCGCAAGGTGGTGGCTGGAGGACTCCAGTCCGGCCACCACGAAGCCGGCTCCCCATAGAAACGAAAGGGAGCATACCGCGCATGTGCGGGCCCCGCTTCCATTCATTTCTATGGAGCTGACGTCACCTATTTTCGCCAGCCCCATAGAAAATGAATGGAGGGCAGCTGTGCATGCGCAGAGCGCTCTCCTTTACTTTCGGGGCTCCGTTCTGGATATAGGTGCGGGTCCCACCGGTATAAGACAATGGGGGCATATCCTAGCGATATGTCCCCATTGTACATGATGACACAAACCCTTTAAGGCCTTTTCAGACCGGTTCATTAAAGGGTTAAAGGAAGTTCAGCAACAAAGATAACTTGCTTTGTTCATTTCTTAAGCGGTGATTTTCTTTTTGTAGCACATAATTATAAAATAAGGAGACTCTATTCGACTCCACAGTAGAGGTATTCATCCTAGGCACAGATTTCTTAGTTGCAGTTCTCTTGAATATGACTGCTATTGTTTCCAACAAAGCCGCTTATCTTCCTCCTTCGCTGTACTTTCCTAAAATACGCCAGGGGAAAAGCATTCTGTTTTGTTTCCTGTAGATGGCAAAGCGAAAAAGGATCGTAAAAAGAAGAAGAAAGTGTCGACTATCATCTCGTTTGATGATGACGGCGATATGGAAGATCCGCATCCGCCGGTGGGTTCAAAGACCTGGATGAGCGGCATGGAGGGTTCAGAGGAGCACTCTGACAGGTCCTCAGCTGCTCTCTCTAACTTTGAAGTGCAGTTTGAGATGAACTTGAATGACAAAGAAAATACAGACTGCTCCTGGAGTAACGATTCTCCATGTGTTAATGGGGATTTCGGCTATAGAAAGCTGGACGTGAAGAGCATAGATGATGAAGACTTGGATGACTATGACACGTATGAAGCCAAACCTGTCAGCAAGTCAGAAGTTAGAACGGAGAATGTTTCTGCTGAACAGTAAGTTTTTTCTCATCACAGCATCACTTTGTATGGGTCTGTCATCTCACACGATACTTCTTATAAGACTTGTTTGGGTTGATAATGTAAGTAAACCCTTCGGCGATGAAATCTGACAGAATACAGTATGTCTGATCTGTCAGAGGAACATGAAACAATGCTAACAGAGAAGACACAAAAGACGTCTCAGTGTTGCCTTGCACCATATAGTTTAGACACTGGGAGCATTTGCCACCAGTCTGCTTTTCATGGCAAAGGAAAAAGAAAATTCGACTTTCACATTGAAGACAAAATATGCAGAAGAAGCATCCTGACTCGTTGTGTTTCTTAGATTTATACCCAGCTTTGGTTGGAATGCATTATAGATTCTATGAGGGGGGTATATCAACTCCTCTGCTCCAGAAAACTAGCATCAAAAAGTCAGAAACTTGGGTGTACACCCGCTTATCAAAATTTAGCAACTTTTTGGGATTTGGCACCCGCTTGCCACCTTTCCAAAAGCTGAAACAGGGCAGGCGTAGCCAACACTGCACTTTTAGAATAATCTACTCCATGAAATTGGGATAGATTATACCTGAAACCTACGCCAGCACCCTTGCTGTCACAGATTTCACTTTTGGTGCACGGACCTGCAAAGATGCACCACTTAAAGGTGCTTTCCAAGACATTTATACCGATGAGGTATGCTTTGGGTCATCATCAGTATCTGATCGGTGGGGGTTTGACACCCAGGACCCCCACCGATCAGGTCTTTGAGAAGGCATCGGCACTCACTGTAGCGCTGCTGTCTTCCCCCAGCTCAGCAAGCACAGCGCCGTACATTGTATAGTGGCTGTGCTTGGTATTGCAGCTCGGCCCCATTCACTTCAATTGGGCCAAGCTGCTCCTGGGTCATGTGACCAATGAATGGGACATCCAATGGCCTAGGCAAAGCTGTGAAAAGCCTGCGGCACTACTGCTAACACCCTTCTCAGGTGCCCCAGGTGTCAGACCCCCACCGATTAGATACTGCTGATCTATCCAGATTATCTGTCTGATAATACATCACGGCAGCGGACGGTTCTCTGGGACCTGTACCTATTACACATATCCTGTGAATATACCATAAGGGCTCATGCACACAAACGTGTGCGCCCTGGTCTGCAATGCACGGGCACCAGTTGTGTAGTTGCCATTTGCGGATGCGTACTCATTCGCTTCAATGAGTCTGCGATCCGCAAGATTCAGTCCACACCACAAGAAATACATGTTCTATTTTTTTGCAGTGCCCAGGCATGGACCAAACTCCCACAGAAGTGCTCCCTAGTGATTCTGTGGACATTTAAAGGGTTTCTGTCACCAGTTTTGGGCATATAAAACAGGATGACATTTGCAATGTGCAAATGTCACCTGATGCCCAAAGTGTTACTCACTCTCTGATTGCAGTCCCCGTTTTTGTATAAAATCGACTTTAGTAATATGCAAATGAACCATTACTAGGTGCAAGGGGCGGTAACCCTGCACCTAGTATCGCCGTTTCCCCACCTTTAGGTACGCCTACTTTCTTGTGATGGACAGGGCCAGGCAGCTCGCTCTATCTGCTGCCGGTCCTGTCCAAGCTGCAGATCCCGCGCCTGCGCCGTGCGGCCTTCATTCGGCGCATGCGCAGTGATGAAGCCGGTGGCCAGGGGCACTCACTGCGTCTGCGCCGAATGAAGGACGCATGGCGCAGGCGCGGGATCTGCAGCTCGGACAGGGCCGGCAGCAGATAGAGCGAGCTGCCTGGCCCTGTCCATCACAAGAAAGTAGGCGTACCTAAAGGTGGGGAAACGGCGATACTAGGTGCAGGGTTACCGCCCCTTGCACCTAGTAATGGTTCATTTGCATATTACTAAAGTCGATTATATACAAAAACGGGGACTGCAATCAGAGAGTGAGTAACACTTTGGGCATCAGGTGACATTTGCACATTGCAAATGTCATCCTGTTTTATATGCCCAAAACTGGTGACAGAAACCCTTTAATTGAATGTGATACTGAGTGCACACGACCGGTGCCCGCATATTGTGGACCCGCTGTTTACCCGTCAGTCAGCTTTCAACGTATGTTACGTGGGCGTCTGACACCTGGGCCCCCCCCCCCTGTGCAGAAAACAGGAACCCCCAAATCCATAGAGCAGGCAAAGCATATACTGTCCCTCTCCATAGAGGTAAATGTGAGATGGAGAATTGAGGTGTGAGGAATAGGCACACACCCTTATTTTGGCTGTTTTTGACTGCTCCATTCCCCGCAACTGTGGGGGTCTGAAAGGTTACACCCCCACCTAACTTACTTTTTAAACCTGTCTGAATGACTGGTTATACAAGTTAAAGAGGGGTTATTCTGGTGCAACCACTTTAGTTTCCTCACTCTATTATGGGGGTTTTCGGCACAATGGTGGTAACCTGTGGACACTTAAGGAAAAAAAAAAAAACTCTGCCTTTACCCCGTTCCCACATGTTTTTGGTCCCCACTGGACTGGATGTGGCATGGTCCTATGACTGATGCGGCCAATCAATTAACTTAGCTGTCACATGTGCTTGAAAAGGATGTCACTAGTGCATCACTAGCAGTGACATGACGTTCTAGCACGTATGAGCACTGAGGTCAGTGACTGCCACAGTAGTTACAGGACTAAACTACTTTCGGACCAGAAGTGGCTGGAAATGAGGCAGCGGCCAGAGGTTACCACTATTGGGATTGTTAGCTCCTAGGCCGGACAACCCCCTTAATGTTCCTTTCCTGTTTATAAAGGGAGCAATTTTGATGATTAAGATACATTGGCGTAGATGCAACATCCTAGTATATCAGCAAATATTCCAGTTTGGCTCTTAATAGTATTTTGCTGTATGAGCCCCATGAACCCTAACATTTCCGGCAGAGATCAGTAAAAACGCTTCTGTTATGATAATACATCCGTATGCATCCATTAAGAATGGATCCGGCTGTATAAATGACCAAAATGGAACCAGCACTAAAACCATTATAAGTCAATGGGCGCCAGATCCGTTTTCTTTTGTTGTCCGAGAAAACAGATGCGACACCATTGACTTACATCATATTTCATGCTCAAACCGTCTTGATCAGTATCTCATGATGCACACAAAAACGCTGCCTGCAGCGGCTTTGTGTCCGGCATGGGAACGCAACCAAATGGAACGAATGCATTTTGGAGCACTCTGTTACGTTCAGTTCAGTTTTGTCCCAGTTTACAATAAATGGGGACAAAACTGAAGCGTTTTCCTCCGGTTTTAGATTCTATGACGGATCTAAATCCCGTAAAGGAAAAAAACGCAGATGTGAAAGTAGGCTTAGATGGGCAGATGATCATGCCAGTTATCGGGAATGAATATTCATATGAATGCTTATACCTGATAAGATGATCTGATCTGATTTTGTGGCACAAAAGCCATCATTGGTTGGCAGTAGATAGTCCTGTGTAGGCAGGCATCTGCTGCTATCAGTGAAACTGTATGGGGACGAATGATCGTGGTACAGATTGTTCATTCCCATACATTCCCAATGACTGCTTCATGTAAATGCAGTCAACCAGTGTGAAATGATAAAGAATGAAACTTCATATGAGGTACCTCCCGACCGTTGCCCGGTGATATTGACCCTTGCAAATTTTTCTATAGTTTACATTTCCTACTTTTTTCTGACTTTACGTGATCAGAGTGACTGAGTGCTGTGAACAGCAATAAAAGGAAGTCACTATGTAAAATAAACTGCTTCCATATAACTTTAGTTTTATAGTCCTCCGGCGGCATTTGCAAAGTGGTGTAAGAAATGTAGTAATGTAATGAGCACAGTATGGTGTTATCAGCCTCTGGGTTCGTGAAGCCGTTGTGATGCTGAATGGATAGTTGGATCTCCGTGTAATGCGAATGTATGAGGTAAATGGCGGCATTCTGATCCAATTTTCAATTATACACTCAATAAAATATCTGCAGGATAGCAGATACTGTGAATACTCACATAATCCAATCAGCAGTAGTTTACACATGCTGTTTTTAGTCTTCCCATGAAAGGTAAGTAGACGCCTTCAAATGAGTTGTCTGGAAACGCATAAATTATACTTTATCTACAGGATCGCCAACTAGACTGAGCTCTTACTTTTTATGTACTGTCCGTGTAAATGCCCTCCGTGAGCGCTAATGTTGGGTTATGTCCATAGTTAACTATGGGATTAAAGGGGTTCTCCTGTGAAAAGTCTACATTATAGATCTGAATGTTAGTAATTGAATTATTGAATAAAATGTACAGTATCTGCATAGCGCCACCTGCTGTTAGTTTTTTTTTTTCCCCCTTATTAATCCATCTACTCCAATAACCAAGCCAAGGTGGTTGCACATGCTCAGTTCCATCCTTCAACTGGCACCAGCAATGTCTAGTGTTAGAAGCTGTGACAGTTACAAGGAGAGAGCTGCAACAGAAAGGACACTCCCTGAGAACGGACAAACCCACTGAGAAAGGACACACCTCTGAGAAAGGACACGCCCCCTGAGCTGCCAGCTTGAAGAGAATCTAGCAGAGCAATTGGAGCAATGAATGGGGAGATCTCTGGATCCTTGTGAGGGACAGGGCTAGTTCTAATGTTTTTTTTTTATTGTCATGTACTATATCATGTCTGATTTTTATTTTTTACATCCATCATGGGATAACCCTGTTAACCCACATTCATAGATGGTATACAAGGGTGTACAAGTGGCAATAGGCCGTGATGTGTAGGCAGGTTGTCTACTGTGACTTGTACATAATCTAGCACTGTTCACACTGTATCCGTGAGCCTCCATATCTTATGACTGGTGATTGGATTGTTGGAGAAGAATTCTAATTTGGCATTGCTGTTGATTTCAGGACGTCCGTAGGAAGCTCAGAAAAACCCCAAGTTTGCTGCTGGACATCATTACAAGTCTTAGATGACAACTCTGAGGTCTTATTCCCTGTTAATGCTGCAAGTTCCTATACCACCTCAGGTAATTGATTTACAACATATTCTGTGAATCTTGTAATGTTTTTAGTCCAATGGACTTTGTTCTTGTTTGGTAAATCTCAGTTTTTTTTCTTAAAGAACTCCCGCAAAAATGTTTATTCTCTGACCTGTTAGAAAGGTGCATGATATAATCTGTAGTGATTGTCATTTTCTTATCAGAGGCTGAAATTGAGAGTTTCCACTCTCTTCTTATTGTAGCTGGGTCATGTGACCAACTCCCTGACCTCCAACTGACCCAGGACAGCAAGCCAGTCACTTCTCTATTCATTCCTATGAGACTGAAAGTGAGGCTCCCATAGGAATGCATAGAAAATTAGACTTCCTGTCTAAACAGAAGGTGCTGTGTGAGTTGGTGGGTCTAATTCCTAGTCACATGACACAGATAAGAAACTTCAGGATGATATAACTCACAAATTCAGCTACTGGTAAGAAAATGACATTCACTACAGATTACATTATGTACATTTCTAGCAGGACATGGAATAAAATTTTTTGCGGGAGTTCTTCTTTAAAGGTGTCTATAAAGGGGTTTTGTGGGAATTAAATGTCTGCAGTGCTCAAATGAGCAGTGCAACCTCTTTACAGTATACCAAGAACAGTGGCAGTCATTGAATACTGTCTGTGGTTGGTATCTGCAAAGAAGGGCATGTGACCAGTGGAAGAGGCAGATGCACTTTCTTGGGTATTGTGGCCTTTTCCAACTGCTGACCGGTTGGGATGCCAGGCATTGTACCGCCACTGACCTGATATCTAAGTCCCAATCATCAATATTTGAAGGGGTTTTGCCATAAACTAATTTTCACTGTAAAGTGTATGTTCATCAATTACTATAGGTCCTATTTCTCTTTGGATTGTGTTTTTTTTCAAATTCACCTCATTTTCAGTTTTCTTTTATCCACTGTGCTTGAATCCTACTTTTTGGTTTCTCGTGTGTCTGCTGTCCCATCCATCATGCCTTAGGGCAGTGCGATGTATCCTGACATCAGCAGGACATAACCACGCCAATGACACTTGTGTGTCCTACGTTACAAGGCTCCAATGCAGGACGTAACCAACAGCAACTGAGTATGAAAACAGATTTGACACAGGGTGCAGTGTTAGGCTAATAACTTTAGTATAAGGGTCCTATTACACATGCAGTTAGAGCAGACGATTGTGGGGAAGGAAGCGTTCCCTCCAGTCAGTTGCCTGCTCGCTAGAGGAGGAGACCACTGCTATTACATGTAGCGATCTCCCGCTCAGTATAGGGACAAGCGATCTCTAATGAATCACGTGTCTCACATTGCGCTGCCGGCAAAGCAGGATTTTTAAAAATATCTTAAAAGATCCCAATTACCCGATGAACAAGCGCTTGCGCGTTCATTGGGTAATCAGCGGCAGTATTACACTGCCAGATGATCACTAACGAGCATTCATACGAACGCTTGTAAGTGATCATCTTAAAAATAATCCTCCCATGTAATAGGGCCTTAAAGGGGTTGTCTCACTTCAGCAGATGGCATTTATCTTGTATAGAAAGTTAATACAAGGCACTTACTAATCTATTGTGATTGTCTGTATTGCTTCCTTTGCTGGCTGGATTCATTTTTCCATCACATTATACACTTCTCGTTTGAGTAACGACCACCCTGCAATCCAGCAGTGGTTGTTACGTTTGCACACTATAGGCAAAAGCACCAGCCTATGTGCATTACACTGTCTTGGCCACCAGAGAGGTTGCCGCTTTTTCCAGTAGTTTGCAAGCACGACCATCACTGATGGATTGCAGGGTGGTCGTAACCATGGAGACGAGCAATGTACAGTGAAACCTCTATGAGCCGACCACCCTTTTTTGCACAAAAAAATCGGTCTTTTATGGGTGTGGTCTAGTCAAAGAAAAAAGTATAGAAAATGCAGAATGAAGTGTCTAATTGAAGCAGGGACATGTGCAGTATACATTTAAACATAAATAATGATGATAGAGCACGCGATCATGTATTTTAACATGTGTTTAATGAGACAACATCCCTGCTTCCCAATATGGCCCCCATAGCATCCCTGGTCCTCAATATGGCCCCCATAGCATCCCTGGTCCTCATATGTCCCCCCATAGCATCCCTGGTCCCCATATGGCCCCCTCTGACATCCCTGGTCCCCATATTGCCCCCCCCCATAGCATCCCTGGTCCTCAATATGGCCCCCATAGCATCCCTGGTCCTCATATGTCCCCCCATAGCATCCCTGGTCCCCATATGGCCCCCCCATCTCTTGTAATCAATATGGCCCCCTCTGACATCCCTGGTCCCCATATTGCCCCCCCCCATAGCATCCCTGGTCCTCATATGGCCCCCCCATGGCATCCCTGGTCCCCATATGGACCCCCATAGCATACCTGGTCCCCAATATGGCCCCCCCATAGCATCTCTTGTAATCAATATGGCCTCCTATGACATTCCTGGTCGCCATGATAGATACCCCCAACATCCCTGGTCCCCATCTAGGCCCCCCTGACTTTCCTGATCCCCCTGATGACATCCCCTGGGCACTGTACAGTACAGTACTGTAGATCTTACAGTCTCCTGGTGCTTGCGTGGTCCCGCGGCCTAAACACTATGGTGCCATCTTCTTCCTCTCAGTGAGATAGCCACGCCTCCTTCTTCTGCTTTCCAATGATGTGTCGTCCAGCTCCCGCGCTAGCTCTCTCTATCCTCCTCCTGCATCATGGCACCTGTCAGCGCTGATATCGGTATGTGTTCTCTGCTTCTGGTCTTTATAGGGGGGGTTTCCAACAACAAAATATGCACAAAAAGTGAGGTCGGGGGTCGGATCAGGGGGTGGTCTGCTAAAAGAGAGGCATTGGCCATTGAAATGCATTAGGGGAAAATCCGAAAATTGCAAAAAAAAATCGGTCGGGAAGGGGTGGGGGTCTTCTCATAGAAGTGGTCTGCTCGGGAGGTTTCACTGTATAATGTGATGGAAAAATGAATCCACCCAGCAAAGGAAGTAATATGGACAATCACAATACATTAGTAAGTGTCTTGTATTAATTTTCTCTACAGGATAAATGCCATTTACTGAAGTGACACAACCCCTTTAAGGCAGAAAGTAATATAACAGCGATATCTGACAACTAGAGAGTAGAAGAGGGTGGGATGGCACTACACTAGCAATCCTGCGTACGATTCCGGTATGGTGAACACCGCCGCGGGAAATAGACCATCGATACCGGTGGTGCTCTGCTTCCAGCAAGAAAGTCCAGATATAAATGCAATAATCATGTAGAAAAGATGAAGCGGCAACTCACCATAAGCATCTTCTTATTTATTTTCGTGGCATAACACTTACAATAAAAGTGCAGGGGGGCGGACTGTATCACACCTCGCGACGACCGTTTCGCGCAGAGTCGCGCTTCGACAGGCCTGACGAAGCGCGACTCTGCGCGAAACGGCCGTCGCCTGCCGCGAGGTGTGATACAGTCCGCCCCCCTGCACTTTTATTGTAAGTGTTATGCGACGAAAATAAATAAGAAGATGCTTATGGTGAGTTGCCGCTTCATCTTTTCTACATGATTATAACAGCGATATCTGTTGGTCGGGATGCATTTGTGTTAGTGGCACATCTCCTTTAAGTGGTGACCATATAAATATTTAAGTCCCAGAAAACACCATTAAATGGGTTTTCTAATAAGAATATTTATCACCTATCCTATGGAATATGAAATGTATGACTGCTGGGGGTCTGACTGCTGGGACGCCTACTGTTTACAGGAGCTGAAGTCTCTTAGTCCCACAGCTCTATTAACTTCTGTGGGACTTCCAGAATACAGTGCTTGGCTATCTGTCGGCCCCATAGAAGTCAATGGAGTGGTGGTCACCCCCATTCTCTCAATTGTTTTGGGTTTGACTGCTGGGATATCAGATAAATCTTTTGTATAAGAAAACCATTTTCAGCACAGTGATTATCGCTGCAGTCAGATATGATATATTGTTAATCACGACGTGTAAATGCACAAAAGAACGTTTTGTCCAATTACAATTAATGGAAAAACTATTTGCGCATCTTGCTTGTCACTGCAGTCGTAGCGTGACCGCAAAATGGATTATTATGGGGATTTCTAATATTGTTTCCATCACAGCTAAGTATCTTTTTTTTGTATAGATGCTGAGAAAGAAGAAATGTTCCATTAGTAAATCACCAGTAAGGCCGTCATATTTAGGGGTCTCTGACTGACACTGACTATAATGCAGTCTTTTAGGGTTCCAATATTTTAGATAAAGACAGAAACTAGCCATAGATATCCTGACTCTCCCATGACCATGCACGGTCAGATCAGCCAGTCTCCGTTACAGTATGGATGAGGAAAACACACAACCGGACGCCTCTGGCAACTGCTTACATACTGGAAAATGAAGGATCGGGTATGTTTGAATCCAACATGGTTGATCCTTCTCCATGCACATTAGATCTGCAGATCTCCAACTATTGTAAAACTGCAAAAATAGCTTTGAACTCCTGGTGGGCAACAGTTTGGAGACCACTGCATTAGGCCATGTGCTGACCCCACTGAAATGATGCATAGGCCCAGTACTGTGATAACTGTGCCTTTTTACAAACCCCTTTACTCCCCTAAAAGTAATGCAAAATAGACCATGTATGACGGCACATGGGTTCTGTACAGATCGGTATGACAGACCTTTAGGTACTCTGTCGGCAGCCATATGGCACCAGTGTAAGGGCTCATGCACACAAACGTATTTTCTTTCCGTATCCATTCCGTTTTTTTTTGTCGACCGTATGCAGATCCATTCATTTCAATGGCTTTGCAAAAATAACGTGTTACTCCGCGTGCATTCCGTTTCCGTATGTCTGTATGTCCTATTATTGTCCACATTCCATACAAGGATAGGACTGTTCTATTAGGGGCTAGCTGTTCTGTTCCGCGGACCGCAAAATACATACGGTCGTGTGCATGAGCCCTAAGGCAATGCTTCTAGGAGAGAACACCTCTGTAGTACGGCATGTGATGGAGCATTCCACAAGTTCCTCTTGGAGATCCCCTAGGATCCATTAGACGCAAACTCTCTATGAATCCAAATAAAATCTGAGGCACATTGAGATGGAAAATGGGCCCCTAGGAGCCTATGGCAGGGATGGGTAACACAGCAGTGTGCGTGACACAGAATTTAATTCTGAATAATATGTGACCTTCCCATACTTTCTGAGGAGCACTAGATGGTCGCTTGATACTGCGATAAATCGCACTTTATTTCTGTGCAGTGCATGGACCAAGTGGCTTATTTTTAGCACGAGTTATTACTTACATGTAGGTTTTTATATCAGATTGATGGCGTAACCTTTACTGTATAATTAATTGTTGTTTAAAAGGGCAATGACACATTCTAATAATGACATACTACATCCATACTGCTTCCCCGCACATAATCGCCATATGCTAAATATAAAAGCCTCTAGAAAGACTGAGCCTGGGTCTTGATGTTGTTAAGAATATTTTACGAGTGTAATATGCCACCATTTGCATCCAGGTGGAACGGCTGTAATTTGTCTACTACATGTATGTCAAGGATGTACCTTATGTTTGTACCTTAGAGGCACCTAAACATCCAGCTTTTCTATGGACACATTCTCTTACGTGTTCTCTGGGTGTTTGACATTAATGTCCTATCTTCAGGATAGGTCATCAGTATGTGATTGGTGGGGTTGGAGTCGTTTTCAGTCGTTTTCGGTTTCAGAAAGCAGCAAGAGAAGGAGGAGGATGTTATACATGCTGAAATTCTGGATAGCGGAGCATTAATACCTGGGCCATTGTTACCAGCAGTCACCTGTCCAAGGCCTAGAAGGAGGACCACAGAGGACTGATGTAGAAGGAGAAGCACAGGGGACTGGTATAGAAGGAGGAGCACAAGGGACTGGTCTAGAAGGAGGAGCATAGGGGACTGGTCTAGAAGGAGGAGCATAGGGGACTGGTCTAGAAGGAGGAGCACAGGGGACTGGTCTAGAAGGAGGAGCACAGGGGACTGGTCTAGAAGGAGGAGTACAGGGGACTGATCTAGAAGGAAGAGCACAGGGGACTGATCTAGAAGGAAGAGCACAGGGGATGCTAGAGGAGCACAGGGGACTGGTCTAGAAGGAGGAGCACAGGGGACTGGTCTAGAAGGAGGAGCACAGGGGACTGGTCTAGAAGGAGGAGCACAGGGGACTGGTCTAGAAGGAGGAGCACAGGGGACCGGTCTAGAAGGAGGAGCACAGGGGACCGGGTCTAGAAGGAGGAGCACAGGGGACTGGTCTAGAAGGAGGAGCACAGGGGACTGGTCTAGAAGGAGGAGCACAGGGGACTGGTCTAGAAGGAGGAGCACAGGGGACTGGTCTAGAAGGAGGAGCACAGGGGACTGGTCTAGAAGGAGGAGCACAGGGGACTGGTCTAGAAGGAGGAGCACAGGGGACTGGTCTAGAAGGAGGAGCACAGGGGACTGGTCTAGAAGGAGGAGCACAGGGGACTGGTCTAGAAGGAGGAGCACAGGGGACTGGTCTAGAAGGAGGAGCACAGGGGACTGGTCTAGAAGGAGGAGCACAGGGGACTGGTCTAGAAGGAGGAGCACAGGGACTGGTCTAGAAGGAGGAGCACAGGGGACTGGTCTAGAAGGAGGAGCACAGGGGACTGGTCTAGAAGGAGGAGCACAGGGGACTGGTCTAGAAGGAGGAGCACAGGGGACTGGTCTAGAAGGAGGAGCACAGGGGACTGGTCTAGAAGGAGGGAGCACAGGGGACTGGTCTAGAAGGAGGAGCACAGGGGACTGGTCTAGAAGGAGGAGCACAGGGGACTGGTCTAGAAGGAGGAGCACAGGGGACTGGTCTAGAAGGAGGAGCACAGGGGACTGGTCTAGAAGGAGGAGCACAGGGGACTGATCTAGAAGGAGGAGCACAGGGGACTGATCTAGAAGGAGGAGCACAGGGACTGGTCTAGAAGGAGGAGCACAGGGGACTGGTCTAGAAGGAGGAGCACAGGGGACTGGTCTAGAAGGAGGAGCACAGGGGACTGGTCTAGAAGGAGGAGCACAGGGGACTGGTCTAGAAGGAGGAGCACAGGGACTGGTCTAGAAGGAGGAGCACAGGGGACTGGTCTAGAAGGAGGAGCACAGGGGACTGGTCTAGAAGGAGGAGCACAGGGACTGGTCTAGAAGGAGGAGCACAGAGGACTGGTCTAGAAGGAGGAGCACAGGGGACTGGTCTAGAAGGAGGAGCACAGGGGGACTGGTCTAGAAGGAGGAGCACAGGGGACTGGTCTAGAAGGAGGAGCACAGGGGACTGGTCTAGAAGGAGGAGCACAGGGGACTGGTCTAGAAGGAGGAGCACAGAGGACTGGTCTAGAAGGAGGAGCACAGGGGACTGGTCTAGAAGGAGGAGCACAGGGGACTGATCTAGAAGGAGGAGCGCAGAGGACTAGTCTTCCAGGGGGAGCGCAGAGGACTGGTCTTCCAGGGGGAGCGCAGAGGACTGGTCTTCCAGGGGGAGCGCAGAGGACTGGTCTTCCAGGGGGAGCGCAGAGGACTGGTCTTCCAGGGGGAGCGCAGAGACTGGTCTTCCAGGGGGAGCGCAGAGGACTGGTCTTCCAGGGGGAGCGCAGAGGACTGGTCTTCCAGGGGAGCGCAGAGGACTGGTCTTCCAGGGGGAGCGCAGAGGACTAGTCTTCCAGGGGGAGCGCAGAGGACTGGTCTACCAGGAGGAGTACAGAGTAGTATTAGTTTAGCTTTGGCAGCCAGCAGATTATTAGTGACTTTGGTTAGGGCAGTTTCAAATGAGTAATGTATTTGGACACCAGGTTGTAGTTGGTTAAAAAAGTTATTAGTAAAAGAGGAGGGTGGACAGTTCAACTATTCAAGATAGACATTTTTCTTCTAGGAGTCTTGATACAAACAACAGTCATTGCTGGACAAATGTTGCTGGTCAAGGGAAGGCCTTTTGAGGATGGGTGTAATGACTTTATCTTCATCTTTAAGATGAAGAGAAGACACCAGTGGTTAATGATAGGTTGAAAGGATGGGTTAGGGCTGGGATAGTGTTAAGGCTATGGAGGAGTTGGGATGGGAATGGGTCAAGGGCACAGGGGGTGATGTGTAATCTGGAGATAAGGTGGTCTGAGCTTTCCCATAGAGCATTGTGTGAAACATTATCCCTACCTTCTTCTTATGTGAAGTAAGCAGAGATCTTGGCACTAGGGCTGAATTGGCACACCAGCAATATTAGAAAGTTTTTTCTATTTTTTATGACCTATTCTCTGGATAGGACATCAGTATCTGATTAGTGGGGGTCTAACACCCAGGACCCCTGCCAATCAGTGGTTTGAGGATGCCATGGCGCTCCGGTGAGCACCGTAGCCTTCTCACAGCTTAGCCTAGGCTCAATTTCCTAGGCGCAGTTCAGTCCCTTTCAATATACGGCTCTGTACTTGGTAAGTTGCAAGGAGGCTACAGCGCTCTCTAGAGGGCCGCGGCCTGCACAAAAAGCTGATCTGCGGGGATCCTGGGTGTCGGACCTCCACCGATCAGATGCTGATGACCTATCCTGAGGATAAGTCATCAGTATAAAAAGGTCGGAAAACCTCTTAAATATAGAAGAACATGAAGAGTAAAAGTGATGCAGTTAACTGAAAGTCAGTGCAGCGTTCTATACGGTCTGCTGTAATAATTGCTCTGGTAAAATGAGAATATAGGTGTTATAAAATGTTAGAGATGTGAAATGTGATTTATTAGACGTGACAGTGTTATTGGTATGTAGTGGTATTCATTATTATTATTTTGGATGCAGATTCCGCTTTCAATAATTTACCATATGGAGATGAAAATGTCAGTGCTGCCCTTGCTGTAGAGTTGGCTCAGAGAGGATCTGACATCCAGTTCAGGTAAAATGCATTCAATGACAAATGTGATCGTATGGCAACCGGAGTTAAAAAATGACAAGTAAACCAAATCAAACACACATATATGTACTTAGGGGGTCATTTACGATCAGAAATACGCCTATATTAGGCGTATTTGTGGCGCAGTTTCTTTTCCCCGCTCATGTCAGGTCTAAAAAAAATGTGGGTGTGGCATGGGGGGAGGGGCTGGCAGACCCGTCTCATTCATAATTTTTTACACCTGTTGTAGGCGTAGAAAATGGTCTAAATGTAAGACAGAACTGGCGGAGGATCCACCGAAGTTATGGAGAGGCCGGCGTCCGGCGTCCTTTTATTCCTATACATCTTGATTTGCAAATCCATATCCCATATACTCTGATCTGCAAGGCTCTGCGTTCAGACCCTGCCAGGTTGAACAAGACGTCTGAGCTGCAGGCAGCAGGTTATAGAGTGGGAGGAGCTGAGCTGATTGATATATGGTTTTATGGGAAAATATTCAGTAAAATTTGTACTTTGTTCATCTAAATCTCTGCTCTTTCTGAGCTAAGGAGTCCTATGGGCGGTCCTCAGTGACTGATTACTTTATACAGAGATAGCCAGCAGGATCGCCCATAGGACTCCTAAGCATAGAAAGAGCGGCAATTTTATGAATGAAATACAGCTTTGAGGGTAACATGTATCTTAGTCTGCTCAGCTCCTCCTGCTCTATACCACGCTGCCTGCTGATTACACCTTGCACGTACAATATGACAAGTTCATGGACACAACTTTGAAACCATTTTCTTTTAGCCATTATCCTGACAATAACGCCTCACACACGACCATATGTATTTTGCTGTCTACAAAACGCAGATCCGCAAAATCCGTCCATGACATCCATGTTACATCCTTTTTTTTTTTTTGCTGACCTATTGACTTCAGTGGGTCCGTGGACCATATTTGGTGACCAAGTATAGGACATGTTCTATCTTTTTGCAGGACGGACATACAGATGCGCAAAGCACATGGATCATCTGTGTGCTTTCTGCAGCTGTATGTCCGTTCCATAAAAGATAGAGCATGTCCTATTCTAGGGCACAAAATGTGGTCCACGGATCCACTAAGATCGATGAAGCTGCAAAAAAAAACCTCACAGACGATGTATGGATGTCATACGTATTTTGCAGATCCGCATATCGGCAAACTACAGTCGATTACGCCTGGAGGTTCCTGTTAAAAAGATCTAAAATGTCCTTACCATTTAATTTGCTGCTTCATATCTACGTAACTCCTTTTGTCATAAATGGCAATAAAGGAGTTAAAGACACTTCCAGATGTAGTTGGGCTGAGTTTGTATTTATCTCTTTTTTTTTTTTCTGTGCACAACGTATTGAATTAGGCCTTATTCACACGTCTGTGGCCCTGACGACATCCGTACAAGGTGGTCGGTGTCAATCGATCTCCTATTCCTTGTCCTATTGGTTTACACCACGGATTAAAGTAGTGCACGTCACTGAACCACGGTCAACATTAAAACAAGGTTGTAGACACATTAAGATCAATGGATACGTGTTCAGTCCGTGGAGAACATGGACAGCACAGGTCCACAAATTAACGACGCGTGAATAAGCCTTTATATTTTATATATTTATAGTTATGTCAGCTAGCATTTTCAGCTCTGCTACATGTGCAATTTTACTTTCCAGTAGAGCCAAAGTGAAAAAAGACACCGCAACCATGAGAGGGCAAGAACTAGCAAAAACCTTAATTTGTGTTACAATATATGAAAATGATGCAGTATTACAGGTGTTCTCCAGGACTACATAAAGATACCTGCTTTCTTCCAAATATGGCACCACACCTGTCCACAGGTCGTTTGTGGTATTGCAGCTCATCTCCATTGAAGTGAATGGGGCTGATCTGTAATACCACACACGACCTGTGGACAGGTGTGATGCTGTTTTTGGAAGAAAGCAGGTATCTTTTTGTAGTCCTGGAGAACACCTTTAAGCGCTAGCTGCCTAGCACAGGTGGAGCTTTGAGTATTGGAACAGACTGATTCATTTGTCAGTGTTTTTTCTCCCATGTAGCATGGAAGCCAGTCCACCAGCATCGGTGACAGCTATAAGTGGTGTACCGCCCGAAGAGCAGGGGCCAGACTCCATGACCATAGGTAAGTGGTTTTAAGAGTTAACTTCACTGTTACTGAAGTTTACAAGTGAATGGTAGCTGAGCTGCAGTACCCAGTACGGCCACTACACAGTGGATGGTGCTGTGCTTATGGCTCCTCCTTCTGTGTTAGTTCCGGCGCCTACTGCAAACAGCTGGTCAGTGGGGTTTCTGGGTGTCAGACCCCCATTGTTCTAACATTAATATGACCTTTCCTAAGGATAAGTCATTAATATCTAAAACCCGGACAACCCCTTTAAATATTTCTTACCTGTCCTAATAAGCGTTCTCTTGCTCACCTTCCAGCCCCCTATGTATGCCAATTTTGTAAGTGCTCAGAAACCACCTCAATCACCGAAAAGTTCAACTTTGATCTTTTGATCAAAATGTTTACTAAGACCTTGGCTGTATTAATAGTTTCATGCATTCCCCCTATAATAAGAATTCTCGAACATCTATTCTTATGTCTCTATGTTGTTTCATTCCTTTATTATTTCTACTAGAAGTTATGAATGAATTGCTAGCAGTCTGCAGTAAGGGTACAGAGGGGAGGTAACCAGTTGGGGTGTGTACCTGCACATTCTGAAAATAGCAGCACTGATTGGATAGAGTGAGTCTGTGCAGGTACACGCCCCCAACTGGTCACCTCCCCTCTGTACCTTTACTGCAGACTGCTAGCAATTCATTCATAACTTCTAGTAGACATAATAAAGGAATGGCACAACATAGAGACATAAGACTAGATGTTCCAGAATTGTTATTAAAACAGACATGTCAGGAGTGGTGAGAGTACCTCTTTAACCCTTTGGCGCATTTGGACGTAACTGTACGTCCAAAGTGCAAGTAAGTTGCTGCATTTGGACGCACAGTTACGTCCAAACTGCTTACCGGGACTGTGACACTATAAAGTGTCACAGCCCCGGAGTCTCCGCTCTCCCGGAGAGCAGAGACGTCGGGGAAGCCGGCAAGGGACCAATCAGAGTGGTCCCTTGCCAGCAAGCGCTCCGATTGGTTAGTCTCTGCAGACTAACCAATCGGAGCGCTTCAGTATTAAAATGCCGGTTTCAGGCTGCGATCTCCACTCTGGAGAGAGATCGCAGCCTGAAACCAGGTAAGTCCTCTGTGCCCCCACATAGCCCCCTTCTTGTAGTGCCCCCCCTTGTAGTGCCCCCTCCTTGTAGTGCCCCCCTGGTGCCTCTGTTGCCCCCCCTCCTGCTTTGTATTGTATGATGGCAGCGGCTCAGGATCGGAGCCGCTGCCATCAGCAGAGAGTGTGAGCTGTAATTACAGCTCACACTCTGCTGCTAACAGCTGAAATCGGTGCTGGCACCGATTTCAGCTGTTTAACCCCATAGATGCTGCGGTCAGTAGCCGCCCGCAGCATCCATGGGGTTAAGAGGGAGGGAGCTCCCTCTCTATACCATCGGGCCGCCGCTGCTGCAATGGCAACGGCCCGATGGTTACCATGGCAACCAGACGCTTTACAAAAAGCGTCCTGGTTGCCATGTAGCTAAGGCTGATTAGACCCTCAGGGTCTGATCAGCCTTAGTGTAGCACTGATACAGTGCATTGCAATAGATGGCTATTGCAATGCACTGTATAGCCATCAAGCCCACTGGATCTTCAAGATCCAAATGGGTCTTGATAAAGTTTAAAAAAAATGTAAAAAGTAAAAAAGAAAAGTGTGAAAAGAAAGTAAAAAAAAGTGTAAAAAAGTAAAAAAATAAAGTTTAAAAAAAGTTAAAAAAAGCGCCCTTTTTCCCCAAATAAAGTAAAAAAAAGAAAAAGTACACATATTAGGTATCGCCGCGTCCGTATCGACGGGCTCTATAAAAGCGTCACATGGTCCACCCCGCCAGCTGTACGCAAAAATTTTTTTAAAAAAAAACTATACCAAAACAGCCATTTTCTGTCACCTTGCCACACAAAAAGTGTATTAGCAGGCGATCAAAAAAGGCGTATTTACCCCAAAATGGTACCAATCAAACCGTCATCTCGTCCCGCAAAAAATGAGCCCCTACCTGAGACAATCGCCCAAAAAATAAAAAAACTACAGCTCTCTGACTATGGAGATACTAAAACATGATTTTTTTGTTTCAAAAATGATATTATTGTGTAAAACTTAAATAAATAAAAATAAGTATACATGTTAGGTATCGACACGTCCGTAACAACCTGCTCTACAAAAATATCACATGATCTCTCCCCTCAGGTGAACACCGTAAAAAATAAAAAATAAAAACTGTCTAAAAAAAGCCATTTTTTATCACATTTCATCACAAAAAATTTAATACCAAGCGATCAAAAAAGCGTATGCCCCCAAAAATAGTACCAATCTAACCGTCATCTCGTCCCGCAAAAAATGAGCCCCTACCTGAGACAATCGCCCAAAAAATAAAAAAACTACAGCTCTCTGACTATGGAGATACTAAAACATGATTTTTTTGTTTCAAAAATGATATTATTGTGTAAAACTTAAATAAATAAAAATAAGTATACATGTTAGGTATCGACACGTCTGTAACAACCTGCTCTACAAAAATATCACATGATCTCTCCCCTTAGGTGAACACCGTAAAAAATAAAAAATAAAAACTGTCTAAAAAAAGCCATTTTTTGTCACATTTCTTCACAAAAAATGTAATACCAAGCGATCAAAAAAGCATATGCCCCAAAAAATAGTACTAATATAACCGTCATCTCGTCCTGCAAAAAATGAGCCCCTACCTGAGACAATCGTCCAAAAAATAAAAAAACTACAGCTCTCTGACTATGGAGACATTAAAACATGATTTTTTTTTGTGCTTCAAAAATATTGTGTAAAACTTAAATAAATAAAAAAAGTATACATAATTGATATTGCCGCGTCCGTAACGACCTGCTCTATAAAAATATCACACGATATAACCTGTCAGATGAATGTTGTAAATAACAAAAAATAAAAACTATGCCAAAACTGCTAGTTTTTGTTACCTTGCCTCACAAAAAGTGTAATATAAAGGTACCAAAAATCGCATGTACCCTAGAATAGTACTAACAAAACTGCCAACTTATCCCGTAGTTTCCAAAATGGGGTCAGTTTTTTGGAGTTCCTACTCTAGGGGTGCATCAAATCTGACATGGAAACTTAAACTTTTTCCAGTGAAATCTGCCCTGGCGTTCCTTTCCTTCTGCGCCGTGCCGTGTGCCTGTACAGCAGTTTACGATGACAAATGGGGCATTTCTGTAAACTACAGAATCAGGGTAATAATTATTGAGTTTTGTTTGGCAGTTAACCCTTGCTTTATTCTCGGACTAAAATGATTTAAATGGAAAATCTGCCAAAAAGTGAAATTTGGAAATTTTGGCTACATTTTTCTTTAATTCTTGTGGAACACCTAAAGGGTTAATAACGTTTGTAAAATCAGTTTTGAATACCTTGAGGGGTGTAGTTTCTAAAATGGGGTCATTTTTGGGTGGTTTCTATGATGAAAGTCTCACAAAGTGACTTCAGACCTGAACTGGTCCTTAAAAAGTGGGTTTTGGAAATTTTGTGAAAAATGTCAAGATTTGCTTCTAAATTTCTAAGCCTTCTAACGTCCCAAAAAAATAAAATGTAATTTTCAAAATGATCCAAACCTGAAGAAGACACATAGGGAATGTAAAGTAATAACTATTTTTGGAAGTATTACTATGTATTTTAAAAGTAGAGAAATTGACATTTGGAAATTTGGAAATTTTTCTAAATTTTTGGTAAATTTGGTATTTTTTTATAAATAAGAATGAAATATTTTGACTCAAATTTACCACTGTCATGAAGTACAATATGTGACGAGAAAACAATCTCAGAATGGCCCGGATAAGTAAAAGCGTTCTAAAGTTATCACCACATAAAGTGAGACATGTCAGATTTGAAAAATGGGGCTCCGGCATTTGGTCCAAACTGGCTGTCGGTTGAAGGGGTTAACGTCATTTATATAGTGAATTTAGCATCTTCCTTTAATGTTTGATCTTTACGTCCAGTGCTGTTGCATTGTATGTTTTTTTTTGCCTGAGATGTCTCCAGCAAACCTATCCCAGTATCTTTGGGCCTGTCCATCAATACAGTCTTTATGGAGACAGGTCTATAACGTCATCTCTACAAGTCTCTAATTTTGTCCCCTGAGCCCCTCTAAGGGTGTTCTTTAGATGCATTGAGCCTAAAAAATTCCATTACACCCTGGGCACTAGAAAATTACTCCATCTGGGAGCATATCCTAATACAGACGTGATTGAGGTTTTTTTTGGGGGGAGCTAAATAATTATGATCTGTTCTCAGGATAGGTCATCAATATCTACTCAGTGGGGGTCTGACTCCCGGCACCTCCACTGATCAGCTGGTTGACAGGCTTGAACCCTTCCAACAGGTGCAGGAAATCTGACTCCCCCGCTGCTACATATTGATCATTGGTTGTTTGATGGTTGTCGCGTCCAAGATAAGAATTGGTTTTACAGGCATGCACGTTAATGGCCTGTACTTAGTGTACATAATCAATGTGCTTGGTGGTCTAACCCCTGATCCGCCACAATTAGCTTAATAAGGGTTCCCTGTGACCACCACAGACCCATTTAGTGTGTATCAGGGCACACTCCCTCGACTGGTACTGTAGCTTGGCTCCGTTTCATTGATCTGCCAATCACTAGTTCTACCAAGGGTTGGTCACCCACACATTAATTGTCGGTCCCTGGCCATCTACAGTCCGTTGGTATATTCTTTCACATTTTCTTTCCTTCTCAGTATCTAATGTCCCCCTCCTCATGTGTTGGCATATCAGGAGCCACTTAAATCTGCAGCTAAAGCTGGTGTCTTAAAGGGGTGCTCCAGGAATTTGACATATCCTCAGTATATGTCTTCATCATCATCAGGAAGTCCACCAATCAGCTGTTTGAAGAGGCGACTGTGGTGACCGGAGTGCTGTGGTCTCTTCATAGCTCAAAGACAGTGCTGTAAATTGCATAGTGGCCATGCAGGGTACTGCAGTCTATTCACTGGAATGGGACTGAGCTGTGCCTAGGCCATGTGACCGATATACGATGACATCACTGGCCTAGGAAGAGGCCTAAGCTCTCACTGAGCACTGTGTGCTGACCGGCGGGGTTCCTGGGAGTCAGACCGCCACCGATGATATTGATGACCTGTCCTGAGGATAGGTCATCAATATCAGATTCCCAGACAACCCCTTTAATACTTGCCCTCTTGTTACCAGCACAGATTGGTATACTATCCTAACTCCTATTAACCTAGGTAAAACAATACCTGTATAACTAGAAATCGTATGTATATTGTGGATACTGCGCAGAGCCCGGTGCTGCATTCATAGTTCTGCTGCAGTTGCAACTTTCCCTACATCAGATTATTATATTACGTAATAATCTACAGAGAAAGCTCTGTGCAGTCACTGAGCCAGCAGGGAATGCTGGGAGATTTTAGCTCTGAACCCTGCAGAGTAGTGAATGCAGCTCTGGAGGATGATGCAAGCTGTAACTCACAAGAAATGCTATTGTATGGGGAGTCATTTATCAAACTGGTGTAAAGTAGAACTGGCTTAGTTGCCCATAGCAACCAATCAGATTCCACCTTTCATTTTCCAAAGGAGCTGTAAAAAATGAAAGGTGGAATCTGATTGGTTGCTATGGGTGACTAAGCCAGTTCTACTTTACATCACTTTGATAAATCTCTCCCTATGTCTTTTCAAGTCGCTCAAGTTTTCGGGTACTGTGAATTTAGAATTATGTTTAAAAATGAGGATGTGCTTTAATAAGGAATGTCAGCTCCCTGACAAGTCCAATACTTTCTTGAATTTGCCATTAAAATACCATCTTTTCTGTGTACAGTGGTTCCTCTGTTATAGAGCTTTATGACTAAATTGACAGGTTGAGGGTGTGTCCATCAGTGCTTTCTGTGGCAGGCTGTGTAGGGACACACCTCCTTGACAAGAGGAATGGTAACACCCAGTTGTCAGTGTTTTCATACATTTCTAGGAGGAATAACAGGGGAACAGAAAATGTAGAATTATAAGAAAAGATGCTCCAGAATTATTTTATCGGGAATACAAGTATTTGCTAAGATAGACTAGTCAGGAGAGGTGAGAGGTACCTGTTTGTACCTATGACACTGGCTGACCTGTTGCATGTGCACTTGGCAGCTGAAGACATGTGTGTTGGTCCCGTGTCCATATTTGCCCGCATTGCTGAGAAAAATTATGTTTTATCTTTTATATGTAAATGAGCCTCTAGGAGAAACGGGGGCGTTGCCATTACACTTGGAGGCTCTGATCTCTCTGCAACTGCCACGCCCTTTGCATTTTGATTGACAGGGCCAGGCACTGTAAAAGTAATTACAGCTGTCCCTGTCAGTCAAAGTGAAGAGAGCGTGACAGTTGAAGAGAACAGAGCCTCTAGGTGTAATGACAACGCCCCCGTTCATTTGCATATAATAAAACATCATTTTTCTCAGTAATGCGGGCACATATGGACATGGGACCAACACAGATGTCTTCAGCTGCCAAGTGCACATGTAACAGGTCAGCCAGTGTCATAGGTACAAATCTGCTGACAGATGGCCTTTTAAGAATAAAGTAGTCCCAGGTGACCTTTAATAAAATGAGATATGTATAGTTATACGTACATAACTCCACCCAAGCCATTGCTGTAATTGCATGTGTGTGACTCAGGTTCCTGTAAGTGGCCTGTCATGTATGCCTTTCCTGTTTCCAGTGAGCAGATCACCTATCATGGCCCAAGAAGTGCTACAAGGAATGGAAGGCTAAGCCAATTAATATTTTAATTGCTGCGCCAGAACCGCTCCAGTATAACGAGTAACCGCGTGCATATTTTGGATGCGGTCCTGGTATTCTCTGTGTAATTATTCCGAGAGGCCTGCATGTAAATCTAAAATGAAAAAAAAAAAAAAAGAAGTCCTGACCCTAATTAACCTAGAGAGGACTTGTGAATAATTGTGGTTTTTCTTAATCAGACGGAATATTTATATGATATAAGGGGATATTTAGAAGTCAGGAAGAGTGCACACAGCGGAAATCGATATATTAAACATTTCGTTCTGGGTGAAATTTGCACAATGTTCTATGCACAGCCACGAATAAGGGATTTAACGTGAGAGCAATTCTAAGCCGAGTTACCTCCATGTAAGAAGAGCTGCGAGAAAGTTTCTACGGTATCATTTATGTGGCATCTGTATTTGACCTTGTGCATGCTGCCGTGTAATGCACATGTTTTATATGGATCTATAGTACCACATTCTTAGCTGTCTATACTCCCATACTGTACCTCTGAAAAAATCATGGCATGCTCCACTGTGTGCCCAACGTACGGCCCTCCAGCTGTTGCAAAACTACAACTCACAACAAGCCCAGACAGCCTACAGCAGGGCATGGTGGGAGTTGTACTTTTACAACAGCTGGGGGGGGGGCCACAGGTTGAGCATCCCTTCTGTAGGGGATAACTGTCCTTCACATAGGTGCCGTACGTAGAAACGTGGAGGGCCTACATGACGATATTTTGTGTAATGGCAGTCAATGGTGTTGCGGTGCGACATGCTGGTCTTCGATGTGACGGTCGCAAAAAGTCCATCCAAGTCGCATTGCGACACTATTAACTATCATTACAAAAATATTGCGCAGCAAATGTTGGCATTTAGCTGTACCCTTTTTTGTTAAATGACTTATGTCGCTGCGTTGCCGGACCCTAAAGGTCTTTAAAAGGGTTGTTCATCTTTGGAGGTGGTGGTGGGGGGTTTGGCTCCTGGCTTCTTTGCTTTACAGCCTTGGCTGTTCCTGTGGGCTACCTGGATGTAAACTTCCTGTTTAGCATGGCTGCAGCCAATCCCTTTGCAGAGCAGGTCACCACTGTCGCCAGTGATTGGCTGCAGCGACATCTAACAGGAATTTTACATTTTGAGAACCCAGCGGAGCATCCGAGGCCGGGGAGCGAAGGAGACAGCAGCCAGCACCTGGAAGCAGGTAAGTGTGGTTCTCTCCGCAAGTCTGCTCAGGAGGAGGGGTGGTAAGCCAAAATCTCGTTCAAAGGCGCACAATCCCTTTAAAAATAGTCGGTGAGCAGTTTTGGTATGTAGAACTGCTGACAGACTCAATAAGGACAGGGGACTGCTTTTAATAAAAAAAGTTTAATCCCTTGACCATTCTCCTTAAAGAAGAACTCCCGCAAAAATTTTTATTCTCTGACCTGTTAGAAAGGTGCATGATATAATCTATAGTGATTGTCATTTTCTTATCAGAGGCTGAAATTGTGAGTTTCCACTCTCTTTTTATTGTAGCTGGGTCATGTGACCAACTCCCTGACCTCCAACTGACCCAGGACAGGAAGCCAGTCACTTCTCTATTCATTCCTATGAGACTGAAAGTGAGGCTCCCATAGGAATGCATAGAAAATTAGACTTCCTGTCCACACATAAGGTGCTGTGTGAGTTGGTGGGTCTAATTCCTAGTCACATGACACACAAAAGAAACTTCAGGATGATATAACTCAAAAATTCAGCTACTGGTAAGAAAATTACATTCACTACAGATTACATCATGTACATTTCTAGCAGAACATGGAATACATTTTTTTTGCGGGAGTTCTTCTTTAAGTGCTTCAGGTTCAGACCTTCCCCTCTGCTGTGACTGACAGCGATAGTGTCCAAACAAATGACCGCTCCAGCCGTCACACAGCAGACGGGAGGAGATGTGGTGCGGCTCATATATGAACCCAAAGCACTGAAGTATGCGGGCCTGCCTCAGGATTCAGGGTTCATCTTTTCAACACTACACTGCTTTAAAATTAGGATCTGAGGTACGTATTACTTATGGTTGGCAGGAGTTTTGCATTTTGATATATCCTAGTGTACACCTCTATATCATATATGACATTCATTAGGTCCGGATAGGTAATCACATTGGTGAGGTCAGGGGCAGACTAGGAACTTAAAGGGGCCCTGGAAAAAAACCTAAAAGTGGCCTCGTTTTGTAGTTGGGTCCAAATTGATGGAAGGCAGGGCCAGCAATACCATATTTCTCACATTATACCACCCCCAACAGAGCCAAATACCACAGTCCATCACAAAATACATCCCCAAATACTTCCACTGGTTGGCCGTGAGGAGGGCTCAGACGGCCCCCTGGGCATCAGCCTGCCGGAAAATTTCCCTGTAAGGTCTATGGCCAATCCACCCCTGGGTTGAGTTCTGCCACCTTGCAACCCCAAAGATCAGCTGTTTCGGGCAGCTGCCAGCGTCGGAAACTATAAAATGAATTGAACGCCCGTCCACTGTGCAGTGTTTGTGCCGAAGTACTGCAGCCCACCTCCCACTCAAGTGAACAGGAGCTGAGCTGCAGTACACCAGCGCCAACACCGATCAGCTGTTTGAAGAGACAGCAGCAGTTCGGTAAGTGCTGCAGTGTCTTCACAGCTCACCAAGCACGGCGCCATATATTGTATAGAGGCTGTGCTTGGTATTGCAGCTCAGCCCCATTCACTTCAACGGGACCGAGATGAACCTTGGCCATGTGACCGATGAACGTGACATCCCTGGCCTTGGAAGAGGACACAGGGCACACCAGAGCCAACTGATCTGATCTTAATGACCTATCCTGAAAATTGGCCAGCAATATTTTACTCATGGAAAACCCCTTTAAATGTCTATTTTCGGTGCGGAATATACATTGAGAATCAGCAATAAATCTGCAGCGTCTGAACATGTCATAAATGAAAGTTAGGTCATCTCTGCTGAGACTATGGAGCAGAGAAGAAGGATGGATAGCTAAGGATGTAGAGGTCTGTTTCAACATGAAGTGATTGGGGGCGGGGTACTCTACTACTGTTTACTGTAGGTACCATTTCGCCATATTATATGTAAAGGGAAGAAGTTTAGAACTTCCTAACTTTATTTTATTTTTGTTTGTATTCTCCTTCCTGCTTTTCAAAGAGGTTTCCCAGGATTAGAAAACCATAAAAAAACATAACTGATTTCTTCCAAAGATGGCGGCACACCTATCCACAGTTTGTGGGGTATTGTAGCTCATTCACTTAAAGGGGTTGTGCCACAAAAAATATTCTACCTTTTTCAAACCAGCACCTGGATCTGAATACTTTTCTAATTGCATGTCATGAAAAATTTAGTACAGCCATAGAGTTATTCAATAAAATGTATTTGTATAGCGCCACCTGCTGTTTGTTCTTTTCCTTATTTCTTGTCCACCTCACTGAGATGGTCACACATGCTCCGTTTAAATCTTCAACTGTCACCAGCCCTATCTTCTGTTAGAAGCAAGGGCCTTTACAGGGAGGAAGCTGCATCAGAAAGGACCCTCCCCAAGAGGGGAATTGTGGATCCCAAAAACACAAATACCGGCAGTGTGGGTTCTGCATTTTGCCGAATGGAAGGTCTGGCCCTCAATAGAGCAGTCCTATCCTTGTCCGTTTTTTGCGGGGCCGCGGAACGGAGGTACAGATGCGGACAGCACACAAAGTGCTGTCCGCATCTTTTGCGGCCCCGTTTAAGTGAATGGGTCCGCATCCAAGCCGCAAAAAATCCGTTTGTGTGCATGAGGCTTAAAACTGAATGATTACTTTCTGACTCAGGTTATCTCTGTCTGGTGTTTTCGATTTCTATAACTTATTGGAACTTAATAAAATGATCAAGGTGCAAAAAAATAAAGAAATAAATAAAAAATCAGTTTTCCATCTGTAACTTGCTATTATATAGTGTGACCACCAGGGGGAGAACTTGACCTTCTGTAGTATGCTCTCTGTGGTTCTCATTTAACATATAGCTAGCTGAAACCCCGCATCCATTTACTAGTGCTTCACTTCTAGGTTCTCTAGAGGTTAAAAAAAAAAAGGGAAACAATATCTATGCGTGGAGCGCTGTCCATGGTAACTGTTCAGCTCGTGAAATAAAAGAATAATGACCTAAAATGGAGAAATCCCCTGGAAATACTCCATTTGATTGGTAACGCTCCCTTGTAAAGTGTGACTAATTAGGAGAATGCAAAGTAGTATGGATGACCCGACCACGCAAGTGTATGTCTGGATTATATTGTCTCATCTTTCTGCATAGCAGGGAAATCTTGTGTGTAAAATGGCTATCCCTCGGCCATTAGATAACGGAGAGGCTTCTCGCTAGTTGCATAGCAACCGCATTCGAAATGGAGAGAAGGTATGAAATATGGAATAGGATTGCACAGTAACAAAAGCGCAGGAGAACTGAAGTGTACACCGGCCGTTCTTTTTTACATTTTTTTTTTTTTTTTACATTTTTATGGTTATTGGCAGACATCAAGGGGAGGACATGTAGGAAAGTGCGGTCGCGTATTCAGAGTACGTCTCATAAATAGGTCATTTTGCAGTTTAGGCTTTGTATTAGTAGTATGTAATTAAATCCCCACAGCGCCATAAAGCCACGTGACGCTTCGCTGTAAGTGATGATTATGGGCCGTATTAAATGAAATGTTCTGTAAGTAGATGTAGTCGGTGTTGGCTTCGTACTCCCCAGCGTACCATAGAGATGACGGCTCACATCTGCGTCGCTCCTATTGCTTACAGCATGTTTGTCGATGAGCAAGTCACTGCAGTGAGATCCGCGAGACAGTGCCTGGATGCTAATCTTATTCCGTGAGATAAGCAGGGGACTGTGGGACTTGTAGTCCCACCGCTTACGACATGTCTGTAGTGCAATCCAGCAAGTTGTGAAATATTGTTCTGGAGCAGCCACAGGTTAGGAACCTTCTCAGGATGTCACTACACATAAAACAGATGGTAGATGACATAGACTGCTATTAATCGCATCCGCTGATAAGTCTCTGGGCAGCCCAAGCATATGTCTTATTAACACTGACAATCCTTCCGTTTACGATGGTAAACACACTGAGGCGTTCTAACATGTTGGGAAATGAACGTTTGCAATTTATAAAAAATTAATAAGTTAGACGCAGGTAATTGTAAGTCCATTGTGAAAAGATGGGTCCTTCTAAAGAGCTCACTAAATTCCAGCGTGGTCCTGTGATAGGACACTACTGTTGGAAATAGCTGGGTCATGAAATTTTTGATGAAGCGGGGTCACTGAGGGGGTCATTTATCATTCTGAAATATGCCTAAATTAGGCTTATTTCAGGCACAGATCACAGCTCATGGCAGGTCTAAATAAGTGGTGTGGGCCGGGAAGGGGACGGGCCAGGATGCCCGTCTCATTTACCATTTTCTATACCTGAAAAAGGTCTAAATGTAAGACAGCTCGGAACTGGCACTGAATGCGCCGAACTTATGGAGAGGCCTGCACCTTTTCATAACTTCGCTGATCCACCGCCGGCTTAGGGCTTTAATAAGACCGGTGTCTAAAATGCCGGTCTTAAAGAGGACCTTTCACCACTCCTGACATGCCTGTTTTAATAGCTTCATGCATTCCCCATGTACTAACAACCCTGGAGCATCTATTCTTTTGGCTCTATGTTGTGCCATTCCTTTATTATTTCTACTAGAAGTTATGAATGAATAGCTATTAGCTTCCAGTACGGAGGGGAGGTAACTAGTTGGGGGGGTGTACCTGCACAGTCTGAACATGGCAGCACTGATTGGATAGAGTCAGACTGTGCAGGTACACACCCCCAACTGGTCACCTCCCCTCTGTACCCTTACTGAAGGCGAATAGCAATTCAATTATATCTTCTAGTAGAAATAATAAAGGAATGGCACAACATACAGACATAAGAATAGATGCTCCAGACTTGTTATTACATGGGGAATACATGAAGCTATTAAAACAGTAATGTCAGGAGTGGTGAAAGGTCCTCTTTAATAAATATGCCCCTAAGTTCTTAGGAGCAGAGTGCATAAAAGTTGCTATTGCTCTGCTGACTATAGAGTTCCAAATCTTCTCTGGCTTTAAAGAGCATCTATCAGCACGATACACCCTATTAAACCAGCCTGGTAGGGTTGATCCTGCTAATATTACACCTTTCTTATGTTTCATTAAAGTGCCATTGCTGAGCAATGATCATTTTTATACAGATTAGCTAATAGGGGCATCAGTGGGCGAGCAGAGCCCTTCGGACCACCAGATCTTCTCTGGGCCAGGGCCAGACATCTAGCCTAGACTTTTAACCTAGAGGCTGCTCCATTGCTCACAGGATCAACACATCAGCGCATGCGCCAATGATGTCCGGAGCTGCGTGGTGGGTCATGACTTGGGATATACTTACGTCACTTTCCTCACTGCAGCTCTGGACGACTCTAATCCATTCTCCATTCATGTGAGCAGTGGCAGAGGAGCTAAATTAGAGGGTCTGGTGCGATGTCTGGCTCTGTCAATCAATTGAAAATGGAGAATAGAAGTAGGAGCTGACTATTGAAGATCTGGTGCTCCGAGGTGCTCAGCCAATGCTTTGGTGCTCCAATACGCTCATTTTCATAAAAAGAAAAACGAGTATTACTTAGTAACGGCTCTTCAGTGGAGCCAGATGGACTCCATTGAAATCATTGGCACTGTTTTTAATAGCCGTTAGACAGGAGTGCACCCTTCTAATGGCTGTTAAAAATGGGTACACTAGTGCAGTATAGCCTTTTAGGGGTTTAGGAGTTGAAAAAAATTCTCTCATCCACTTGCACGCGTAAAGGCAGTCTCTCTTGACTTTGAAACACCTGCCGAAGGATCTGCGCTCAGACGTAATGACGATCATGCTGGGGGTGCTTAGTGACATCATCACACTTGAGCGCAAGTCCTTCAGGAGGTTCTTCAGATTCAAAAGAGGAGCTACTGCGTATGCAAGTGGATGAGGTGAATCATTATTATTTTTTTTTTTTACATTTTTATTTTTTTTTTAAACCAAACATTACAACTGAGGACTACTAGGGGACATTGTGGGCCACTATGGGGGAGTTTATGAACATTATGGGGGACATTATTGCCACTAGGGGACACAATGGTGGACGTTATTACCACTGGAGGCCACTATGGGGGACATTATTACTGCTGGGGTCTACTATGGTGGGACATTATTACAGCTGGGGGCCAATATGGAGAACATTATTTCCACTTGGGGGGACTATGGCAGACATTATTACTGCTGGGGGCCACTATAGGGTATAGGGGACATTATTACCACTGGCGGCTAATTGGGGGGAGGTGTACTGCAGGGGTGGAAATTTCATAAAAGAACCCCCCCCCCCAAAAAAAAAAATGAAATTCATCCATTTTTAACTGCCATGAAAAACTGATGCCAGATGGCTATAAAATGGGTGCAAAAATGATAGAAAAATGGGCATAAAAAACTGATAGCACGTCCGTTTTTCGTGGTCATGTGAAGGTAGCCTAATGTGTTAGGCCTACTTTGGAAAGGGTAACCTTGACATTATAATCAGTCCACCACTGACCAAAGTGAGGTGCAAGGTACTATTCACCAGGGACCCCTGCAAATAAATTGATTTCCATGTCCTGCTAGAAATGTACATGATGTAATCTGCAGTGAATGTCATTTTCTTACCAGTGTCTACATTTTTGACTTTTATCATCCTATCATCCTGAAGTTTCTTATCTGTGTCATGTGACCAGCAATTAGACCCACCAACTCACACATAGACTTATGTGTGGACAGGAAGTCTAATTCTCCATGTATTCCTATGAGACTGAAAGTGAGGCTCCCATAGGAATGAATAGAGCAGTTACTGGCTTCCTGTCCTGGGTCAGTTGGAGGTCAGGGAGTTGGTCACATGACCCAACTACAATAAGAAGAGAGGTTTTTACTCACAGAAACAGTCACTGATAAGAGAATGACATTCACTACAGATTATATCATGCACCTTTCTAACAGGTCAGAGAATAATTTTTTTTGCGGGAGTTCTTCTTTAACAACCAGATCCACAGGTTATGGACCTGCAAAATATTTACTGACTGGCTACAGGATGTGGAGAGTAGTTAAAACCGTGGGTCAGAAACAACAAATACAAACCGTGTAACAGTAGGTAGGAGTCCAGGCCAGAGATCAAAGTAGAGCGCATTTTGAGATAAGAAAGCTCTTTAAAACTGGAAGCCCTTGTCTGCTTAAATGGCAACCAGAAGCTCAGGCCAATGGCATCATTGGCACATGCCGATTGCCATAGTAAAATGGCGCCTCGTTTGGTGAGATGCAGTGGAGCGGTGCTGGATCGGGGAATGGTAAGAATATTTCATTATTGCACATGCTTCCCTTTATATCCTCCATTATTCAGCAGAGCAGGTCACCATTTGTCAGGTTGGCATTATATTTGATGATTTTCCTCCACAACTGTTTATATGAATGGTTTTACCGTTTTTTTTTCTCCCTTCTTGTTTGACGCTCGCAGTTTTTCCGGAAGAAAAGAATGCCCCATGTGGACAATGGGCTTTCAGGGAGTCTGTACGGTCCATAATGATTGGTATGGCTACACTGGGCCCACGGGTGTCGTACCGCAGCTCTACAATAAATAAGTAAATAATAGATATAAATGTGAATACAGGAAGGAGACAGCTTTCCAGGATAGAAAGTTCAGCTCAGCATAACATTCATTCCTGTATGCATTATTAATAGGATTAAGAAAAACCACATTACTGGTGAGTACAGCAGGGGAATGATTCCTGCCCTAAGCAGTGCTCCTATTGTCTACCCGCAGTCCTGTGCCAAGAGCCTGGCATCCACAAATGAAAAGTTAGATATCAGAGAAGTCACAGGTAGAACTGATGCGTTTGCACATCCTTTTATATGCTGCGCGTTGTACTGGATCAGAGGCTGATATCACATGGGACTCGAGCTTCCAGAATGTTATTTTCCATCTTTAGCCCATGTTTAGTGAATGTCAGTATAAGGTTAACTAATAAAAGGCTTTATTTGTATATAAGGAGATGTCATATTGGAGGCACCACAAGAAGCTACATATGCATGTATGTGTAGGGTAATGTTGGAGTACCTGGTTAGAGAGAGCTTCACTTCTACAGTGTTACATTCACATACCGGAGAGGTGTATGATCTAAGCTGTAATCTTTTTGGCTCTGGATAGACTGGGGTGCAGAGTCTTCACCTGTAACCCCTTCAAGGAGATACATGTGGATCCTTAGAATAGTCATGGATTTGGCAGTATTAGCGCTAAAGCAATAGTAGTGTAGTTGGAATGGAAACAAGTGTCGCCACCAAGAGAGCAGTCAGTATGCGACAGGCCCAAAGACCAGACAGGAGCGTAATCAGGAATGGAGCCAAGGGTTAGAGCCGGGAGGAGAGCAACAGGAACCAGATGAACAACTCCAAGGGCAAGGCAGAAGCAATATCTAGAAATAAGGCCAAAGTCAGAACCAGGAACAGTAGCACAAGGAACGAAAGCCAGTACTGGGTATGATCCACAATCAGCAGGCAAGACATCACCTCTAAATTAAAAGTACCGTAATCTCTGGCCCTTAGTAATCCACTGTAGCCCGGAAGCTAGAGCAGGAGAGCCAGGACCCAAGCCAGCAGGGTTATGGTGGAAGACTCCTTTTTGGATTATTGTAAGAGAGGCAGACAAAGCAATCAATGTGTCTCTGCTAGAAAATAGAATGCCTATCCTTGCCTATCCTTTATTGTGGTAAGAATAAGGGTGAGAATCACTGGGATGGTAGGAGGGGGGGTCCTGGTTACTGTATATTTGGAAGTTGTACTTTTTTATTTTTTATTTTTTATTTTTTGAAACGCTAAGTGTCACAATAACTTTCAGTACGTTAATGATGTTTTGAATGTCCTTTGTGTTAACGCTCATCAGTCTTGGGCTTGTTTCACATATGCGTGATCACAGATCCGACAGGCTGTTCTGGACAAATATGCAGAGGAATGGCCGGTCAAATACCACTGCGTGAGATACTACCGTATGAGATGACATGACACAATTCATTTCCTGCGGATTCAACCTTCCTGTGTACAGATGAAGCAAGCACCAAACACTGTGCAATGACTGCTGTGCTATACAGATGGCATAGGCGCACTATGGTAAAATCTGTGAACGCTTTAAACACCCCCACTACGCCCCTACACAGCCACCCAAAGCTCTTCCCATCATAACCCAGTTTACAACCATCACAGAAAAATAGCTTTCCAACTTAGTCTCCAAGTCACACCTCACCACTTGTGCCCTTGACCCAATCCCATCCCACCTCATCCCTAACCTAACCACTATAGTTATCCCTTCCCTAGCCCCCCTCTTCAACCTATCGCTAACCACTGGCATCTTCTCTTCCTCTTTTAAACATGCAACCGTCACACCCATACTCAAGAAGCCCTCTCTGGACTCATCCTCTTTATCCAGCTATTGTCCTATTTCACTGCTCCCATTTGCATCCAAACTCCTAAAACAACATGTCCATCTTGAATTGTCCTGTCACCTCTCATACCACTCACTTTTTGATGAGATGCAATCTGGCTTCAGACCAAACCACTGCACTGAAACTGCCCTAACCAAAGTCGCCAACGATCTGCTAGCTGCCAGAGCTAAACATCATTACTCTGTGCTCCTCCTCCTTCTTGACCTTTCCTCTGCCTTCGACACTCTTGACCACTCTCTCCTCCTACAAATCCTCTCTTCCCTTGGCGTCAAAGACCTAGCCCTCTCCTAGATCTCCTTGTACCTCACCAACAGAACCTTTAGCGTTTCCCATTCATTCACAACCTCCTCATCACGCCCCCTTTCTGTTGGTGTCCCTCAACTCTCTGTCCTGGGTCCCCTGCTTTTCTCCACTTATACATTCGGCCTGAGACAGCTCATAGAGTCCCATGGCTTCCAATACCACCGCCTGATGACACTCAAATCTACCTCTCCGACCCAGATGTTGCTTCCCTCCTATCCAGAATCCCAGCGTGTCTGTCAGCAAAATCTTCATTCTTCTCTTCCCGCTTCCTAAAACTCAACATAGAAAAAACTGAATTCATTGTCTTTCCCCCCTCCCCCACCTGACCTGTCCATCACAGTTAATAGCACAACACTTTCTCCAGTCTTGCAGGCCCGCTGCCTGGGGGTAACATTGGATTCTGCCATGTCCTTTAAGCCACACATCCAAACCCTCACCCCCACCTGCCGTTTCCAACTAGTGCATGTTCTCGTCATCTCCCGCTTGGACTACTGCAACATCCTCCTGTGTGGCCTCCCATCAAGCACTCTGGCTCCCCTGCAATCTATTCTCTACTCTGCTGCCAGGTTAATCTACCTCTCCCCTCGTTTCTCCTATGCCAATCTCTTCACTGGCTCCCCATTGCCCAGCGAATTCAGTTTAAGCTACTTACAACTGCATACAAGGCTGTCCACAACCTGTCCCCTCTTTACATCTCGGACCTGCTTTCTCGGTACTTCCCCACACGTAATCTCAGATCCTCACAGAACCTCCTCCTCTGTTCTCCTTTTTCTTCACACAATTAACTACAAGATTTCTCCCGTTCCTCTCCCCCAACTGACTATCCCAACACATCAGGTTCTCCCCTAACAAACCAAAGCTTCAAGAGTAACCTAAAAACCCATCTTTTCAGGAAAGCCTACCAGCTGCCACCACACAGCCACAAGAGCAGCCTATATCCTCACCTACTGTGTTCTCCCCCCTCCCTTATAGATTGTAAGCTCTTGCGGGCAGGGTCCTCTACCCCTCTGTGCCAGTCTGTTAATAGTTTCTTGTTTATTGTGTTTTTTTTATTGTGAAACCCCTGCTGGATGTACAGCGCCCATAATAAATAATAATATGGTAACTGTAGCACTCTATCCCAGTGAAGCTCATGCTTGCTTTATTTGCATCTGTATGAAATTGGAGTTACAGTACTGGCCCAGAGATTTCTACAGATTCTGCATTACCGAGTCAAACATGCTGTATGTATGAGCTGTTATACTCTACGTTATCATGAGAAATCATGTGGCACCAAGCCACAGGTGTTCAACTGCTGCACATATTAAAGGAGCATCACTGGCCTCGTACCCATCACCGGATCTGTACAAAATGATTAAATTGCCTGCCATTGTTCTGATATCTCAAGCCTAAAACCTGCTGCAATAAATAAAGTTAGGTGTCTGTAAATGGCACTATTTCGGAGGGCGACTTCCTCTTCTTTTTTATACAGATGAGCAGCGTGTTCCATTTTGAGAGTTCGATGACAGGCAAGTATGAAGAAACAGGTTTGTTTTAGCATAACTGCACATAGCACAGGCTGGCAGGGACTCAAGAAATGACTGCCATGTGAACCGATTATTTTTAACTTCTCAGTGAAATTGAAGCCAAGAATAGGATTTTCATGATATGACATAGGATATTAGAAATGAAGCCTATAATTGGAAATGGGATTATTCAGTGACGCGGATGTCTGATTTACATATGAACACAGAATGAATTTGTTAGAGGTGCCCGTTCCTGATACTCATTGCTGTCTCTAAAGTTGTTTTTTTTTTTTAAGTTGCGCACGTCTTTCTAACTAATAAAATGTCCATCGTATATTGGAGTAACCATGCTTTGATGGTAAAGGCTGTTTGTTGTATTTCTTTAGGTGAACTCCGTCAAGCTGTCGTTCACATGATGAACAGGAAAAAAGAACTTGAGGATCAAAATGCGTAGGTTTTAATTAACATTGATAACCTTCTTTCCATTAGTGTTCTGTGTGTGGTCATGGAGAAAGGTCAGTGCTCTCGCCTGTTGTATCCGCTGGCCCCTAGATCAGTCAGCGATGGGTTCCAGCAGAGCATTGGCGGGTGTTTGCTTGGTCTCATATTTTAACTATAACCCACCGACCAGATGTTACAACATGGCAGGGAATGAAAATTTATGAACTTCCATTTACAGAGTGCATTTTCTTTCCACATTACTGAATTATCTATTTCTAGAGGCTTTCTGTCCTTATCGACTTGTGCATCTTTGCCCAAGAGCGTTCAAGTACTCTAGAGTGCCACAGGGAATTGATAGGGGTCAGAGCTCACTTTTTTTAATTCCCATTGCTTATATAGTCACTTTATGTTCTACCGTGCTGTACAGAGATTGTCCTCATTCACATCGGTCCCAAATGAGGTTTACAATCTAATTTCCCTGTCTCTGGTGTACAAACTGAGACTAGTTTTGTAGGAATCCAATAAACATATCAGTCTTTTGGAGGAAATACGAAAAGTCTTAGGAAATCCACACCACAGAGGGAAAACATAAATCATCCATCCAGATTTCGCCCTTGGTGTGACTGAAAGCCTGGGCCCCAGGTGCTACAAGGCAGTAGTGCTAACCAGGGAGACTTAAAGAGGACCTGTCACCACTCCTGCCATGCCTATTTTAATAACTTCATGCATTCCCCATGTAATAACAATTCTGGAGCATCTGTTCTTATGGCTCTATGTCGTGTCATTCCTTTATTATTTGCACTAGAAGTTATGAATGAATTGCTATTTTCCTTCAGTAAGGGAACAGAGGGGAGGTAACCAGTTGGGGGGTGTACCTGCACAGTCTGAACATGGCAGCACTGATTGGCTAGAGTCAGACTGTGCAGATACACACCCCCAACTGGTCACCTCCCCTCTGTTTCTTTACTAAAGGCAAATAGCAATTCATTCATAACTTCTAGTGCAAATAATAAAGGAATGGCACAACATAGAGACATAAGAATAGAAGTTCCAGAATTGTTATTACATGGGGAATGCATGAAGCTATTAAAACAGGCATGTCAGGAGTGGTGAAAGGTCCTCTTTAAACTTCCAATAGTACATGATTTTTCTTCAAATACACCTTATTCATCCAATATTTTCACTTCTCTAGTGCATCTAATAAAATAATGAAACAATGTTGCAAATAGTACTACTATAATGTTTATATACTGTGTGTCTCCGTGACTACAGACTACAAGCAAACTTCTTGTGTAGTCTGGTCGTTCCTTCCCTCTGCTTATTCCACTGCTATCTGTAAGTTATCAATAAAATACTCTAGAAAGAGTTATTTCAGGCTCAGATTACACACAGGGTTTCTTAGCAGTCTGCAACCGTAGGGAACTGTATATACAGAATAGTAGGATAGTTTATTTGCAAAGTTTTTTCTTTTATTTTGCTTGGAGAAATAAGAAAACTTTCAAAAGTTTGCATGTCCATGTTTAGTCTAAACAAATGTTTTCTGACTAACCAAAAAAAAAAAGTAATAAGGCTTTGTTCACATCCGTCACAGAATGGAATACATGCCAGAAACTGCTCTATCACACGGTGGGCACCAGACCCTATTGACTGTAATGGAGCCTGTTGGGTTTTCGTCATGGATTCCATCATTGTACTGAGCAGCATAGTGCGGCATGCCTCCAGCACAGATGTGAACACAGCCCAAGATTGAGAACACAGATTTTGTGGAACTTAGTTACCTCTACTTTTTCTTCTCTTGTTTAAACATTTTGGAGGAAAGGCAGACTTTGCAGAATGTGGCAGATGGTTTGCTCTTTTTCCAGATCACTGAGAAACCTGCTTGATTCGGAGATGGAACATTCTTCAGCACTCAGGCTGGAAATTGACAACCTGAGGAGGAGTGTGGCAGAACAGGAGGAGCGGCATGCAGCGAAAATCCAAGCTTTGGCAAGGTAGGAGGCTTCAGCCAGGGAACGGTTCCAGCACACTTCAAAAGGGTTTCAGGCCATGCAGTTAATGACTGATCTGCTCAGGACAGTTTCTAGCACTTAATTGCAGAAAGATTAACACATGGCTTTACTGGGCATAATGCTCAACATTTGTAATACTTGGCTTAAAGCATTAGTTTAGACTGCACGACTTTTACTGTCTGGAAGCATTTTCATTTTTTACAATGCAGTACCATTGAGGTCCTCTAGGTGGCAGTTTTGTTTTTGTTGTTATTTGGTATACAATTGAATTTACCCGTACTCGAGCTAAAAAGCTGAGAATTTATTGTAGATTGCCAAATAGTGCTATTTGTATTCCTAGATTGCACCTTATGGCATTCACTGACTTGTGGGCAAGAACGTGCATTCATTATTATCTTAGCAATTATTTTATTTCCACAATGGCCATTAACTGTCGGCCGTGATGGGAACAATGGTTTTCATGCCTCATAAAAATAACTTACCTTTCACATTCGTATTTTGATTCTGTGATGCAATGTCTTTGTACCGTGCAGTGGAGTCTAAACCATTGTAAACTTCATTCATAGTCAAATCAGCCACCAGAGGCTCAGTACAGCACCGGTTTTAGGTATGTTATCTCAGTGGTCGTCTTACTGCAACTCCTTTATTATACTCCTTACTGCAACTCCTTTATTGCAACTCAGCTCCATTGAATTGAATGGGGCTGAGCGGAGCTGTTTTTGAAAGAAAGCAGCTATGTTTTTCTAGTCCAGTTTTTCTAGTACTCAGGATAGGTCATCAATATCAGATCAGTGGGGGTCCGCCGCCCATCAGCTTTTTGAAGAGAAGGCAGTGCTCATACGAGTGCTGCCTTCTCTTCACTGTGCTGCACCAATTTCAGTGGTGAGCAGATGTGATTACAAGTATGATGTCCCCATTCACTTCTATGGGATGGCTGGACAGTATTCAGTTGAACAGATGGCGCCGTCCCATAGAAGTGAATGGGGACACCATACTTGTAATCACACCTGCTCACCACTGAAATTGCTGCAGCACAGTGAAGAGAAGCCAGCACTCGTATGAGCGCTGCCTTTTCTTCAAACAGCTGATCAGCAGGGTTGCCAGGAGTCGGGCCCCCACCAATCTGATATTGATGACATATCCTGGGGATAGGTCAACAATAGTAAAAAGCAACAACTCCTCCTTTAAAGGGAGATGACTTGTAGTACCTGGCATGGCCACTATACAGTGTACGGAGATGCCTGCTTCTAGTTCAGTACACTATGGTCTCTAGAGCTGTGGCTACCTGAAACAGCTGATTGTGGGGGTGTCGGACTCCTACAATCTGATACTGGTGATCTATCCTAAGGATTGGTCATCAGTATCTGTGGCAGGGGCAAAACTATAGGGGGTGCAGAGGTAGCAGTCGCTACTGGGCCCAGTCTACTGAGGGGGCCCAAAGACCTTTGTGCCACATAAGAAGACACTGGTTTTGTAGAAAGGGCATGCATGTCAAGTTACACCTCTGGCTGGAGGGAAGGGGTTAGGTGAAGAATATGATATGGGGGGAAAGGTGCCGTTTCAATTTTTGCCTAAGGCAGCCCAAAGGCCTGCCCCTGGCCACAAAGCACTGAGGGAAGGGGGCCCAAGTCTAACTCTTGCACCAGGGCCCACGAGCCCCTGATCTGTGGCATAGTTTGGCAGATGTAGTGGAAGAAGGATTTGACATGTTGAATTTCAGTGTGCCCCATCCTTTGTTCTGTAGAGACAGAATATGCCACCAGAGGCGTCTGGCAGCAGCTTGCTTGAGAACACATGCACTCTCAGCAGAATCCGTCTTGTATGTGTATGGGGAGGTCAGCCGAATGAGTGTCGGCCGACAGCAGATGAAGCCATATGGTCACTTTTGGAAGAGGGAGCAGAGCTTTACCAATGCTGGAACCCATTTATTCTCAGGAAAGATAGGAGTCCCCGAGGTTGGACCCCATCTGTCGTAAAGTTATGGCATATCCTAACGAGACACCATTACTTTATAAGATAGCAGTACCCTAAATAAGTGTCATTTAGTGCTGCTCGAATCTACTCAACACAATAAATATGAAGGTTAAGTTCTGCTGTTCCTTCAAAGTTTGTTGGCATGGAAGAGCTCGGACTATAAAAGTCATGATCTTTAAGTGTAAATGTTACAAAACTGAGCAAAGGGCCACAAAGGGATATTTTCAGAGTAAACATGAAACCAGCCATTTATCGGCTGTAAAGGAAAGGTTAGTGTTCTCACATCATCTTCAACTAGTTGTTCTCTTTTACCGGCCTGCCTCATATTAAAGGGGATCCATCCTTTATTGGTGGCTGGTCCTGCTATATTTTTGAAGAATGATCACTTTTTTTTAACCTAAAATGCGCTGTCCGGCAGAAGTATTATCCATAGTAATGGGACTCTTAAGGTGTGGAGTCATGTAAATGACAGAGCATGCAGTGATCATGGGATATTATTGTCATCTGATACAACGTTTAAAAGATAGAAATTAGAGAGGGTGCATTTCTGCAGGAACCAGTCATTTAGGGAACAGTGATTTTAGATTGGGTTACACTTTTACACAGTATGTTTTTGCACTGCAGATAATCTAAACTGTTCTAAAAACGTATACTTGATGGATCCTACAAGCTTTCTGGCATCTGACAGTAATAGCACAAACTGCAGCACTATTCAGGTGGTCAAAAACAGTGTCGGACTGAAGTCCCTTGGGCCCACTGGAGGAAATGATTCTGAGGGTCCACCTTCCGTGTCTATAGGACCTTAAGGGCCCTGTTTTATTAGGGGTCTATTATTGCCAGAACTTCTATGGTGCTCTGGTGGGCCAGTCCGACCCTGGTCAAAAGTACTGTAACTACATATGGCTCCATTAGAGGGAACTTATCAAGTTTATGCTGGCCTGACAGTGGGCAGCGTATTGTAGTGACAGACCTGCTGATTCCCATCTCAGACAATGGGGGCATATCGCTAGGATAATATACCATTGTCTGATAGGTGCAGGCCCCAGCTCCTAGAGGTATGCCTCTATTGTCTGAGATGGGAATACCCCTTTAAGGCACATTTACATTGCCTAACAGGAGAGCAGATTATCGGGAACAAACCTTCCTACGAATGGTCGTTCCTAATAATTTGCCCCTGTAACTGTGCCACAGATCACAGGATGAACAAGCAGAATGCATGTTCATCTGGTGAAATGATCTTTGGTGCGGACACCTCAATCGTCATTTCTGGGCAGCAGATCGTGCTGTGTGAACAGTGATACACCGGCTAGAAACAATGAATTTGTATGAGGATGAGCGATAGTAGCGGCATCACTCATCCGCATACAGTGGAGGAGATTGCTGCATGTAAATGCAGCTCTTTACATCTACTGATGAGCAGGCAATTATCAGGAAAGAACGATTCATTCCCCATAATTGTCTACTAGTTGGAGCCTTTATCTCACTATGTGTTAGATCAGGGATCAACAACCTTCGGCACTCCAGCTGTTGCTAAACTACAACTCCCAGCATGTACACTTGCATGGCTGTTCTTGTAACTCCCATAGAAGTGAATGGAGCATGCTGGGAGTCGTAGTTTCACCACAGCTGGAGTGCCAGAGGTTGCTGATCCCGGTGTTAGATGGTGGTGTAGGAACCTGTCGTAGAATCCTTGCCATGGAATAGTCCAGTATTCATGAGCTGTATCTACACTCTTTCCCCATCCCTCAAGCCACCGCCTTTGCCTAGGAAAAAACGGTTGATCAGCCGCTGGTGGGCAGGGGGAGCGGCAACTCATCGGTAAGCTGGACACTTATCTGGAAGCACATCTAGAGATTGTTGGTCTCAGAGGTGGAACCCTCACCTATCAGATATGTATGGCATATCCTGACTGAAATGAGAATACCCCTTTAATATATATATAATATGTATACAATATACCAAGAATTGTTAAAGGGCCTGGCCCACCCCCATAAACTACACTAAAGGGTGCGTAGTAGATGGATTCTGAGCTCAAATCACTAAGGCTGTTTTTAGAACCAAGTCTATGGGGCTATTCACACGGCTGTCCTATTTTTGTTTTCACGGCCAGGCTGACCCCATTGAAATCGGAGGGCCTGTTTTTAATGGCCGTATAGATCTATCTAAACAGGTTAAAATGACTTTGGGGGTTTAAAAGAAAAAAACAATACTCCCCTCACCCACCGGAACACGCTTTGCACTGAAGGGAACTGGAAGTACCTGACACCCCCATCAACCAGGGAGCCATGGAAAAAACAGCTGCAAAACGGACATAAAAACGGTCAATCAGCCTTAAAATGAATGCGCACATGGATACAGAATGGCCCTGAAAAGTGACAGTGAGTCTATTTTTAATGGCCATTTTTTCACTGTTATGTGAATGTAGCCATATCTTTATACCAACTACTGTTAAAAAAAAGTGATTGTGGTGTTTCTATGGCCTATAAGAGTCCTAAGGCATAGTAGGCACTTTCCAAAAAAGAGAAGTAGTACATATGAATCCTGACAAGGTTTCCCACCCAGTTTTGCCAGTTCTCTCTGCTCTGCACTGATGAGAGTCAATCATCATGAAACAACTGTCTGCAGATGAGATACTGGCTTACCTATAATCCTAAATTATGTCATAAGGTCTGTTTTAAAGGTCAAACATTGATTTATAGGATTCCTTAAAGGGAGTCTTTCACCTGTTTTTCACCTATATAACTAACAGCAGTGCCCCACAGAAGATTGCAGACACATCCCAGACATACCTGTGTGCACTGTGTGTCTGTATTATATGTCACATCCCAGACATACCTGTGTGCACTGTGTGTATTACATGTCACATCCCAGACATACCTGTGTGCACTGTGTGTCTGTATTACATGTCACATCCCAGACATACCTGTGTGCACTGTGTGTCTGTATTACATGTCACATCCCAGACATACCTGTGTGCACTGTGTGTCTGTATTACATGTCACATCCCAGACATACCTGTGTGCACTGTGTGTCTGTATTACATGTCACATCCCAGACATACCTGTGTGCACTGTGTGTCTGTATTACATGTCACATCCCAGACATACCTGTGTGCACTGTGTGTCTGTATTATATGTCACATCCCAGACATACCTGTGTGCACTGTGTGTCTGTATTACATGTCACATCCCAGACATACCTGTGTGCACTGTATGTCTGTATTACATGTCACATCCCAGACATACCTGTGTGCACTGTGTGTGTGTATTACATGTCACATCCCAGACATACCTGTGTGCACTGTGTGTGTGTATTACATGTCACATCCCAGACATACCTGTGTGCACTGTGTGTCTGTATGACATGTCACATCCCAAACATACCTGTGTGCACTGTGTGTCTGTATTACATGTCACATCCCAGACATACCTGTGTGCACTGTGTGTCTGTATTACATGTCACATCCCAGACATACCTGTGTGCACTGTGTGTCTGTATTACATGTCCAGGAAAAGCACTTTTAGGCTCCATTCACACGTCCTGTTTTTCTTTCCTGATTCGATCCTGATTTTTTCAGGACCCATTGAAATGAATGGATCCAGATCAGGATCGAATCAGGAAAGAAAAACAGGACGTGTGAATGGAGCCTTATTCTGCAGGAAAACAGCTCCCAAGTGCCCGGCTGAAAGTGAAACTAAAAACAGCTTTCTCTCCCGACTCGATTTCTAACAGCTATATCTTCTGATATAAGATATACAGATATAAGACATACAGATATAATGCTGTGTTCCTGGATTTCCAGCTTTCCAAGAAGGTCAGAACCATTTTTCTATCTGCTACCAATCTCAAGATATGAGCAGCTAAAGCAGCCCTCCCTTCTTCAGTCTGGTTTGCTTTGGGCACTTGCAGCAGCAGAGCTGGGCACTTGAGAGCTGTTTTCCTGCAGAATGAAAGTGCTTTTCCTGGACATGTAATACAGACACACAGTGCACACAGGTATGTCTGGGATGTGACATGTAATACAGACACACAGTGCACACAGGTATGTCTGGGATGTGACATGTAATACAGACACACAGTGCACACAGGTATGTCTGGGATGTGACATGTAATACAGACACACAGTGCACATAGGTATGTCTGGGATGTGACATGTAATACACACGCAGTGCCCACAGGTATGTCTGGGATGTGACATGTAATACAGACACACAGTGCACACAGGTATGTCTGGGATGTGACATGTAATACAGACACACAGTGCACATAGGTATGTCTGGGATGTGACATGTAATACAGACACACAGTGCACACAGGTATGTCTGGGATGTGACATGTAATACAGACACACAGTGCACACAGGTATGTCTGGGATGTGACATGTAATACACACACACAGTGCACACAGGTATGTCTGGGATGTGACATGTAATACAGACACACAATGCACACAGGTATGTCTGGGATGTGACATGTAATACAGACACACAGTGCACACAGGTATGTCTGGGATGTCACATGTAATACAGACACACAGTGCACACAGGTATGTCTGGGATGTGCCTGCAATCTTCTGTGGGGCAGTGCTGGTGAAAAACAGGTGAAAGACTCCCTTTAAGCCGATGGCACTAATGCCACATCTTTTCTTTTAGAAAAAAGAGAGCTAACTTACTATTCTCAGGATATGCCATGAACGTCAAGTTCTTAGGTATGTATACGGAAAAATATGAATGTGTTTAGAGATCACACACCGGTTCGTGTACCTGACTGTATGAAATATTGCCATTCTTCAGTTTCATTATGTCTGTCTCATTCCGACACAGCACAGAAGTCCCGTTCTGCAATGATTCCTCCTAATTATTGCCCATTTTCCAGGACTTTTTATATGTAAAAGACTTGCCAGAAAGTCAATAAAGTAATCTGAACTGAATATTTCACACCGTCGAAGGTAAACGCGCTTCATTGCTAATCTTCTCGGCACTGTAATTGTTTTCCTTCATCCTGACCACGCCATGGAGATAGTCTGCTCATTGAAAAACATTGCTTGCCTAGCTGACACAAAACCTGCAGTTACCGCAACGGATCTTCACTTAATGAATCCGGATCCTATTTCCTCTCGGTGCACGATGCATCTGCAAATAGAAAGTTACTGTCTCGGTGTACTGTCTGAAGCCAGTGATTAGGAAAATACATTTCACTTCTTCATGTTTTCAATAATTGTATTGAAGGATTGCCAGTCATGACTTTTCTGCGAAATTATCAAAGGATACGTCAGGACAGACTGGTTCAGTTCACTGAAGATAATGGAGAGGCAGAGGTCGTGGATAACAGGCCAGATTGTAGCTACAAAAACCAATAGAACTTTATTGCTTAGACCCACAATGAAGATAGTTATTGTATCGGCATAGCTATATATTATGGAAGAATTTTCATATCATGGTCCCTTTAAACATAGGAAAATGCAGCACTTTATGCAGGTATTATGACTACAAGCACCACTAGTGGGGAGCCTAGGAGCATACTGTACAATAAAAGGACTTGTTTATTGAAATCAACAAATTTTTGCGTTTTCATTTTTCTTCACAGAGCCATAACTTTTTTATTTTTCCATTCTTATAGCCATATGAGGGCTTTTTTGCAAGGAAAGTTGTACTTTCTAATGCTACCATTTAATATGACATACAATGTAGTGGGTAGCGGGAAAAAAATTCCAAATGGGGAAAAAAACCTGCAATTCCGCCACAGTTTTAGGGGTTTTGTCCCTATAGTGTTCCCTATATGGCATCCCCTTTATTCTCTGGGTCAGTACGATTACAACAATACCAAATATTTACAGTTTTTTTTTTTTGTGTTTTAATACTGAAAAAAACGTTGAAAAAATTATTTATTTTTTTTTACATCGCCATATTCTGACCCCTATAACTTTTATATAGTTCTGTCTATCGAACTGTGTGGGGGCTCATGTTTTTCGGGACGATCTGTAGTTTTTATTGGTACCGTTTTGAAGTGTATAACTTTTTGACCACATTTTATTAAATTTGTTTGGGCAAGTGAAGCGATGAAAAAAGACGAATTTTGAGTTTTTTTTCTGTTACGCCATTCGCTATATGGAATAAATATTTTTATATTTTAATAGTACAGCGTTTTTGGACGCGGTGATGCCCATGATGTTTTTTCCATTGTTTAAGTATTTTTTTTTTATTCTAGGGAATGGTGGGTGATTTAAATTTTTTTATTTTTTATATATATATTTATTAAATTGTTTAACTTTTTCACTTTTTTAGCCCCTCTTGGAGGCTACAATATTAAGTAATTAAATTTATTTTAGCTTATACTTTATTTCCAAAGAACTACAGAGTATGTCCAATTTACCTTTATCCTATATTGCCCTGCCACCTGGCCTCCATAGGAACTGTACCAATAGCTGTTCACAGGAAGTGGAAATAGCAAGGATATAAATGTATAAATTACACATTTTTCAGAATCTTTCCCCATAAAACTATATATCATTCTGCTCAGCTCCTCCTGCTCTATAACATGCTGCTTTCAGATTGCATTACATTTTGTGGTCACAGGTCCTCTTTAAATTGAACTGTGTTTGCCATTGTTTCTTGAACCTGGCAACCGGAGTTTCCTTCTCCGCTGTAGTTTTTGTCGCCACCATCTGTTTCTGTAAAAGCTCGGAGTTCAGTGTGCTGTTTTAATGCAGAGTTTATGTTTAGTCATTGAACAGAGAGACCAGTGCGACATGGCCTGATATAAGGAGTTGACATCACGCGGTTTTCTATCCACTTGATTCTCTGTAAATGAGACTTTTTTTGCCCCTATATTAATGCACTATTTGCAGAGCAGTGTGCTCCATATTGTGGAGTAGCGATCTACCTCTGGTTGGTGAAGCAGCGCTCAATGTGAATGGCTTCTGAAACTTACTCTGCTTATTCAGTCATTGAAGTGTGTTCTTCCAGCCTGTTCATAGTTTTCTGGTCCTCTACCATTTAGAAAAACCTTTTCTGTAAGTACGATATTTATTCTCATTGGCCTATATATGGACACTACCATGCAGCAATGATGCAGTTATTATAACTGTATACTACAGTGTAATTTTGATGCCATATGTGCAGTTCTCTTATCAAAACTGGTTGAAGTTGGCTGACCCGTCATTTTTATGGTGGAAATTAAAAAAACATTCCTGTTTAACCCGACACATACATGACATTAGACCCCAATGAAAAAAAATCCAGGGTAATTCAAATTAGGCTACATTTACATGACCGTTGTGCTTCGCGGGTTCGGTCGTGTGACTGAAGCCTTTTGATGACTACAAGTGGACCGGACATTATATACAGACAGTGCTTTCATTATTCCTCCTGCAATCGGTAAAATCAGTCTTTAAAGAAATTGTCTCATGAAGACCATACCTGTTCACGTTGCCTAATGAGTCTGAACAGAGAATCGTTTCATGCTAATGGTTCTAGTTCTAGCGGACTTTGGTCCGCCCTTGAATATTGATGACCGCTGTTTAATGCTGCATTTTGTGGTTTTCCTGGCAAAATTACCCCTTTCAAGGCTTCATCGCGAACCGATCCACAATTACATATTGAAAATGATAGGTTAGATTGGTCAACCGACATGTGCTCTACCATGGCTGAAAGTCTACCATATGGCATGCCTAGTCTTTGTACCAACCATGGTCAGACTGATCATTTAGACTACCAAAGGATCCTGTGGTGCACCTAGGTTTTGACACAGTAATGGGTCTGAAGGGTCCAGCAGAGGACATCACCTTTGGAACTGACTTTTGGAGCCCTTCACTTGCCATCTTGGTTTGTTTGAGTTTTTTTTTTCTATCTCTTGTTTCTTAAAACTTCCAGCCTACCTGGTGCCTCCACATTTTCTTGGTTTATTTTTTGAAGAAAAGTTTTGATGGCTATACTGTACTTGTCTACCTGTCTGTACGAGCTTCAGGTGGCTTATCTCCATCACACTTTTGCATCGTTTTCCTGGAAGAGGTTCTTATATTTTCTTTTGAAGTTTACTTTTGGAGCAAGAATAGATTTGGTGTGAAAGTCTAATGCCCAATAATTGGGAAAATCAACAAAAAGTAGAGAGATGTAGGAGCCGATTTATGACACCGTCTACAAGAAACATGCTACGCTAACTAATCACAACGCAGCTTTTATTTCGTATTCTGCTTTTGGAAAATGAAAGCTGTACTGCGATGGGTTCCTATGGGCAACAAAGACAAGTTTTCTTTTAGACTGTTTCATAAATCTCCCTGATCGGATGTAGGAACCTATGAACGGTTCATGTGTGGAAAGCAGGTGGACATGTGACCTATGAAAGTGTGGTACCATAGGGCACCATAGACGTCTTTTTGTTTGGTATTACGGCTTCATATAACTTGACGGATGAACAGAAACATGACATAACCATTTGCTTGAGTTCTATAGTTTAACATAGGCAGAAATCACCAATTTGAAAGCTTGGAGATGTGAGAAGGCTATAACCACTGATGTGTTTTGTTTTGCTGACTATGCAATGAGTTACCGTACTTATTTTTTTGCAAGTTCCCTTAAAAAAAATTCCTTATTTAGCAATTTCTAGATCTAGTGCAATGACCTCTCTCTGGGACATTCTTGTGAGAATTCAAAGGTAGAAAAATTTTCACATTTCTATAAAGAAGACGGCCGTAGTCAAATTCTCCAGCAGAGCCCATGTGCTTTAGTTACACCATTGATCGTCCCAGTTCCCCTTTGTATTTCGAGTCTGCAGGTCATTTATAGATTAACCTTTCTCAGGGTCTAGAGAACAATGTGACTTTTAACTAACCCCTTAAAGATCTGCATTGATATATTTTTCACATCTTCTCATACACCATGAAGAGGCTGGAGTTATTTTAATTCTTTGTCCCAGAAAGTTGGCGCTTTTTAATACTTTGTTTTCCCGCCTCGTCACCAGATTGCTAGGATCAGAGGCTTTTCATTGCGATGCTATGGATTTTATAGCTTACACATCAGTCCTCGGTGCTGTGTTTAACAGTTGAGAAGCAGGTTCCTTGGGGAATTCAGTCCTAAAACATGCCTTTTTCCTGTTGTCAATCCTGTCCTCTTTTTGTGACAAAAGTCTAAAGACATGACAAGACTGTGGGCTTTTTTTTGCAAGAGATCTATCTGGTTAGAACAGCTAAATGATACCATCTGAAATGACATTTATTGCAAGACACCAATTTTCCAAGCTTTTGTTTTTCAGAGGCAATATAACAGGTGTTCGTGTCTGCAAGATTGACAGTATTGATGTCACTGGGTACAATTTATAGCAAAAGACATCTCCCAGGGCTTTAAAAGTACATGGATGGGAAATAGTGATTCAGTCCAAGAACTGCTACATCTGATATAGCTAGAATATGTGTATGGTATCTTATCTCTCTATTACCTATCTATCAGTCTGTCTATCTAGGAGCTAAATTTTGATACCTTATCCTCAGGGCAGGTCATCAATATCAGATCGTTTGGGTCCAACTCCTGGCAGCCCTGCTGATCGGCTGTTGGAGGAGGTTGCAAAACTCATGCCTCTTCCTCGGCCTGTAATATCACGTCCATTGATTGCATGACCTTTGTGCAGCTCAGTCCTATTCAAGTGACTAGCATTGAACTACAGTACCAGTCACAACCGCTATAAAATGTATGGTGCTGTGCTTGAAGATCAGCTGATGGCGAGACTCAGACTCCCACTCTTCTGATGTTGGTGGCTATCTATCAATATTTAAAGGGGCTGTCCAGCCTTTTCTAAATGAGAGCCTATCCTCAGAATAGGCCATCACTAACAGATCGGGCGGGGTCTGACACCCTGCACCCCCTGCTATTCTGATGTAGCTCCATTGGTGCTGGAACTACACAACTCATTGACTTCAATGAGTTCCCTCTACTCAGGGGCGGACTGGGAACTTAAAGGGTTTCTGTCATCAGAATTTAGCCTACAAAACCGAGTGTCATTTGCGATTTGCAAATCGCAAATGACACCTGATGACAGAAAGCCTTCTTTTATAGAAATCTCTACGGTAGTTTTTGTTAAAATAGCGTTCCACGCATGCGCATTGATGAAGCCGGGACCCGGGCGGCCGCCGGCTCTCAACGCGCGTGCGCAGATTGCTTATCGCAATGCGCAGGCGCGGGATTTCGCGATCGTACAGGGCCGGGAGACGAAAGAGATGGCTGACCGGCCCTGTCAATCAACAAAAAGGGAGGAGGGGTAAGGGGCGTTATTACGGCCGCTCCTAGGTGCAGGGTTCACGCCTACTGCACCTAGGGGGCCTAATTAGCATATTATAAAAACGCTATTTTAACAAAAACTACCGTACAGATTTCTATAAAAGAAGGCTTTCTGTCATCAGTTGTCATTTGCGATTTGCAAATGACACTCGGTTTTGTAGGCTAAATTCTGATGACAGAAACCCTTTAAAGTGGCCCTGGAAAAAATACTAAAAGTGGCCTAGTTTTGTAGTTGGGTCCAAATGGACAGAAGGCAAGGCCAGCAATACTATATTGCGGTACATTATATCACCTCAACAGAGCCAAATATCATAGTCCATCACAAAATACTGCCAGCAGCACAAAATATATCCCCAAAAAATTCCACTGGCTGGCCAAGAGGAGGGCCCAGATGGCCCCCTGGGCATCGGCCCACCGGGAAATTTCCCTGTAAGGTCTAAGGCCAATCCGCCCCTGCCTCTACTACAAGGTTGACGGAGCCCACTTCTGGTGACGGAGCTACACCCAAACAGCTGATCTGCAGGAGCCTGAAGTGTCAGACCTCCGCCAATCAGCTAGTCATGGCCTATCCTATTGCTTAGTAAAGGCTGAAAATCCCTTTTAAAGAGAACTTGTCACCACTCCTGATATGCCTGTAACTTCATTTATTCCCCATGTAATAACAATTCTGGAACATCTATTCTTATGTCTGTATGTTGTGTCATTGCTTAATTATTTTTACTCAAAGTTATAATTGAATTGCTAGCAGTCTGCAGTAAGGGTACAGAGGGGAGGTGACCAGTTGGGGGGGGGGGGGGGTTGGTGCACGGTCTCACTCTATCCAATCAGTGCTGCCATGTTCAGACTGTGCAGGTACACCCCCCCCCCCCCCCCAACTGGTTACCTCTCCTCTGTACCCTTACTGCAGACTGCTAGTAATTCATTCATAACTTCTAGTAGAAATAATACAGGAATGGCACAACATAGAGACATAAGAACAGATGCTTCAGAATTGTTATTACATGGGGGATGCATGAAGATATTAAAACAGGCATGTCAGGAGTGGTGACAGGTCCTCCTTAAGTGTTGCATGAACCATATAGATCTTCTCACTGGCATATCTGTCTTTCTGTAACCGAACCATGTACTTCTTTTAAGTTTCTGGAATATTGTTTTTATATTTCTTTATTAAATTTAATTCAAAGAAAAAAAAAAAAGCTGCAGGAATATTTAACCAGTTCTTCAGATTTTTCATTTTCTGTTAGTAGACATGTATGGAGCAGGTCTTGGCTTTGATAATTTATTAAGATACTGAAAGGATCCTCCAGATGGAGACTGCTCAGGGATCAGCTGGTAAAATGCTTTTAGTAGCTGAAAGCTTTATAATGGAAATCCAATCGCCAGTGTCAGACTGACTTTAAGATGTTCAGGTGCATGGGGAGAAAAAAAAAACATTATTTTAACAAACTTTTCAGTAAAACAACGTCCTTGCTAGCCTAACCAGTGGAACACTGATTGTTAAGTGCCAAGCTGGAAAGAACAGCAGATCCAGATAGTATTTGTGAAATAATAATGGAAAGTGACCTTTGCTGTTTTGTGATTTTCATCAGCCTGGTGGTTGCGCAGAATAAAATTACACCGTAGATTGATGATTCCGTAAGGCTGAAGCTAATTAGTTTGTGCCATCAGTATACAGTAGGTAGGTTCCTGTGTTATTACACTGTGGCTACCCCAGTACTTCTGATCTGCTCGTATAAAGACAAAGACAAGAGCTCAGGGGAAATACAGAGAAGAACAAGAAATATCAAAATAAACCACATTTAAAAAAAATGAAATAAAAGTCAGGAGAAACCTCACAGCTCTATAGGCAGCACATATAAAAGTACTATGCCTGAAGAAATATGGTGAGTAGTGGAGGATCTCCATCCCACACAGGTAACTGCTGAGAAAAATCTATATCAACATATAGACAACAGAGCCGTAAGCCCTTAGGAGAACCTTAATTAGGGCGAGAGGAAAGCTCAATACTGGGTTTGCTTTAAAAGCAAAACTGTCTCATCAAAATGAACTTTATAAAAATTACACAGCTAGGCAAATGCAACTCTCTTTCATATCATATCCTCTCTCTCTCTCTCTTTATATATATATATATATATATATATATATACACAAACTGTATTGAAGAAGGTAAATACCCAAGAAAGACAGCTGGAAAAGGCAAACCAGTAGTACAAGTGAATTTAACAAACTTTGTAATATACAGTATCTTATCAGTGAAAAAAATTTCTCCCCCTTGAGAGGACTGACAGTCTGTCAGCTCACTGAAGGGTCAGATTACATGCTGCCCATAGAAAAGAGGAGTGAGCGGCTAGAGGAAGAAAACTAGAATGAGTTAATAGGGGGTGAGGACGCTGTATTAGTTGGTATTGGGACCAGAAGTCAAGTTAACCCCTTCTCGACATATGCCATACATGTATGGCAGATGTCGGGTCTTAAAAGATGACACCATCTCTGTAGCAGAGCAAGCACCATAGCTGCCGAGTGCTTGCTGTTTCATACAGCAGATACCGGGACTAATTGGTAATGCCGACCGCGAACATTTATCCCCTCAGATGCTGTGGTCAAATGTGACCACGGCGTCTGAGAGGGTTAAAACCCGTTCAGGGTAAGAAACAACTCCCCCGGGTGGAGATCGGGGATGGTGTTCATTCATAGTACTGAACTGTACCATAGTGATTTCTACATAGAATAATGGAGCAAATTCCATTATTGTATACAAATTGAAATCTGATGATTGCTAGTTGGGGTCTAATTGGGAACCTACCAAAAAAAAAAAAAAGTTGAAAAACATACCGTACAGACCAAAATTTTGGACACACCTTCTCATTCAAAGAGTTTTCTATATTTTCATGACTACAAAAATTGTAGATTCACTCTGAAGGCATCAAAACTATGAATTGACACATGTGGAATTATATACTTAACAAAAAAGTGTGAAACAACTGAAAATATGTCTTATATTCTAGGTTCTTCAAAGTAGCCACCTTTTGCTTTGATTACTGCTTTGCACACTCTTGGCATTCTCTTGATGAGCTTCAAGAGGTAGTCACCTGAAATGGTTTTCCAACAGTCTTGAAGGAGTTCCCAGAGATGCTTAGCACTTGTTGGCCCTTTTGCCTTCACTCTGCGGTCCAGCTCACCCCAAACCATCTCGATTGGGTTCAGGTCTGGTGACTGTGGAGGCCAGGTCATCTGGCGTAGCACCCCATCACTCTCCTTCTTGGTCAAATAGCCCTTACACAACCTGGAGGTGTGTTTGGGGTCATTGTCCTGTTGATAAATAAATGATGGTCCAACTAAACGCAAACCGGATGGAATAGCATGCCGCTGCAATATGCTGTGGTAGCCATGCTAGTTCAGTATGTCTTCAATTTTGAATAAGTCCCCAACAGTGTCAACAACAAAGCACCCCGACACCATCACACCTCCTCCTCCATGCTTCACGGTGGGAACCAGGCATGTAGAGTCCATCCGTTCACCTTTTCTGCGTCGCACAAAGACACAGTGGTTGGAACCAAAGATCTCAAATTTGGACTCATCAGACCAAAGCACAGATTTCCACTGGTCTAATGTCCATTCCTTGTGTTCTTTAGCCCAAACAAGTCTCTTCTGCTTGTTGCCTGTCCTTAGCAGTGGTTTCCTAGCAGCTATTTTACCATGAAGGCCTGCTGCACACAGTCTCCTCTTAACAGTTGTTGTAGAGATGTGTCTGCTGCTAGAACTCTGTGTGGCATTGACCTGGTCTCTAATCTGAGCTGCTGTTAACCTGCGATTTCTGAGGCTGGTGACTCAGATTAACTTATCCTCCGCAGCAGAGGTGACTCTTGGTCTTCCTTTCCTGGGGCGGTCCTCATGTGAGCCAGTTTCTTTGTAGCGCTTGATGGTTTTTGCGACTGAACTTGGGGACACTTTCAAAGTTTTCCCAATTTTTCGGACTGACTGACCTTCATTTATTAAAGTAATGATGGCCACTTGTTTTTTTTTTTTTACTTAGCTGCTTTTTTCTTGCCATAATACAAATTCTAACAGTCTATTCAGTAGGACTATCAGCTGTGCATCCACCTGACTTCTGCCCAACACAACTCATGGTCCCAACCCCATTTATAAGGCAAGAAATCCCACTTATTAAACCAGACAGGGCACACCTGTGAAGTGAAAACCATTTTAGGTGACTACCTCTTGAAGCTCATCAAGAGAATGCCAAGAGTGTGCAAAGCAGTAATCAAAGCAAAAGGTGGCTACTTTGAAGAACCTAGAATATAAGACATATATTTACAGTTGTTTCACACTTTTTTGTTAAGTATATAATTCCACATGTGTTAATTCATAGTTTTGATGCCTTCAGTGTGAATCTACAATTTTCATAGTCATGAAAATACAGAAAACTCTTTGAATGAGAAGGTGTGTCCAAACTTTTGGTCTGTACTGTAAATAAAAAACATATAAAAATTAAAATCACTCCCCTTTCCCTAAAATAAAAAATAAATGAATAAACAACTTTTAAAAAATCATCGGTATAGCTGCATGCAAAAATGCCCGTATTATTAAAATATTAAAAAAACCTATCCCTTATGGTGAATGGCGTAATAGAAAAAAATCATTATTAAAATGCAAGATAAACAATACATATGTGGTATCACTGTAATTGTACTGATCTGGAGAATGAAGAGCACAAGTCAGTTTTACCGCATAATCAACGCCGTGAAAACAAAACCCGCTAAACAAAAAAAACTTTTTTTTTTTTTAAATTGCAAACAATTAGCAATTTTTTCCCTGCTTCCCACTACATTGTATGCAATATTAAATGGTGACATTAGAAAGTACAACTTGTTCCTCAAAAAACAAGCCCTCATACAGCTATGTGAAAGAAAAAAAATGTATAGCTTTGGGAAGGCAGGGAGTGTAAAACGCAAAAACAGAAAATCAGGAAAGGGTGAAAGTAAGATTTTAAGTTTTGTCTGGAATGAGCCCTTCAAACTAAATTTTAAAAGAAAAATAGAACTCTGTCCTGTTTTGTACAGACATGCTGCATTGAATCAAAGAAAGGAAAATACCCAAGAAGCAGCTGGAAAAAGCAAGAAAAATGTCACCTACCATTTCTCTGTAGCTCTAAAAACTCTGGAGAATCAATTAACCTTTGAGGCCAAAACCCCCTCTTGGAGGATAAACCTTGTACTCTGTCGAAGAACACCCCTGACAAAAAGGTTGGCAGACTGTGGAAATATCACATGGCATGGGCAGTGGCATAGCTAGAACTGACTGGGCCCCACAGCAAATTATTTAACAGGCCCCCCCATGGGCAACTACTTCACAACGCACCCCCCCCCATGCAAGCCCCAATCCTACGGCTAGTTAAAATCACTCAGACCAGACCCTTCTGCGACTCCGTCCGTTTCCCACACAAATGCTGTATACTGTATATCATGTCACTGTATATAGTACTATTGAGGGGGCCCTTTAATATTTAGTCCTCCTGCAGTAGCTGCGTCCCCTGTTTTCACTATAGGTATGCTAATGCCTTTCATAATATTATAGCTAATAAAAGGTCTGTTACCATAATTACAAGAACGCAAAAAAAAGTACTCAAAACAAATTAGGGAAAGCTTACATTTCCGTTTCAATTAAAATCAATAAAAGGATGTATCTTCCGTTTGAGCCATTTCTGAGATCTGTTTTTCGGATGGAAAAAAGTACTGCATATAGGACTTTTCTTTCTATCTAAAAAACGGATCTCAAGAAATGTCTCAAACGGATGCCAAATGTGCATAACTGATGCAACAGGATCATTTTTTCCTGTTCTGACGGATCAGAAGAACAGAAAATGAAACGGAGATGTGAACTCTTGCTTAGGCTAGTTTCACACTAGCCTTACTACGGATCCGGCGGGTGAAGGGGCCCGACAGATCCGTAGAGATAATACAACCTTGTGGATCCGTAATGAACGGATCCGGTTGTATTATCTTTAACATCTTTTAAACGGATCCGGAATTAACTCCATTGAAAGTCAATGGAGGGCGGATCCGTTTACCATGTTGGTCACACCAAACGGATCCGTCCCCATTGACTTGCATTGGGGGTCATTACGGATCCGTCTTGGTGCGGATGCCTGGACCGGAGAGCAAACCGCAGCATGCTGCGGTTTGCTCTCCGGTCTGAAGATGGAACGGAATGCTCCTAGAAGCTCATCTTCAGTTCAGTTTTGTCCCCATTGACAATGAATGGGGACAAAAATGAAGGGTTTTATTCCGGTATTGAGCCCCTATGACGGAACTCAATACCGGAATAAAACAACGCTAGTGTGAAAGTAGCCTTACTTGAAAACACAGAATAAAATAGCATAACCAATTTCAAACAACCACAGGAATAGCGTCCACTAGGTAGTGCATTTCAGCTATGCAGCCTTGGTATGGGGCTGAATGTATAAATACACACATACATTTATTTATAGGCTTAGGCCTGTTTCTCATTTCACATATGCATTTTGTGCATTGGAATTTCCACCAAAAGCCTCCACTTGCGAGATAACTAGGTTCTGTTACATAAGATAGATATAGATATTAGATAGGAAGATAGATAGATATGACAGAGATAATTACATAGATAATAGATGATAGATAATCACACACACCTTTCACATACATACACTTGCCTTGTATGCAGACTAGATGGATTTGTCAGGCTGTGGAAGATCCAGAAGAGTTGATAAAACCCTGAGCACAGAGCTGGGTTTCTCCTCTTCAGAGAGCAGTGCAGACCTCCTCCCCCACTCACGCTCGTCCCGACTAGACATTAACAGCAGAGCACTACTGCCGTAATATGTAAGTGAAGAACAGCAAACTGGGGAGGGGGAGAGTTCTTAAAGAAGAACTCCCGACAAAAATTTTATTCCATGTCCTGCTAGAAATGTACATAATATAATCTGTAGTGAATGTCATTTTCTTACCAGTGTCTGAATTTTTGACTTCTATCATCCTGAAGTTTCTTATCTGTGTCATGTGACCAGCAATTAGACTCACCAACTCACACATACACTCACCGGCCACTTTATTAGGTACACCTGTCCAACTGCTCGTTAACACTTAATTTCTAATCAGCCAATCACATGGCGGCAACTCAGTGCATTTAGGCATGTAGACATGGTCAAGACAATCTCCTGCAGTTCAAACCGAGCATCAGTATGGGGAAGAAAGGTGATTTGAGTGCCTTTGAACGTGGCATGGTTGTTGGTGCCAGAAGGGCTGGTCTGAGTATTTCAGAAACTGCTGATCTACTGGGATTTTCACGCACAACCATCTCTAGGGTTTACAGAGAATGGTCCGAAAAAGAAAAAACATCCAGTGAGCGGCAGTTCTGTGGGCGGAAATGCCTTGTTGATGCCAGAGGTCAGAGGAGAATGGGCAGACTGGTTCGAGCTGATAGAAAGGCAACAGTGACTCAAATTGCCACCCGTTACAACCAAGGTAGGCAGAAGAGCATCTCTGAATGCACAGTACGTCGAACTTTGAGGCAGATGGGCTACAGCAGCAGAAGACCACACCGGGTGCCACTCCTTTCAGCTAAGAACAGGAAACTGAGGCTACAATTTGCACAAGCTCATCGAAATTGGACAGTAGAAGATTGGAAAAACGTTGCCTGGTCTGATGAGTCTCGATTTCTGCTGCAACATTCGGATGGTAGGGTCAGAATTTGGCGTCAACAACATGAAAGCATGGATCCATCCTGCCTTGTATCAACGGTTCAAGCTGGTGGTGGTGGTGTCATGGTGTGGGGAATATTTTCTTGGCACTCTTTGGGCCCCTTGGTACCAATTGAGCATCGTTGCAACGCCACAGCCTACCTGAGTATTGTTGCTGACCATGTCCATCCCTTTATGACCACAATGTACCCAACATCTGATGGCTACTTTCAGCAGGATAATGCGCCATGTCATAAAGCTGGAATCATCTCAGACTGGTTTCTTGAACATGACAATGAGTTCACTGTACTCAAATGGCCTCCACAGTCACCAGATCTCAATCCAATAGAGCATCTTTGGGATGTGGTGGAACGGGAGATTCGCATCATGGATGTGCAGCCGACAAATCTGCGGCAACTGTGTGATGCCATCATGTCAATATGGACCAAAATCTCTGAGGAATGCTTCCAGCACCTTGTTGAATCTATGCCACGAAGAATTGAGGCAGTTCTGAAGGCAAAAGGGGGTCCAACCCGTTACTAGCATGGTGTACCTAATAAAGTGGCCGGTGAGTGTAGACTTATGTGTGGACAGGAAGTCTAATTCTCTATGTATTCCTATGAGACTGAAAGTGAGGCTCCCATAGGAATGAATAGAGCAGTTACTGGCTTTCTGTCCTGGGTCAGTTGGAGGTCAGGGAGTTGGTCACATGACCCAGCTACAATAAGAAGAGAGGTTTTTACTCACAGAAACAGTCACTGATAAGAAAATGACAATCACTACAGATTATATCATGCACCTTTCTAACAGGTCAGAGAATAAAATTTTTTGCGGGAGTTCTTCTTTAAGGAAGCTCCAGGGAGATTTTTTTTAAGGTAGCAGCATAGGCTGCTGCTGACAGGAACTGCTGCGGCCCTCCACTATATGCTGCCTGCTGCTTGTGGCTGACACCCCTGCTACTGCTCCCGGGCCCCTTCTAAGCTCGGGCCCCGAAGCAGCTGCTTCCCCTGCTTCCCTGATAGCTACTCCCCTGGGCATGGGGGAGTTTTGGATAAACTTAGGCTCCATTCACACATCCGTGTGTGATTGCGGATCCGCAAAACACGGACACCGGCCATGTGCGTTCCGCAATTTGCAGACTGCACATGGCCGGCTCTATAATAGAAATGCCTTTTCTTGTCCGTGTATTCGGACAAAAATAGGACATGTTCTATTTTTTTGCGGGGCTGCATCTTTTGCGGCCCCATTGAAAATTTTACGGACGTGTGAATGGGGCCTTATTTTGTCTTTTTCTGGAATAGCCCTTTGAAGTGTGGTTTCTGCTTCAGCCATCCTTCTGAGGATGCTGTATATAAGGCATAACATGTTGGGGGCTTTGATGCAGTTGTTTTTATTACGACAAAGGTTCTGCAGATTGTTCTTAACAAGTCATGTGGGCTGTATTCACATCTGTCCTCTCAGTTGTATAATACAGCATTAAGCCTCATGCACACTACCTTATAAAAAAACGGATCCGCAAAAAATACGGATGACATCCGTGTGCATTCCGTATTTTGCGGAACGGAACAGCTGGCCCCTAATAGAACAGTACTATCCTTGTCCGTAATGCGGACAATAATAGGACATGTTCTATTTTTTTGCGGAACGGAAATATGGACACACGGAAATAGAATGCATACGGAGTACCTTCCGTTTTTTTTGCGGACCCGTTCCACATACGGTCCGCAAAAAACAAACAGAACGGACACGGACAGAAAATACGTATATAGGAGCAAAAAGCACGCAATGAGGAGGAAAGAACTGCCTGTATAGCTTGAAGGCTCCACTGAAAGTTCCCAAGAGCACAATGGCCTCCATAGTTAAAGGGGTTCTGCAGGTTTTAATATCTGATAATCTATCCTCTGGATAGATCATCAGTATCTGATCGGCGGCGGCCCGACACCCAGGGCCCCCGCCGATCAGCTGTTTGAGAAGGCAGCGGCGCTACAGGAGCGCCGCGGCCTTCTCAGCGTTTACCCGCAGGCCAGTGACGTCACGACTAGTATGACTTGCCTGGGTGGGGCTAAGCTCCATTCATGTGAACAGAGCTTAGCCCCGCCCAGGCCAGTGATACTAGTCGTGACGTCACTGGCCTGCGGGTAAACACTGAGAAGGCCGCGGCGCTCCTGTAGCGCCGCTGCCTTCTCAAACAGCTGATCGGCGGGGGCCCCGGGTGTCGGGCCGCCGCCGATCAGATACTGATGATCTATCCAGAGGATAGATCATCAGATATTAAAACCTGCAGAACCCCTTTAAATGAAAGAAGTTTGGAACAACCAGGACTCTCGCTAGAGCTGGCCTCCCCACCAAACTAAGTAATCGGGAAGAAAGACCTTTGTAAGATAGATGATCAAGAGCCCAGTGGTCACTCTGAGCTCCAGAGATCCCTGTGTCCATAACTGCAGTGGTCCACCATTATGGGCTTTAATGGCAGAGTGGCCAGAAAGAAATATCTTGTCAGTAGAAGGCACATGAAAGTCCGATTGTGATAAACAGGATTCTCTGGTCTGATGAAACTAAGATTGAACTTTTCAGCCTCAATTCTAAGCATCATGTTTAGAGGAAACCAGACACTGCTCATCACCTGCCCAATACCATTCCTACAGTGAAGCATGGTGGCTGCAGCTTTATGCTGTGGGAGACTGGTCAGACTTAAGGGAAAGCTGAATGGAGCAAACTACAGAGAGATTCTTAATTTAAACCTGATCCAGAGTGCTCTGGACCTCAGACTTGGCAGAAGGTTCACTTTCCAACAAGACCATGTCCATAAGCACACAGCCAAAACAGCACAGGAGTGGCTTTGGGACAACTCTGTCAATGTCCTTGAGTGGCCCAGTCAGCGCCCTGACTTGAACTCAATTGAACATCTCTTGGAGAGACCTGAATATGGCTTTCCACCGACAACCCCATCCAACCTGACAGAGCTTGAGAGGATCTACAGAGAATGGCAGAAAATCCCCAAATCCAGGTGTGCAAACCTTGTAGCATCATAAGACTGGAGGCTGGAATCAGTCCTGAGTAAAGGATCTGAATACTTATGAAAGTGCAAGATTTTAGTTTTATTTATTTTCAATAAATTAGCAAAGATCTCTAACATTCTGTTTTCACATTGTCATTATGAGTTATTGAGTGCAGAATGAAGGCAAAAGACTTCATTTTTTTTTTTTAAATTTTAGCACGTGGCCAGAACATAACAAAATGTTGAAAAAGTGAATGGGTCTGAAGACTTTCTGAATGCACTGTATATCTTCTATTGCACATTTTCAAATGTTCAAATTTTAAATGGGCTGTCCCACGAGAAACACAGGATAGGGGATAAGATTTGCATGGAGTGGGCAACCGTGCATGTCCAGTGCTCAACTCCATGGGTCTGCCAGAGATAGCCAAGTACAGCGCTCAGCTATCTTCAACAATCCCATAGAGTTGGAGCCCTTTTTTTCTGATCATCTGGAGGCCCAGATCAGACTCTTATCCTGTCCTACCCCATGCGGGATATGTTTTGTCATGGCACAACCCCTTTAACTCCTTCATTATAGAAGTTATGCATGCCGCACCTTTCACCAGACTACGGTATTTAGTCATGGTAGAGCAGGAACAGAGATAGAATGAATTGCTCTTGTTCCAGCTTCTTTCACACGTTGGTAATATCAGAGTTTTAGAACTAGATTGCCCATTGTCGATGTATCCTGAACATGTATATACAGATTACTGATTCCACTTTAAAATGTAGCACGTCATCTCATCTTTGTAAAAGAAACCTTCCTTTCCCAAATCTTACTAATGATAATACAGATTATCAATTCCCTGAAAGCAAGAATGTATTCCGAGACACTTGATGATTTATAGTCTCGGTTGTTATGACGGGTGGCGGTGAAGTGGCTACCTCCTTGCGTGGAGATAATTGGCGCGCTTTAAACAATAGACTCGTCTGTCACTTATTTCAGAAATGTTTGCATTAACAGTGTCTTGCAATAAATCCTCTCCTATGACTGGATGATGCATTGTGTTCTTATTACGTTTGGACAGGGAAAACGAGGTACTGAAAGTGCAGCTGAAGAAGTATGTCGGCGCGGTGCAGATGCTGAAGAAAGAGGGACCCAATGACAGTAAGTTAGACGCTGGTGTAACATGTAACTGTGATGATTTGTAACATAATGCCGTAAGTTCTACAATTCACTATGAAGAGATATAAAATAGACCAGAAGGTCTTGGTGTTTTCCCCCATGTCTTCCATCTCGCCTTCAAGGAGTGGTCGGTCATCAGAAAATGACATACTTAAAGTTAACCTGAGTCTTCAAAAAAAGTTTGCATAATGGCTGTGTTTCATTGTAGAGCCATAACTGGGAAGGAGCAGGTCTTTTCTTGGCTCCCCTAATGTTTTCCTTGGCCATATTCCCTGTTTCAGCTGCATAGCTAGATGCATTTCTTTCACAAGCAGTGGGTGTCTCCCTTCTGTTGAATTTGCCAGTATTATATGCGGTGACCTCATTTCCGACTATGTTTTTTTTTCTTGTATGGAGCTCAGAAAGTTGATAAGGAGTGAGAGATCAGACCTACAGACACATAGGAGCTTCTCTGCTCTTCAGAAGCGGTGTAGAAGCAGTTCTTCTATCAGGCTCATGATCTCAGCTAGCTCAGTCACGACCCCATTTCCTATGAGCTGTCTTCTTTGTCTCTGTTACTGGAGATGGATCTAGCCTAACAACAGGCAGTGGACTGCAAATTAGGTGGAAGTGAGACCCCTAGTGGCCATGACAGCTTTTTTTATTTTTAGGTGGATGCCGGCAGATTTTGTAAATTAAGTGATTTAGAAATTTTCTAATTACACCATTCTGTATTAAATTATATTGTAGGTTGAAGGTACATTGACTGTAGAAGTCATATTTTATACCTATTTTCATAAGATAAACTTATTATGTTAATTTTACACTGGTCACTAGAGCAGACTTCAATAGTCTAACACATTGGAGAGTTCTCACCATGGAGGCAGAGCACGCGACTGTTGTGGGGCCTTCTGTTCCCAACATGAATTCACAGCATTCTCCTACAGCCACCACTAGGTGGAGCTTAGTGCATAGGGACTTTACAGCTTCCATTGATTTCAGTGGTAGCTGTATAAATCCCTGTGCACTGAGCTCGCTTTATTGGTGGCTGCAGGTAGACAGTTTGATCATGTACTGAAGGGAAGCAGGATATTTATTTTTTTTATTATATAAAATAAGTATATGAAGTTCATTTGCCAAAAAATGATACAAAGCAATTGTGTTCTTTCGTTGGACGTATTTTGAACACGTGCTACGGGGGTGGGAACCCTATAAGAGCGGAGCAGAGTGCCACAAAGTGATTTACTTCTTTTGTTAGATTCATACATAATTCTCCATTGGATATGATATTATCATGTCATACTCCTATATAAACACTGATGTTGTATGGAGGCACACCGTACCATGACACTGCAGTCTGTATGCCGCTGTCTAGTTTCTCAGCACACCGCAGATACATAAGAACTAAGGCCCTGATTTATCAAGAGGGTACACATTGAAGTTGTCTTCACATTTATCTATTTTTGTAAAGGTTCCTGCACACCAGCGCAGATTTCAAAACCGAAAATGCGCAAGATTTTTCATGCAGATTTCTATGTGCACCAGATCCACATCAAAAACGACATGTGTTACTTGCGGTATTGGTGCAGAGTTGATGCAGTTTTGCCACAAATCTCACTCTTCCATTAATAAGGGTGAGATCTGCCCCCATAAATCGCACAAACAATAGAGGTGCTGCGGATTTTCTAAATCCACACATCAGGTCAGTTTCCACATGGAAGAAAGTAGAAAAGAATACCGTGCATGAGATTTGCCTAATTTCATCCATTTTGCTGGTACTGTATAAAACCCGCATAATCCCAGCTGGATTTCTCAAATGGACTTGGCGGGAGCAAAAAAAAAACTTTGGCTTGTAACAGACGATTGATAAATATGTCTTACATGTAAAATGTCAGAAAAGCCAGAAATTACTCCAAAATAAAGACAAAACCCGTTTGATAAATCAGGGTCTAGAAGTGGAGACTTTAGACGGACACTTTGGTATAACTAATTTTGCAATTGAAGAGGTTTTTCAGGATTTTTTTAAAGTAATGACCTATCCTCTGGAGGTGTCATCAGTATCTGATTGGTGGGAGTCCGACATCCATGACCCCTGCCGATCAGCTGTTTGAGAATGCATCGGTGCTCGCAGTAGCACTGCATCCTTCTCTGAGCTCACCAAGCACAGTGCCGTACATGTACAGCGGCTGTGCTTGTTATTGCAGTCAGTCCCATTCACTTCTATGGGGCTGAGCTGCACCTAGGCCACGTGACCGATGAACAATGAAAAATTCCAGAAAACCCCTTTAAGTAAAAGACCCCTTTTTTTTAAAAAAAAAAAGACATTTGTGGAATGTGTTGGGAAATACAGATGGATATGAATGACAGAAAGAATACAGTCAATTCTATCTCCACTGAGCATAAAAGCTCCAGCTGTTTAAAAAGTTTTGCAAAAAAAAAAAAAAAAAAGGCTTCCAGTGGTGTAAAATAAATAGTAATGCTGGGACTATATGGCGACATGTAGATTGCTGCAACATCACTTCTAATGACTGTCAACAGGGCTGCAATGTGTTTCTTAAAGGATCCAAGATTGTTTGATTATTGGCAACAAGTCGCACATGACTTTTCCATCATAGACCACAATGGAGGTTGTGTACGGCATGTGACATGGCGGCTTTTCTGCAGCCAGATCACAGCTCTAGCAAGTTGCAGACAAGTCACACAAATGTTTTGATCATGTGATTTTTTTATTTATTTTTTTTTGGGGGGGGGGGGAGACATGTCGCTGTGTAGCCCGTGCCTTACTGACTGTGGGCGGTCATCACTGGCATGCCAAGAAGGTGGAGGACTGGGAAGCATCAGAAGGGTCTGATGGGCAGGGGTGCACCTAAACTTTCTGCTGACTAGGCGAAAACTGAAATGGCAATTTCTTAAAGAAGAACTCCCGCAAAAATGTTTATTCTCTGACCTGTTAGAAAGGTGCATGATATAATCCGTAGTGATTGTCATTTTCTTATCAGTGACTGTTTCTGTGAGTAAAAACCTCTCTTCTTATTGTAGCTGGGTCATGTGACCAACTCCCTGACCTCCAACTGACCCAGGACAGGAAGCCAGTAACTGCTCTATTCATTCCTATGGGAGCCTCACTTTCATCACTTTCACTTTCTCATAGGAATACATAGAGAATTAGACTTCCTGTCCACACATAAGTCTATGTGTGAGATGGTGGGTCTAATTGCTGGTCACATGACACAGATAAGAAACTTCAGGATGATATAAGTCAAGAATCCAGACACTGGTAAGAAAATGACATTCACTACAGATTACATCATGTACATTTCTAGCAGGACATGGAATAAAATTTTTGTCGGGAGTTCTTCTTTAACCTAACCCCTTCCCCACAATGAAAGCGCTCATTGCTCATTGCCCTTCTGCTGCCCCCCTCTTGTCCCTACCTGGTGCTGCGTGAGGCGATCGCCTCACCCGGCCTCATTGGTGGTGCACCCCTGTTGATGGGGGACCGGCACAGTGAGTATGTATATATTTTTTAATTATTTTACACAGTGGCTAAACTTCTTTATTTTAATATTTTTTAATGTAAGAGTCAGACAAAGTTACCTGTATTATTTTGTGTGTGCACAGAAGATTCTCAGTGTAGAAATGTCTGACAGGTCCTGGAAGCTCCCATTTCTAGCAGTTAATGAGCGGTGAGCGCCGCGTGTGAAGGCCAAGGTTGGCTCTGTCAGAAATGCTAACACATGGTTAAAGGATTTTAGGCTGTAAATAAATTGTGTTCCTAGCTGCTGTTCAATTAATTACGTTGTGGCCCTGCGTCCTCTTATCTTGAAAAATGGTAATAGTGAGATAGTGGTCTCAATTATTAATGGCTACAAGTCCAGGAGCTGCTTTTTTTCCTCTTAGTAATTGGAAACTGTTATAAATAAGACCTTGTACAACTGAAGTCAGCAATTTGGCTTTAATTTTTCATTTTCACCTTGTTGCTCGCTGTACCGTAATCTGCCCATTAAATGGAAAGATTGAAGACATTATTTGTTAACCAAACAAAAAGACAGAGTGCTTCATCCACCTTTTAAGGGTAATTTAAACAGATTACCTCTGGCGCTCCAAACTTTTCATTTTGTCTCATTTCTGCATTGAAAAAAAAAGAGAGAACAAGAACATTACAGTAAGTAATCTTATTTTATTTTGCAGCGGAAAATGACCTTTCCCAGTCGATCATATTCCCAGTCTAAATGTGATATGTAAAACACAAGTCATTTTATAGCCGTGTGATGAATGTCTTACCCTTACGCAGACGAAATCTCAAGAATTACTCTTTCTTTTTGAATCTTATTTATTGGAATGGAAGTGTTGGGAAGGATAATAAAGACAACCTCAGTCCAAATGCCCTGTTATTGCAGCATAGAGCCCCCCCCCCCCCCACTCCCATGTGTAACCAGAATGAGGATCCACTCTGTATCAGCTGCTCTTGTTACAAGGATGGCCATCCATCTATATGGCTGCCTAATAATACATTTCTGCAGCAGGGGAAATTTTTGGAGGGCCATGCATTCCCCTGATTTCTGAGTGGGACCTCGGGTGATGAGCTGATCTCACTTTGAGTTTGCATTCAGATAGAGGCTGTCTTTGTCGAGACTACCTCATTTAAGGGGTTGTCCCATGAAAAATGTAAAAAAAAAAAAAAAAGGCTAGTTTCACACTGGTGGTGGCCTTTTCTGGCAAGATGTTCCGGCGGGGGAACAGCCTACCACAAAAGTCCACCGTGCCACTGGAAGTCCGCTCTGGCCCCATTCACTATAATTGGGGCAGGCCAGGGGTCTAGCCACAGCACAGCAAACATGCCGAGAGGCCGGACAAAACCGCAGCATGCTGTCATTTTATTCCGGTCGCCTCTCAGCATGTTTGCCGTGCTTTGACTGGACCTCCGGCAGCATGGTGGACTTGCGGTAGCATGGATCCGGCAGGCTGTTCCCCTGCCGTAACAGCCTTCCCGGAAAAGGCTACCGCAAGTGTGAACCAGCCCTGTGCCACACATAGATCCAGAGATCTCCCCATTCATTGCTCCAATTGTTCTGCTAGCTTTATTTCAAGCTGTCAGCTTAGGGAGCATGTTCTTTCACATGGGTGTGTCCTATCTGCTGCAGCCGGTAGCAATTGAAGGGTTCAACTTAGCTTAGGACCATGGGTGCAGCTTTTCAAACCTCAGCAATAAGAGGTGCATGTCAGATGAATGGTCAGCCATATCATGCATGGACAGGCCTAGCCCGCTAGAGTAGGAGCTGCATCGGCAAAGCAATTGGTCCATATGCCCTAAAGACTAACATGATTTTTCTCTCCATATTTAGTGCTCTGTTATTTGATGTAGCTTTGTAGTCTCTACAGCTTAGACCTGTTAGCCATGCAGTGGGTGTGCTCTCTGTTGTAACAAACATTGCACTGGTGTGGGCGACCCTGGGAAAGGACAGATTTTTAAGCAGTGTTTTAATTCACTGATTGCAAGCAGAGATTTTGCAAATTCTGAGATTGAAGTGCACAAAGTATAATAGAAAATTGCATAACTCTTCATTATACAATAAAAATGAACTTAATTGTTTTTAATTAAAATTTGAAAACTCCTTTAATATTAATGGCAGAATTTCCTGGATGTTAGGGAGCTGTTAATATGGATATAACCTGGTTTGTGTGACCCTTTGTTTAGCTTCATTCACACTGTGCACTTTTCAGGGAGGTGACGGTGGTTATTGAAAACATTGAAGGTGTTCACTAGCTTTTTAACCACCTAACTGTTTTGCCCCAGTCTAGCTCGGGCAGTGTGAAAAGTAGCTAACTGGAGGAGGGAGGGCTGCTTTAGATGGTGATATCTCATCAATAGTAGCAGCTAGAAACATGCAACTGGTCTTGTTTGAAAGATGACATTCCAGGCCTTTAAAGAAATCACTGTTAGAAATCAAGTCGGGAATAACCGCGATTAAAACCTGTTTTTACTTTCATTTTCAGCTGCATTCACAGCATCCCAATTTCTATCAGTGATATCTTTCTACATCCTGAATGCATTGCTGTCATTTTGATATTGTCTGAAAGCTTGGAATGTCTGCTTTCAAACAAGATGAGTTGCATGTTTCTTGCGCAGACCTCCCCCCTCCAGTTAGCTACTTTTCTCACTGCTGGAGCTCCACTCTGGCAAAACAGAAGGGGGTTAAAGGGAGTCTGTGACCTCTGGCTTAGAGATCTCTTGTGAGCGCCGGGCCCGCACATGCGCACTGTTAAGATCAGTGCCTTTGCCCGTAGTGGGCAGAGCAGTGCGCATGTGTGGACCCAGTGGTGATTGGCTCTCGCACGGTATCTCTAAGGCTACATTCACACTAGCGTTTAAGTTTTCCAGTATTGAGATCCGTCATAGGGGCTCAATACCGGAAAAAACACTTCAGTTTTGTCCCCATTCATTGTCATAGGGACAAAACTGAACTGAACAGAACGGAGTGCTCCAAAATGCATTCCGTTCCGTTTAGTTGCGTTCCCAGACCAGAGAGCAATCCGCAACATGTTGTAGTTTGCCTTCCGTCCTGGGATGCAGAGCAAGACGGATCCGTCATGACCCACAATGCAAGTCAATGGGGACGGATGCATTTTCTCTGACACAATAGAAAGCTGATCCGTCCTCCATTGACTTTCATTGGAGTTCATGACGGATCCATCTTGGCTATGTTATAGGTAATACAACCAGATCCGTTCATAACAGATGCGTTTTTGCTGAACCCTGCCGGATCCAGCAGAAATGCTGGTGTGAAAGTAGCCTAAGCCAGAGGAGGAGGATGAATTACGAGAGGAGGGTGGGCCAGATGACTCCAAAGGGAGCGGTTATGGCCGCACATCAGAGAGGGGCCTGGGCATTTGCGGCCATAACTACGCCTCTGGGCACTTGTGGGACCTAATGTACACATCTTTATAAAGTGTTTTTTTTCAGCTTGTGGATGTGGGACAGACACAATAAAGGTACTATTTTTATGTTGGGCAGCTGTGCTATAACGTGACATGAGTGGTCTAAAATGCTCAAAGTAGGTGACAGACTCCCTTTAACAGATTTGCCTAACCCCTCGCCTGCCCATGACCTGTGGAGACAATACTTAACTGCTCCCCACCACTCAGTTCCAGCTTATTTAGGCAACCGTTGCATTCAGCGTGCCTTCCTGCTTGAAACTTCCAGCAAGGAAGGGGTTCATGTGTGCTGCTGCGGGCAATGATTGTCTGCAGCGGTTATGTGCATGCCATGCAGTACATCACTGGAGCATGCAGTATGTCACTACTGCAGCCATTCATTGTTTGCAGATGTGACCCCCATCCGTTCCGGAGGTTCACAAGCAAGGATTGGAGCTCCACAGGTCCTATGGGAAGAGCAAAATTTGTTAAGAAGCTGGAGAATGCCTTTAACCTATTCTTGTTTTATAATGTAGCTGAAACCAGGGACAGACGGGTCATGGACCCTGCAGGGAAATTTCCCGATGGGCCGATGCACAGGGGCCCATCAGAGCCCTCCTCGCTGCTGCTTCCTGGGTACATAATGATCTGATGCTCTCAGCATTAATTTATGCTTGGAGCATTATGCACCTGGTCTGCAGCCACTCTCTTAAATTCATTTGTATAGCTATCCTCAGGATGGTGATACAGTTGGATTCTATAGCAGGGACAACAGTATTTCGTTCTGCACTGTGGTACTTGGTTCTGCTGGGGTGGTATTTTGTGCTGCATTGTGGTACTTGGTACTGCTGGGGCGGTATTTTGTGCTGCATTGTGGTACTTGGTTCTGCTGGGGCGGTATTTTGTGCTGTATTGTGGTACTTGGTTCTGCTGGGGCGGTATTTTGTGCTGTATTGTGGTACTTGGTTCTGCTGGGGCGGTATTTTGTGCTGCATTGTGGTACTTGGTTCTGCTAGGGCGGTATTTTGTGCTGCATTGTGGTATTTGGTTCTGCTGGGGCAGTATTTTGTGCTGCATTGTGGTACTTGGTTCTGCTAGGGCGGTATTTTGTTCTGCATTGTGGTATTTGGTTCTGCTGGGGCAGTATTTTGTGCTGTATTGTGGTACTTGGTTCTGCTGGGGTGGTATTTTGTGCTGTATTGTGGTACTTGGTTCTGCTGGGGCGGTATTTTGTGCTGCATTGTGGTACTTGGTACTGCTGGGGCGGTATTTTGTGCTGCATTGTGGTACTTGGTTCTGCTGGGGCGGTATTTTGTGCTGCATTGTGGTACTTGGTACTGCTGGGGCGGTATTTTGTGCTGTATTGTGGCACTTGGTACTGCTGGTGCGGTATTTTGTGCTGCGTTGTGGTATTTGGTTCTGCTGGGGCAGTATTTTGTGCTGCATTGTGGTACTTGGTTCTGCTAGGGTGGTATTTTGTGCTGTATTGTGGTACTTGGTTCTGCTGGGGCGGTATTTTGTGCTGCATTGTGGTACTTGGTACTGCTGGGGCGGTATTTTGTGCTGCATTGTGGTACTTGGTTCTGCTGGGGCGGTATTTTGTGCTGCATTGTGGTACTTGGTACTGCTGGGGCGGTATTTTGTGCTGCATTGTGGTACTTGGTACTGCTGGGGCGGTATTTTGTGCTGCATTGTGGTACTTGGTACTGCTGGGGCGGTATTTTGTGCTGCATTGTGGTACTTGGTTCTGCTGGGGCGGTATTTTGTGCTGCACTGTGGTACTTGGTTCTGCTGGGGCGGTATTTTGTGCTGTATTGTGGCACTTGGTACTGCTGGGGCGGTATTTTGTGCTGTATTGTGGCACTTGGTACTGCTGGGGCGGTATTTTGTGCTGCATTGTGGTATTTGGTTCTGCTGGGGCAGTATTTTGTGCTGCATTGTGGTATTTGGTTCTGCTGGGGTGGTATTTTGTGCTGCATTGTGGTACTTGGTTCTGCTGGGGCAGTATATTGTGCTGCATTGTGGTACTTGGTTCTGCTGGGGCAGTATATTGTGCTGCATTGTGGTACTTGGTTCTGCTGGGGTGGTATTTTGTGCTGCATTGTGGTACTTGGTTCTGCTGGGGCGGTATTTTGTGCTGCATAGTGGTACACTAAGGTATTGCTGGCCCTGCCTACTTCTGTTGCCCCACCTTTTGTCAGTTTGGACCCACCTACCTCATGGAGCCACTTTTAGTTTTTTTTTTCCAGGACCACTTTAAGTTCCCAGTCCACCCCTGGCTGAACCAGTCATCTTTTCGGTTATATGCCTATGTTCACACGTGGTGGCATTGATACTCTGTACAGCCTAGAAAGAACTCTCAGGGGCGCTGCTGATTTTAACATTTTTCTGTATTCTTTTCTCCTACTTCATCCGAGCTCATTAATAAATCGTAGATGGAGACTTATTTTTAGTTTGGAGATTTTGTGTACATTGCAGTCAGATGTTCAGTTAAACTAGGATAGCAGGTGGTGAGCCTCGCATTGCACAATCAGAGCGCTATTCAATGCTATGTCTTGGCACGTTTTTTTATTTCGCGCATGTCACAGAAAATAGAAACTCAGCTGTCCGAAGGAATCTATAGCGCATCTAAAAAATAAATTCTATCCTCTATCACATTAATGTACGTGTTTCCAATTATATTAAAACTATACTGTACAAAACTATGGATTTTGGTAAGCTCCCCCTAGTGGTGATTGCAGGCAGCAAGAATTATAGCATTTAGCTCGGTTGCTGAGAGAAGGTAAACTGAGATTGTACGTTTTTTAACAAAGAAACAGACTCAAACCCCAAGAAAGTGTGAAAATGTAGCACTTGTTTCCAGTAATGTGCTGCCATATAAAGCTGAATTTCTCAAGGATAGAAACATAAAACTGAGCACAGAGAACCAATCAAATAATTTCACTGCACAATAATTTTTAAGGAGGTTTTTAATTCTCTAAATGATTCTGATAATCTGAAACTTCCAAAAATCTGGAACCTGAATTCAACAATATTTTGGACCTATTAAAGGGAACCTGTCATCTCCTGAACTAGATTAAGAGATGTATAGTGTAAGTGAAGCTGAATCCGGAAGTGTAAGTTTTATCTTCATACTCCCTTCCATTCCGATGCTGTGCTCCCACAAACCAGCAGTAAAATGCACTCACTGGACTCTTCTTTGAGTCCTCTCCATTATGTGAGTGAGCACTGGAGTCCACTGAGTGCATTTTACTGCTGGTTTGTGGGAGCACAGCGTCAGAATGGAAGTGAGTATGAAGATAAAACTTACATATTCGGATTCAGCATCACCTACACTATACATCGCTTACTCTAGTTCAGGGGGTGTTTCGGAGCTGACAGGTTCCCTTTAAGTCTTTTAAAGGGGTTTTCTGGGATGTGCATGAGATAGGCAAGGGCAGCGCTAAAGCCCGTCCATCAGTTCCGTGATGTCACCAGGCTCACTGCTGGGCGGAAGCCTCCACCTGGCAGCCCTATGGAGAGCCGGGTATGTCACCGGATCTCCTGAATCGCGCAGGACAAAGGAGAGCATTGGAGCATGAACCATCTTAGTGGGGCTGCCTGGGTGAAAATATGGGTATCCGAGCTGTAACCGGACAACCCCTTTAATAACATGATAGATACTGTACACTTTAATGGGGTGTTCACACATAGCAGATTTGTTGCAGAAATCTTAAAATCTTGTCTGACTGAGGTTGTATCTGTAACATGTACGGTACATGGATTTTTACAAACCTCATTTAGAAATATAGAACGGTCCCTGATATTTCTTGTCTGGTTAATCATTAGAGGGGACAATTTTTGGTAAACTGTTTTCTTTGTGATCTTGCAAACTGAGATTTATCCATGAAAATATAGAAAACTGAAAAATACGGTTATTACCTTGCAGTATGGATAATCTGGCAGCTTCAAATTGTTCAGCTTTCGAGTACATTATATGGTTAATGCAGATGCTTGGTGAGCGAAAGGCTTATTAGAGCCTCTGAAAAAGCTGGGGATCGTTTTATGCTCATCATTTATGTAAAGTGTTACCTATGTATAGCTGGAGTTTTCTATATTTGGCATCCTGAAAGGGTCCATTAAACCGCCACAGAGTTAAAGTTGCCTTGAAAAAGGAAATTGACTGAGCTAATAAACCATAATTGAAGTTTAACCCTTATTAAAATTTAAATTCTTATCGTCCTGGAGTAGCAGGCTCAAGCACAGGGAATTAAGAGGCAGGAGATGTCTTAGGAATTTCCTGGGCCGCCATGTAACTGTCTGACGGGCTATGCATTAATGATGGTGTTATCAAGTCTGTTAAAGTTAAAATCTTCTTACGTGTTTTACATCTCTATGTTTGATGTGAGGAAGACGTTCCTAGGTTGAAGGGGTTAATTAAAGGTGCAGTCTCATGGTAAAGCTTACTTACAAAGATTTCTCATCTGGGGGAGACACAGTCTAGAGACCTAAACCAGACATGTCGGATTGTCTGCTCCTTCAGTCACCCTGCTGCTGATCTTACCAATTCCCGCCCGTCAATGCTTCATTACTTTTGGGGGCCTTGTGACTTTAGACCAGGGGTGCACAACCTGCAGCCCAGGGGCCACGTGCGGCCCTTGATACCATTCTGTGTGGCCCAAAACCATCAGGTAACCGACATGTATGTCTATGTCTTGTGGCTGCTCACATGTATGTTTCATGTATTCCCTCATTAGATGGGTGTGCTGGAAGTGTAACTAGACATTTATGATATACAGTACAGACCAAAAGTTTGGACACACCTTCTCATTCAAAGAGTTTTCTGTATTTTCATGACTATGAAAATTGTAGATTCACACTGAAGACCTCAAAACTATGAATTAACACATGTGGAATTATATACTTAACAAAAAAAGTGTGAAACAACTGAAAATATGTCTTATATTCTAGGTTCTTCAAAGTAGCCACCTTTTGCTTTGATTACTGCTTTGCACACTCGTGGCATTCTCTTGATGAGCTTCAAGAGGTAGTCACCTGAAATGGTTTTCACTTCACAGGTGTGCCCTGTCAGGTTTATTAAGTAGGATTTCTTGCCTAATAAATGGGGTTGGGACCACGAGTTGTGTTGGGCAGAAGTCAGGTGGATACACAGCTGATAGTCCTACTGAATAGACTGTTAGAATTTGTATTATGGCAAGAAAAAAGCAGCTAAGTAAAGAAAAACGAGTGGCCATCATTACTTTAAGAAATGAAGGTCAGTCAGTCCGAAAAATTGGGAAAACTTTGAAAGTGTCCCCAAGTGCAGTCGCAAAAACCATCAAGCGCTACAAAGAAACTGGCTCACATGAGGACCGCCCCAGGAAAGGAAGACCAAGAGTCACCTCTGCTGCGGAGGATAAGTTCATCCGAGTCACCAGCCTCAGAAATCGCAGGTTAACAGCAGCTCAGATTAGAGACCAGGTCAATGCCACACAGAGTTCTAGCAGCAGACACATCTCTACAACAACTGTTAAGAGGAGACTGTGTGCAGCAGGCCTTCATGGTAAAATAGCTGCTAGGAAACCACTGCTAAGGACAGGCAACAAGCAGAAGACACTTGTTTGGGCTAAAGAACACAAGGAATGGACATTAGACCAGTGGAAATCTGTGCTTTGGTCTGATGAGTCCAAATTTGAGATCTTTGGTTCCAACCACTGTGTCTTTGTGCTACGCAGAAAAGGTGAACGGATGGACTCTACATGCCTGGTTCCCACCGTGAAGCATGGAGGAGGAGGTGTGATGGTGTGGGGGTGCTTTGCTGGTGACACTGTTGGGGATTTATTCAAAATTGAAGGCATACTGAACCAGCATGGCTACCACAGCATCTTGCAGCGGCATGCTATTCCATCCGGTTTGCGTTTAGTTGGACCGTAATTTATTTATCAACAGGACAATGACCCCAAACACATCTCCAGGCTGTGTAAGGGCTATTTGACCAAGGAGGAGAGTGATGACCAGATGACCTGGCCTCCACATTCACCAGACCTGAACCCAATCGAGATGGTTTGGGGTGAGCTGGACCGCAGAGTGAAGGCAAAAGGGCCAACAAGTGCTAAGCTTCTCTGGGAACTCCTTCAAGACTGTTGGAATACCATTTCAGGTGACTACCTCTTGAAGCTCATCAAGAGAATGCCAAGAGTGTGCAAAGCAGTAATCAAAACAAAAGGTGGCTACTTTGAAGAACCTAGAATATAAGACATATTTTCAGTTGTTTCACACTTTGTTAAGTATATAATTCCACATGTGTTAATTCATAGTTTTGATGCCTTCAGTGTGAATCTACAATTTTCATAGTCCTGAAAATACAGAAAACTCTTTGAATGAGAAGGTGTGTCCAAACTTTTGGTCTGTACTGTACATCGATTGTAGAAGGAAGTGTGGGAGGTGATAGGAATATGTATATATATGCATGCATATATATACATATGGATATGTGGGGCCTTCCCCTTTTACATATACATGTGTATATATGTATACACATGTGGGTGTGTATATGGGGCCCCTTACATGGCCCCATGTACACATGCATGGACCCTATGTTGCCCCACAGTGTGTATACATATATACACAAATTGGCCCCATATATATCTATGCCCCTTGTTATATAATGCCCCATGTCTATATAATGCCCCCTGTTATGCCCCATGTCTATATAATGTCCCCTGTATATATATTGCCCCCTGTTGATGCCCCCTTCATCCATATATATCCCTAATATCATCCAGTAGTATATAGATGCATGTACATGATCCCCAGTTATGTACATGTATCTATATACATGTCATAACCAGGGTGCCCCCCCCCCCATAGCCCCAGCAGATGGACAATGGCCCATCTGCTGGGGATAGCTGGAGACATGGGACTGGACTAATTAGTCCAGTCCCAGGTACTTCAAAGGGACAGAAGATCGATATGATCTTCTGTCCCTTCTGTTAATTACCCTCTCCCAAAATACCAATAATTAATATCCCCTTTTACATCGATGATATATTTATAACCTGGAACGGCGACGAACAAACAGCTAATAATTTTTGCCAATACCTTAATGAAACCGACTGGGGAATCTCCTTCACCCCCAATTACAGTAGAACAAGAATTGAATTTCTAGACATTGTTATCACACCCACTGAAAACACAATAGTTACACTAATAGCTATATTCACTACTCTAGCTTTCATCATAAAAAATGGCTCAACAACATTCCGTATAGTCAATACAAACGTATTAGACGTAACTATACAGATCATTCAGAATACGAAAAACAAGCCAAAAACCTTAATGCTAGATTTAAAGAAAAAACTACTCCAAAAAACTGATTTCTGACACCTACAAAAAATGTGCAAAAATTATGCAAGAAGATTGCTTAAAACCAAGCAACAAAAAAGAAATCTATGGAATTCATTAATCCTGTGACCCAATACAGTACATCAAACAATCAAATCCGCAGTAAAACACTGGCATATATTACTCCAGGATCCCTACTTGGTAAAACATCTCCCAAAAAAACACATCATTACCTACAGAAGAGCCCCTACCATAAAAACCTTCTGGCCCCTAGCAAATTAAAACAACATCAAATCACATTCAATAAAGAAGAAAAAAAGAACCACAACCAAAAAGCAGGAAGCTATAGATGTAATCAAAATCGATGCTTATGCTGCAAAGAGATCACACACAAGCGAGACCACTTCACATCTAATTCAAATGGTACCTCCTTCCCAATAAAACTCCATCTGAACTGCCAATCAACCTATGTGATCTATCTGATACAATATGTAGGCCGCACAACCCAGGCCCTCCATTACAGACTGAATCAACATAGATATAATATACATTTATACAAGAAGCATGGACTATCCAGACATTGTGCCACAACCACCGAAAAACAAAAACACCCTATAAAAATTAACCCAATTGATTATATACCATACAATCCGTACAATAGATTTAGTATACTCCAAAAACGTGAAATATACTGGATTTACCAACTTAACACACTGGTACCCTTTGGATTGAATGAGACTATCATATAGAACTTCAGACAAGACTATACCAACATATTATCCTAGTAACCCCTTCCTCGACCACTAGAGAAAAATCTCCACTAACCAACAATCTCCAACAACCATATAAACCCAGTTGAATCCACACATGGAGCTGCATTAGGAGACACAAACTCATTAAGGATAGTCCTTCTGAAACTTTGTCATCCCTACATACTAATCAATATGCATTTATAATTATGAATATATAGACATCAATCAGTCAAAAACTAGCCCTTGATAGGAGGATTTTATGCACCCTATACTATATAGGAGGCACCATTAAACTCTGATATACAGCGTACCTATATAGTCTTATGACTATCAGCATATTCTTCCTATCTTCTTTTCCATTGTCCAGTGGATGGGAGAAAATTACTACACTTTATGATGATATACTATTATGTATTTGTTTGCCACCAGCTTGTCCATATAACGAGTGATTTAGGCATATCTTTTTCCCACTCCTTTGTCAAATATCCAAGGACCAAAATACTCACCTGACATCTCTTCTCCTACTCCGTAGATCCTCACAGACAAAAACCTAGTGTAGGAGCGAGATATCGCGAGACTTCCCGCAATAGCATTTGATACAAAACGAACCAGCTCCCAGCATGGGATTACCATTCGCTACTTTTTAGCAACTAATATTAACACGGCCGCATTTATACAATGGCTAACACTGCTGTTGGGGTTAATACAAGTAGCGAGACAAGGACCTATTGCCCATAATCCCCCAAAAGTAGGGGGAAAATTGCAGTGCGTCTTATAAAGCGAATACAAGTGAGCGCTTCCATTACGGAAGAGCTCACTAGTATGTATTAGGTGCCGGGACCCCCATTAGACCTCAGATCAGCCCACCCAGCCCATAAGGATAAAATAAAAACCTCTTACCTGTCCTGTGCCGCGGCTCTGCTCTGGGTCCGGCGCTCCTCTGTCTTCCCAGGCCGGCTCTGCACTGTCCTGACCGCGTACAGCGTCAGGACATAGTGCGCGCACTATGATCTGACGCTGCACGCAGTCAGGTGACAGTGCAGCACTGGCCTTAGAAGCCAGAGGAGCGCCGGACCCGGAGCGGAGCCGCGGCGCAGGAGAGGTAAGAGGTTTTTATTTTATACTTATGGGCTGAGTAGGCTGATCTGATGTCTGATAGGGGCATATTCATTTAATATGGGGGCTTATGGGCTGATCTGAGGTCTGATGGGGATAGAGGGGGCTGATATGGGGGCCGGTCTGATGGGGGCATATTCATTTAATATGGGGGCTTATGGGCTGATCTGAGGTCTGATGGGGATAGAGGGGGCTGGTCTGAGGTCTGATGGGGGCACATTTGTCTAATATGGGGGCTGATCTGAGGTCTGATGGGGGTAGAAGGGGCTGATATGGGGGCTGATCTGAGGTCTCTTGGGGCACAGTGGGGTGATATGGGGGCAGATCTGAGGTCTGATGGGGGCACAGTGGGCTGATATGGGGGCACAGTGGGCTGATCTGAGGGCTGATGGGGTTCTGACATGGAGAGCTAATATGGGGGTCTGATGTGATGTCCTGAAATTTATGGGGGTCTGATATGAGGTGTGATAAAAAATAATTTTTTCTTATTTTCCTACTCTAAAATCTGGGGTGCATCTTATCATCAGGTGCGTCTTATAAAGCGAAAAATACGGTGTATAAATATATATATATATATATACATGTCTATATATATTTTTTACTTATTCTTTGTGTTTTACTCAATACTCTTTTACATGTAAAAATCCTTAGTTTTTATTTTATGTCATGTTCTTTCTATAGTGATCCATATAACCGCTATATTTTATCTAAGATTCTATTGTTTTTAGACAAAACAAACAACCACTCATAATGTGACATTTTGTATATAATACCGGTGAATCATGTAACGACACATCCCCCGCCCACCCCTTCTCTTCTACGTGACAAAAATTTGGCCCTTTAAATGTGTCTGTGTATCTGAAGCATTTTATGTACTGTCCTGACGAAGAGGGAGTTGTGAATGCCCTCGAAACGCGTTGACTAAGTACTATACAAATAAACTTAGAATTTTATTAAGATCAACCGATGAGTATAAGATTCTCTGTGGACAGTAGAGATGAGCGAATCATTTAAAAAATTATTCGCCGAACATTCGCCAAAGTTTTCCTAAGATTCGTATATTCGACGAATAGATTCGTTGTATTTGCGTACCAAATTTACGTTATGTGCTATTAGCGAACATTCGCGCACTAATAACGAACATACAGTTAAAAAATGTACGCAACTTCTTAGAAGACGTATGCATGAGCGTACAAATAGCTTACGAATCCTTAGCGTACTATAGTCTACGCGATTACGTAATACGCAGGCATGTACAACGAGAGGCCGCGGCGTGCACTCCTCAGGGGCAGAGTAAATATTCGAAAATGGCATCCAGACGATCCTCATCATTTAGCTCTGCTGCACAGCTGAAATATATAGTCCGGCTGATGGACCGCCATTATTACGATTTACAATGGCACACACTGCCACCCGAACCAGCACAAAAAGGAGGTGATCCAGCAGGTGATCCGAGGCTTGCGCCATCGTTTTGACGCCTTGCGGACCCCGGGCCAGATCCAGTGTAAATGGTCAGATCTGAAATCGCCCTCAGAGGCAGTATGTATATTTGAGGTAGAAAAAGTAAGGCGCTGTCTATCCGGCTATGGGCATAGTACAATCATCCACCATACAATAAAGTGAATATGAGGACACATTGCGGTACCTGTAAAGAAATACACACAATGGGCAACATACTTGAAAACGTTGCTGAAAGGTAAAAACATTAGTGCAAACAATCCAGTGCATACAATATAGTGCAAATACATTATATGTATAATGTAAACATTTTAAATATCACCTACCTAGTATGCTCACGGACACGTTTAAGTCTCTTTTCTTCTGGCGCTTGTCATAGAACTGGAGCAGAGTCCCAAACTCAGTTTCAATTTGTAATCCACATAGGTAAAATTGGAATCCAAATGGGTAAAAAAATAGCAGCAAAGGTTCCTTAAAAAACCCTCTTTCAAGGGGCTCCCCAAATAACCTGAAAAGGGGGAAAAAGGGATGAGGCGCACGTCTGCGCAACTTGGTTAAAGCAGCCTCGGGGACCATAACATTTTGACGAAGGGAGTAGTCCTTCCGCAGCGGAGCGGGAACTCCTGCCACCTCCGCCGTGTCAGCCAGCGGAGTGAACACCTCAGCGGGCACCTCAACCGACTTCTTAGGCTGCCGGACATATTGAGAGACGTAGATCTTGATAGCACAAACTACGTCGCGAATGCGTACAAAGCCGAAGCGAAGCACCTAATATTTGGATTCGCTTCGCAGCTAAAAAATCTCAAGATTCGATACGAATCGACGAATCGATTCGCTCATCTCTAGTGGACAGCGCCGCTTTAAAGACGATCCAGCCGCTTCTTCTCTCTTAAATTGTGACTATCGACATCCCAAACGGCTTTTTACTGCCAGGGATACAAGGATCGCAGGCTGCAGTCCAAGAAACCCGATATGTTGGTCGGGTAAACAATAACCAGCGAGGCAAACTACAGTTTGTTGTGGCTCCTCACAACAAATGAGGGTAAGCGCAATTTATTGTTTAACCCTTATATCACCTAGTTGACACCACACAGGTGGCGCTGCCTTTCTCTGCTTTCTTTTCAAATATGGATTTGTCTACTTATTTCTTCCATGTACAGTATATTGTAAGATAGGGGTTTCATGTGTGACCTCGGTGGAAAGGACACTAGCCTTCTCCTGAGCCCTCTAATGGTTCTGGTCTGTATAAAGCTGGTATATGACATCTTCACGTTTTATGAGCGGGGCTCTCTGGTTTCTGTGAAGTTGTTCCATCATATTAATTTTATGGCTACACTCTCCTGGCCTGGCTTTGGAACAGAATCATGGGCGAGGTTATGACCCAATCCTGGAAAATAAAGGGAGGGGTTGCCTACTCCTAGCATTAATTTTGATATCTGGATCTCTCTATCATCACAGTTGAGTTCCTTTTGCTCATGCAGATAGCATATGGATGGAAAATACAACCATCTGAGTCAGGCTTTAGTGCCATTGAAATCCTGCCGCTTTCCTATACATCTCTTCACCATCTATTGCACATGGCAGAAAGCAGGATATGCGTGGTATGCCACGTTTAAGCCAATGCCTATGTTTGAATGGAACAGCAGACACGTATGGGCACTGACGCTCCATGCAGCTCTATGGGTCTGCAGGAGATAACGGTGTGTTTGCTATATAGTATTGAATGGGGCCGCACATTCATGTCTTCTATTGCCGTCAAATGGGAGAGCATGAGCCCCCTGTTCTCATGGTCAGTGGGGCCCCAGAGGTTGGACCCCCACTAATCAGGCACCTCTCTCCTATCCTAAGTTTTGGTAGACAAGTTGTAAAAAGTCAGCCCCTTTGACATTAGATTATAGCCAGGCGTGCTTTGGATAAAGAGAGCTGCTCTTTTGTTACTTTGTTGCACCATCCATTTTGTGTCATTTATATTTTGATTTGCTTTTTGCCCTTTAGATGTGGACAAGGCAATTTGTGTAAATGAATTACATAAATGCCTTTATTTTAGTGTTTGATTACTCACAAAAATGTCATATATTCTTCAGCACAGTCTGTTTTTTATTTGAACATCTGCTCCAAATATCAAACATTTTGATAAGCATTTTAATATTTAATGTGTATGATTCATAATCATATGCTTGGACTGAGTGATCCATTTTCTTGGTGAATACATATTTTTTGTTGCATTTAATAAGTACTCTGTGCCTTGGTACAGGCTGAATCTGTGATATATATTATTGCTCGGAGTGATAGAAATCTAAGAATGCCTTAGGTTTTTCAGGTTTTGTTTTACTTTCATGAAATAGCTATAAAATAGGTATAGAAAAGTGTGTCAAATATTAAGATTATATTCAGGACATTTATGGCTGTCCTATAGCTGTAAAATAAAATATTGTTTGAGGATTCCTGGCAGTAAAATGAAACTTCGGGAACCTGAATCTGAGATGACTACAACGGCTTAATATATAAGAATATTCTACAGTTTTCAAACCAGCACCTGGATCTGAATTATTTTGTAATTGCATGTAAATAAAAACTTTGCATAGCCACTGAGTTATTCAATGAAATGTATCTGTATAGCGCCACCTGCTGTTTGTTCTGTTTCTCATTTTTTTGTCCTGCTCACTAAGAAGGCCGCACATGCTCAGTTTCATCTTTCCAACTGCCTCCTGAGCTGTGATAGGCAGATCATGGACACGCCCCCTTAGCTGCAGCAGTAAAGACACTCCCCTTGAGCTTTCAGCTTGATATAAATCTGGCAGAGCAATGAATGACTGGGCTGGTTCTAGCTTTGTTAGAAAGAGATTGTCATGTTCTATATGATCTCTGATTCTCATTTTTTACACTAGTCATAGGATAACTCCTTTAAGGTAACAAATAACACTTCTAAACTTTCCCAGCAATGTCAGCGCCCGTATGAGATGCCAAATACTCTCTTTTTATTTTTTGTGAATGTTGAATTTAATGCGATAAGTGTAGTTTTGCAATATAACACCTTTTTGACCTTGGCTCTAGTGACTTCATTTGCTCAGATGAAACCATTCACACAAGGCTTTAGAATCAGCAGGACACTGCTAGATTTATTTTCCACCACAGCAGTGCCTTGGGAAGATCTTTCAGCTATCTTTATGCATTGATTTAAGACGAAAGGCAAAAAGGTGAAAATGCAGACTGTGCAGTTTTTGGGAAATTTGTCCTTTTCAACAGCTTTTCCATCATTTCACTTTTCTGGTTTAGATGCTTCGAGTAGCCCAGCTTGTAAATATATAGTCTAGGTTTCCGAGAGCAGCAGTTTTGTATGACAGTGGGGAAGGTTTATAGCGAGGGGAATTGTCGCAATTTGTGCCACATTTCTTTAAGGTCAAACGACGTCTGATAAATTTCATGCATCTTTAAAGGGGTTGTGTGCTGGAAATATATTGATGACCCATCCTCAGGATACTAAAAAATAATAACTGAGAGCAGCACCTGATATCTTTCAGACCATTAGTGGAATGCAACAGCCAATTCAACCCTTATATCCATTAGGGTCATCCATATAGTATCCACAACATCCACAATGGCAGCATCTCCACAAAAGTGTATTTATTCTTCAAAAAGTCATCAGAACATGTGCAAAAATCGCCAATAAAGTGCAACGTTTTGGTTACATGGTAACCTTTCTCAAGCTTGAGAAAGGTTACCATGTAACCGAAACGTTGCACTCTATTGGCGATTTTTGCACAGGATAGGTCATCAGTAGTGTCGAGCGAATCGAAGTCCACAAAATGGACTTCGATCCAAGGAAAATTTGATTTGCTACCACAAAGTATGGGGATATTCAGCTTCACAGCAAATTGACATTTCCTCGGATCCCTGAATGGCGGTAAAAAAATTAAAAAAACATACTTACCTCATCCTTTTGAGCGCAAAGATCTTGATTGAGATGGAGACGGCTGGCTCTTCGTGATTTGATGAGGTAAGTATGATTTTATAAATGTTATTTTACACTGTCATATTGCTATCAGATGCCGTGATCAGCTATCATCGCAGCATTCGAGGGGTACAATGACGAGCGGCGACACAATCAGCGCTTGCTGTCATTGCACCCACTACTAAGAAATGCACTGTGACAAATTATTTTTGTCACGCAGCAAATTGTTTTGTAAAATTCAGCAACGCAGCCGAATCGAATATTTCCATACTTCGCTCATCTCTAATAATCAATATCAGATCAGTGGGGGTCCGACCGCTTGAAAGGGTAGCGTGCAAGCGCTGCTTCCGCTTTCAATACCTTTGCTAATAGAGACAGCACGGTATCATTATAACTGTGAAATGAATGGGACGAGCAGTTGTAATCACACTTTACCACAGCTGGAAAGGAGATGGCGTACAGGTATTTTAGAAGGGGTGGTATTTCTGGAGTGAGTGGTGAATAAATGCCAAATGTCACAAAGTTTTTGAACAGATCCACTCAGAAAATCACAAAGCCTTATTCTGAAACTTTTTGAAGCAGAAATTCTGAAGTGCAGTTCTGATAAATTTCCCTGTGTCTTTGCTGTGTCATCAGAAAACTGCTTGTTGCTTAACCACTTCCCATCCGGGCCATTTACCCCCTTCCTGACCAGGCCTAATTTTGCAAATCTGACATGTGTCACTTCATGTGGTAATAACTTTGGAACGCTTTTACTTATTCAAACCATTCATAGATTGTTTTCTTGTGGTAAAAGAATTGTTTCTCTATGGTAAATTTGAGTCAATATATTTTACCTTTATTTATAAAAAATCCAAAATTTACTGAAAATTTTGAAAAAAATCACAATTTTTTAAATATTAATTTCTCTGCTTTTAAGTTGCATAGGGATATCTAATAAAATTGTTATTAATGAACATTCACCATATGTCCACTTATGTTGGCATAATTTTGGAAATTTTTTGAGGATGTTAGAAGGCTTCGAATTTTAGATGTAATTTTTAAGATTTTCATGAAAATTTCCAATAGTTAATTTTAAAGGACCTTTGCAGTTCTAAAGTGACTTTGAGGGGCTTAAAGGGTTATTCCCATCTCGGACAATGGGGGCATATCGCTAGGATATGCCCCCATTGTCCTATAGGTGCGTTTCCCACCGCTGGGACCCGCGCCTTTATTGAGAACGAGGCCCCGAAAGTCAAGGAGGGCGCACCGCGCATGCGCGGCCGCCCTCCATTCATTTGTATTGGCACCGACTCGGCTATTTCCGTTGGCTCCATAGAAATGAATGGGAGTGCACCGCGCATGCGCGGCCCAGCTCCCATTCATTTGTATAGAGCCGACGGAAATAGCTGAGCCAGCGCTCTGCTATTTTCGCCGGCCCCATACAAATGAATGGAGGGCGGCCGCGCATGCGCGGTGCACCCTCCTTGACTTTCGGGGCCCCGTTCTCGATATAGGTGCGGGTCCCAGCGGTGGGAAACGCACCTATAGGACAATGGGGGCATATCCTAGCGATATGCCCCCATTGTCCGAGATGGGAATAACCCTTTAAATAATAGAAACCTCCCATAAATGAACATATTTTAGAAACTACAGCCCCCAATGTAATCCAAACTGATTTTTACAAAGTTTGTTAACCCTTTAGATTTCCCACAAGAATTAAAACAGAAGGAAGGTGAAATTTAAAAATAAATATATTTTTTTTTGCAGATTTTCAATTTATAATTCATTTTTCCCATAAGATAGCAAGGGTAAACCGCAAATCAAACCTGAATATTTATCTTCCTGATTCTGAAGTTTGCAGAAACACCCCATATGTGGTTGTAAACTGCTCTGTGACCGGCAGTAATGAGAGGGAGATAGTATAAGCATTTGTGATGGTTTTGACCACTTGTCAGAGTGATCAAAAGCCTGGAGACCAGGAAAAAAGGTCTCAGGTTAAAGCTCCATGTTCTTGGCTGTCAGGAGGCAGCAGAGTCATGGAGCTTCTATGTACAGGTGCTGCACACAGGGGGAAAAGCTCAAGGACGTTTTAAAATGTCCATTCAGAGATAGAGATCCACTACCAGGACGTTTATAGTCAATGGGCAGACTGGAAGTGGTTAAAGGGCATCTGTCAGCAGATTTGTAGCTATGACACTGGCTGACCTGTCACATGTCCGCTTGGCAGCTGAAGGCATCTATGTTGGTCCCATGTTCATATATGTCTGCATTGCTGAAAAAAAATGAAATTTTAATATATGCAAATGAGTCTCTAGGAGCAACAGGGATGTTGCTGTTACACCTAGAGGCTCCGCTCTCTCTGCATCTGCCATGCCTTTATTGACAGGTCCAGGTGTTATGATGTTCTCCCTGACTGGCCCTGTCAATCAAAGTGGAAAGTGAGCAGCAGTTGCTGAGAAAGCAGAGCCTCTAGGTGTAACGGCAACGCCCCCATTGCTCCTAGAGGCTTATGTGCATATGCTGCTGTGTCTAAACCCGATTAATTCGAAAACATCATTAACAATATAGCCTCTGTACTACCTTAAAATGTATGGGCTCTGCAGAGGTCTTTCCGATCTTGCTGCAAATATCGTGAGACTTGCTTCGTCTCCCATCTATGACGTGACACTTCAGTTATGCGCATAAATTACAAATCCAAAATCTGACTAGTAATCCGAAGCTGAACTCGGCTTTGTGCCTCAATAATGAAGCCGAATTCAGCTTCGGATTTGGAAATTTTAATTTACTAGCATAACTGAAGTATCACGCCATAGACACAAGACGACCAAGACTCTCAATATTTGCAACAAGATCGCAAAGACCTCAGTGGAGCCCATACATTTTACATTAGTACGGAGGCCATATTGTTAATAAAGTTTTCAAGCTAATTGGGTTTGGATACAGCAGTCTGAACCTGATTCGCTCAACACTGCTCATTTGCATATATTAAAACATCATTTTTCTCAGTAATGTGGACACATATGGACTTGGGACCAACACAGATGTCTTCAGCTGCCAAGTGCACATGTAACAGGTCAGCCAGTGTCATAGGTACAAATCTGCTGACAGATGATCTTTCATTCAAGTTCTTATGTTACAGTTTACTGTGGTAATTTGTTTTTTCCTTTTAATATACCTATAGTAAAAAAAATAAAAAAAATGATGGCCACAGTTTATCTACTCCCCTCCCTGCACAATGACCTCTGCACAGTTTACAGAGCATGACCACAAGACTCTCATAGAAGTCAATGAACATTGCCAGTCTACAGGTTCCTGTGGTCCATGTGGCTGCTGTATAGCATATCTCTGAATGGCAGCTCAGGCAAAACAGCTGCCCCTATAATTGTGTACAGAAAGCAGAATAAATAAAACCGCATTTGGAAAATAAAACTATATAAAAAAGGAATACTTAGCAGTACCTGGTTTAATATTCTCCAAAAGCCTATGTACTTTATGTATGCATAATAACATATAGACTTGGAGCCCTGTTGAAAGATTTTCTTTTGTGGTGAAACTGAACACTTCACCATGCAAAGTGACAAAAGGCTGAAATGACAGTAGTGTCCTGAAAGATGCAATTAAAGTGCAATCTTTTGTTCTGTTTGTACCTGGTTCATCCATTTAATTCTAGCCCATTGAATAAAGGACTTTGATAAGTACTGTATCAGTCTTTTTTCAATTCGTCATTGATGGGGAATATAGGACATAATTAAAATGACATGTCGGCATCTAATTCACTGTTTTCTGTGGCCATGCTCCCCCACCCCCCAACACACACCCCAGAGAAGTAGCAGTGAGGTACTGACTTCATGTAATCAGGATCTGGGAAAGGGAACATAGCTCTACCTACTATGTGGATACAGGATGATAAATACAATAATAATTTAAAACTATTACTTCATGGATTAGTCCTTGTTCACACCTCCGTGACTTCTTCACAATCAGCGCATGGATCCATTGACTTCGATGTGTTTATTCACACATAAATGGTTTTCCATTGACTGGGTCAGTGGAAAAAAAACTGGATGTGCACTAATATGGCCTTGCCGTGTTATATTACTGAATTAAATGGATTGCTCCCTTTGGACCCCATTTGCTAAAGGCGTCATCTGAAAATAAGCTGATCTCAGGTTGCCCTGCTGCTGAGATCTCCAGTAATCAAATGTAATCTCGGGGGACCAGCCACCAAGTAGGGCATTCACTATGGCTTTTACGTCAGAATTCTGATGTGTAAAAAACGCAAATTTCATTGCACGCTGTATTTGTGGAACAATTTGTGACTTTTTGGCCTTCACTCCACTTTTCAGATCGCTCTTATACAAGTCTATGGGAGCGATCCTTCCCATTGAAATGAATGGGACGGTTAAGTGTAATTACACCTACTCACCGCTACCCATGTTTCGGCGAGCAGGTAAACAATGAAGAGGAGGCATCGCTGGTAGGACGCATGCCTCCTCTTCAAACAGCTGATCGGAGGGGGTGCCGGGTGTCGGACCCCCGCTGATCTGATACTGATGACCTATCCTGAGGATAGGTCATCAATAAATTTAACTTGGAGAACCCCTTTAAAGGGGTTATGAACAGCTGATTGCAATGCTCTTCTGGGAGTTGTAGGTGCCTAATTGTTACATGAGACATGTCCTCCACATATGTGAGTAAAAAAAACTTGAATGTTACACTGGAGAACATCAATTTTTGCAGTGATATAGTTAAAATAAAGGTGTGCATTACTCCGGATATTTTTCTTAATTCTTGGGATAACCACTGTAAAGTTCATAATACCCTACTGGGTTTTTTAAAATGGATTTTATAAACCAGAAAGCTGTCACATCACCACCTGCCACGTCTGGCGCAGCAGCTCTCATGCTCCCTGCTGACAGGATGCTGTTTTCTCTTGGTGTGCTTTGCACACGCTGACAAAAAGAATAATGCACCAAGAAGTTGTTGGAATTGAATAAATGTTTCTATGTGTGAATGTAGTTATGATATATGTTAGAGGGAAAGAATGCATTTTTTGGGGAAAAATGAACAATTGAAAGGAGGCTGTAGGACCTCTTTGGGTCACCTGTAGCCTGAATACAAGATAAGGTATAGTTGGGCATGGAGGCATACAGGTTCCGCACGGTATCCCGTCCCATTTTAGTCCATAGATGTTATGGCTGGGCCTGTAGATCCTGTGCACTTGTAGGTTGCTGAAGCCTGCCTTCCAACTGGTCCCATAAATACTGAATTGCCAATGCTGGTGACCAGGCAGCCTGAAGAAGTATTGCAATCTCAACTTTCCTGGGAAACCCTTGCGGTGTGTGGACACACATTATCTGTCACGGATGTTCCTGCGAGAGGTGGCAGGAGGTCGGTCCTTTTTTGTTGCTGGTGTTTACCACACCCTTTTCCCCCAGGTGTTGCTGTTGTGATAATTGTACCTCCTCTATTTATTGCTGCTTCTCCCACAGTTCCTTGCGGTTTATAGTTTCAGTGGTTATTGTGGAGAGCTGGTGTTTGGTTCTGCCGAGATCCTGGTGCTTCAATATCTTCATTGAAGATAAGTGTCCTCTTTCCCTTTTGTGTGTTACATTACATTTCCCTGTTGTTTGTGTTTAGGCCTGATGGAGACTCCTGTTCGTCCTTCCTTTTGGAGGAACAGGTAGACTCATTTCCTGACATTAGTTCCAGGGTCCTCTAGGGTCAGATTGGATCTTAGGTTCCTGTGTATGAACTTGCCGACCTTTGAGGCCAGTTCATACTGGTACTTAGTCAGAATTTGAGATTTGAGTCAGGGTTTCCTTTAGGAGGTGTCCCCTTCCTTCCCTAGTTTCCAGACTTATCTCCTTTCCCTCCTACGCTCAGTGTGGTTTGCCCCCCCACACCTGAGTGTGACATTATAAACCGCCAATTACTGTCACTTTATTGTTTGTTTCTGTACAGTCATGGATCCTATTGCTGTACTCGCCGGGCAGCTGCAGGGGCTGTCTCTGGAGGTAGCTGACCTCCGCACGACCATCACCCAGATTCAGAGACCACAGGCTGTTGGTCCCGGGGGTGGTGGTTGCTAGCTCTGCCGGACGGATCGCAGTCTCTCCAGTCAGTGGATGAATTTTTCAATGCATTGGGGCTTATCTATGATGACCCGGATCGCATCTCCCTGGCTGAGACCAAGCTACGTGACCTTCATCAGGGTGAGCGCTCTGTTGAGATCTATTGCGCTGAGTTTCGGAGGTGGGCTACGGATACTGAATGGAACGATGCGGCTCTCCATAGTCAGTTTTGTCAAGGATTATCAGAAAGGCTGAAGGACGCTTTGGCCTTTCATGAAACTCCGGTGTCTTTGGAAGCTGATATGTCTCTTGCGGTACGCATGGATAGACGCCTGAGAGAGAGATCTAGGGGCCCCCACTCTCAGGACGATCACATAGTGTATTGTTTTCCTATGACACTTTGGGTGAAGATACTCCTGGGTTGATGTCTGGGGATGAACCCATGTAGTTAGGGGGAGCTACTCCTGTTTCCACTTTTAAGCATTTTTTCTGCAGACAGAAAGGACATTTTATCACCGCATGTCCATGCATTCAGTCTCTAAACGAGAAAAAAAAGAAAGGATGCGTTGAATTCCCATCTCACTATTGGAGGGGTGGGTGGAGAGACACAAAATGTACATTTGTCTTTATCCTGTAGTACCCGTTTTCTCCTGACTGCTGAGGTGGCGCTAAAGTCAAAGGTTGTGAGAATTGAGGTGTTTATCGACAGCGGGGCAGGGGTGAACCTGTTTGATGCTCAGTTTGTCCATATGCATGGATTGTCTCCGAAAAGAAGATTTCTGTGTTCACTATTAATTCTGCACCTCTATCTCAGAAGTGTTTGTCTCAGATGGTGCATGATATCGGATTAAGAGTGGGTGAATTTCATCAGGAACTTATTTCGTGTTTTGTTTTTTAAAGTCTTCCTGCTCCTGTGGTGCTGGGTTTACCGTGGTTAAGCAAACACAATCCAACCATCGATTGGCATACTAGACAGATTGTGGATTGGGGTGATTATTGCGTTGACAATTGTCTGAATACATAATTTTCTGTTTTAACCACTAAGACACTATCCTCTTTTATATCTGATTTCTGTGATGTATTTTCTGAAGGTGGATGTCAGGATTTACCCCCACATCGGGAATACGATTGTCCTATCAATCTTATCCCCGGAGCGAAATTGCCCAAATCTAGGCTGTATAACATTTCTGGATCTGAGAGAACGGCCATGAAAGAATATATTGCTGAGAGTTTGGCTAAAGGACGCATAAGGCTACTTTCACACTAGCGTTTTTAAATTCCGGTATTGAGTTCCGTTATAGGGGCTCAATACCGGAAAAAAACGCTTCAGTTTTGTCCCCATTCATTGTCAATGGGGACAAAACTGAACTGAAGACAACGGAATGCTCCTGAAAGCATTCCGTTCCGTCTTCAGACCGGAGGACAAACCGCAGCATGCTGCGGTTTGCTCTCCGGTCCAGGCATCCGCACCAAGACGGATCCGGAATGACCCCCAATGCAAGTCAATGGGGACGGATCCGTTTGGTGTGGACACACCAGTAATCCGGATCTGTCCTCCATTGATTTCCAATGGGGGGTCATTCCGGATCCGGCATACATACACACAGACATACATACAAACAAACATACAGACATACATACAAACATACAGACATACATACATACTCACATACTCCCGGGACGCCGGCAGAACGTCTTCACGCGCCTCCTGCGCGCTGCGATGACATTTCCCCACTGCGCCCAGCAGAGGGCGCTGTGGGGAATCGTCATCACTGCGCGCAGGAGGCGCGTGAAGACGTTCTGCCGGCGTCCCGGGAGTATGTGAGTATGTATGTATGTCTGTATGTATGTCTGTATGTTTGTTTGTATGTATGTCTGTGTCTTGTTTTAATGTGTGTCATGTGTGGGGCCGGAGCGCTGCTCCGGCTCCACACATGTATAGCGTTAGCACGGATCCGTTGGCACCCTTTAGGTGCCGGATCCGTGCTAACGCTAGTGTGAAAGTAGCCTAAGACCTTCCAAATCTCCAGTGGCTGCAGGGTTTTTCTTTGTAAAGAAAAAGGCCAGAACTCTTAGGCCATGTCTGGATTTCCGTGAACTCAATCAGATTACTGACCGTGATCCTTACCCCCTTCCTTTGATTCCTGATTTGTTTAACCAGTGTATTGATGCCAAGGTGTTCTCCAAGTTGGACTTAAGAAGTCAAGTGGCCAGAAGAAGCGCGATCCAGCGCAAAACGGCCGTCGCCAGAGGCCCATCCTGGTGAAATTTGTTGTCCGCCCCCTTGCACTGAACATGTAAGTGTTTACCCATTTTGAAATAAAGAATCAACGCAGTATGGTGAGTGCCGCCTGTTTTTCTATCTATTGGCATATTAAGAGGGGCATATAATCTGGTCAGGATCAAGGAAGAGGATGAATGGAAGACGGCCTTTAACACTCCTGAGGGCCACTTTGAGAACCTGGTCATGCCTTTTAGGTTGACCAATGCTCCTGCTGTCTTCCAGCATTTTGTGAATGACATTTTTCATCAGCTTGGTGGGAGGTTTGTAGTCGTGTATTTGGATGATATACTAATTTATTCTCCAGATATGGTGACACATCAGGTTCACGTTAGACAAGTGTTGCAGATCTTAAAGGGGTTGTCCGAGTTATGACAAAAAATATATAGCACTGTAAATCTGATGGGCAGCAATATATAACTAAGTTAAGCAAGTTTTAGGCAAAAAAAAAATCCATATTTCCTCATTTCCCTGGTTCTCTTCTGGTCTTTGTTTACATGCAATAACAACAATCTCAGCCCCTCCCCCTTCTCCCCCCTCTCTGCAAAGGGAATGAATACAAGTGCTGAGTGACATGTCTGCCTGCTGGAATACTCAGCAGCAGGTTGTATGTGCAGGACTACAAGTCCCAGCTGTACAATGACACTGCTAATACACACAGGAATTTCTCCCTACCTGTTCTTGTACAATACAATTCCTCTACAGCTCTTGTGCCCAGCATTTGTCTCCTCTCCCTGCTGCAGCTACTGTTTGTTATAAAGCCTTGAGCCCTCAGTGTGTTCTGGCTGAAGGGGTTAATGTTTTATCTGAAGGAATCCAGGGAGAAAGCAGATAGCAAGAGCCGGGCAAAGAAAGGGGGCGTGGCCAGTGACGTCTCGTGTACAGACTGTTATCTGAACTCTGAGGCTTGTGAACGAAACCTCACAGACCAGGGAGATAAGGTGACATCACAGGTCATGTGACCCTCAGTCAACTCTGAGAAACCAGCAGCTTTAGAAACACAAAGTATATGGGAAAGTTGTTATACCTGACAAGTTAGAAACATATAAAGAACAAAAAAATAACTTGGACAACCCCTTTAAGAGATAACAAATTGTACCCAAAATTAGAGAAATGTGTTTTTGCTGTACACGAGGTGCAATTCTTAGGATACCTGCTTTCATCTTCAGGTTTTCGTATGGATCCAGAGAAAGTCTGTGCTGTTCTGAACTGGGATCGACCTGAAAATTTGAAGGCTCTTATGCGGTTTTTGGGGTTCACCAACGATTACCGAAAATTTATTAAGAACTATTTGACAAGAGTTAAACCCTTAACTGACATGACTAAGAAAGGGACGGATGTCTCATTGTGGTCTGATGCAGCGTTGCAATCCTTGCTCTGCTTTTTTCTGCCCCTATTTTGGTGCAGCCAGATGTGTCACAACCTTTCATTGTGGAGGTTGACGCATCCGAGGTGGGGGTAGGAGCTGTGTTATCACAGGGTCCGTCACCAGGTAAAGGCACCCATGTGCCTTTTTCTCGAAAAAACTCTCTGCTGCGGAGAGAAATTACGATGTGGGTAACAGAGAGTTACTGGCCATTAAGTTGGCTTTTGAGTAATGGCGTAGTTGGTTGGAAGGGGCGATTCACCCAATCACTGTATTCACTGATCACAAAAACCTGGCTTACCTTGAGTCGGCTAAACAACTTAATCCGAGGCAGGCCAGATGGTCTTTGTTCTTCACCAGATTCAATTTCATTGTCCCGTATCGTCCTGGGGTTAAGAATGTCAAGGTGGATGCCTTGTCACGTAGTTTTCCCGGAGGTGGTGATTTTGAAGATCCGAGTCCAATACTGTCTGAAGGGGTGGTGATATCCACTCTTTACCCTGATCTACCCTTTACCCTGAGACTAAGGTGTTAGAGGCCCAGGAAGATGCATCAGAGTCTTGCCCCCCCCTGGGAAATTGTTTGTTCCATCTGAATTGCGTCATAAGGTGTTTGAGGAACATCACTGTGCGGTGCTTGCGGGACACCCTGGGAGTAAATCCACTGTCGACCTCATCTCTCGTAGATTCTGGTGGTGTTTGAGGAACATCACTGTGCGGTGCTTGCGGGACACCCTGGGAGTAAATCCACTGTCGACCTCATCTCTCGTAGATTCTGGTGGTTGTTGATCGTTTTAGTAAAATGGCGCACGTTATTGCTTTACCTGTCCTACCTAATGCTAAAACACACTTGCAAGTGTTTGTTGACAGTATTGTGAAACTCCATGGCATTCCCACTGACATGGTCTCGGATCGTGGGACTCAGTTCGTTTCCAGATTCTGGAAGGCGTTCTGTACTTGTCTGGGGGTACAACTGTCCTTCTCTTCGGCTTTTCATCCCCAGTTGAACGGACAGACGGAGCGTACTAATCGGAGTCTGGAGACTTACTTGAGATGTTTTGTTTCTGAGATCTAGGAGGAGTGGTCCTCGTTTTTGTCTCTGGCAGAGTTTGCCATAAACAATCGTAGACAGGAGTCCACTAGTAAGTCACCATTTTTTGGGGCATATGGGTTTCACCCACAATTTGGCATTATCATGCTGAAAAAATGCCAGTTGGAGGCCCTGCCATGAGAGGCAACACGTGTGGCCGCAAGATCTTCCTGCACATATCGCTGAACTGCTAGTGTCCCTCATCAGTACTAGGACCAGCTGTCATATATCATCACGCGAGGAATTGGGGCAGTGCGTTGGTCCAAATCAAATCTGAAACAGAACCTGTATTTGTCACTAAAGGCGATAGGGTTCTCTGTCTGTAGCAGTCCAGGTTCTCACCAAGCACAGTGCCATTCATTGACGGCGATTGTACTTGGTATCACAGCTCAGCTCCATTGAACGAGTGCCACAGCCTCTTTGTAAAGCTGATATTAATGACCTATACTGAGGATAAGTTATCAGTATGAAAGTCACAAAAAACCCCTGTAACGGTAAACGGTCTGAAGTCAGCGCAGGCAGACTTAGGCAGACAGGACTTAAGAATGACTCCAGTTCCCAGGTTAAAGGGGTTTTCCGAGATTTTAATACTGATGACCTACCCTCAGGATAGGTCATCAGTATCTGAAGGGTGGGGGGTCCGACACCCGGGACCTCCGCCGATCATCTGTGTGAGAAGGCACTGGCGCTCCTGTGAGCACCTGAGCATTATCCACCTTTTCCTAGGACAGTGACAGCACATTTATCTATCATGTGGCCTAGGCGCAGCTCAGCCCCATAGAAGTGAATGAGGCTGAGCTGCAATACCAAGCACAGCCGCTGTACAATGTAGGGTGCGAGAAGGAGTGCCGGTGCATTCTTATACAGCTGATTGGAGGGGGTCCCCCACTGATCAGATACTGATGACCTATCCAGAGTCTAATTCAGAGGGACTACTACTCTGGTAAGACTCGTGTAAACAACCATTTAATTAATTTTTGACAATCTGCTAGTGAACGCCATATTCTTGTCGGAGGTCCCATCATGTCCTGTTCCTGGTCTCATTAAAGAACTTCGTATAGCACAGTGGTCAGAGGAGAGAACACACACTATTCACTTTTGCACAGGACCTGGCATAGTTTTTGGAGGATGACTAACCCTGCAGAGTGGTGCGCCAGTGAGACAGTCTGAATACTGATGGTATACATCTGTGACTCATTTTTAACCTTCAAGGCTGTGATCACGGTACCTGCATGAAAGTAGTCCTTTTATATTATTCCTTGTTTACTGGTATGCTGTTTTATGTACCAAAACCTTTGAGCTTTTGTGCATTCCCAATAGAGGTTGGCAGTCTAGCACCCTGCTGCAAAATGTAATGACAGTATATCATCAAGAATTATACTGGGGGATTTGGAAGCTGAAGTATAGAAACATGTGTCCCTCTGTGTCCCTCGTCTGTGTACTTCTTTTAGGAAGGGGCAACACATTGACATTGACACTAAACAGCGATCTGCCGCCCAGAAACAATGATTCTGTATGCTGTCGAGTGATCGCAATAGCAGCTCGTCTTCATACTGTGAAGGATGCAGCGACCACCTTCACTGAACGAGCAACTGACTTTTGGGAAGGAACGCTTCCTTCCAACAACTGGCTGTTACGTCGGGGCGTGTAAACCCGCCTTTATACACAGAATGCTATCAGTCACTGATAACACCTCCCCTGTGTACAGCTACCAGTGACTGACAGCTATCTATGTATACACACTTACACAGAGAATGTCATCAATCACTGATAACACCTCCCCATGTACAACTATCAGTGACTGACAGCTATCTATGTATATACACTTACACAGAGAATGCTGTCAATCACTGATAACACCTCCCCTGTGTACAGCTATCAGTGCCTGACAGCTATCTATGTATACACACTTACACAGAGAATGCTGTCAATCACTGATAACACCTCCCCTGTGTACAGCTACCAGTGACTGACAGCTATCTATGTATACACACATACACAGAGAATGCTATCAATCACTGATAACACCTCCCTGTGTACAGCTACCAGTGACTGACAGCTATCTATGTATACACACTTACACAGAGAATGCTATCAATCACTGATAACACCTCCCCTGTGTACAGCTATCAGTGACTGACAGATATCTATGTATACACACTTACACAGAGAATGCTATCAATCACTGATAACACCTCCCCTGTGTACAGCTATCAGTGACTGACAGCTATCTATGTATACACACTTACACAGAGAATGCTATCAATCACTGATAACACCTCCCCGTGTACAGCTATCAGTGACTGACAGCTATCTATGTATACACACTTACACAGCGAATGCTATCAATCACTGATAACACCTCCCTGTGTACAGCTACCAGTGACTGACAGCTATCTATGTATACACACTTACACAGAGAATGCTATCAATCACTGATAACACCTCTCCTGTGTACAGTTATCAGTGACTGACAGCTATCTATGTATACACACTAACACAGAGAATGCTATCAATCACTGATAACACCTCCCCATGTACAGCTGAAACCAGAAATTGCAGCCTTTTAAATGTATAAATTACAGGTTTTACTGAATCTTTGCCCAAAAATGATATATAATCTGCTGAGCTCCTCCTGCTCTATAACATGCTGGCTGGACATTGCAATGCATTTTGTGTTAACAGGTCCTTCCTAAGTCCCAGAACCTCTTTAATACTATGATATAATGCAGTATATAATTAAAAGAATGTCATGCTACTGACCTTTAGATATTACATGAATTTGCCTCTTTATGTCATAATATCATAAATATCGTTGTATTCATCACTTAATTGTAACCTTTTTAATCTGGAGATCTAGACTGCCTGTGAGCATCCAGATTAATCACTAGCTCATCTCTTCTTGATAAGGTCTCTGCACTTTTCAGCTGGACAAGTGGATTGGAGTCTTGGTTCATTATCTTGCTTACAGTCCTGCCACCGCTTGAAGTTTCCCCTTATGACTGTATAAGCGTCCGCTGCTAATTCCCATCAATTGCTTTTTAAATGCAGGAATATATTGAATTCCTACTTGTGTGAGATAATAGGTTAGATGCAGTGTCAGGTGATAGATTCAAAGCTGATGATCTTATGGAGGAAAGCGGTGGTTATATGGCGTCCTTGTTCCATTTCTAAAAACTGTTCTAATAATAAAATTATCCACCCTGGTTGTGAGAAAATCCCCTGGAAATTATCAGTCTGCAAATATACAACATGTCCTATTCTTGTTCCTTTTGCGGAAAAGAAGAAGCATTTCTACAATAGAGCCAGCAAAAAGTGCGGGATACACAAGGAGCGCATTTGTATTTTTCAGATCCACGATTTTGGAACTACAAAACGGATAAGGTTGTGTGCAGGAGGCCTTATTTGAGGATAATTAAGTTCCTCAGGGGCGGGTATTTCAGAATAGGTTCTGCTTGACTAATAACAAAGAGGTTGCCGTCAGCCATCTTTCCCAGGGCCACATTTCAGCCACATGGTCTGCCGCTATGATATGTACAACTTTGTTTCAGTACTGATTTTGAAATATTTGAAAAATTGAGTAATATTGTAATTTGATGATTTGCTTAAATGATAAAGAATGTAAAGAATGATGGTGGTAGTTAATTTATAGTTAACCCAATCCGTGTACTACATAGCTGTGACAGTAGTGCAGTCAGTAGTACAAAGGAAAAAATATCAGGAAAAAGGTATTTTTTTCCAGCTTATGTTAACCACAATACAAACTACTGTACATCTAATGTTTGCTACTGTGCCAGGCACGATTAGATTAAATCTACATAAGCGCAGGACGGACAACAGCGGGAAGTCTTTTCAACACGGCTAATGGAACATTTCTTCACTTTCTTTTCCACAGACATTTATCTTCCTAGATATTATTCTCGAAAAAAAAGAAATAAAATGTTTTAATGGTTAGTAGCTAAGCACAAGGCTCGGTTTACATATTGTGGACGTACCTCCCCCGCAGTGCACCTGCAGCGTGCGGCTGAAACTGGGATGATTCTCAAACTGACTGCGGCCAAACACAGTTTCCTTGTTAAAGGGCTTGTGCGAAGCTTCAGACGTATCCCCAATCGTCAGGATAGGGAACAAGTGGCTTATTAATAGGGTTCAACCACTGAGACCCCCACTAATGACGAGAACGGGGGTGCTGTGCCGCTATATAAATAAGCATCAGTCGAGCATGTGCTCTGCCATCTCCATTTATCTCTCTGCCAAAGAGAATCAGAGTATAGGGCATGCCAGTCTCCTCCAGCCCCATAGAAATGAATAAAGAGGCATGCTCCACCGCCACTTCATTCATATGGGGAGACTATTGACCCCATAATGACCCCATTGGTCTTAGAGATTGGACCCCCTCTGATACGGTACTTGTCCCCTGTCCTGCTGATAGCGAATAACCTTTAGCTTGGCACATCACTTTTAAGGCGGGTGGAGCACGTTTTTTTTTTCGTCTTTTCTTGTCGGGTTTCACATTTTTCTTTTTTTTTTCCCACTGGTGTTTTTTTTTTTCCTTAGGCATAAACACCAGCTCGAGATATTGCATGGAAATCTTCGGGAAATTTTAAATGCAGGACAAACAGGCATTTTATTGTAGTGGCCTTTTTCACCTTTGAGGTATGTGTTTAAAGGGAAATTGTCACCCCAATTTTGCACCAGTGGGGGAACGGGGAGCAGCAGGAAAATTAAAAAAATGGTGGATGTTTACAGCCAATAGCAAGCTGCAAAGGGCATGAGCCTTCTTAGCACAGCGGCAACGCGGGTGCCAGGGAGCAAGGTAAGTACAACCTGTGTGAGGGGCCCGGGCATTATAGGGTTTGGATAACCCCTTCAAGGCCAAGTTCACTCTTCAGTTATTTGGTCAGTTATTTCCTTAAGTTATTGTGAGCCAAAACCAGTAGTGAAGCCTACACAGAGATAAGGTGTAATTGAAAGATTTGCACCTGTTCTGTATTTATGACCCACCCCTGGTTTTGACTCTCAATAACTGATGGAAATAACTGACCAGGTAACTGAAGTGTGAACTCAGTGCTAACTAAATATATACGTGTCTCTGACTATACAAGTGGTTTTCTACCCACCACAATAATGCACATTATGTACCTCACAACAAGAGTTAGGCCCCATTCAGACGACCGCATTTCACGGCCGTATACGGGCCGTGAAAGCCCGGCCTGTGCTGCCCCAGAGGACGGGAGCGCACGGCGCCATTGGTTGCTATGACGCCGTGCGCTTCCTGAGGCCGCCGCCATACAGTGAAACACTCCACACACAGGTTCTGTCTCCTCAGATGACATTCTCTCTCCAGTTCACACCTCTCTAGTGCTCCTAAATAGCCCTGTAATTAGCTGGACTGTGTTAGGGCTCATGCCCACGAGAGTACTTGATTAGTGCTCGTGCTGCTGAACACAAATTGAAGTCATCTACTTGAATGGGTCCATGATCCGCAACATACAACCAAAGATAGAACATATTCTATCTTTTTGTGTTGTAGGGGCATGGATAGGAAGCCCATTGAAGCGCTTCATAGTGCTTCCGTGGGCTTCTTATCTGTGCCTTCGCAGCACAAAAAGATAGGTGAAGCCTTATCTTCGGTTGGATCTGACAGATGTGGACCCATTCAAGTCAAGGAGCCAGTGGTCAGCAATACGGCCCTGAGCAAGTATGCTTGTGTGAATGAGCCCTTACAAAGAATGACAGGCCCACTTCTTGCCAATCCCATCATTTCATAAAAAATCCGAGCCCGAAAACGGGACTTAACAAAAGCCCTCAGCTTTCCTGGAAGAGATATATACTTCCTTGAGCCTAGTACACATATGAGAGGAATCTTGGGGAAATATAACAATTTTTAATCACTTTTCCTGTCACTGTCTCACGATATATATAATAATAAAAATTTGTACATCAAGCGAAACCTATTGCTTGTTTAGTCCACCCATTAAATACTGATATTTTCCAATAATTTATTCATCTAGTTGTGGAGTTATTGTTTTTTTCCATATTCAGAATTTCAGACGAGAAAAATGTTTGTACACGCTTGGCATTTTTTTTATTTTGAATTGTTTTTTTTTTCATTTCTATATAAGAATTATTCATAAAAATGATCCTTTCTATATAAGAATTATTCATGAAAATGATCCTTTACACTTCTTATAATAGCAGAAATTATTTTTCATTATCTGCTGACAGTTGTCTGTGATGAGTGTAATTATATATAAAGAAAGTATTCCTGGGTTAGCTATATTCAGCAGTACTTATACTACACAAATTAAGCCCAGTTAAGAATAGAAATGAGTAGGAGGGTCAGATTTATGCAAGTGGTGGGAGTAAGGATGCAAAAAAAAAAAAAAACCTCAAGGAAACTGGCAATATTTGTTGGAAAACGATAATATCAGAACGTGTTTATTGTTAACCATTTCCTGTAGTTTATCCTTTTTAGTTCAAGTAAATAGTTTAATAGAGTGATATATTTAATGGTTAAAATATAGCGAAACGTCTTTTGTACAAATAAGTAGACTGGGAATTTATCAACGACTGTATATCAGCTTTCTGGTGTACAAAATTGGGAAAATTCTTGATTCTCTGATTTATAATATATTCAGTTACTGTGACCTGTAAATGATTATAATCGTAGTCACAATAATCTGTACGTGCTCCTACAACTGTACGAAAATCACGACACATCATTTTTTTGTGGACACTAAAAAAAAGTCCCCTGTTTCACATACTGTCTGGGAATTTATGGATGGTTGGCGAGCCTGGAGGCTGTATATTCTCCAAAGGGAGCATGGCTTGCAGATGATATCACTGGATCAGCATTTTAGTCAGATTTTAAGGGGTTGTCCAGGCTACACAAATTGATGATGATGACCTTTCCCTGGGATAAGTCATGAATATTAGATTGGCGGGAGTCAGACTCCCCAAACTAAAGATAATTGCAGTATGTAAATACAGGTATTCAGTGCTGATCAACAGGCCATTATCGCGGATTTCACTAGCGCTCCTTGCTGGGCAGAATATCTGCTTGTATCAATGGACCCTAATTAAGGATTAGATTTATTTGAAGGGGTTGTCCAGTTTCATTATATTGATGACCTATCCTCTGGATAGGTCATCAGATCAACGGGAATCCAACACCCAGCGACGATCACCTGTTTCACCAGGAATCATGATGCTTGTGCGAGCGCTGCATCCTGTTCAGTGTTTACTTGCTCACCTTCTAGACAGTAGCAGTGGGGCAGTGTAATTACAGCTTTATCTCCCATTTAAGTGAACGGGATGAGCAGCTGTACCACCGCCACCATCTAGCCAGCATGCAGGTACTGTAAACATTGAAGAGGAAGTAGCGCTTGCACGAGTGCCATATCCCCTTTAGAAGGCTGATCAACCTGGTTGTTGGATCACCACCGATCTCTGAGGATAGGTCATCAGTGTCATTTATCCGACAAGCCCTTTCAAGATCATTGTCTGCAGGATCAACCCTGTTAAACCACACTGAATGCTTGGTAGGTTTGATCCTGCTGAGTAAAACAATACCTCAGTTACTTATGTTCCTCCATTGCACCACTCCTGAAAAAAATAAGTTTTTAATTAATATGAAAAATAGTTCTTTAGTGCAACAAGGTGTGGGCTTGAGAGCCCCAGAGCTCCTCCACTTTGCACTAAGAGCCACCCCCATCCCCTTGATTGACAGTACAATTCATCACATAGAGGGAACCTTGGTGAGCTCCTGCTCCTAATACTACACCGCCAGTTGTAAACTGTTTTTTTATATCCATTTCAGTGCATGGCAAAGCAAAGTAATAAAACTTACCCATTCTTCTTTAAAGAATTGTTTGAGGTGTCGGGTCTCACTGAATGTATTTCTTCTAGCGGCTGAAAAAGAGATGTTACAATGCTTGAGTGTTCTGGAATATCATTCATATTTTCCTAATCTCATGCATATCTCCTAATCCATCTCCGTCTTTCTGAGGCAGTGATCTATAACATGTAACTTGGGGAGATGTTGTAGGCTGAAACATGTCAAACTGTGAGAGAAAAAAATGTCAAGCACACCAAAAATGTCAATCCAGGTTAATAAAAAAATGTCTGAAGCTTTACAATCTATCTGCCCACCATCTCAAGATGGGCCCTGTGCTTGTAATGAGGATTATTCCATCTGGTGTGCCTTGTTCCGCTACTTGACTACGTCCTCAAGATGATTAATGGTGAATCTGTGAATAAGCCGTAGATATGAGTGACTGAAGGTAGATCCTCAGATACTAATTCAGCAGCAGTTCCTCCGGAGGATTATGTCATATTTTTATATTATTCTCATTAGATGGCTGACAACGTGGCTTTAGTTTTAGAAAAGAAAAATCTGTGCATGTGTAGATGTGTTCCCCCCAGTCCATTAGCAAATACAGTAGAACAATTTATGCAAAAATTATTTAAAAGGTGGATCCCATTCATGTAACAATGTTTGTTAAATGGCCTTTATCCTAGCTGCTGCTGAGCAGTTATGTTTCTTAGGGTTCAAATACCCCAAAACAGTCCAATGGTTTCATAAAGTGCAAAATGAGTGAGATGTGTGTAACTAAATAGTTGGATACAGGAGCAACAAAAAGTTTAATGGTCGGGCATGATCAGAGACAGTGAAATAGATTGTCAATAGGAATGGGAATTTGAGACACTCAGAGGTTTATTTCATAACCTTTATTTGGCATGGGATAGGATATATGAAAAACAGGGCCGGATTGGCCATAGACCTTGCAGGGAAATTTCCTGTTGGGCCAATGGGCCACCTGGGCCCCCCCTCATGGCAAGCCACTGGAAGTTTTTGGGGATGTATGTTGTACTGCTGGCAGTATTTTGTGATGGACTGTGGTATTTGTCTCTGTTGAGGTGGTATAATGTGCCACAATATGGTATTGCTGGCCCTGCCTTCTATCAGTTTGGACCCAACTACAAAACAGCGCCACTTTTTGTATTTTTTTTTCTAGGGCCACTTTAAGTTCCCGGTTTGCCCCTGATGGAAGACCTTCAATCTTCTTTTCAGAGTGCAAGCCAAGGGAAGGTATTAAAATGCTTGATCTGAAGCTCTGGAATGGCCTGATAGGTTAGGGAAGGATGCAAATGGGATTTCTACATCTCAAACATGTCCAAAATTCACCAGACCCCTAAGCTTCCCATACAGTATCATGGTGTGCCACCTTAAAGAAGGCTGTAAGTATTTCTGCAGATGGATCATAGCAAATACTAAAACTTCAAATGTTCCTTGATGTAAAAGTGTGAAATTATTTACGCTGTGTTGAAATTGTGTCTCTGGTTATTAGACTAACAGACTAAAATAAAGTAATGCAGCACATTTTCCAGGTGTCGGGTCTCACTGAATGCATTTTCTTCTAGCGGCTGAGAAAGAGATGTTACAATGCTCGAATGTTCTGGAATACCATTCATATTTTCCTAATCTCATGCATATCTCCTAACCCATCTCCGGCTTTCTCTGAGGCAATGGTCTATAACATGTAACTTGGGGAGATGTTGTAGGCTGAAACATGTCAAGCTCAAGAGGGAAAAAAATGTCAAGCACACCAAAAATGTCAATCCAGGTTAATAAAAAATGTCTGAAGCCTTATTTGCCCACCATCTCAAGATGGGCCCTGTGCTTGTAATGAGGATTGTTCCGTCTAGTGTGCCTTGTTCTGCTACTTGACTACATTCCTCAAGATGATTAATGTTAAATCTGTGAATAAGCCACATTCGGAGATATGGGTAGCTGAAGGTAGAACCTGAGATACTAGTTCATCAACAGTTTCTGCAGTGCCTGTTTGTATTATTCTCATTAAAAGAAATGTGTACAGATAAGCAAATTGTGTTCTTGGCTGTGCTTTAGGGATTCCTAATTATGACAAGAGGTTACCATGTTTAAAAAGCTCATACAATCTCCAAGGAGACATAAAGTGAATGTGCTGTTAGGATCAAAGCTACCCTTTGTATGGGAATTTCAGGTGGTTTATTCTGTCTCCTCTTGATTGACAATCTAGTGACAATTTCACACGAACAAAGGGATTTATGATGTTGTCAGTCTGGGTCATTAGACCTGCGGTCAGGTCGGAACTTGCAGCCATAAGTGAGAAACGATTCTTGGTCTTCAGATTTGATAAGTCTGTGATAAGAACTTGTGTTCATGCAAACAACTATTGTTGTCACCACTGATCTGACAGAGGTGTAGTGGCAATAGAGTTCATGATTGAACCTGAAGTTATAATCAGAAGCAGTGTTCCCCATCCAGTGACCTGGTAGCCAAATGTGGCTCTTGGACCACTTGCTTGTGGAACCATATTACTGGAAGATAACATAGGGTAATCATCAATTGGTCCTTTTAATAGCATGGCTCCACACCATCTCACACCATCTCACATTGGCTCACATTGGGACACCACCACTTTATATGTTAGCGAAGTAGGGAATAGGTAAAAAGAAATATGGCTGCAGGATCAGACTACACTGAGTTTATTTGTAGTGTGTTACTGTGGAGACACAGAAATCAAGACTACTTTTAAAGTTGTTTCACTTTACATTTTAGATGCACCTAGACACAAAAAAGGTTTAATATGAAGTTGGACTTGGCCATACCTTCATGCTGAGCATAACTGATGGCCAAGGTGCACAAGGGGGGTATGAACCAAGCTCATGGGCTGAGTCAGCTCCATACACAACATGTGTAAGCTATATTACAAAACTGACTCTCTCTTGCAGCAGCTGGGATCAGAGATGACTCCAATCCCAGCTGTTGAGTCCCTCAGATGCTGCGATCAATAGCAACAGCTGCATCTGAGTGGTTAGGCAGAGGGCGTCCTCTGTTCCTGTGCCAGCTGGGGGCCGTTTGAAAGCCCCTAAGCCTGCCTTTCACTGGTACTATAATACCCGCCTGCCTCTTTTAAATGTAAAACAGTAATAGTAAAAACGGTTTAAATTTGGTATCGTCATAATCATACTTTCCTACATATTAAGTTTACCACATAGTGAATGCTGTAAAAACAAAAAGAAAACAGCAGAGTTGGAATTGCAATTAAATGTTTTACCCCACAAATAATTTCTTTACAGTTTGCAATACATTACATACAACACTAATGGTGCCATTAAAGAGGACCTTTCACCACTCCTGACAGGCCTGTTTTAATAGCTTCATGCTTTCCCCATGTAATAACAAGTCTGGAACATCTATTCTTATGTCTGTATGTTGTGCCATTCCTTTATTATTTGCACTAGAAGTTATGAATAAATTGCTATTTGCCTTCAGTAAGGGTACAGAGGGGAGGTAAACATTTGGGGGTGTGTACCTGCACAGACTGACTCTAGCCAATCAGTGCTGCCATGTTCAGACTGTGCAGGTACACCCCCCCAACTGGTCACCTCCCCTCTGTTCCTTTACTGAAGACAAATAGCAATTCATTCATAACTTCTAGTGCAAATAATAAAGGAATGGCACAACATAGAGACATAAGAATAGATGTTCCAGACTTGTTATTACATGGGGAAAGCATGAAGCTATTAAAACAGGCATGTCAAGAATGGTGAAAGGTCCTCTTTAAAAAGTACAACTAGTCCCTCAAAAACAAGCTCTCATATGGTTATGTCAAGGCTGAAATAAAGAAGGTTATTGCCCTTGGAAGATGTGGTCAAAAAATGAAAACATAATTTCCCAAACTGGCTGTGACATGAAGGGGTTAACGAAAAAAGGTGTTGGTAAAAATCCTTATGTCTGGTTACATTATGCTGGAAATATACATGGCTATTTAAATCCTATGTACATAAAAAAGCCTGATCAACATAACTGTGATCATCAATGTTAGATTCCATGTGTTACGTTATAACCAGATTCACTCGTACAGTACATTCCATATTGTATTATTTCTTGGTAATCAGCGCTTCCATGAGATCATTACATAAACATCCTTCTCCCTTTAGCCTTATCCATAGCACTGGTTGTGAATTTTATCTGCCAAAGCAATAGGATGTTAATAGTCTCGAGGGCGAAATATCACTTGGGTTATTGAATGTTGCATTAAGCGTAGTTAGAGTCCAGATCTTTAAACTATATTTTTTGTAATTTTGTAATATGGTTTTATTGCTCCATGACATTTTCTCTGGATTTAGGGCTTTGTTCTTTCCTTCAAAATTGCATGTGTCTATTCTCGTCATGCCTGATCTCATTGTTCCATGTTACAAATAATGTGAAAATCTTGTATAAGTTATCCATTGGAGAGGGACATAAGCAGCAGTATTTTATGTACTTGTATGTGTCTTTTACGGTTTGAAGCTTGAGATATATATATATATATATATATATATATATATATTTTTTTTTATTATTATTAGAGAGTGAGAATCTCTCCACCTTTCAGCAGTGGAGTAGAAATGTTTCGTACCCTTCTCCAGATCTGTGCCTCCACACAATCCTGTCTCTGAGCTCTACAGGCAGTTCTTTCCTCCTCATGGCTTGGTCTTTGCTCTGATATGCATTGTCAGCGGTGAGACCTTATATAGACAGGGGTGTGTCTTTCCATATCCTGTCCAATCAACTGAATTTAGCACAGGTGGACTCTAGTCAAGGTGTAGAAACATCTCACATATGATCTAGAGAAATGGAAGACCCCCAGAGCTAAATTTCAAGCATCATTGAAAAGGGTCTGAAACCTTATGTTCATGCGAAATTTTAGTTTTTCCTTTTTAATAAATTTGCAAAAATTTGTAAAATTCTGTTTTCCTTTTCGGGGGGCGGGGAGACTTGATTTTTTTTTAATTTCACACAAGGCCACAACTTTCTCAATGCACTGTATATGTGCAGTCTGCCTTCCAGTGCTATATTATTAAAAAAAAGAATAATACCTTACCATTTCCCTGCCACTTCTGTGCCAGTATTTCCAGGATACCCTGCTGGTCTCTGATGCCAGGAGTGACAGCCTGTACAGCAGAACACAGAGTGCATAGAGCTCTATAGACATCTCTTGTGTCGCCATGTGCTTCTTCAAGGACCGAGTAGTTCCATAGTGAGGAGAACAACTTCCGTATGTCCAGAAGGTTGTACGACGCCATAGTACAGCCGTGTTCATGAGGCCTAAATACTACACACTGGATTAAACTGCCTAATTTCATGGTAAAGTGTTCTAATTTACATCTAACTTAACATCTGCTTATTAGAATTTAATTATAAACGATCTGCCATTCTTCTATTGTCTTGACTCTAAAAAAAAATATTTATTTCCTAATAGGCACCTGTTAGCTGCTCCTTCAGGTAGATTAAATACCACACAAAGAAGATAGCGGCACAGTCGATATCGTTTTTGACAGATGGACTGGGTTTCTTTGACTTAGACAATACCCATTGCACCTGTGCTTCTTGAGCAAACCTCAATCCACACGGCACACAATAACTCATGCTTTCCAACTGGCTCAGACAATTGCCACCGTTGTTCGAAAGAATTGTGTGTTGTGTGGGTAGAAGATCAAGGTTTGAATACTTAGTTGCTTCCATTAGGTTTGGCGTGAACTCGCACGACTGGGGAGTAATTCTGTGGAGCCACAATTAAGTCTTAAAATTAAATTTAAATCTTTAAGCAGTTTGTTCTCCAGAGCGCCGACTTGTTGCCTTGAATACAAAAAATAACAAACATAAAAACAAAATTAATTAATAGAAGAAATTAGAATTAGAAGAAAATGCATCCACAAAATGTACAACTGAGCTTTACAGTTTGTGTATTACGTTGTATTTAGAAAAGTCCCACACGTTTAACTTACTCTTATAGATTATCCAAGAAATAACAATATTTCAGTTGGAATATGCTCCTGTGCCTACATACTTGTTAGGCTACTTTCACATCAGCGTTTTCCTTTGTGGTATTGCGGTATCATGGGATTTCAAAACCAGAGGAAAACGCTTCAGTGCAGATCTTTCCCTTATACCTTATGTGTGGAGGCTACTCTTCTGGTTTTGGCTCACAATCGCTGATGGAAATCACTGACCAAACACTGACATGTGAATGAGGCTTAAGGCTTAAATCACAGGTGTCAAAGGTGCATGCACAATGGGGATGATTGCAGCCTGAACTATTCACAGGAGCGGTCCACCCAGGTGACTAGTCCTGTCTGATTAGCAAATTGCATGCGCTAGATTAACTAAAGACCGGCCATTTATCACCCTTCCTGACCAGGCATTTTTAGTTGTTTTTTTTTTTTTTTTTTTTTTTTTTTAGGACGTGTCTTTGAAAGCCACAACTTTTTCCCTCTGGTTATCTGAATAATTTTGATGCCTTTTTTTCGGTGATATATGGAGCTTTATTTTTATGTAATTTTTATTTTATTTTTGTTACCAGGAAAAAAGTGGGAAATAGTAAATGCAACATAAATATCTATATATATAATTATTTTAAAAATGTGTCAGACACAATATATAAATATTATATATAAATATATAACACACATTGCTAATTTCTCCTGTACCTGGGGTTGACTTAGTAGCCCCAGTTATAGGGAGAATACAGCCCCCAGAGAGGTTGGGCTGAACAACCTCATTGCAGAGCTGATCTGGGTCTGATAAGACACAGCAGCTCTCACAGACCCAGAGTGATCACATGACTGCCGAGACCAGAACAAGTAACGATTAGTGCACAGCTGCAGTCTCTGCAAGGACCTTTTAAAATGTCTGTGAGAAATAATGTGCTGACCGCCTGGGCATATGTAGTTAACGGGCAGTTGATAAGCGGTTAAAAGTGTTTTTTTTTTTTTTTGTTTTGTTTTTTTTCGCTGAGTCTCTTCAGAAAGTTTGTATAGAGGCATGTCTATAATGCTGTAAAAGACAGGAACAATGTGGTGTAGCAAATCCACGTGGCAGATTTCCTTTTATAAAGACTTCCTAAATATGTATCAACATATTTAGATGTACCACAGTCTTACTGTTGCAATGCAGTTCCTTAAGAGTAGGTAAAAACTAGCCCCAGGTTTTCAGCTCAAGAATCGTGAAGCAGGATTTTTCTTAGAAGAGCATCTGGCACCTTGGCAGCACAGGCAGTTGCGTTGGCAACTTTGGAAGAGCTCCCGGCTCTGTGCAGTTTGCAAGGACTGTCTGGTCTGCTTCCACTTAACACCTTCACCCCCAAGATCCATTTTTATAGTGAGATTCTCACATAATGATACGAGTGTGGGCATCATGTCATCTACAGGCACATCAAATTTGACAGGAAGCAAGCATGCCACAGATGTACTTAAGCTTCTGCCAGGTCCATCTCACTGATCTAAGCTGTGACTTGCTTAGAGTGGCAGAAGAGTGCTGTTGCTGTCCACCTTGTACTGATAAAACTTTAGCTAATAAACCATTGCTGGACAGATTGCAAACAATTGTGGCTTAAATGGGTTATCCAGATATTTCTAACTGATGACCTATGCTCTGGATATGTCATCAGCATCTGTTCTGTGTGGGTCTGACACCTGGGACCCCTCTGATGTCTCCAATCAGTTTTTTGACAAGGGCTGGCTCTCCTGTGAGGGCTGCAGCCTTCTCGCTGCTTATCCTAGGCCAGTAATGTCATGATCATCGGTAACGTGGCCAGGGCTCAGCTCAAGCACTATTCAAGTGGTCCCGGGTGTTGGACTTTCACCAATGAGATGCTGATGACCTCACTGAGGGCAGCATAAAGTAGTGACAGACATCTTGATTTCAGCGGTGTGTCACTCATGAGCTCAATGTAAGCGGTTGCCGAGAACCAACATCATAATCATTGAAGCACAGGCCTTGAAAAGAGTCAAATCTATCTGAGAAGAGTGATGGTTATTCATAAGCTCCTGCTCTCGCCGCCCATCTGCTGATGATTAGCAGTTTTCTCCTAGAGAGAAAGGGAGAAAACTAGGTAGAAGACTGTCAGTCATCAGCAGGTGGGTGCGAGGGCAGGAATTCATGAATAATGACTCTTCTCAGGTGGCCGTGACTCTTTTCCAGGCGCAGTCTGCAATGATTGTGATGATGGTTCTTGGCAACCACTTACTTTTTCCTTATAAATGACAGACTGCTGAAATGAACTCACCTGTCTCTACTTTATTCTGCTGTTAGTATGGGCAACATAAAGTTGATGACAGTTTCCCTTTAATTACAGTTCTTTCATTAAATTTCTTCTGCTTAAAAAATAAATAAAATAAAAGTGAAGTCATCAGAAATCTTGGGCATTGCGCTTAGCATTGCCTGGGAGTTATTGTCGCACACATACTGGGAAACTAGGTAGGGCAGGGAGCCCATACTAAGTTTTTCTGTGGGGCCCTATGGGATCTCAGTCCACTTTTGCCCTAAACCGTAATTTCTGTTCTTTTTAATCTTAATAGGTCACAAATACTGTGTTAGTTTCACAGTATATCTTGGTGTAGGAGGTCCTTTTTTTCTGAATCAGATGTCCAAATCACCCACTTCCCTTCACGCAGCCATAAAATTCTAGCTGCCTGTATTCACCACTAGAGTGAGCCTAGGAGCCTACTGAAAATTAAAGGTGTTGTCTGAGTGAAATAAAAACATAGGCAGCCCCTGTATATGGTCTACAATAAGCAAAGAATCTCAACTTACTAGTTTTTTTCCCCCCAATTCTAACAGTGCTGTGCCCCTGTCTTCCGTGCTGCTGTGCTCACCTTACTGGCTGCAGCGCTGATGGTAGCGAATGGCTGCAGTGGTGACCTGCATGCACGGAACATCAACACTGCAGCTAGGAAAACAGACCGCAACGAGGAGGGCCAGAGCACAGGGCAGGAAGCAACAGGGGGAAAAAAACGGGTGAGTATTGATTATTTTGTTATTTATAAGGGCTGCCTAAGTTTTTCTTTAAACCTGGTCACATGATGCATAGGTGACACGTAACCACCGTGGCCAGTCGTTAGTTTCAGAGGCTTATGTGATCCCTGTCAAACCGGAAGGGAAACGAAGGATCAGGAACCCAGCGGTGAGGAGCATTTAAGTATGCTTCCCTCTGCAAGTCCAGCAAGGTAGGGAAGAATCTGGCAGGACAGTCCCCAAATATGGACAATCCCTTTAAGGCACTGCACCCTTCTTATAATATTTGTTCTGTATGAAGATCTGGCACATAAGAAAGCCAGTGAGATGACAAGTGCAACTTCTTCCAGAGAAAATACAAGAAGTCCAGTTGCTGTGACATATTACTACTGATATACCATGACCTGGATGAGTGAGAACCTTCACAGACATCTGGCCCATGCATTCTCTGTGCTCGTGGTAAATAGGTGTTTACAGACAGTTACCAAAGAGAAGAATTAGACCGTAAGCTTTACGTAAGCATTGCAGCGAATGTTTCCTACAGAGAAACCTCTCTCTAGAGAACGCCATCGTATAAACTGCTGGTTCAGTCCACACTCACAGGTCCTGGGTTTGCATTTCCATCGACAGTACAAACTTAAGACTGAAGTCTGAAACTGCGGCTGTGCGGTGTTCTGGATGGAAAGCACGTAGGACGGACTGTGATTCCGCTCACGTCTGAAGATTCCTGCATTCATTTATTGTCACTTTTTGTCAAACATTTAAATAAGTGCAATCATTTGATTACATTAAATAAATATGTCCAAAAATATGGTGTTTTAAGAAGACAAGGAATGAGTAACCGTTGGTATTCCAGCAGTTATTAGCAGTCATCTTCTCAGTTGAGTGAATTCCTCAGGTGCATACAGTGACATGACCTTTACTGTCTGGAATCTTTTATGGAGTACATTTTTTTCTTTATAAGTCTTTGGATCGCACGGTCATTTTTAGAACCAATTGAGTTCTATGCGGCTATTAACATGGCAGTTTTTTTTTAACGGACAGTCAATAGCAGCCGTCAAAAAATAGTACATGTACTATTTCGGACTGTTTTCACATCAAGATGGACCACATTGAAATCAATAATACCATTTTAACTGCCATTTACACAGGAGTGCACCCGTCTAATGGCCGTTAAAACAGGAACACTTTGAAAAAAGGGCATTTTGGGAGTTAAAATAATAATAATAATTAAAAAAAAATATATTAATCTCTACCACTTGCATGTGCAGGGATACTCACTCCTCACTGGAGGCAGCAGGACCTGACGCTTCCAGAGTAATGTCACATGATCACGCTGGGAGCACAGGTCCTTCTGCCTCCTATGAGGGACGAATGTTCCGATGCGTGCAGTTGGTTGAGTTGAGGATTTTTTTGTGGTCGACGCTATACTGGGGACTGCTAAGAAGAGCATTAAAGGGGTTTTCTGAGACTGTTAGATAGGTCATCAGTATCTAATCGGTGGAGATAAGACACCCAGGACCCCAGATGATCAGCAGTTTGAGGAGGCAGTGGCACTTGAAGTAGCACAGTGGCATTCTCCCAGCTTTCCTTAGGCCGCGTGACGACACACCGATATACAATGTGTGGTGCTGTGCTTGGTGAGCATGGAAAAGGTTGCGGCTCTCACAGGAGTGCCGGTGGCTTCTCAAACAGCTGATTGGTGGGGGTTCCAGGTGTCGGACCCCCAATGAACAGATACTGATGATGTATCCAAAGGGTAGGTCATTAGTATTTAAATTTAAATCTTGGAAAACCCTTTTAACTATACCAGGGACTACTCAGAGGGACATTAACTATACTGCGGTCCACTAAGAGGAGCAATATATATATACTTTGGGCCACTAAGAGTGGCATTAACTCTACTGAGGACCACTAAGAGGAGCATTAACTATATTGGGGGGCCACAAAACAGGATCACTATATATACTTTGGGCCACTAAGAGGAACATTATATATACTCGCTGCCACTAAGAGGGGGGGATTTGATGTTCAGGGTACTGCAGGGGTTGAGTTTGCTAAAAAGAAAAGCCCATGAACTACATCCATTTTTGGTGGCCATTAAAAACATATACATGGCCAGAATATGGATAGATACAATAATACCAAATGGCCATGAAAAACAGACGGTGTGTCGTGTAAGTGTAGCCTAATTTAAGCCCTTCCATCAATACTTCATGCTCCATTTGTACTTGCTACTGGGCAGATATCCTTCTGTTTTACTTTGCAAGTGTGAACCATGTGGTTCCATATCAGGACCCCATCAATATTGGGGAACAATGATGTACGGTATTTTTATAAAATACACAAGGTGACAGTTCCTGGTTACAGGGATGCAAATTATAGATTTCTGTGCAGAACAGTACTGTACACAACGCAGTCCTGTGGAGCATGGTGAAGAGCTGGTAATTAGTTTAATAAGAGAATGGGGATTCCATCTTAAATTTAGTCTGACAGCTTCACTGCCTTTTTCCTGAATTCCTTTTCTACAAATTTTCTCTCCACTTCAGGACTTCGTTATTAGACAGTCTGCAACAAGTATTGAACAGCTGCTGGTATTTCTCTATTGCACTCTTGGGATATCTCTTGCCAGTCAATTGCCTAAGTAAGATCATTGCAGATTACACTCTATGTATATTTCAAATTTCTGTAGAACGCAGTCTATCTATTGGACTCGCACAAGCATTGTTCACATAATATAGGAGAAGCGTGTGAAAGGCGAGGTTCATATGTGCATTTATCTTATTTTAGCGGATTCCCATTGTTTCTGTGACACTTAAAGGGGTATTCCTATCACATACAATGGGGGCATATTGCTAGGAAATGCCCCCACAGTCTGATAGGTGTGGGTCCCACCTTTGGGACCCGCACCTACAACGAGAACGGAGCAGGGAAATGAACAGAGGGTGCACTGCGCATACGCACCCACCCTTCATTCATTTCTGAAAATAGCCAAGCCTTGTCTCGACTATTTCCGTCTGTCCCATAGAAATGAATAGAAGCAGGGGCTGCACATGCATGGGGCGCTCCTATTCACTTGTATGGGAGCAGCGCTTGGTGGTGGACAGACAGCCACAGCTCTCCCCGCTCCATTCTCATTGTAGGTGCGGGTCCCAAAGGTGGGACCTGCACCTATCAGACAATGGGGGCATATCCTAGCGATATGTCCCCATTGTATGTGATGGGAATTCCCCTGTAAAAAACATAAATTTTCTGCATGCAGTCTCCTCTCTTTTCATATTGGCAGTTAAATGAGTTATCCCATGAATAATGTAAAAAATGAAAACCAGACATAATATAGTACATGACAAGCCCTTTCTAACAAAGCTAGAACCAGACCTGTACCTCACATGGATCCAGAGATCTCCACATTCATTGCTCTGCTAGATTTATATCAAGCTGGCATCTCAAGGGGGGTGTCTTTTCAGTGCTCTGATACTATTGCCCCCTACTATTACGTAACTATAGGACATCTATTTGTTTACTTTTTTATAAGAATGAATTACAAGTTAGGTTTTATAGGCTACTTTTCCAGTGATTTAGGTATACCGCATATAGTATCGACACAATCATATACAGTATTGTGCAAAAGTTTTAGGCAGGCATAAGAAAATGGTGCAAAGTAAGAATGCTTTTAAACATAAAAGTGTTAATAGATTATCTTTATTAACCAATTAACAAAATACAAAGTGAATGAACAAAAAAAAAGAATCTAAATCAAATAATAACCCTTGACAGGGAGAACTAACCACAGATCTTCTGTGAATGTAGGCTTGCCTAGCTCTTTCTGCCTCTTCATGTAACTCCAGATAGACTGGATGATGTTGAGGTCAGGAATCTGTTGGTTCCATCATCACTTCTTAGGACTCTTTCTTTTTCTTTACACTGAAGATAGTTCTATAGTTTAAATTTAAAAACTATTAACACTTCTATTTTTGAAAGCATTCTTACATTTTTTTCACACCTGCCTAAAATTTTGCACAGTAAATCTGGCAAACCTCTGGTAATATGTGCATATTTCCTCCATTGATGTTTTGGTGTGTGATGTTTCTACTGGAGAGCGTTGTCCACGGAATAACCCCTTCCAGACACAACCACTTTTCTGTTTCCTCACCAGGCCTAATTTTTGATGTGATGTGATTTTTTGAATCTAATGTGTCACTTTATGTGGTAATAATTTTGAAATCCTTGTACTTATCCAAGCCATTCTGAGATTGTTTTTTCGTGACACATCCTACTTCATGTTAGTGGTAAATTCGAGTTACTATGTTTTACCTTTATTTTTATTTTTTTTTTTTAAATCCAAAATGTAAAGAAAATTTGGAAAACAATCACAATTTTATAAATTTGAACTTCTTTGCTTTTAAGACCGATGGTGATACCTTGCAAAATACTTAACATTCATTATATGTCTACTATAGGTGGTCAGCCCCAGATGCTGATTTTATTCTTCTCTCTTGGGCCCACTCTTAATTACAGGAGTTCTGGAGGGGAGTTCGAACTATATTGTTTGTTCTACTTAGACGCACGTTACCTTACAATCTTAACCGTAGCTTTCTTGGTCTTATGGAAAATGACCACTGGGACTACCACAGTCATATGTTATTACATAAGACTTTGTTTATAGCCCAGAAAGCGATTGCACTGAGATGGATGGCGAGATGTCCTCCTTCAGTTCCTCAGTAGAATAATGTTGTGAACACTACCAACAGCTAGAGACCTTTCACAAATTATGGGATAGTTGGTGTAATTCTCAATCAACAGCATATACTCAACGTGGCTATCAACACTCATTAGGTTCCCTCTGCGCCTCTCTTCCCACAAGATCTTAGTATCTAGAGATGTCTGTGAGATTATATAACATACTGGGGTCTCTGAATGCAAGCCTTGGGGAATTACAATCTTGGAGTTAGATGTTTGTTGATGACACTCAGTTGACCAACTGATGACACTCAAATGTTGGTCTCTGATACTTTCCATATTCAGCATATTTGTGTTTCTATTTCCTATATTTTGCTGTGTTCTTGACTAGTTAGACTTTAAAGAAGACCTTTCATGCGTCCTCACACTGCTAACTAACTAGCAGTTTTTACAGGGCATGGGCCGGGGAGTTGGGGGCACTTACAGTTTTTTCGGGGTGCAGTTCCGTTGTCCCGTTGGACAGCGCTACAGCCAGGGAGAAGGAGACGCCCATTGAGAATCCCTGGCGTCTCCTCCTCCCTGTACCGATGCTATGCAATTTGCATAGCGCGTGCCGGATCTTCACAGGGGCGCAGTGGGCCAACGGAGCTGCACCCTGAAAAAATTGTAAGTGCCCCCAACTCCCCAGCCCATGCCTTGTAAAAACTGCTAGTTATTTAGCAGCGTGAGGACGCATGAAAGGTCCTCTTTAAAGTGTAATTGTCATTCTTTTTTTTATTTATGTAATGTATAGGGGCAGTGGTACTGACCATTTTTGTAATATACTGTAATTACTGAAATCGTATATTTCTATTAGAAAAATAGCTCTAAAGTGGCCCATTTTGAGCCTTAGCAACGCTTTTCTGTTTTCTGTTTATAGTGGAGACTTACTAACACTGACTGTGTTATATAAACAGAAGACAGAGGAACGTTGCTAAGCCTCAAAATGGGCCATTTTAGAGCTATTTTTCTAATAAAATGTAAGATTTCAGTAATTAAAGTATGTTACAAAAATGGTCAGTTTCACTGCCCCTATACTTAACAAAAAAAAAAAAATGACAGTTACACTTTAACCCCTTGAGGACAGAGCCCATTTTGGCCTTAATGTCTGGGCCAAATTTTTGAATTCTGACATGTGTCACTTTATGTGGTAATAACTTTGGAACGCTTTTACTTATCCAGGCCATTCTGAGATTGTTTTCTCGTGACACATTGTACTTCATGACAGTCATAAATTTGAGTCAGTATATTTCACCCTTATTTATGAAAAAATCCAAAATTTACCAAAAATTCTGAAAATTTTCCAAATTTCAATTTCTCTACTTTCAAAATACACCGTAATACCTCCAAAAATAGTTATTATTTTACATTCCCCATATGTCTACTTTATGTTGGCATCATTTTGTAAACATCATTTTACTTTTTTAGGACGTTAGGAGGCTTAGAAGTTTAAAAGCCATTTTTCAAATTTTCACCAAATTTTCCAAAACCATTTTTTTTTAGCACCAATGCAGATATAAAGTGATTTTGAGGGGCTTACATAATGAAACCCACCATAAATGACCCCATTTTAGAAACTACACCCCTCAAATTATAAAAAACTGCTGTTACAAACTTTGTTAACCCTTGAGGTGTTCCACAAGAATTAATGGAAAATGGAGGTGAAATTTCAAAATTTCACTTTTTTCGTAGATTATTCATGTTAATATTTTTTTCTTGCAACATAGCAAGGGTTAACAGCAAACTAAACCTCAATTTACATTGCTCTGATTCTGCAGTTTACAGAAATACCCCATATGTGGTGGTAAACGTCTCTATGGGTTTGTGGCAGTGGTCAGAAGGAAAGGAGCGCCATACGGATTTTGGAGGCAAAATTTGCTAGAATAGTTTTTAGGCACCATTTTGTAATTGAGAGACCCTGACGTACCCCTACAGTGGAAACCCTCATAAAGTGACCTCATTTTTGAAACTACACCCTTCAAAGAATATATTAAGGGGGTACTGGCCACTTTGACCCCCTAAGCATTTTACAGAATTTGGAAACACTTGGCTGTGAAAATGAAAATTTTTTTTCTTCCAATAAAATGTTGCTTTAGCCCCAATTTTTTTTATTTGCATAAGGGGTAACAGGAGAAAAGCCCCCCCATAATTTGTTACCCATTTTCTCCTGAATACAGCAACACCCCATATGTTGTGGTAAACTGCTGTGGGGGCACATGGCAGGACTCAGAGCAGAAGGAGCGCCATATGGATTTTACAACACAGATTTTGATTTGATTGTGGTTTGCGGGAGCCATTGATTTTTATTTTTTTGAGCTATTGTCTTATGTGGGGGCTCATTTTTTGCAGGATGAGGTGAGGTTTTCATTGGTACCATTTTGGGGTAAATACGCCTTTTTGATCGACTGCTATTACACTTTTTGTGAGGGAAGAGGGAAAAAAATGGCTATTTTGGCATAGTTTTTAAAAAATTTTTTTTACAGCATTCGCCTGGGGGGCCATCTCATGTAATATTTTTATAGAGCAGGTTGTTACGGACGCAGCGATACCCAATATGTCCAACTTTTTTATTGTTGGAAAGTTTTACACATTAGATGCATTTTTGAACAGAATAAAATATTTTTTTTTGTGTTGCCATTTTCAGAGAGCCATATTTTTTTCAGTTTTCGGGCGATTGTCTCAGGTAGGGTACAGTTTTTGCGGGACAAGATGACGGTTGAATTGATATCATTTTGGGGTAAATATGCCTTTTTGATCGCCTGCGATTACACTTTTTGTGAGGGAAGAGGGAAAAAAATGGCTATTTTGGCATAGTTTTTTTAATTTTTTTTTACAGCATTCGCCTGGGGGGCTATCTCATGTAATATTTTTATAGAGCGGGTTGTTACGGATGTGGCGATACCTAACATGTTTATGTATTGTGTGTTTTTTTTTATTTTTAATCAATTTTTTAAACTTTTTTTTTAAACTTTTTTTTAAACTTTTTTTTTTTCCACTTTCTTGACTCAGATCCACTTGGTTCTTCAAGAACCAGTGGGTCTGGTATTTTACAATACACTGCAGTACACTGTATAGTGTACTGCAGTGTATTTTCTTATAGCCTGTTCAAGCTCCTGCCTTTAGCAGGAGCTTGAACAGGCTTCCATGGCAAGCCAGACGAAAGCGTCTGGTTGCCATGGTAACCATCGGGACGCTGCCACAGCAGAGCAGCGTCCCGATGGAAGGGAGAGGGAGCTTCCTCCCTCTCATCTGCCCACACCATCGGCGCTGCCAGCGCACCGCAGCGCCGATGGGAGAGGGAGGGAGCGCTCCCTCCCTGTTAACCCCTTCCATACAGCGGTCCCTACGGACCGCGGCATGGAAGGGGTTAAACTGCTGACATCGGTGCCAGCACCGATGTCAGCAGTTTCAAGCAGAGTATCAGCTGTATGCTGATACTCTGCTTGAATACCGCTCGGCCATCCTGAGAAATTATTGCGGGCGGCACTCGCGGCAGCCGCCCGCACATTACAAGTCTCCCCCCCGCCGCCCATCTGCCCACCCATGTGCCCACAGCCAATCAGGGGGGCGGGGGGGACACCCTGACCCCCCCCTAACCCCTGACACTCGGCGGGGATTCGCTAGAATAGCGCTATCCCCGCCGAGTACACGGATCCTGCTGTGAATGGCTGGTCTGAATAGACCAGCCATTCACAGCGATCGCCATTATGGGGGGTGCACGGCACCCCCCGAGGCCTTCACTATGGATGGCTGGCTGTGTCTAACAGCCGCCATCAAAGCATGTTAACCCCGCTGCACTGAGCAGCGGGGGTTAACATGCATGACGTACCGGTACGCCCTGTTGCGCTAAGTACCTCGCGCCCATGACGTACCGGTACGTCCATTGTCGCCAAGGGGTTAATATCAATACTTGTTTTTGTTGTATTCCAATTGTCTATTGGCGACTGTAGAACATGAACCTGTTGTTTTAATAATCCGAGTTAAAATAAAAAATAGGAAAAATATTTCTGCTATTCCAGAGATGGTTTGCTGACAGGCATGGAAAACACAAGATAATGGATTAACACTAGTTAGCCTCACACCCCCACACGCACTCCTGCGTATACCGAGGTGTGTTGTTTGCTCCCTCGGCTGGGCATACAAACACAGAATGAATGAAGACCTCAGTATAAAATGTGACAACCGTGAACACCATTTGCCAGTTGGCTTTGCATTACGGAAACCTACAGAAAGCTGTAGTTTCTCCTTTCATAATCGTATCATTCCAGCGTAGAGGATCATTCGGAAAGAACTTAAATGATGTGTGCCATTATATGTCATGGAAACTGCCAGTTTGTAAGACAGATGAACATTTATAAATATTCACTTTTACTTTTCCGGCTCTAGTGTCTCCAACAAGATGTCAAATCTCAAAGAGACATTATAGTATTATCATATTTTTATCCACACGTCTTACAGTGGGTATTTTAATTGATGACAGGCAAAATTCCATGAGGTTCTTACCCTTAAGCAGCACATTAATTGAAACAACTGTAGAGCAAAAATATAATGTAGCCGCAAGCCATATACAAGGCGGCAGATCAGCGACCCTTTGAGTTCCCTGGATTGTGTAGGAACATTTTCCCTGGAATTCTCTACCTTGCTTGAATGATTTTTGTAAGTAATGATAATGGGGATGAGCAGGAAGTTTGGAGCTTATTGGAACATAGTAATATTTGAGTAGGACGGCATAGAAAGGACATATAGGAAACATTTTCTGTGATGGATCTGCTTTGATATCTACTTCTTCTTTACAGGACCTAGAAAATGTGTCAAGAGCTTTAGTTTATGTTTTAATTGTTGTATTAATACAGATGACACATTTTTAATTGATATTTATGATGAAAAATGATGTTTTGATGGCCTATCTCAAGGATAGACCACTAGGGGGGGTCCGTCTTCTGGGACCACTTTCTGGACCCTTCACGGTTTATCAAGGCTCATTGGTTTATCCATATTGTTTCTGTAAAGATATCCCAGTCATTGGCTGAAGCATAGCATGTGACACCATCTGGGTGGAAGTTGACAAACAAATACTGTAGGATTGTTTTTTTCATATTAGAATAGCAATTACTTAAAGGGAACCTGTCATCTCTGAAACACCTCCTGAACTAGAGTAAGCAGTGTATAGTGTAAGTGATGCTGAATCCGAATATATAAGTTTTATCTTCATACTCACTTCCATTCTGACGCTGTGCTCCCACAAACCAGCAGTAAAATACATTGAGAGGACTCTTCTTTGAGTCCTCTCCATTATATGAGTGAGCACTGGAGTCCACTAAGTGCATTTTACTGCTGGTTTGTAGGAGCACAGCGTCAGAATGGAAGTGAGTATGAAGATAAAACGTACATATTCGGATTCAGCATCACTTACACTATACAACACTTACTCTAGTTCATGGGGTGTTTTGGAGATGACAGGTTCCCTTTAAATAATGGCAGTAAAACTGCACATATAACAGATTCATTTGTCTTGGTGTGCCACACAGAAACTTTTTAAAGATATATTAAAGATATACTGTTGTGTTTATGGTGTCAAAAATGTGGCTACATGTGATGCTAATAGTAATATCTCACTTGTTTGTAGCATTCCCAAACCTTCGAAATATTGATGGAGAAATAATTCCTGAAGTAAAGCCTGTGGTGGATCATGATGAGTTAGCCAGTTCATATGAACGCAAGCTGATAGAGGTAAATCTTACTAGTCTCATTTGTATAATATACATCAATATACATCTGAAAAAAAAAGATTTTTAAAAACCCTAAATGGAATCTGTCAGCAGTTTTGACCATGCTAAACTGCTGACAGAACTAAGTTGAGGCTGTGGTGAACAGTATGGGCATAACTTTTGTGAAGCTTCTATTATAAGGAGTAGTGTGGATATGAAGTTTTATTCTGCCAGATTCTTTTCCTTAAAGAGAATCTTTCACCGCTCCTGACATGCCTGTTTTAATAGTTTCATGCATTCCCCATGTAATAACAATTCTGCAGCATCTATTCTTATGTCTCTATGTTATGTCATTCCTTTATTATTTCTACTAGACGTTATGAATGAATTGCTAGCAGTCTGCAGTAAGGGTACAGAGGGGAGGTGACCAGTTGGGGGGGTGTAGGAGTAGTGAAAGGTCCTCTTTAAATGCAGAGGAGATGAAGTGCTCTCTGCATTGAACTGCTCCGAGTGGCAGCTATAGCTTCCAACCAGGAGACCACTATCCCTGTCAGAGCAGAGGGGCAGGGCTGTGAATCAGCTCAATGCAAAGAACAAAAGACTTCACAGTGAAGCTTCCCCTGGGCAGGAGCAGAATCTGGCAGAATAAAAGAAATCATATTCCCACTACTCGGATAATAAAAGATCCAAAAAAGTAGTGTGTTTGTTCTGCTTTGTACCAGCCCACACCTAGTGTTGTCAGCAGGTTAGCATGGTCAAAACTGCTGACAGATTTTGTGTAATGTTATTTTAAACTAAATATAATTTAAAAGGGTCTATAAATATGGAAACCTTTGAGTATATGTTCTTCCAGAAAGTCCTAATTAGAATACATACACTGCCAGCGTAATAATTGTAATGTTTTTACAAGTATTATGTTCCCATGTAGAGTTACATCACACAGTTTTGTTAGTGATCAGTTGTTACTTAGGTCCTGTTAGTGTGTAAGTAGGTCTTGGGGCCAGGATACGAATATATTAAAGGGGTTGTCCTCTTTTTTTATATTGATGACCTATCCAGAGAATAGGTCATCCATCAATATCAGATCAGCGGGGGGCCAACTGAGGAGAGGTCATCAATATAAAAATGCAACAACCTCTTTAATAAAAATATATACTGTATACATAACCTACTATGTGTAACTACAGTTTTTTCCCACTGCAGCAGGCCCCAATCTTAATGTTTTTATTATTTTTATTGCACATTAACTCCCATGCAGTTGAGTGTGAAAAACATGTAAAAAAAAATTTAGTGGGAAACAATTCTTTTTTTAATTTATACATATAAGGCCCCATTCACACGACCGTATGAATGGGGCCGTATGTCTCCGCATAAAAAGATAGAACATGTCCTATACTTGTCCGTACGCACGGACAAGTATAGGCATTTTCAATGGGGCCGCCTGGCGTGTGTTCCGAGCGGTGCGGAACACACGCCGGGCGGCCCCCGTATATTTGCGGGTCCGCAATAATGCGCACCCGCTAATATACTGTCGTCTGAATGAGGCCTAATAGAAATGATATTCACCCCACTGAACAAGAACAAGAGACATGTTTCCTCTTCACAGGGACACTGTTGGCATCTGCGTGATCTGCCAGACCGAAGCATCACAGGTCCTTCTTTCTTTATTTAATAGGTTATTTTTTATTGAAATTTTTCAGCAGCAACCAGAAACCAAAAGGCTGGCAACCAACAACACACCATTCATTCTCACAATTGACTGAGGCAATGCAATGAGCGTGAGAAATACTGTATTTTTTGACTATAAGATGCAGCACACTGCAATATTTTTCATCAGATCCACAAATCAGATCCCCATTCTTCATCAGACCTCAGATCAAACTCTAAAGTCTGCCCCCCAAGCTCCATCAGACCTCAGATCAGACCCTCAGACCCCCAAGCTCCATCAGCCTCAGATCAGAATCCCCTAACCTACTTCAGCCTCAGATCAGACCCCCATTAACCTCAGTTAAGACCCCCATCAGACTCAGATCAGACCTTCATCAGGCCTCAGATCAGACCCTTATCAAACCTCAGATCAGAGGTTAAAAAAAATAAGTAAATAACCTTGCTTGTTCCTGCCAGCGTTGCCACTCACGCGCAGCGTCTGGTTGTAGTATGTACCTACGTGCACTATGTCCTGACACTGTATGTCATCAGGACAGAAGATGCCCAGGGGGGTGGATACAACCGCACAGCACTTCCCTCACCGTTCCCTACACCTCTTGCATGCTGATGACCAGAGGTCGCAATAACGCATAAAAATGCGTCATAGACGCGTTTTTAGGCAATTTTACTCCCTGAAAAAAGTCTAAGGCGTACCACTACACCTAAGACTTTTCTCAGTTTTTCATCAGCGCAGTGAGCGCTGTGAACGGCACAGGCAGCACAGCAATGCTGCCTGTGCCTGAAATAACCAATAACAAAGCTCCTTACAGCAAGGAGCTTTGTTATTGGTGCACCAGAGCAAGACAGGTCGGGTGAGGCAGAGGAAGCCGGCGGGAGCTGGAAGGAGGAGGGGCCTGCTCCCGAGGCTGGAAGGAGAGCGGGCGCGCATAGCATGGACCCTGGGGAACAAAACAGTGCGGCTGGAGAGGTAAAGGGCCGCGGACTGATGTCACTGTTGCCTGGGAGAAGAGCTGCCTCCGGCCTGTGTCCCCCAGGTGGAGAGGGATAGGAGAGTTGTGGCAGTGAAAAGCTGTCCATCTTCAAGTGAGTGATTTTCCCCCTCCCCCAACCATGGTTCTGTCCAGTCTCCCAGTTCTCTGCTCCCCCTCCTCCTGTCACCCCACTAATAACCCAGCTCTCCCCCTCTAGTGACCCTGCTCCCCCTGTCGCCCCACTAGTGACCCTGCTCCCCCTGTCTGCCCCACTAGTGACCCTGCTCCCCCTGTCTGCCCCACTAGTGACCCTGCTCCCCCTGTCTGCCCCACTAGTGACCCTGCTCCCCCTGTCGCCCCCACTAGTGATCCTGCTCCCCCTGTCGCCCCCACTAGTGACCCTGCTCCCCCTGTCGGCCCCACTAGTGACCCTGCTCCCCCTGTCGGCCCCACTAGTGACCCTGCTCCCCCTGTCGCCCAACTAGTGACCCTGCTCCCCATGTCGCCCCACTAGTGACCCTGCTCCCCCTGTCGCCCCACTAGTGACCCTGCTCCCCCTGTCGCCCCACTAGTGACCCTGCTCCCCCTGTCGGCCCCACTAGTGACCCTGCTCCCCCTGTCGGCCCCACTAGTGACCCTGCTCCCCCTGTCGCCCCACTAGTGACCCTGCTCCCCCTGTCGCCCCACTAGTGACCCTGCTCCCCCTGTCGCCCCACTAGTGACCCTGCTCCCCCTGTCGCCCCACTAGTGACCCTGCTCCCCCTGTCGCCCCACTAGTGACCCTGCTCCCCCTGTCACCCCCACTAGTGACCCTGCTCCCCCTGTCACCCCACTAGTGACCCTGCTCCCCCTGTCACCCCACTAGTGGCCCTGCTCCCCCTGTTGCCCCTCTAGTGACCCTGCTCTCCCTGTCGCCCCTCTAGTGACCCTGCTCTCCCTGTCGCCCCACTAGTGACCCTGCTCCCCCTCTCGCCCCTCTAGTGACCCTGCTCCCCCTGTCGCCCCACTAGTGACCCTGCTCCCCCTGTCGCCCCACTAGCGACCCTGCTCCCCCTCCTTCTGTCACCCCACAGGGAACCTGAACAGACTCCACCGACTACAATGGAATCCGTTCAGTTTCCATTTGCGATCTGTCTTTTTACCAGACAAAAAACTCCTGCATACAAGGCTTTTTGTCTGGTCTTTCAACAGAATCTGCAACAGAGGCTCCAAATGCAAATCCAACACAGATGTGAGCAAGTGCAGGCCTGCGTATTATGTATTTTAATTACCGCAGATTTCGTACTCCTCCTCGGGTAAAAATACTCCTCAAAAATGGTCAGAGGAGTATTTTTACTCTTCTGAAAAAAACGTAGCGCGACCTCTGCTGATGACTGCATCCACAATGGAAGCGGTCATTAGGATTCAGACTATAAGATGTATGGCCAATTTTCCTTCACTTTTGGGGAGAAAAAAGTGTGTGTTATAGTCCGAAAAATACGGTACATCTATTTTGATTTTGTATTTCTCACAACTCCTTCTTTCTAGAAAAGCATGGAACTCTCAGCACTCCATCGATCCATACTATCTCCAGACACAATGTCAAAAGATACTGCAGCTTATATTGGATGGTTGCTTTAAAGAATACACTTTATTTTTTTATTTCATCATCACAATAAATCTTTTATTAGGTTCTGATTGTAGTTGAGTGTTTCTATTGCTTTGGAATAAGTTCTATATCAATAAGTGATTTTTCTATCAGTGGTCTATTGTTTCTAACATTTTTTTCTTATTATGATTTTTTTTTATTTTCTTTCACAAACCATTACTTTAATTCCTTCAGGCAAGTGTTTGTACAGATGTTTTGCAGTGGAAAAGTACTCATAAAGAACTTTCTCCAGAGTTGTGGTTACTGAATTTGTAGCATTTAATTTTGCTCCGACATTTATAGCAAATTTGTTGTTAGTTGTGGTGAAAAGTAATAACAGGCAACAAAGTAAATCAACTTTTCTGCAATGAATCCAGATGGTGCAGTGCTGGTTAATGGAATTTATTCCCTGTGAAAGTAGATGAAGTCAGTGGATTATGGTCAACCATCCTGGGTTAGAATAGTAAGCAAGGTTAAAAGGTGAACAACCACATTGACCTGATATTTTTTGTAAATTGAAATAATAATCACACTTACTAATTTGTATGAACTGGTAAGTCTAAGGTCCTGTTTGCTATTTTATAGTGCTTTGAACATTCCACAATTATTTTTGTACAAAAATACAGTGTAGGTCCATGACTTTATGTTGTTCGTATGGCTGGGCACCTTCTGCATTAACAGGGTCTGGAGCTGTTCATCCCAGCTTTCAAAAAAATATAGCTCAAAGGCAAAATATAAGGTATTGTCATTTAGGGTAAAACAAAATAAAAAACGGTTGCAGACTTGCTGTTTTTTTTTAAAATCCATCCTGCTTAAAAAAAATTGAATAAGAAGTTCAGAATTCTTATGTACCAAAGAAAACTAAAGCCTGTCCTGCAAAAAAAATAAAATAAAAAAAATAACAAGCCCCCACAAAGCTCCATTGATGGCAAAATAAGCATAAAAACAAAATTTTTTTGTTTTTTTGTTAAAAATTAATAAAAGATAAAACTGTAATAATTTGCTGTCACTGTGATCCACAGAATAAAGGTATTGTGTTATTTTATCGTGTGTATATTATGGTGTTACATAGGCTGACTTGGACCATTGCTGCTCTGCTTCTTCTATTAGGAAAGTTACTCAGTGAACACTACTACTCTCATTTCTGCTGCTATCTGACAGTTTGGCCGTACACTAAGATTGTGGTGCTGATCTTATTTTCTTGCCAGAGCAGTCAGGTTTCTAGTTTGCTAAGTTCCTGCTAAGGCGTTTGTTTTCTGTTGTCTGCCATTTGTTGATCTGTGCCTGTTTACCGGATTCTGATTCCCAGCTGCCAGCCCTGACCTCAGACCTATAACATGAATTCGCCTAAAGTCAGCCTGCCCTGTCTCCGGCTTGTTACTGATTATATGTTCTCCCGTTCCTTCGGTGCTTTGCACCAGTGTCTGTGGCCACGTGGGTCAGCTGTCAACCACACCAGAACTACTCTGGGAGGTAGCAGTCCGGTGATTCCCTGCAGCGAAGTCCAGATCCCTGTATAGAAGTTAAAAGGTGAATACTAGGAAGTCTGCAGGATAACACCCATAGGTTTAGTCCAAAGTCAAACCGGTTGGTCGACATAGTGGTTTCTCACCCACTGCCGTAACACATGGCGAATGGCACCAGGTTTCAAATGTACAAATCAGAATGGCTGTCTTTTTTCCATTGCCCCATAAAGAGTTAATAAACATTATAAAACTGATGATAGATCATTAGTATCAAACACTTGGACAACCCCTTTAAATCCTGTCCTTGTACACCTTCACTAAATATTTTAGATGCACCAGAATATACAGTATATAATCATTATGGTGTACTTTAGCAATGAGAACAACTTTTTAACATCTCCAGTGTGAAGATGTTTTCCCGCAAAGACTACTTAGATCAGGGATCAGCAGTCTCTGGCACTATAACTGTTCTGAAACTAGTGCTTTCAGAGTGCTCCTTTCACTTCTAAGGGAGTTAGAATAAAAGCTGAGCATGTTTGCATGCTGGGAGTTGTAGTTTAACAGCAGCTAGAGTGCCGCAGGTTCCTGATCCCTCACTTAGACACTATCATGTCAACCTTTTCTATTCAGACTTGCCGGGAGTAGTGCAATCATGGTGACCTTGTGTGGACTGTATCATCTGATACATCAATACACCACAAATACATATATTCATGTCCTAATTTCTAGAATAGTGACAGGTATTGAGATACAGTGGGGAAAAAAAGTATTTAGTCAGCCACCAATTGTGCAAGTTCTTCCACTTAAAAAGATGAGGTCGGCCTGTAATTGACATCATAGGTAGACCTCGACTATGAGAGACAAAATGAGAAATCAAATCCAGAAAATCACATTGTCTGATTTTTAAAGAATTTATTTGCAAATCATGGTGGAAAATAAGTATTTGGTCAGTAACAAAAGTTCATCTCAATACTTTGTTATATATCCTTTATTGGCAATGACAGAGGCCAAACGTTTTCTGTAAGTCTTCACAAGGTTGGCACACACTGTTGCTGGTATGTTGGCCCATTCCTCCATGCAGATCTTCTCTAGAGCAGTGATGTTTTGGGGCTGTCGCTGGGCAACACGGGCATTCAACTCCCTCCAAAGGTTTTCTGTGGGGTTGAGATCTGGAGACTGGCTAGGCCGCTCCAGGACCTTGAAATGCTTCTTACGAAGCCACTCCTTCATTTCCCTGGCGGTGTGCTTGGGATAATTGTCATGCTGAAAGACCTAGCCACGTTTCATCTTCAATTCCCTTGCTGATGGAAGTAGGTTTTCACTCAAAATCTCACGATACATGGCCCCATTCATTCTTTCATGTACACGGATCAGTCGTCCTGGTCCCTTTGCAGAGAAACAGCCCCAAAGCATGATGTTGCCACCCCATGCTTCACAGTAGGTATGGTGTTCTTTGGATGCAACTCAGCATTCACTCTCCTCCAAACACGACGAGTTGTGTTTCTACCAGACAGTTCTACTTTGGTTTCATCTGACCATATGACATTCTCCCAATACTCTTCTGGAACACCCAAATGCTCTCTAGCAAACTTCACACGGGCCCGTATATGTAATGGCTTAAGCAGGGGGACACGTCTGGCACTGCAGGATCCCTGGCGGAGTAGTGTGTTACTGACGGTAGCCTTTGTTACGTTGGTCGCAGCTTTCTGCAGGTCATTCACTAGGTCCCCCCGTGTGGTTCTGGGATTTTTGCTCACAGTTCTTGTGATCATTTTGACCCCACGGGGTGAGATCTTGCGTGCAGCCCCTGATCGAGTGAGATTATCAGTGGTCTTGTATGTTTTCCATTTTCTAATTATTGCTCCCACAGTTGATTTCTTCACACCAAGCTGCTTGCATATTGCAGATTCAGTCGTCCCAGCCTGGCGCAGGTCTACAATTTTGTTTCTGGTGTCCTTCGACAGCTCTTTGGTCTTCACCATAGTGGAGTTTGGAGTGTGACTGTTTGAGGTTGTGAACAGGCGTCTTTTATACTGATAACAAGTTCAAACAGGTGCCATTACTACAGGTAATGAGTGGAGGACAGAGGAGCCTCTTAAAGAAGAAGTAACAGGTCTGTGAGAGCCAGAAATCTTGCTTGTTTGTAGGTGACCAAATACTTATTTTCCACCATAATTTGCAAATAAATTCTTTAAAAATCAGACAATGTGATTTTCTGGATTTGTTTTCTCATTTTGTCTCTCATAGTTGAGTTCTACCTATGATGTCAATTACAGGCCTCTCTCATCTTTTTAAGTGGGAGAACTTGCACAATTGGTGGCTGACTAAATACTCTTTTTCACCACTGTATTTGGTTAACATTTTCAGCATATTCTAACGTGCTGTTATTAATGTCTGCTCTTCGGCTTCAGAATACTAATCCTTGATGAAATACTGTACTATGCATAGATGAAATCTCTTGTTTCCCTTGAATTTCAGGTACAAAGCCATGTTTCTCACGTTAGCACTTAAAAGTTAAAGATTTATTGAAATAATGTTTTAATTGGTTGTAGAAAATTAAACATAATTGAACTGGCAAATGAATAAAGTAGATTTACTAATTGAATTTCAGTCGTTATGTCGCTAATGTTTTTTGTTGGTCTGATTTTATCGGCCTCTAACTGTTGTTCACGTAGGAATATTGCAGTGCTGACCCACTTTGCTGCTTGCATTGGTTTATTTTAGGTAGGGCTTTACAGAAACAGTCACCTTTTGCCCATCATTTTCTATAGTTAAGGTGGATGTTGACGTGTGAAGGACGTGCCTATTATAAGTCCTTGTAGAATTACCCAGAAGTATAGTACAGAGGTTACACGCATCATAATCAGCCCTTTTTTCTACAAGCTTCTAGCACCTTTGTCGAGACAGAAGAACCATCATGAAAAGAAGTTTATGCTTTTATGTTTTCTTTGCTAAATAATACAGTATGCGCTTTTGGTCATAACTAAATACTAGTTTTCAGGCACAAGTACCAGACAAATATAAATGGAGTATGTTGGTTACATTGTAAGGATTGGTTGGGTGCTCAGATGGCTCACCAGAAGATAAGAGCAAAAAAAAGAAGAAAACCAGAAGCGGCACTCACCATCCAAATCTTCTTTATTGAGGGCTGTAACAACAATTACATGTCGGTATGCAGGGGCGGACGGTACTTCATACCCAGGCGAGCGTCAGGCGACGGCCGTTTCGCGCTTACTCGCGCTTCGTCAGGCCCTTTGCGTGATGACGCAACCACGTCCAACCTTTGAACTCTGCGGCTCACTCCGCGCATGCGCGCCAGTGGTCGCAGAGTCCGCACAATATACATTAAAAATATCCATAAAACACACAAATTCCGTCATAAAAAAATACTTAAATCGTTTCTATCATTGAGTCCTAAAGGGCCCAAGGCTTCTGAGCGTATAATCCACCTTGCCTCTTTCCTTAATAAATTCAAGTGCCTATCGCCCCCTTGTGGCGGTACTGGGACTATCTCAAGACCAACAAATTTCAAGACTCTAGGATTATCAGCATGTGCAGACCTAATGTGTTCTATAAGGCGTGGACAACCTTTCCCACTTGTAATTGAGGAGAAATGTTCCCTAAACCTCTCCTGCAGACACCTAATGGTCTTCCCAATATAGAACCTACCACATGTGCAATATACCATATAAATGACGTATTTGCTCTTGCATGTGATCAATTCTCTTACCCTGTGTTCTATACCTCCTACTTTTACCAGGGTTTTTTGACCATTATATGTACAAAAGGAGCACATTCCACATCTATGGTTACCAATTGGGACAAATTTCTTCAACCAGGTACCATCTTCTCTGAACCTACTTCTGACCAACTTATTTTTCAAAGTACATGTTTTTCTAAATGCAATCACTGGAGTACTATCAATTAGATCTTTTAAGCTAGTATCCTCCATTAACATTCCACAATTATCTCTTATGACCTCTTTTATCTTCCCTGCCATAGGACTAAACCTAAAAGAGAAGGGGCATTTAACTGTTCTCTCATTGCCTTTTTTCACTCTCTGAAGTAAATCTTCCCTTTTTATTTTAGATGCCCTCTCAAGGGCCGCATTCAACATATACAAGGGATACCCCCGGGCTAGCAGTCTTTTTTTTAAGGTCTTCAGCCTGCTCTTGAAAGCCAGTCTCAGAAGAATTTATTCTTTTTAGTCTAATAAACTGCCCATATGGAACGGCTTTCTTGACACTCTCAGGGTGGAAACTGGAATTGTGCAGTAGAGAATTGGTGGCCGTGGGCTTCCGATATCCCCTGACGACCAGCTCCCCACCCACCAACTCCAGTGATACATCCAAAAACTCCAATTTAGAGCCGCCAAACACGTGTAAATAACATATTCATATCATTAGACCCGTTCAGGTATTCCACAAACTGGCAGAACTGGTTCTCACTGCCCGACCAGACGATAAAAACATCATCAATATACCTAAGATATAACTGTATCAAAGGGAGAAAAGGATTATGAATAGAGATGAGCGAGCATGCTCGAGTGCCATTTTTGCGTATTTGCGTACGCATTTTAAAATTCGTACGCTAATCATACGCATATTTTAATCTATACGCAAATGCGTACGAGCATGCTCGCTCATCTCTGCCACTCTGTGGCACTATTTGTCAGTAAGGTTGTAGCTAGTTAAGGGTACATTCACACGTTCTGCATTCATGAATGGGTCCGCATCCGTTCTGCAATTTTGCGAAACAGGTGCAGACCCATTCATTTTAATGGGGCAGAAAAAGATGCGGACAGCACAGCGTAAGCCCTTTTAACTGTTCAGTGGAATGTTGAATAAATGGGTTTCCGAAAACACACTTTGATGGCTTATTTTTAGGATCTGTGGTCTTTTAATCCTGGTAAGAGGGTGTGAATTCTGCTGCAGCATAATTTCAGGGTTGTGGTTTCTGGAACAGTCATCAGTTGGCTTCCATGTACTATACAGCCAGACGTGACATGAATTTGCACCTTTGAGAGAGACAGGAACATGGAAGCCAGGAGCATAGCCAGAGACTGGAACCAGGAAGAGCAATGACCAGAAACCAGCCTGGTCAGAACCTAGAACAAGAGGGTAGCGTGGTAGGGAACAGAGCCAAAGGTAGTCACTTGGCGAACAGACAGGTTTTGATCACAGGATGAGACAGCGTAATTAGGAGCAAGACAAAGGTTAAGACCAGAAATAGAATCCAAGGGTCTAGGCAGGACCGTGATCAAGATTAGCCAGGAGAAAGGACTAAGGCTATTTTCCCATCTCCGGCACTATGATCCGGCTGCCAGTTCCAGCAGAGAATGCAGTGTGCAGCGGTTTGTGCCCGTCAGATTCTCGGCATATTTGCTGCATTGTGGCTGGATCTCCGCCAGACCACATTATAGCTAAGAGGGTCGGCGAGCATTCCAGTTGCATCCAGCAGTGCTGGATCCGGAGAATTCTGGCAGGGTGTTCTCTACTGGAACAGCCTGGCGATATCCATGCCGCAGAAGTGAAAGTAGCCTAAGAGTAGTATTACAAACAACAGGAGAACCAGACTCTAGGATCTAGGAAGCAGAAACATGGTGGCTTGAGGCATATTCTACAAACAGTGACCAAAAAGGATCAGCAACTTTACTGTGTTGTAGCTGACACCCAGTCAACAAATGAAGGAACTGCCTCGAATTATAGACCTTGATGATGTAATAAAAAAGCAGGCGATCATGTTGCATGGCAGCAGTGCTCAGGAACCAGTTAACAACTGCTTTTCTGATTCAGCAGAATGGCTGATCAATGATGAGAGAACAACACACAAGTAAATCAGGAGCAAATGCACAGTTGAATAGACCACCAGAATCCAATGCCACCAACAGTGGAAAATGCCGGTTTTCCTAGCAACACGGCACAGCCGTCAAGAGCACACGGGAGTAGAGTAGGAAGTGATGAGAAACGGCACTGCTAGCAACACCTCCACTTAGCGATTCATAAACCTGCAGCATTAAGCAACTAAGCAATTGCAATAAAGTGATTTGAGAAAATATTCACAAACTTTGGTTTTACAACTTTTTCACAAGTCTGCAAAAGAAAAATAAATCTGACTTAAAAGTTTATTTTCTCAAGCATAATAAGAAAGAGCAGTTAAAATATGCAGTCCTAAATAATTCAGCAAGCAAGGGGAAGATGATGAATTCTAAATACCGTCTCAGAAATCTTTATGACCCGAGTCACTGCTAAAGTAGAAAGTCTTCGAATTCATATCACTTTCTTCTGCGCATAAATGCCCCGAGGTTAAAATTAAAGATATTTTTTTGCAGTCTAATGCTGAGGACTCTGATATTCTTCTGCTGATAATGACATAATGGCAAGTGAAGCATTCTGGCCAACAGGGATTGAGCCACTAATTTTGATTTCATCTACTTGACAGGGTTTTTTGGCTTCTAATTTGACAGCAAAGGACGCAGAATGGTAAAAGAAAATACAAATAAAATGTTATCCGTTTCTGCATTTCCGTAGTGACAGTGTTACAGTTAAACAGTCAGAGGGCTGTTTGGGTCATTGCAAGCTCAGTAAAAAAAACAGCAAAATCTGTTATTTTGTTTTGTTGTTTCATTTCGCAATGTACAGTTTTCTCTCTGTGTTTTCTAGTTCAAGGAATAATTTGTTACTTGCAAAATGGGCTTGTCTGGGCTTTTACTGTTGATGACTCATCCTCAGGATAGGTCATCAATATCAGATTGGCAGGGGTCCGACACCCGGCACCCTCGCTAAAAAGCAGTATGACGAGACTGTGTGCACTGTGCGCATGTGCCGTCTCCCGTCTCTCTTTCTGTTCACCGCTGCTGTCTGTGGCAAAGACCGTACACCACAGCAGCGGACAGGAAGAGAGATGAGAGATGGCACATGCGCACTGTGTGCACCGTCACCTCATACAGCTGAATGGAGGGGGTGCTGGGTGTCAAACCCCCGCCGATCTGATATTGATGACCTAGCCTGAGAATAAGTCATCAATAGTAAAAGCCCAGACAACCCCTTTCAAGTGGTCTCATGGAGTAAAATATTGATGACGTATCCTCAGGATAGGTCATCAATATCTGATTTACTGTATGAGGGTCCAACTCCGACCACCCTCACCGATCATCAGTTTGAAGAGGCCGCAGCTCTGGCCTCAATTGGGACTGAACTGCAACCAAGCCATGTGAAATACGAACATTATGGGATTGGCCTAGGACTAAGCCACAGAGGTCACCACCACGGCCTCTTCAAACTGCTGAACAGCAGGGGTGCCGGGAATAACCTCCACTAATCAGATATTGATGACCTGATATGACATCCTTTTTCCTAATTTTAGTTCTGGAAAACCCCATTAATCGTGCTTATTAGAAAAATCCTCTCAAAGTTCCAGTAATGGGAACAGTGCAAGGAAGAAATATCTTTTCATATTTTATAATGTATTCTATTGCTGAGGTATTTATCACTAAAGTCCCTTTTACACATTGATTGGTTAAATGAACGTTCATAGAAACATTTTTTCATTTTTTTTCCAACCACTGCCCATATGCCCACCGATCAGCTGACAAGTGAGCAGACTCTAATTTGTCATTTTTTTCTGGGCACTAAAATCATCATTTCTTGGCAGCATGTCTTCCCTGTTAAACAGGGAACGTGCTGCTGACAAGCTGCAAACTTCAAAGGGGACAAAGTCGTACTAACAATCGCTTATGCAATATGAATATCTGCTATATTCAAATGTTGTAGATGAGCATTGATTGACATTCCATGTTGCTTGTTTACATGCCCTTTTAAAAGAACTTCAAAGGGGTTGTCCACCTATGTATTGTTTTTTTTCAGACCCCCAAGCATGGCTGGACCCGTGGCAGTGACCATACTTACCAGATCACCGCAGCTGTGTTCCAGCTCCATCACCCGGTCTGGTCCCAAGTGTACCTGAGGTAAAATCCTGTTTAATATGGGTCATGTGACCACTGCAACCAATGACTGCTGTGGTGGTGACGTGTCACCCATGTGTCATGTTGCTATCAGCCAATCATTGGCTGTTGTAGTCACGTGACCTGTGTCAAACAGAATGTTGCTGTGGGTACACCCAGGACCAGTAGCACACGAGTTTGATCAATTGAACTGGACCCCAGTGGCACAGATCATGCAACTATGTCTACCACTGCAGGTTCAGCAATGATCAGGGGTCTGAAAAAAAGCGCTACAAAGGTGGACAATACCTTTAAAATAGTATTGACAAAGTATATCTGGCTATGTAAGTACCAATACTGTATATCATCACTGACCTGTAACCAGCCTTAAAACGTAAGTAAAATAAGAGTGTGATGCATGATAAAAAAAAAAGTTGACCCTGTAGAAGAACCTACCCCAATTATACTCTCAATTATTCCCTACACTTATGTGTTTCCCTGAATAAATGAGTGTTTCATCGGGGGACTGATAAGGCATGAAGAGAAGAGATAATAAGCCCATTCAATTATCATACTGATGACAATACAGTAATTCAGAAAGTCCATCACTTTGGATAATGTAGTAGAGGTAATAACAACCAGGTTCATGATAGAGTCGCATACCAAACACACATATTAGGTGCCCTGCCCATTTTGTTACGCCACTTTATCGGTATCTGGTTGTCATCTCTTATTGCATCGTCCATGTACCTGTAGGTTTAATGGTCCATTATTGGATTTTGTGCCTTATATCCTTCTTTTAGTTGTCACTAAAGGTTATGTTTTAAGGTTGCTTTTGATCAGTACAAGAGTGTCTCCCAACCAGTGACATAAGCTCCAGATGTGGCTCATGGTCCCACTGCTTGTGCGTCTTCAGCTTTTGGCAGCTCCAGAAACAATTGTGCATTAATAGTACCTTTGAGGTCAAAATATTACCAAATTGTGGTAACAGGGTCAAAACCACATCATTCATAGGGTTATCCTAGACTATGGTAGACTTTGCAGAGTGGCTAACCTGCAGTGTTCATCATACTTACCTGGTCTTCGCCACCGGGTTTGGTCTCCATCGCTCCATGGTCAGCTCTTCTTCACCTGTGATGCAAGGGGAGCAGACAGGGTTGCCAACCAGAATTATTCTTGTTTTCTGGACAGCTTATCCCAAAATCAAGGACAGCCAACATTTTTTACGGACAAAATGAAAAATCATAATGAATGATAAAGATTATAAGTAATACATGTATATAGTTCAGTATACTGATAAATCTCATTACCATCCTTTACTGTGAGCTGTAAAATAATGAGAATTACCTCCAGAATAATCTAGTTAAAGGGGTTGTCTAATCATGGACAATAAGGGCATATCGCAAGGCCACCGTTGGGACCTGCACCTATATCGACAACGGAGCCCCGCAAGTGGAGAAGGGAGCACTGTTCATGCGCAGCCACCCTCCATTCATTTTCTATGGGGCCGGCGAAAATAGCCGAGCGCTGGCTCGGCTATTTCTGTCGGCCCCATAGAAATGAATGGGACTCGGTATGCTCCCATTCAATTCTATTGGGAGCCGGCTTGGTGGTGGCCGGACTTGAATCCTCCAGCCACCACATAGCGGGGCTCTGTTCTTAATATAGGTGAGGGTCACAGCGGTGGGACCCGCACCTATAAGACAATGAGGGCATATCCTAGCAATATGCCCCCATTGTCTATGATGAGACAACCCCTTTAAGTACCACCAGCCCCCAAAAAATCACGGACACATCTATTTTTTTTTCCACATACACAGAAAAAAGTAGAATATTTTTATGGACTGTCCAGAACTTTCTGGACGATTGGCAACCCTGGGAGCAGGTCACCTCTGCAGCCAGTATTCCATGTCCTGCTAGAAATGTACAGAATGTCATTTTCTTACCAGTGTCTGTATTTTTTCAGTTATATCTCCCTGATGCTTCTCATCTGTGTCATGTGACTAGGAGTCAGACCCATCAACTGACACAGCATGTTTTTTGTGGACAGGAAGTCTATTTCTCTATGCATTTCTATAGGAGCCTCACTTTTAGTCTCATGGGAATGAATAGAGAAGTAACTGGCTTCCTGTCCTGGGTCAGTTAGAGCTCAGGGAGTTGGTCACATGACCCAGCTACAATTAGAAGAGAGGGGCTAACTCGTAAATACAGTCTCTGATGAGAAGATTGCATTCACTACAGATTATATCATGCACCTTTCTAACAGGTCAGAGAATAAAAAATTTTGGCGGGGGTTCTTCTTTAAGCACTTTTGTATGTTGATGAACAGAGGTATTTCAGCTTGTTCTGACGGACATAATTTTCAGTTGTATTTGAGGTGACATTGTGAGGAACTTCTAATTTCCAAGTATCTTCCACTAAAGGGAGTGATGCTGCTTTATATTTTATTTTAGGAAGTTTTCTAATGTTCTGTAAGTTTTTCCCGGGCTTGGTGTGGGGGTATTGGTATAATGTTAACCACTTCCCGTCCGCCCGTTGACTATAAACGTCTGGGAAGTGGTTATCTATCTCTGAATGGACGTTTCAGAGTGTCCATTCAGAGATAGCAGCTTCATGCTAATCGTGCAGCTGCACAGTGGGGTACCTGCTGTCAGTGACAGCAGGGTACCCCAAAGAGAAGGCAGGGACCATTCCCAGGGGTCCCTGCCTTGTAGATCGCTTTATACACAGCGCTCAACGAGCCCTGTGTATACAGATCAGGAAGCACTATTGCGCTTCCTGTTCCGGCCCGGCGGTCACGTGATCACCGGGGCCGGGAGAGTGCAGGAGCTGCCGGGTCTCTCCTAGACCCGATCAGCCCTGCACTGAGGCTGTACAGCATAGTATTATGCTGTACAGCCTCTCTGGGGATGTATTTCCCCTGTAACTGGGGCTACTATGTCAGCCCCAGTTACAGGAGAAATCAAGTGTAAAAATAAAAAAAAAAAAATAAGTGAAGTTAAATGCCCCCCTGAGGTCTTGTATGACCTTATGGGGGACACAAAGTGTAAAAATAATAATAAAAAATAGAGTATTATAAAAAAAAATAATAATTTCCCCCCAAATATTTCATTAAAAAAGTTACAAATAAAAATAAATAAATAAGATAGACATATTTGGTATCACCGCATCCAAAACGACCGGCTCTATAAAAATATCACACGATCTACCCCATCAAGTGAACTGCGTAAAAAAAAATCTACTAAAAATTATGCCAAAACAGCTTTTTTTGGTCGCATTACCTACCAAAAAACACAATATCAAACAATCAAAAAGTCGTATGTATCCCAAAATGATATCAATAAAAACGTCACCTCATCCCGCAAAAAATGAGCCCCCACACAAGATCATAGCCCGAAAAATGAAAAAAAAATGGCTCTTAAAAAATTGCAATTGCAAATTGTAAAACGTAAAAAAAATAAATAAAAAATAGACATATTTGGTATCGTTGCGTCCGTAACAACTGGCTCTACAAAAATATCACATGATCTACCCCATCAAGTAAACGGTGTAAAAAATATAGAAAAATGCCCCTGCTTTTTTTTTTAGTTAACCTCCCAAAAATTAGATTAAAAAGTGATCAGAAAGCCGGATGTACCCCAAAATGGTGCCAATAAAAAGCACAGTTTGTCCCACAAAAAATAAGACCTCACGCAGCTCAGTCCACAAAAAAATTAAAAAGTTATCACTCTTACAAACCATGACAAAAAATTCCATGTTAGAAAATGCAGATGCTGCTCCTCCCCTTCTGAGCCCTGGCATATCCCCAAATAACCGTTTACGACCACATGTGGGGTGTTTCTGCAAACTGCAGAATCAGGGTAATAAATATTGAGTTTTGTTTTGTTGTTAACCCTTGATGTGTTACAGGAAAAAAATGATTAAAATGGAAAATCTGCAAAAAAAGTGAAATTTTGAAATTTCACATCTATTTTGCTTTAATTCCTGTGGAATACTTAAAGGGTTAACAACATTTCTAAAACCAGTTTTTAATAGTTTGAGGGGTGTAGTTTCCAAAATGGGGTCATTTATGGGTGGTTTCTATTATGTAAGCCTCACAAAGTGACTTCAGAACTGAACTGGTCCTTAAAAAAGTTGATTTTGCAAATTTGCAAAAATTGCGTCTAAAATTCTAAACCTTCTACTGTCCTAAAAAAATAAAATGACACTACCAAAATGATGCCAACGTAAAGTAGACATATGGGGAATGTAAATTAAAAAGGATTTTATGGGGCATCACTATCTGTCTTAAAAGCAGAGAGATTGAAATTTAGAAAACAGTGAATTTTTGCAAAATTTTGGTTAACATTTGGATTTTTTTTATAAATAAAATTAAAACTTATCGACTCAAATTGACCATTAACTTGAAGTACAGTGTGTCACAAGAAAACAATCTCAGAATCGCTTGGATAAGTAACAGCATTCCAAAGTTAATACCACATGAAGTGACACATGTCAGATTTGCAAAATTAGGCCTGGTCAGGAAGGGGGGAAATGGCCCAGAGCTGAAGTGGTTAAAAAAAAAAAGGATTCAAAAATGTTCAAAAACTTAAAAATGTTCAAAATTTTTTCCAAGCTGAAACACATGCATTTTCAACATGGTGTTGATGTAGTAGAAGAAACAGGATAAATGTATACTTAACACTGTGCTTCTCTTATGTTTCAGAATGTTTGATTACTTTATGCATTTTTAATAAAAGAAAGCTAGAAAATAGCATCTGGGGCAAACTGCTCTGGTGATAATTTGAGAATCAATTTGGCATCTTAATTTGCAGGAAATTGCCTAATTATGATTTAATGCTGCCAGTTCTTATTTGTGGAGGACGTTATTTTTAGCTCATTAAATGATTCAGAATAACACTTTCTTGCACCTAGATTGAACCGACGGGAATGTATTTTAAGGATAGCCAAGTAAGTTTTCATTTAAGGGTATCTTTAACACATAAAATGTTTCTTTGAGACCTTCTTAGCATTCAGATAAATTAGGACATATGGATATTGGCATACATTGTTAAACATCATAAATTGCGGAAACTGAAGCATACGTGAGAACCATGCACATAGGAGACAGTCATCGTGTTCAGCAGGGATGCCAATAAAGCAAGGAATGCAAAAGAGGCTTCCATGCAATTCTGTTCTTTAGCATCTGATCTTTCAATTATCAGAGACCTTTATAAAGCATAATTTTCTAAAAATCCAAATGTAAATCACATCTATTAAAGGGGCTGCCCATGTTGGACAATCCCCTTTTGTTAATAGGGTCCCATTTTGCTGCAGAAATCAGCTTTATCTTGCAGAGGAACTTGGCATCAAATGTTCCTATTATGAAGGGGATGTAGATCAGCTGTGTCATTTGAACAGATTTGGCTTGGGACATATCCTAAGGGTGATGCCACACATCTTGGCTGTGCTGCATTTTGGATGTGGCAAAAAAATGCATTAAAACCACAACAACATACTTGCAGTTATGGTGATTTTTCTTGGAGCAAGGGGAAACACAGCAGACACTGTAAATTACATTAATTTAACTCTATTTAATAATTAATGTAATTCAGTTTTGATGTGTGTGATTTGTTTTTTTTCCCCTTTGCTGGAAGAAAACGCACCATAACTGCAGGTAAGTTGCAAAAACCGCATATGGTTTTTTGATGCATTATTTTTTTATTTTTTGCTGCATCCAAAACGCAGCACAACTGCGACATGTAGCAGCACCCTAAGGGCGTTATCTAAGTGGCCCCACTGGTCTTCAAGATCCATGAACAGGTGAAGGTAGAAACAGCACATCTTTACAGACCTTTAGCGAACTAAAACCTATTGCTCAGGCACCTTCCCACAGGGGAAAGTGCCTTAAAGGGGTTATCCAAAGTGTGAAACATGCCCCCCAATGCTCGGGCGCCTCATATAGATTATACTTTCCCCATCTACCCAGCACCTACATCGCTCCTGATCCCCGCACAGCCGCTGCTGCATCTCCCACCGTCCTGCGGATCAAAACATCTGGCGACGAGAGGGGGGATTGGCAGCCAATAGCAGACCACGATGGGGGCGAGTGCCGGCCATGCAGGGATCAGGAGCGATGCAGTTGCTGGGGAGAGGGGTAAATATGATCTATATGAGAGGCTCAGGCATTGGGGAACATTTTTTACACTTTGGATAACCACTTTAAGTAACCCAAGGTGGCCAGCCATTGGCTGCGGAAGATTAAGATGTGCTTGCTGGCCCTTTAAGAGCTGGAGGGAGCATGTGCCTGTGCCCTATGGGCACAGCAGAAGCAGGCCTCAGCCTCTCAGGAGGAGAAAAAGAAACCAGGAGTGTTACTCCAGTGTACGGGCCGGCCCGGTAAGAGGAGGGGAACAGACCTAAATATTAGATATTGCCTTTAAAAACTAAGAAAGTACACTTAAAACAAAAGCCAAAAAATCCTTAGTTATTATTAACACTCTGACAATACTGTTTAAAATATTTTATTAAAAATGTCCATGCAAATTTGACAATTATACAGAGATGCAATAATTAAAAATAATAAATTTAAAAAAAAAAAAAAATATATATATATATATATATATATATATATATATATATATATATATAAAATGGGGTTCCGTGGATATTATTATTAAAACTTCTAAATTATTGTATCAGTATATTAATCTCTGCAGGATACAAAGAGCTATAGCTATTAAAGTGCAATAAACTACAAAAAAAAAAATTATAAAAAAAATGTGCATGTGCCACATAAAAAGTAAAAAGTAAAGTGCAAGTGCAAACATACCCAGATAGCCACAAAAAAAGTTAGTATACTCATTGACTGGGCATAAAGTGAATATAGACCATAGTATACACGCTCTGTGTATGTAAAGTACAGGTGCTTTGAAATAAAAGCACTCTATAATAATAGCTGATATACAGACTCTATGTAAACTGCAAATGCTATAAAATACAGTACAAGTACTCTATAATAATAGCTGATACAAACCAGATTTCATCATATGAAATGTAATATGGACTCCAGACCCTCAAGATGTTTCGCTTATAACTTCTTCAGGAGGTAGGGAAGGAGAAGAGAAGGGGAATAACAGAGAGTCTAAGCTGATGGCTAACAGAGACTCCGGAGCAGGTAGGAGATCTGGCTGCAGTGCCAACTGGTCACGGACCACCTTCATAACAGTTCTGTTTCACTACAGTACCGTCAAAATAAGTATTAAATGGGTTTTATATCAATTGGTGTCTATGTAATGTATGGACATGTGGAGTCCTCCTAACCATGAGTTGATCTTTGTAACTTCTCTCTGTTCTGGCTTATAGAGGAGGTTCCTTCTATTAACTCAGAATTCCTTAATTTGATATTTGAAAATGATAGAGATGACAATGGGGAACAATCAATTCCAGTAAGTCTGTCATTCATGAATTGAGTCCACCTTGTACAGATGACAAATGCATAACCATGAGTGACTAGTGCTTCTCCGCAGTTCAGTGCCCTAGAAGTATCTATGTGTCAAGATTAAAGAAGAACTCCTGCAAAAATTTTTATTCCATGTCCTGCTAGAAATGTACATGATGTATTCTGTAGTGAGTGTCATTTTCTTACCAGTAGCTGAATTTTTGAGTTATATCTCCCTGATGTTTCTCATCTGTGTCATGTGACTAGGAATCAGACTCACCAACTCACACAGAGACTTATGTGTGGACAGGAAGTCTAATTTTCTATGCATTCCTATGGGAGCCTCACTCTCAGTCTCATAGAAATGAATAGAGCAGTGACTGGCTTCCTGTCCTGGGTCAGTTGGAGGTCAGGGAGTTGGTCACATGACCCAGCTACAATAAGAAGAGAGTGGAAACTCTCAATTGCAGCCTCTGATAAGAAAATGACAATCACTACAGATTATATCATGCACCTTTCTAACAGGTCAGATGATAAAAAATTTTGCGGGAGTTCTTCTTTAACAGTGAGAGAGTTTTCTCCCCTCACCTCCTCTCCAGATGCAGAGGACAGTGCTAGGCTCTGTTTCTCTGCATGTGGATTTTACCAAGGATTTCTCTTTAGATATTGCAGCAGATTTCACTGTTTGCAAGTAAATCTGTGACAGGTTCAGAAAACATTTGAGACTGGGCATGCTGTTGATTTGAAAATTCACAGCGTGCCCACAAATCCACCTGCTTTTATGTTTCATTGGTGATGGTCTGACTGCTAGGTTTACCTTTACCTAATTCCAGGTGAGAAGTGACAGTGGGGACGATGTCATATAAATATATGCATGTCTTTGAAGGGAACTGATGATCGACATATAGTCAAAGGCAAGGCAATTAGTCAAGGATGCACATATAGTCCAGGCAATTTACCTTCATCTTGCAGCAGAATTTTCTTCTCTTGCTGCGTGGCAGCCTGCAGTTTTATTAATTTTGCAGGTGCCTGTTTAGCATCTGTCACCTATTGATCTAGAGGACGGAGGGTTCCTGCTACCAGCTGTGCCAGAGACAACAAACACAATGTTTTATTGTGGCGCATAGGGCCTCATGCATCAAAGCTCTTTCAGAGAAAAAAAAAAGTGGCATCTAATCAGTCCTCAGGTTTAAAGAGGACCTTTCACCACTCCTGACATGCCTGTTTTAATAGCTTCATGCATTCCCCGTGTAATAACAAATCTGGAACATCTATTCTTATGTCTCTATGTTGTGCCATTCCTTTATTATTTGCACTAGAAGTTACAATTAAATTGCTATTTGTCTTCAGTAAGGGAACAGAGGGGAGGTAACCAGTTTGGGGTGTGTATCTGCACAGTCTGAATATGGCAGCACTGATTGGATAGAGTCAGGTACACACCCCCAACTGGTCACCTCCCCTCTGTACCCTTACTGAAGGCAAATAGTAATTCATTCATAACTTCTAGTGCAAATAATAAAGGAATGGCACAACATACAGACATAAGAATAGATGTTCCAGACTTGTTATTACATGGGGAATGCATGAAGCTATTAAACAGGCATGTCAGGAGCGGTGAAAGGTCCTCTTTATATTTGTAAAAACCACATACAAAAATGGAACTTGGACTCTGCATCACAATCCTTTTTGCTATGCAACTATTTGCATGCCTGGATGCTGGGGTATCTTTTAAAACAAATTCAAGCACAGCTTATTCTATCAGTACATAATGATTGTATTACAAGCCTGGAGACGTATGTCCGGTACTCACAGCTGTGCATGCACTGTGCGCTGGCTGCGTGCCATAAGAGGGGACTTTATTAATATTGGAGAAGAATTATGTGCAATATCATATTTAGTTATTATGGTGATGACTTTTATGTTTCCCTTCATAAACCTTTTATCCATAGTAGAAGTACAGTGTACTGTGGCTGAGACTGTGCTTTGCCTTTGGAAGCAACATGTGACTGACTGGTGTAGACTAGATAAAAAACTGATCATAAAGCATAATTATAATAATAAAAAGATAAATGATAGCTTAGCGGTCCATGCCTGCGCTGCTGGCCCTACACATGGGCACAGGCGCTGGGCTCCCTCCTTACCTCCTGCTCTCATGTGCCCTGCTGGCAAGCATGGGCAGCAGGTAGCTTGTACTGTTGTATTTGTGCTTCATGCCAGAGCTTACTTCTTGCTTAAATCCTGTACTGTGGTTGGGCATGCACGGGTGTGTCTCTCCTCGCTTGTGAGGCAGCACATATACGCCCTCTATCATCCCAGCCCGTGACTGGGTTGCAGAAAGTATTTAAGGCACTTCCTTCCCCAGGAAGGTGCCTGAGCAATCTTGGTCACTAGCTAGTTCCTGGTGTGAATGTGTTTGGAAGTTTCCGCTTTTCTGTGTACCAGACCTTGCTTATCGATTTAACGGATTTTTCTAGTTTCCCGCCTGCTTCTGACCTTGGACTTCCTGACTACGTCTTTCTCCTCGGTGCTTGCACCGGTATCTCTAACACCCTGATCAGCTGCCACTGACTTGGGAACTGCTCTGGAGTGGTACCTAGTAACTTCCCTAATAGCCCAAGTCTATTGTCACCATCAGAGGCTCTAATGAAGACCAGGTAGTTACTTAGCTATGACCCTCTAGTGGCGCAGTGGGTCCACACTCACTTGCATAACAATAAACATAACATCATGATTTAAAACAGTGATGAACAGAGTATGTACAAACCAATTTCTCTGCTTTATATGGGTCATTCCATGTATATTATAAGCCATATGTTAGTAGCACCTTAAAGGGAGTCTGACACCTCATTTGTGTCATACCTGTGTCTACATTGTGTCTTTATTCCATGTCCAGAAAAAGTGCTTTTCTTCTGCTGAAAAATGGCTCCCAAGTGCCCGGCTGGTTGTGCTTTGTTGCTCCAGGTGCCCAAAGCAAACCAGACTGAAGAGGGAAGAGCTTCTTTAGCTGCTTATATTTTGGCATTCCATGTTTTCAAACAGTACCAGAATCACAGCATTATATCAATTACATCGGAAGATGTAAATCGGGATGGCAATGAATACAGCTGAACGTATAGTAAAAGCAGGTTTCATTGCTTTCATTTCTGACTCGATTTCTAACAGCTATATCTTCTGATTAAGTGGATATAATGCTGTGATTCTGGTATGGAATACCAGCTTTCAAACAAGACTACCCTAATATCTCTAGCTGCTACCAATCCAAAGGTATGAGTAGCCCTCCCTTCTTCTTAAGTCTGGTTTGCCTTTGGCACTCAAAATAGCAAATCCTGCCCAGCCGGGCACTTGGGGGCCGTTTTTCAGCAGAATAAAAGTACTTTTTCTGGACATGGAATAAAGACATATAGTACACACAGGTATGTTCGGATTGCTTGTCCAATCTTTTGTGGGGCAGTGTTGTTAGTTATATTGGTGAAAATGACATGACAGACTCCATTTAAGTATGTTGTTAGTTCTCAGAGATTTGCTCTTTCCTCTATGCTGTGTACTTTATATCCCATGTAAATTTGGCAGGCATCCCAAAAGTAACTGTGCCGGATTCAGCTTTATTTTCGCCCGAGAGAATAGGCAGAGTCCTCCACTAGTAACGTAATGAAATTTCTACAGTGACCTAGTTTGGTAGGATTCCCATAGCTAAATATTTTTTGTTAGCGACTTTTGCAGAGTCTGTTACTTCAGTAAATAGTTGCAGTTTATCATTTAGAGAAATTAGGTTGATGTAGACTTTTCTATTTTTTAAAAGTGATGCTTATTGTTTAAAGTGTACCTGTACAATATGAGGTTTAAGCAGACTTCCGTCCCACCTCTGGGGCTTACAAACCTCTTGCTAGAGAGTGTAGTAATTAACACTATAAGGGCTCATGCACACGAACATACTTTTTTTTCCGTGTCCGTCCGCAAAAACAAAACGGTATGTACTCCGTGTGCATTCCGTTTCCGTATGTCCGTATTTCCGTCCCGCAAAAAAATAGTTACGGGCATTACGGACAAGGATAGGACTGTTCTATTAGGGGCTAGCTATTCCATTCCACAAAATACGGAATGCACATGGACGTCATCCGTATTTTTTGCGGATCCATTTTTTCATCCGGTCGTGTGCATGAGCCCTAACATTGTGTTACATTTATTTTTTCCTTTCAATTGTAGAGTGGGTTAAAGGGAGTCTTTCACCTGTATAACTAAGAGCACTGCCCCACAGAAGATTGCAGATACATCCCAGACATACCTGTGTGCACTGTGTGTCTGTATTCCATGTCCAGGAAAAGCACTTTTATTCTGCAGGAAAACAGCTACCAAGTGCCCAGCTGAAAGTGAAACTAAAAACAGCTTTCTCTCCCGACTCGATTTCTAACAGCTATATCTTCTGATCTACTGGATATAATGATTTTGGTATCATTTGAAAGTTTGGAATGCCAGCTTTCAAAGGAGGTCAGATGTCATTTTTCTATCTGCTACTAATCTCAAGATATGAGCAGATAAAGCAGACCTCCCCTCTTCAGTCTGGTTTGCTTTGAGCACTTGCAGCAGCAGAGCTGGGCACTTGGGAGCTGTTTTCCTGCAGAATAAAAGTGCTTTTCCTGGACATGGCATAAAGACACAATGTGTACACAGGTATGTCTGGGATGTGTCTGCAATCTTCTGTGGGCAGTGCTCTTAGTTATATTGGTAAAAATGAGGTGACAGACTCCCTTTAATAGTGCTCCAAATATTGCTATGATTTAATTAGACATTTTACTTTTTAAGCAGTGCAAATAAACATTTAGGCGGACATGTTAATGTTAAAGGACTGACCCACCAGCTGTGCGCTTGTAGCAAATCCCTAGTCTTCATTTATGTAGGGGGCTAAAGGACATGGGGTTGCCTATATCCTCAATATTTTTATATGTAGGGTCATTTTACATAGTTATAATAATAATAATATATTTACTTATTTTCTATAAGTTCTATAGTTCCTATTTTCTAGCTCTATAGTTCTAGAATCAAGATCCCTGTTTTTGGTCTACAGCCAAAGGTAGATGGCACTGAATTTCATTTTCTTAGACCTGCAGTATGGTGGAGTACAGTAGAATCTGCTCATTTCTGTTTGACCACTGGTAGAATCTCATTGTAGGAGCCTTGTTCAGTTTCAGACTTGTGCATGTAAAATATTCTGTTTGCTAACAGTTCTGTGCTCTAGTTGCATGTTCTATTCCCAAGTCTGTGTACTCTGGAAGTTAGCAGCAGCCAGCATGAATCATAGCCAGGCAGGTTCCAGTCTGTGCCCAAATACCGAAAAATAGAAAGTGAATCCCAGGTCTTTTATGTAAACTTGCTGAAAGTAAATTTAAAAGCCCCGAGACTGTAAGAAGACGTTTAGTAACATCCCTGCTGGCTCTGAGATAACATCTGAAGCTACATAGAGATCTGCAATGACCTACTGCATCACATTACATTACACGGTCCCGCTTCTGCTCAGTAAAGTATTTTTGTACTGTTACAGTATTTACTCCCTTCCAGCAGCCCTTATTTTTGTAAATCTATCCCACTGTATGACTCTGATCTTTAAAGGCTACAGGCACCTTTGAACAATTTTTTATTGCTTTGCGTGTACAAAAAAAGATCTACGGTTGTTTTTGTTTATTTTTCTCCCATTTGTCTTCTACGACTTCCATGTAATACACTACACTGCATGCTGCTCAATTCCATTCTGCCCTCGTTCCCTCAGATGAGCTCTCTGACCACTCGTTCTACAACCCCTATCTCACTTCTAAAGCTAAACTAAGCTCAAATCCTATTTGATTCAGGTTTATTTTAGTTAGATTTGAGGTTAGACGCGTTTTCAAGAGAAGTGAGAGAGGAGCTGCAGACTGAGCCGTCAAGAGAGATCGTCTGACGCAGTGAGGGCAGAATGAGATAGTGCAGCCTAGATTGTGATATATTATATGCCAGGTATTGAAAACACACAAAGATGGTTAAATAAGGAACAATTTCAAATTGTGAAACCTCTTGTAATGCAACAAAAAAGAAAAAATATTCAAGGATGCCCATAGCCGTTAACGGGATTTTACCAGGATTCAAATACTAGGTAGTTAAGTAACTACTTGATAGGTCATCAGTATCAGTTTGATAGTTGTCCATCTCCTGAGGGGCTCTGAGAAATGAAAGGTGGAATCTGATTGGTTGCTCCTGGGAACTAAATCATTTTTCCTTTACACCAGTTTTGACAAATCTCCAACATTGTGTAAAAAAATACATATGTATTTAATATCTTTATGCCTGTCATAACCTGCACAATAAGTAACAACATATTGTATTTGTGGAGTACAGTCCTAAAATAAGAACATTAAATATATTTTTCTTTACTGTATTGTTTTTTTAGCATTCTGTTTAACCTGGAGCAATGACATTTGTGCTAGGTCCCCATTCAGACAACTACCTATGAATCCTGATTCTTCTTAGGAAATCCTGATAGACCCATCAGATTTCCATTGTAGAATAAGGGCACGACCGCACTTCGTGGTCAAGCACAGCCCCCTTAGGGAGTCAGTTAACTAATAGTCAACAACCCTTATTTATCACTATTATACGCCATTTTCTCAAACAATGTGTTTGCGAAGTGGTGTTCTTCCGCCACCTTCACCACTTTCCCAAAAAGGGTGTGCGGCAAGGTCAGGGAGTGTGCGTGACCAGCAGCCCAAATATATTAGTCGTATTTGGTGCCAGTTTTCAGAAGAATCCTGAATCTATCTCAACTAGGGGCAGGCAATGATTTCAGTTCAGGCGCATAGACTTCTAAAGGTTACGCCTAATTTATGATGAGACATACGCCTTGTCATAAATTAGGAGCAGACTCCGGCACCACATAGGGTTTTTATAGAATGGTCTATACCGCATCATAAATTAGGCGCAGCCTCTGGCAGTCCACGGGGTTATCATAGACTGGTGTACACCTAGTCATAAATTAGGCGCAGCCTCTGGCAATCCACAGGGTTATCATAGACTGGTGTACACCTAGTCATAAATTAGGCGCAGCCTCTGGCAATCCACAGGGTTATCATAGACTGGCGTACACCTAGTCATAAATTAGGCGCAGCCTCTGGCAGTACATGGGGTTATCATAGACTGGCGTACACCTAGTCATAAATTAGGCGCAGCCTCTGGCAGTACATGGGGTTATCATAGACTGGTGTACACCTAGTCATAAATGAGGCGCAGCCTCTGGCAGTCCACGGGGTTATCATAGACTGGTGTACACCGCATCATAAATTAGGTTCAGCCTCTGGCAGTCCACGGGGTTATCATAGACTGGTGTACACCTAGTCATAAATGAGGCGCAGCCTCTGGCAGTCCACGGGGTTATCATAGACTGGTGTACACCTAGTCATAAATTAGGTGCAGCCTCTGGCAGTCCACGGGGTTATCATAGACTGGTGTACACCTAGTCATAAATTAGGTGCAGCCTCTGGCAGTCCACGGGGTTATCATAGACTGGTGTACACCTCGCCATAAATTAGGTGCAGCCTCTGGCAGTCCACGGGGTTATCATAGACTGGTGTACACCGCATCATAAATTAGGCGCAGCCTCTGGCAATCCACTGGGTTATCATAGACTGGTGTACACCTAGTCATAAATTAGGTGCAGCCTCTGGCAGTCCATGGGGTTATCATAGACTGGTGTACACCTCGCCATAAATTAGGTGCAGCCTCTGGCAGTCCACAGGGTTATCATAGACTGGTGTACACCTCGCCATAAATTAGGTGCAGCCTCTGGCAGTCCACGGGGTTATCATAGACTGGTGTACACCTCGCCATAAATTAGGTGCAGCCTCTGGCAGTCCACGGGGTTATCATAGACTGGTGTACACCTCACCATAAATTAGGTGCAGCCTCTGGCAGTACACGGGGTTATCATAGACTGGTGTACACCTCGCCATAAATTAGGCGCAGCCTCTGGCAGTACATGGGGTTATCATAGACTGGTGTACACCTAGTCATAAATGAGGCGCAGCCTCTGGCAGTCCACGGGGTTATCATAGACTGGTGTACACCGCATCATAAATTAGGTTCAGCCTCTGGCAGTCCACGGGGTTATCATAGACTGGTGTACACCTAGTCATAAATGAGGCGCAGCCTCTGGCAGTCCACGGGGTTATCATAGACTGGTGTACACCTAGTCATAAATTAGGTGCAGCCTCTGGCAGTCCACGGGGTTATCATAGACTGGTGTACACCTAGTCATAAATTAGGTGCAGCCTCTGGCAGTCCACGGGGTTATCATAGACTGGTGTACACCTCGCCATAAATTAGGTGCAGCCTCTGGCAGTCCACGGGGTTATCATAGACTGGTGTACACCGCATCATAAATTAGGCGCAGCCTCTGGCAATCCACTGGGTTATCATAGACTGGTGTACACCTAGTCATAAATTAGGTGCAGCCTCTGGCAGTCCATGGGGTTATCATAGACTGGTGTACACCTCGCCATAAATTAGGTGCAGCCTCTGGCAGTCCACAGGGTTATCATAGACTGGTGTACACCTCGCCATAAATTAGGTGCAGCCTCTGGCAGTCCACGGGGTTATCATAGACTGGTGTACACCTCGCCATAAATTAGGTGCAGCCTCTGGCAGTCCACGGGGTTATCATAGACTGGTGTACACCTCACCATAAATTAGGTGCAGCCTCTGGCAGTACACGGGGTTATCATAGACTGGTGTACACCTCGCCATAAATTAGGTGCAGCCTCTGGCAGTACACGGGGTTATCATAGACTGGTGTACACCTCGCCATAAATTAGGTGCAGCCTCTGGCAGTCCACGGGGTTATCATAGACTGGTGTACACCTCGCCATAAATTAGGCGCAGCCTCTGGCAGTCCACGGGGTTATCATAGACCGGTGTACACCTAGTCATAAATTAGGTGCAGCCTCTGGCAGTCCACCGGGTTATCATAGACTGGTGTACACCTTGTCATAAATTAGGTGCAGCCTCTGGCAGTCCACGGGGTTATCATAGACTGGTGTACACCTAGTCATAAATTAGGTGCAGTCTCTGGCAGTCCACGGGGTTATCATAGACTGGTGTACACCTCACCATAAATTAGGTGCAGCCTCTGGCAGTCCACGGGGTTATCATAGACTGGTGTACACCTTGTCATAAATTAGGTGCAGCCTCTGGCAGTCCACGGGGTTATCATAGACTGGTGTACACCTTGTCATAAATTAGGTGTAGCCTCTGGCAGTCCACGGGGTTATCATAGACTGGTGTACACCTTGTCATAAATTAGGTGCAGCCTCTGGCAGTCCACGGGGTTATCATAGACTGGTGTACACCTCGCCATAAATTAGGAGCAGACTCGGGTTATCACATACACCTCATATCAGGTGCTGAATCAGGGCCCATCAGTTATGACATGGAAAATCGAATAGAAAACCTCATCCAGATATTCAGTATATATATAAAATCTCTGTATTTTTAATGTAGTTTATACAAAAAAAAGAGATGACAAGGACCTTCTGATGTTCATCTGAATCAGATAACTGGTTTCCATTCCTCTAATGCGGAGACAGAGATATTTATGAGGCATCCTCTTCTAGGTCATGTTATATATGTATCCTGAGACAAAACTTATGAACCAATAACAAGTTTTGTCAAGTAATATTCTCCAGCGCGCAGCCGATTCTATTCTAAACCTAAAGATTTGTATCTCGGAACATTAATAAAGTCAGTGTGTCTGATGTTCTTTTTTTACCGTGTCTGGGGTACACTGCGTTCTAAATAAAACGTCGCCATGTCAGCCATGATTAAATGCTAGATATAGAACATTTATGTCTGTCTTCTCAGACAGACCAGGCTTCACTGGTCAAGATTGGTCGTTTACCTTGCCAAATAAAGAAGAATGACTTAAGCACCTCAGAGAAAACTTTTCATCAAAGTAAAATTTATCGTCTGCAAAGTTTTATGTTTCAGAGTCTGTACTGTATCAGAAGCAATGTACTATGGGGAGCAGTCACATCACATACTGCGTGATCATTTAACCATCTCTTAATCTGTTGGTGAAAAATGGGGAGATGAGGAATCTGAAAACCTCTTACAGGGAATCTGAAAACCTATCAAACCAGGCACATTGCCTGTTGGGTGCCTCAGCGAATGACATACGTAGCTCTCTCTCCTCGAGCCATTGCTGCGATTCATTAAAAAAATAGTTTTCTTCTGCTAAATGGATTTTAAGCGCACAGTGGGCAGGCCTGAGCCACTTGGTGCACCCTAGCTCATCTGCTCTCCTTGGCTAGCCACTCCAACTTGATTGAGAAGACCAGGCAAGATGTCCGTTCAGACACTTGGCCCTCTGAATCAACTTGAAGAAGTAATGGCAAGCAAAGGAGAGCGTTGGAGCCCGGGTGCACCGCATTGCTAAGGCTCACCTTCAGTGCACTTACGACCTATTAGCACTTTCAACCTTATCAACTCTGAGTTTCAGTGGCGGTACGTATGTATTGTTTTTTGCTGAGACAGCCCTATGAGGTGGTGTGCCTGGTTTGATAATGATTTGCGTGCTGACAGATTCCGTTTTATTTTTTTATCTACAGTAAGTGGATCCAAAATGGTCTGATTAATTTCCTACTGTATCTTTGCTGGTTTCAGAAGGCAAATTAAAAGGGATGTCCCACGAAAAATATTCAGTTTTCAAACTAGCACCTGGATCTGAATACATTTGTAATTGCATGTAATTAAAAATGTAGCATAGCTACTGGGTTATGCAATACAATGTATCTGTATAGCATCACCTGCTATTTTTTTTTTTTTTTTTACTTCTTTGACCTGCTCACTGAGAAGGCCGCACATGCTCAGTTTCATCCTTCAACTGCCTCCTGAGCTGTGATAGGGAAAACATGGGCACGCCCCTTAGCTGCAGCATGACCCATGATAGGTCAGCTTCATATAAATCTAGCAGAGCAATGAATGTGGAGATCTCTGGATCCATGTGAGGTACAGGGCTGGTTCTAGCTTTGTTAAAAAGAGGTTATCATGTACTATATGATGCCTGATTTCCATTTTTTACATTAGTCATGGGATAACCCCTTTAAAGGTATTTTTAATAGTGGCATGGCAGGTGAGGTTAAACTAAAAGGTTGAGAAGCCCTCATCGGTACTGAATATATGATAGTATTTTGGTGTATTTATATATTGTATATATGATCATAGCTTGCTATTTTTACTATACCTCAGTGTGTCTCCCATATTATGTAGATGCACACAGCGTTTGCCATGGAATTCTTGAGAAAAAAGTGAATTGAGACATGCTCATGCACATGCTATATCAAGGCAATTTTTTTCTGAATTGATATCCTAGGCCTACCTAATTTGCATGTTTTTCCTTTTGAGCATTGCCTTTAAATAAGTTTTCATACATCGCTGAGTCTTCTCAATGAGAGCCAGTAACCCTATTGAACTGTATTTGATTGTAGCATATGAATGTAGTACATAATGAATATCTGTAAGTCCTGATGCACTGACCATAATGATATCACTTGCATAATGCTAAGGAAAACATGGCCAGCAGGTAGGTCCTGAGGACTGGAGTAGAGGAACACTGGGATAGGTCATCAATATCCAATCAGTGGGGGTTTGACTCCTGGCACTCAACCAATCACCTGTTTGGAAAGGCTGCTGTACTCCATTGATCACTGTGTCCTCTTTCTGGGTCAGTGATGTCAGTTCATCGGTCACATGTGCAGCCCAATGCCATCCAAGTAAATGGGCCTGGGCTGCAGTACCAAGAGTAGCCACTATATGGCACTGTGCTTGGTATGCAGGGAGGAGGAGGCTGCAGAGCTTGTCCAAGCATTTTGTCCCTTTCAAATACCTATTAGTGGGAGTGCCGTGAGTCAGGCCCCCACTAATCCTGAGGATAGTTTTTCAGTATTGTGCTCTCGGAAAACCCCTTTAAGCTGATGTACATCCAGTTAATTAGAATAAGGTGAAAGTTCATTTTCCTTGTTTGGCTGCTCAACAAATAAGTTCTTTCAAAAGTTCTTGTCATTACACAAAAAAGTAGCTTCATGTCACCAGTCCACTCGATAGCTTGGTGAGTTGGCGATTTCTCCTGGCATGATTTCATATGTGCTACAGTATGTGTTTTAACCAATTAGCTGCTCCCCCTCCCCTCTCACAGCAAGAGTCTTACACAAAGGCCGAGATAGACTGCAGCATCATCTCCTCCTCTTCCTCCTTTCTTCTCTGTGTCTTCAGTTACTTGTGTTACTGAAGAGGAGCTTTTTAGTGAATTAAGAGTTTTCTAAAGGTCTACAGGACGCCTCAGTACAGGTGCACGCTGACGAAATACAGTGATATTCCTGTAACTGTTTTTTTTTCAGTTTCCTTATGTCTGTTAGTTTTCATGTTTAGATTAGAAAGCCCTCAGAACGACAAATTTGTATTAAGGGACACATAGAAGGTGACAATTCATTTTTACAGTGCTCTATGCAGTTGGTTTAGGATGCGTAGTTACAGTGCACTGATTTTCCAGTTACTAATATTGTAAAAATATAGGGGGTAATTTACTAACAGATACACGCCACTTTTTGTCTCTGCGCAAAAGTTCTTTGCACCGCAATCTGCGACTTTTCCTCGCTCACGCCATGTCAAAAAAAGGGCGGTGTTGTGGGGGCGGAAAGGGGGCCAGCCCGTCTAATTTATCATTTTCTACGCCTGGCATACATTTAGAAAGGCGGTGGATACGCAGAAGTTATGTAGAGTCTGGCGCCTCTGCACATCCACCACTAGCTAAAGGGGTATTAAAAACAGCATCTAAAACACCGCTCTTGATAAATGACCCCCATAGAGTTACATGTTAGGTTACTCACATATGCATTGCAAAGTTAAAAAGTCCAAAACGGTCATACCCATATTGTCAAAATATCAGAATACTATTTTTTATAGTTTTTATACTTTAAGTAATTTTATGTACTTTGCCACTTGCATTGTTCCGTAGCTTTTAGATTTTAAAAGCCACCATGAACTTATTGGTTGCAATGACCAAAGTTTCTCTCCTAACTAGTTGCTCTTAGCTTATTTTTTCATCATAAATTGGCTTTTTTTATTCATGTGGATGATGTTTCCTGCCATTCTTTAAACTCCATTTCCAAGTGTTTTCTTCAGATAGCAGGTCATCTTTGCACATATGCTTTGCTTGCAGTCAGCAGGAATGCTTCGTACTATGCCTCCCCATTGTCTCAAATGATTTTAATGTCACTTAAAGGGAACCTGTCATCCACTTTATGCTGACTTTACTGATAGCAGCATAAAGTAGTTACAGACATGTTGATTTCAGCGGTGTGTCACTCATGAGCTAAAAGTAAGTGGTTACAGAGAACCAACATCACAATCGTTGCAGACTGGGCCTGGAAAAGAGTCATGGCTGCCTAAGAAGAGTCATGGTTATTCATGAATTCCTGCTGTCCCTATCCACCTGCTGATGATTGACAGTCTTCTCCCTAGTTTTCTCCCTTTCTGTCTGGGAGAGAACTGCCAGTCATCAGCGGATGGGTGGGGAGAGCAGCAGATTATGAATAACCATGACTCTTCTCAGGTAGATTTGACTCTTTTCAAGGCCTTTGCTGCAATGATTATGATGCTGGTTCTCGGGAACCACTTACTTTTAGCTCATGAGTGACACACCGCTGAAATCAACATGTCTGTAACTACTTTAGGCTGCTATCAGTAAAGTCAGCATAAAGTTGATGACAGGTTCCCTTTAATTGCGGCAGAGCAGTTGCACTGAGCTAAAGTGTTATATTCTCAGAATTGTGTGGCCCGGTATCCCAAGCTGTTCATGCTATCGTGTCTTGATAAAATGCTAACATCATCAGGGTCTTTGCATGCACAGCTCATCGTAGATGTTTCCATCCATTTTCATTGACTGTAGGTTGGACAGCTACATGTACAGATATGCACAATTTACAAATATGTAGCCTTTTTGGTTTTGATAATCATGAAGCAACCATTGTACTATGCAAGGCGTGTAAAGGTAGTGGCCATTATTATTTTGCATTGATTACAATTCATTCGATAAAGGGAGTCAGTCAGATCAATTAAGCCTAAGGCTTCATTTGCATGTCAGTGAGCTACAGACTTGTGTTGTCCATGTTATGTATTATTCACATATACCGTATTTTTCGCCCTATAAGACACACCAGCGCATAAGACGCACCTAGGTTTTAGCGGAGGACAATAAGAAAAAAATATTTTTCATTAGACCTCAGTTCAGATCCCCAATGTTAATCAGACCTCAGCTCACAGCCCCAATAAATCCTCCAATATTAATAAGACCCCATTCAGACCTCAGATCAGACACCAATGTGAGTGACCCCCAATCAGACCTCAGATGAGAGCCCCACATGCCTCTCATGTCAGCCCCCTTATGCCTCTCATGTCAGCCCCCTTATGCCTCTCATGTCAGCCCCCTTATGCCTCTCATGTCAGCCCCCTTATGCCTCTCATGTCAGCCCTCTTATGCCAGCCCCCTTATGCCTCTCATGTCAGCCCCCTTATGCCTCTCATGTCAGCCCTCTTATGCCTCTCATGTCAGCCCCCTTATGCCTCTCATGTCAGCCCCCTTATGCCTCTCATGTCAGCCCCCTTATGCCTCTCATGTCAGCCCCCTTATGCCTCTCATGTCAGCCCCCTTATGCCTCTCATGTCAGCCCCCTTATGCCTCTCATGTCAGCCCTCTTATGCCTCTCATGTCAGCCCTCTTATGCCTCTCATGTCAGCCCCCTTATGCCTCTCATGTCAGCCCCCTTATGCCTCTCATGTCAGCCCTCTTATGCCTCTCATGTCAGCCCCTATATGCCTCTCATGTTAGCCCCCATATGCCTCTCTTGTCAGCCCCTATATGCTTCTCATGTTAGCCCCCATATGCCTCTCTTGTCAGCCCCCATATGCATCTCATGTTAGCCCCCTTATGCCTCTCATGTCAGCCCCTTTATGCCTCTCATGTCAGCCCCCATATGCCTCACTTGTCAGCCCCCATATGCCTCTCTTGTCAGCCCCCATATGCATCTTATGTCAGTCCCCTTATGCCTCTCATGTCAGCCCCATATGCCTCACTTGTCAGCCCCCATATGCATCTCAGTTCAGCCCCCATATGCATCTCAGTTCAGCCCCCATATGCCTCTCTTGTCAGACATCCAGCCACAGAGCATATAAAAAAACCACTTTCCTCTTCTTCTTCTGGACGCCACCGCTCCTCGCCTCCCGCGCTCTGCCTTCCTCCTGCTGTCGGCTGTGCTTTGAACTGGCGCGCACAGCGTGAGGTCACAGAGCGCCCTCACGCTGTGCACAGCCACTGCACAGCCAAGCGGAGGACCAGGAAGCGGTGAGTACAGAGCCTTCACTGCTTCCTGGCCCTCCGGTGCTAATGAGTGCTTCCATTTTGGAAGCGCTCATTAGTATTTGACCCATAAGACGCAGGCACAGTGCGTCTTATGGGGTGAAAAATACAGTACTTGTTTTTCCACTGACCATGGGTCGATGAATGGGGAGGTGTGCACTACTTTGGTCTGGGCTGTAGACCAAACATGCCCATTGAAGTCTATGGGTCTGTAAAAACCATTGATAGAACATGGAAGGCAGTGATTTTCTCTCAGTGTTTTTTACTGACCATTGGTAGGTGCTATGGAAATCCCTTTATTGAGCCTAGCAGTATACATGGTTTACAGATGACACATGGCGGGCGACAAAACTGACAAATGGACCAACCATGGACTAGTCACAGACTGAACACTGACCATGTTGTCATGGACATCATCACGGATGTGTGAATGAGGCCTAATAGAGCAAATACAGCACCAAGTAGGGGACTTAACACATGTAGAAACATGACTTTGGCGCTTTTGATAGTTAGACTTTCAGAGAAAATGAACTGTATTTTTGGATGCAGAGGAGCTTGAAAGTGCCCAGTGGGAGGTTCCAAGCCTAGTATGTTCTCTGATTCTTCTCACTGAACCCTCAACAATGGCGTCCTGGAAATGAGGGAGTTGTGGAGGGTTCATAGAGCAGAACCAGAGCATTTGCCCAGCTTGGGATTGCCTGCTGGACTCTTTCAAGCTCATTTGCATAGGGAAAGTTACAGACAGACATTACACAAATATACAAACATACACACACTACGTTTACACCTATTCACATTACACACGACATGCAGTGCATTTAGAAAGTTTTCATACCCTTTAATTTTTTCTCATTTTGTTATGTTGTGGACTTGTGCTAAAAAAATAAAATAAAAAAATCAAGTTTTTACCAATAATTCTGCACTCAGTACTCCATTATGAGAAAGTAAAAACAGAGGCCCTGATTTATCATACCATCACTCCAGAATTCTGGCATCAAAAAGTTGCAAAATAGGGCTTTTGTGACTTTTTTGCACTCCCATGCGCAAAATTTATGCGATTGTGCAAAATTTTGTGACTTTTTGCATATGTACACCACTCACTCAAGTTTTGTAATATGGGTGGAAAAGTGGGTGTGGTTAGCTATGTTAATGAGTTGCACTCCAGATTTATCATTGCGGCTTTTTTTTAAAAAGTCTCAAAATAGTCGCAATCTCACTCCAGGGTGGAGTAGGAAAAGTGGAGGAGCTTCTCTAGACAGAAGTGTTAGGTTTAAGGACAAGACACATTTATCAAACAACCTGTGACATTTGATAAATGTGGCATAAAGTACTTCAACACAGACTGAAGCAAAACTGACTTCAAATGTTCTCCTAATGATAAATTCCCCCCACAATGTTTGAAATATTTACTAATGTATAGAAAAGAAACAAATTATAAAATATTTCATTGACATAAGAATTCTGACCCTTTATTCAGAACTTAGTTGAAGCACCTTTGGCAGGGATTTCAGCCTTCAGTCTCACAGTCTGAAATTTCTTTAGGTGTGTTTACACAAATTCCAGACAGGCTTTCATGTGTCTTTTACTGATAAGAGGCTTTTTTTCTGGCCATAAAATTCAGATTGGTCGAGTGCTGCAGTCATGGTTGACCTTCTAGAAGTTCCTCCTATCTGCACACAGAATCTTTGGAGCTCATCCAGACTGACCATTGGGTTCTTGGTCACCTCTCATACCAAGACTCTTCCCCTTCGATTACTTAGTTTGGTGGGCCAGCTCTAAGAAGAGTCCTGGTTATTCCAAATTTCTTCCATTTAAGAATTATGGAGGCTACTGTGTTCACTGCAGCAGCAAATTTATGTACCATTCTCCCCATCTGTGCCTCCACAAACTCCTGTCTTAGTTATTTGTAGTTAGATAGACCCATTGCTAAAAATGGAAAATTGGTCTTGTAAGGAAGGGGGGTAAACACTCTGGTAATGAAGGTGTTAATTAAAAAAAATGCTGGCATCATTGTTTTTATGTGTAAATGACGGCCATTTTGACCATTACACTAGGTACTCCCGCTAAAAAGATGGATTAAGGCTGTGAATTGATTTTTTTCCCATTTTGCGTGGTTTGCTATTCATTATTCCTGTTTATTGGAAGACAAGAGGGTGCTAGGAACAATGGTGGCTTCAGCTTCATGCATTCCCTCGTAACATAAACACATTTTGTTCCTATTGTTGACCAACATTTATATCTCATTAGAGACGTCGGGCTGCCTGCCTAGAAGCGGTACTAGCCAATAAAAATCCAACGTTTGGTCCAAATTTACTCTCATCTCTATAATTAAATCAAAAGAAAGGTCAACGTTTTTCTGTTGTGCATTTTTCGCTTATTACTTATATACTTACTTATTATTATATACTGTTTTATTACTATCCTGTGGGGTTTTTATCGGTTTTAAGTTGCAGTTAGAAGTAATTTGCATTAAAAAATGACTTCAGTTCCATAACTTAATTCACCAAACAATTACCAGACAACAAAAATATGTATTTAACAATTGCTACCAGTTCCTATTGTCAAAACTGCAGTGACAGTAAAACTGTGTGTAAAATGGTTTATAGTTTTAGGTTTATTTTTAAACAGTTTTTGGAGTAACCCTCTGCTTTAAGAAAAGAAAATCACATTAATTTAGGAATAATTAGAACAATTACCTGGTGTCCTTCTTTTTTATCTAGTCAGCTGCCGATCTTCCAATTTCAAGGCTCCTCTTGTTCCGTCCAAGATGACCGCAAAGCTTTTAAGACGACCTGATGAGTTCTGTGCATTTTGTAGGCCTAGCCACTTCCTGCTGCACTTGAATTGGCTAGCACTATTCACATGAGCAGTGCTGGCCAATCCAAGAGCAGGGCTAAACAAGTAGGAAATGCATTGGGGCACTGATCAACATTGTGCATCAAGTAGACTGAGAAGAAGTGCGGCCATCTTGGATGGCAGAAGAGGAGCATGGAAATTGACAGATCTGCAGCTGAAACATTTTAAAGGAGGTCACCATGTGTTCTGTTCATTCCCCAGTTAAAGAAGAACTCCCGCAAAAATCTTTATTCTCTGACCTGTTAGAAAGGTGCATGATATAATCTGTAGTGAATGTCATTTTCTTATCAGAGGCTGAAATTGAGAGTTTCCACTCTCTTCTTATTGTAGCTGGGTCATGTGACCAACTCCCTGACCTCCAACTGACCCAGGACAGCAAGTCAGTCACTTCTCTATTCATTCCTATGAGACTGAAAGTGAGGCTCCCATAGGAATACATAGCAAATTAGACTTCCTGTCCACACATAAGGTGCTGTGTGAGTTGGTGGGTCTAATTCCTAGTCACATGACACAGATAAGAAACTTCAGGATGATATAACTGAAAAATTCAGATACTGGTAAGAAAATTACATTCACTACAGATTACATCATGTACATTTCTAGCAGGACATGGAATAAAATTTTTTGCTGGAGTTCTTCTTTAATGGGATTTTTTTTCTTCAACTGGAGGGTTACTTTAAAGGGGTTGTCCGAGTTATTTTTTTGTTCTTTATATGTTTCTAACTTGTCAGGTATAACAACTTTCCCATATACTTTGTGTTTCCAAAGCTGCTGGTTTCTCAGAGTTGACTCAGGGTCACATGACCTATGATGTCACCTTATCTCTCTGCTCTGTGATGTTTCGTTCACAAGCCTCAGAGTTCAGATAAGAGTCTGTACACGAGACGTCACTGGCCACGCCCCCTTTCTTTGCCGGCTCCTGCTATCTGCTCTCCCTGGTTTCCTTCAGATAAAACATTAACCCCTTCAGCCAGAACACACTGAGGGCTCAAGGCTTTAGAACAAACAGTAGCTGCAGCAGTGAGAGGAGACAAATGCTGGGCAAGGAGCTATAGAGGAATTGTATTGTACAAGAACAGGTAGGGAGAATTTCCTGTGTGTATCAGCAGTGTCATTGTACAGCTGGGACTTGTAGTCCTACACATACAACATGCTGCTGAGTATTCCAGCAGGCAGACATGTCACTCAGCACTTGTATTCATTCCCTTTGCAGAGAGGGGGGGAGAAGGGGGAGGGGCTGAGATTGTTGTTATTGCATGTAAACAAAGACCAGAAGAGAACCAGGGAAATGAGGAAATATGGATTTTTTTTGCCTAAAACTTGCTTAACTTAGTTATATATTGCTGCCCATCAGATTTACAGTGCTATATTTTTTTTTTTCATAACTCGGACAACCCCTTTAAGTGGTGAACAGGCTGACAAAATCTCTTCCGAGATGACATATCTTCTGTGTTTGGTTGCTATATCAGGGGGGCATTTACCAATCTATTTACGCCACTTTAATGGTGTGAATAGGTTGCAAATTTTGTCACACACCATTTGTGCAGTAAAATTGTGGTGAGAAAATAGGATGTGGAAGCAGGTTGGCCAACAAGCCTGGCTCATTTATCTTTTTCCATGCTGGTTTTTGGCATAGAAAATGGCTTAAATCTATGCCATCAAGAGGGCCTTTCGCATGGCCTGCCGGACGAAGCACGAAACTTATGTAGAGGCCTGCACCTCTTCATAACGTTGGTCCTTCTTCCAGCAGCACAGAGGGATTTGAGATTGGGTGGAAAACACTGATCTTTTGGAATGTCCGCGTAGGTATTTTTTTGCCTATGTTTTTTAAGTTGTACTGTATCTCCAGGAATAAAATGCTTGGTGAGCAGGAAATAAATGTGTTCAACTGTTTGGAAAAGATACTGGACCTAATATAAGGTCAATATATAAGGGACTACTTATGGAGTTATATTATAGCGGGGACCATTATGACATATGTGTGTATTTCGCATATTCATTGCTCTCAGGAGGTTGGGTTCTCTTTTGTGACAATCCTACTATGTAAAGAGCTTCTCAGGTAGGGCCTCTGGGGAAATAGTTTGCAAAGTAGCTCTCCATCAAAATAAAGAAAACGTTTCTTCCTTCTGGAGGAAAGCTAAAATGTATACAGTGATCCCTCAAAATACAATGTCCTCAGGATACAATATTTTGAACATACATCTTTTCTGACCCATCGTAAGTTGAAACTAGACTCAACATACAATCTCTCAGACTCAGATCCAACCAACCAAGGCCACTTCTCTGGTAGAATAGCTGTATTAGTTGCTAGTTATCAGCTATTCCTGACTGTTATATGTAAGGACTTCTTTTATCTGTCTTAGTTATCTGCTTATCTTTCTTAAATCTTCATTTTCTCTTATCTTGGATGGCATTTTGGGGCTTTGGATTACTCAACTTACAATGGTTTCAACATACAATGGTCGTCATGGAACCAATTAATATTGTATCTTGAGGGGACACTGTATTTGTCTTGGATTAGAAAGAAGGGTCTGAGCTGCAATATTGGGCACAATCCATGGACAAGAGTGGGCTGTTTCTGGAATTAAAAAAATTAAAAAAAAACAGACCCTTTTTTGTCTAAACAACTCCTCTAAGTGTGTGTAAACTACATTATATGTAAGATGCTGCTGCCATTTTGTAATCAGATTTTCAGGTATTTTGTATTCGTGTTTTGCACTCCTAAGCTGTAATGCTTGAACAGTATCTTAACAAGTAATGTACAGAACTGGATTTCCCCGCAAGCCACAACAAAGACAAATTCATTAAAAGTGATTTGTGCTGAAATCTGTCAGCGCAGCAATCTTTGATATAAACACACTAATGTTTCAAAGACTGCAGTATTGCTTCCTGTAATTGATCTCCACTTTTGGAACTGATGTTCATTTCAAGAAACGGTTGTCACTTAAAAGCTCCTTGAAAACAAGCAAATGTATTCTCCCAATCACAGCGCAGTCAATACGCTGCCAGAAATTGGTCCAACTTCCCCCATTTATTATGTTAGTTCTTCGCATAGCCAATCAGGACGACGACATTTTCCTGCGTATTATTTTTGTTTCAGTTCCTAGAGTCATTATAATGAGATATTTCTGATCTATGTGCTGATTTATGGGTCTGACACTGTGGTCTTCTCCCCTTCCCCCCCTACTTTCTAGGTTGCTGAAATGCACGGAGAGTTGATTGAATTCAACGAAAAGCTTCACCGTACTCTCATTGCAAAGGAAGCGCTTGTGTCACAAATGAGGCAAGAACTTATTGATCTCAGAGGGCCGGTAAGCATTCTTTATTGTGATCTGATTTTCTACTTGCAGTTGAAGAATAATTGGATGAGTTGCAAGAAAGACAATATACATTCCTAAAAGACAGCATATTGTCTGTTAGAAGCCATGCCAACTAGTGAGGTACTGTTTTATCTCTATTTTATAGTGTTTGATATGTTTAGAGGATTAAATGCTTGTAGTTGTAATCATACGAAGTAATGCCCATGCATTCATCAGTGGAAATAATTGAAAGCCACACTTCTGGACTAATAGCCAGGATCAGAGAAACCTCTGATCCCAGCTCTTTGCCCCTATTAGTACTGTGATCAGTACTGATTGTTGTGCTCAGAAAAGGAGGGTGTTGCCCTTGTCCTGTACCTTTGAGCCTCAGCATCGCAATTATTACCCATGATGGTTTAGATCCCCAGGGCTTTCCACCATTAAGACCCCCTACATGGCCCAACTGAGTAGGCAGTTATCGAGAACTAACCATATAACATGTATATACAGCAATCATTGCTTCTATATGGGAACCAGCAATCACCTATCCCCATACAGATTCATTGAGGCAGATTTACTATTGAAAAGGCGCCATTTTTTTGGCTCAGTTTGCACCAGAGAACTGTTATACTTGTTTTGCATGGCATTTATGAAGTGTTTTACACACTTTTCTAACCTTTATGTGCCTCGTCCAACGAGGTGGGTTTGACTTATTAGAAAAGGGTGTGGATTTGTGGGAAAGGGGGAATGACTTAAATGTGCCTCTGTGAGTCAAAAGATTCATAAGTGTTTTGACTTGTTTTTAGAATAAATTAGTGGTTTAAAATATAACAGTTCTGAAACTTGGACAAAATTTTGGCGCACAGACAGAATTCTGGCGCAAATTTGTAGTCTAAATCTGGTGCGGGATTTAAGATATGCTAAATTTATAAAGGTCTGCGTGCCTGACTCGTAAATTTGTCTATTAATACTGCGATTTGTAGTCAAAGTTCGACAATATTAGTGAATCTGCCCCAGTGGTCGTGGGCAGCAACAGGTCAATCTGCTGACCAGAAACAATGATTTTGAGTGCCGCATAAACAATGCTGTCACTTGATGAATGAGCATCATTAGCAGCACGTTTACACTGGCTAATTATCAAGAACAAACGTCCGTACGAATCTGCGTTCCCGAGAGGTAGCCTTTGTTAAAGGACCTTTAGTGCTAACATCTTACATGCACAGGCATGAATGTAATGCCATATGAATATATGATGACATTACGGTATAGTTAAAATAAATGTTAGGTATCCCCAGACAAGTCATGAACATAGTAACATAGTAACATAGTTTATAAGGCCGAAAAAAGACATCTGTCCATCCAGTTCGGCCTGTTTTCCTATAAGTTGATCCAGAGGAAGGCAAACAACCCCTATGAGGTAGAAGCCTCATGTGATAACATTATGACATTTATAAAAATAAAATTAAAGAAACAATAGCTGTATTTTTTAAAAAATTTTATGCAGTCTACAACATTACAAAATTCATATAAGTAGCATGTACCTGAAAATCATATTAATAACCAAAAAGAATAGCCACAAACAAGTTATGGTTGACAGAATACAGCGAGGAACAACATGTCAAAATTCCCCTGATCCTTTAGGCTCAAAATGTGCTTGGTCCTAATGAGGTTAAAATGTACCATATTTTTCGCTTTATAAGACGCACTTTTTCCCCCAAAAGTAGGGGGAAAATTGCGGTGCATGTTATAAAGCGAATACAAGTGATGTATTCCATAATGGAAGCGCTCACTTGCATGTTTTAGCTGCGGCACCCCCATCAGACCTCAGATCAGCCCACCCAGCCCCATATCAATAAAATAAAAACCTCTGTTACCTCTCCTGTGCCGCGGCTCCGCTCCGGGTCCGGTGCTCCTCTGGCTTCCCAGGCCAGCGCTGCACTGTCCTGACTGCGTACAGCGTCAGGACGTAGTGCGTGCACCTGGCGCTGCACGCAGTCAGGTGACAGTGCAGTGCCGGCCTTTGAAGCCAGAGGAGTGCCGGACCTGGAGCGGAACCGCGGCGCAGGACAGGTAAGAGAGGTTTTTATTTTATTTTTATGGGGCTAGGTGGGATGATCTGAGGTCTGATGGGGGCACAATGGGCTTTTCTGAGGTCTGATGGGGGCACACTGGGCTGTTCTGAGGTCTGATGGGGGCACACTAGGCTGATCTGAGGTCTGATGGGGGCACAATGGGCTGATCTGAGGTCTGATGGGGCACACTGGGCTGATCAGAGGTCTGATGGGGGCACACTAGGCTGATCTGAGGTCTGATGGGGGCGCACTGGGCTGATCTGAGGTCTGATGGGGCACACTGGGCTGTTCTGAGGTCTGATGGGGGCACACTGGGCTGATCAGAGGTCTGATGGGGGCACACTAGGCTGATCTGAGGTCTGATGGGGGCGCACTGGGCTGATCTGAAGTCTGATGGGGGCGCACTGGGCTGATCTGAGGTCTGATGGGGGCACAGTGGGCTGATCTGAGGTCTGATGGGGGCACACTGTGCTGATCTGAGGTCTGATGGGGGCACAATGGACTGTATGGAAGCGATTCTTCCCATAGAAATGAATGGGGTGGTTAGGTGTAATTACACCTACTCACCACTACCCCGTTACGGCCAGCATGTAAACAATGAAGAGGAGGCAGTGCTGATACGGCGCGCGCCTCCTCTTCAAACAGCTGATCGAAGGGGGTGCTGGGTGTCGGATCCCCGCTGATCTGATATTGATGACCTATCCTGAGGATAGGTCATCCTTATATATAACTCGGAAAACCCCTTTAAGTGAATGGTCCTAGGCTGCAATACCAAGCACATCCACTATACAGCAGCCTTTTCAAACAGCTGATCGGTGGGTGTGCCTGGAGTCAGATCCCCAACAATCATATGTTGATCTGTCCTCAGGATAGGCTATCAATATTGAACTGTAGGAAAATCCCTTTTAATGGTTGTAGTAGAGTTAATATTGTTTACCTGTGAGTGTTTTGCGGTCCGCAAATTTCAGATCCGCAAAACACGGATACCGGCCCATGTGCCTTCTGCATTTGCAGAATGCACACAGCCAGCCCTATACAGAAAATGCTCGATATTTTTTATGGGGCCGCGGATGGAACTACGGATTCGGACAGCACACAGTGTGCTGTCTGCATCTTTTGCGGCCCGATTGAAATGAATTGGTCCATTCCCGGATGTGGGCCTATTCATACGGTCGTGTGACTAAACCCTAACTAACTCTTCTTTTCATGAGCATCCTGTCATGTGACCTGTATTCTGATAAATGTATTATTGTGAGTGGAGATCACATGACGACAACATGTTTATGCTGAAAGATCCGTCCACGGACACCATCATAACCAGCTGCCAGCTGGACAAAAAAAAAAAAGCATGCAACGGTTTTTGTCTTGCCGAAACCTGGCGTTTATGCAGGAAAGCGGCTGGCTCACCACCGGACCTCATTACAGTCAATGGGGATCCGGTGGTGGAGTGGAGTATCTGACAAACTGCTCTGTAAGATCCGGAACAGCCTACTGGATCTCCTAACACAGATGTGAACGAGGCCTTATATAATACCTAGCAAAGCAGCCTACTTACAGGTAAGACGCCCCTAAATGAACCTTCACGTGAATAATATATCTGAGCCGTGCTTTGCATATTCTACTTCAAGCCTATTTTTTGTTCAAACCCCACTTTCCTTACTTGCCGGATGTAAATGCAGCATTTAAATATTCAGCAATTTGAGTCATTAAAGTTGAATGCGTTCTCTGTAGATTACGAATAAATCCAGGTAGATTGGTAGCATGCGATAGTTATTTGGAATCATCTGACATTGATTTTCCAGCAGGGCACTGTTATTGCTTGCTTACCTCTTCGGTAAGAGCGTTATCCATCATCCTCATGGGTAGACTGCAGTTTTTAGTGTGTCTCAGAGCCAAACACATAGCGGTTTTACATTTTCAAATGTGTAGTCATTTCACTGTGAGGAAAATAAGGAAAGAGAACAGCAGAGATGAGGATAGAATTTCAAAAAATGGTGTCTTTAGAAGTCATAAAGGGAATGATTTTATAGATTTCTTAAAACAGGTTCACAGCAGGGGCCTTTCCCTCCCAAGTCACAGATGTTGTTTTACGTAAGGTTGTTCTACAAAGCCCTTTCTTAAGTTGAGTGAAGCATCCAAAATTGAATTTGGTACGAATTTTGGGAAAAATTCTATTCTAAACGAAGCAGAATTTCCTAGCGCTTCGTGGAAACTAATCGTTTTTCCTAAAATAGTGGTTGAAGGTGACGATGATGTCATCACGTCATCATGCTGGGAGTGTGCGATGACGTCATCACGCTCAGCACAAGTCCTTCGGCAGGTGTTTTTCAATCGAGAGGAGGGGACTGCCTTTGCGTGACAAAGTGGATGAGGGTTTTTTTTTTTAAACCCTAAATGCCATATTGCACTAGCGTATTACAGTTTTTAACAGCCGTTAGATGGGTGCACTTCTGACTAAGCGGCCGTTAAAAACTGTCCCATTGATTGATAGGCTGAATGGGGTTTTAACATATCGATTCTTGACAAATGAATTCATGACAAATCGAATTTTTCAAAACTTCGCTCATCTCTAATGCTAAGTTCTGGCTTGCAGACTGCATTCTGTTTCTCCTAGAGATGTTCTGTGGGTTAGAAGTCCTAGCTCTATGAAGACCACAAGAGTTCACCACACCAAACTCGTCATACTGCGTCTTTATGAAGCTCACTTTTTGCACAGGGGCAGTCATGCTAGAGCAGGAAGAGACGTTCTCAAAAGTTGGAAGCATAAAATTTTTGAAACTTTTTTGTACTATAGCATTAAAGAACTCCCGCAAATATTTTTATTCTCTGACCTGTTAGAAAGGTGCATGATATAATCTGTAGTGAATGTCATTTTCTTATCAGAGGCTAAAATTGAGAGTTTCCACTCTCTTCTTATTGTAGCTGGGTCATGTGACCAACTCCCTGACCTCCAACTGACCCAGGACAGCAAGCCAGTCACTTCTCTATTAATTCCTATGAGACTGAAAGTGAGGCTCCCATAGGAATACATAGAGAATTAGACTTCCTGTCCACACATAAGGTGCTGTGTGAGTTGGTGGGTCTAATTCCTAGTCACATGATACAGATAAGAAACTTCAGAATGGTTCTGGCTCAAAATGGTTCAGAATGGTTCTGGCTTCAAAAATTCAGCTACTGGTAAGAAAATGACATTCACTACAGATTACATCATGTACATTACTAGCAGGACATGGAATACATTTTTTTGCGGGAGTTCTTCTTTAACATTACCCTTCAGTGAAAATAATGGGCCTAGACCAGACCCTGGAGAGCAGTCCCAAACCACTGTCCCTCATTTACTAAATTTTACAGTAGACATATGTATGCATTTTTGTAGGTAGCTTTCCGCCAAAATCACTTTCAACCATTAGACTCCCAGATAGTGAAATATAATCTTTCACTCCAGAGAGTACATTTCCAGTGCTCCATGATCGCTGTGCTTTACACTACTGCAGTAGACATGTGATCTAAGGCTTGTCTGCAGCTTTCCCGTCCTATAAACTCATTTCATGAAGCTCCCAATGCACAATTATTGTGCTGATGTCACTTCTATACTGGCAATTTTTACACTCCGTACACTTCAGCACTTGCTGCCCCGTTTTGTGAGTTAGAGGGAGCCAGTTAACCTTACACTATATATTATTAGAGTGTAGGAAGAAACTACAGTGCTTGGAGAAACCCACATAAAGACAGGGAGAACATACAAACTCCTTCCAGATGTAGACCTTGGTCAGATTAGAGCCAGGGGCATACATAGAAATCATTGGGCCCCATAGCAAGAATCTGAATTGGACCCCCTAACTCCGCCCAGTACCCACCCCTGGCCCATCCCACCTCCTGCCCTGGCTTCTCCCCTGCCACACCCCCATTTGCTTTAAAGGACACGCGGTAGGAACAAAACCCCTAAAATGGTGGGGGAATTGCATTTTTTTTTCCAATTTGGAGTGTTGACTGCAGTCCTATGTAAAACCACAGATAACACTAGTGCTGATAATGTGGTAGTGTTACCTGCAGTCCTATGTAAAACCACAGATAACACTAGTGTAGATCATGTGGGGTAGTGTTACCTGCAGTCCTTTGTAAAACCACAGATAACACTAGTGCTGATAATGTAGCAGTGTTACCTGAAGTCCTATGTAAAACCACAGATAACACTAGTGTAGATCATGTGGGGTAGTGTTACCTGCAGTCCTTTGTAAAACCACAGATAACACTAGTGTAGATCATGTGGTAGTGTTACCTGCGTCCTTAGTGTTCCTCCCTGTGCCTCTCCCATGGGACTCCATGTTCCATCTTCCGTCTCCTTGCCCCCACAGAACGTCCTGATGCAGCTGTGTCAAGACATAGGAACACTGTGGGCATGGTGATGGTGACAGACACAGAGGTAAAGACACACACACAGGGACAGACACACACAAAGGGACAGTGACACACAGGGACAGCGACACACACTCAGGGACAGCGACACACACAGGGATACACACAGTGACACACACAGGGACAGGGATACACACATAGGGACAGGGACACACACAGGGACAGGGACACGCTCAGGGACAGAGACACACAGGGACAGACACACACACACACACAGGGACATACACAGGGACAGCGTGACACACAGGGACAGATACACACACAGGGACACACACAGGGACAGGGTCACACGGACAGGGACAGACAGTGAGAGGGACAGGCACACATAGGGACAGGCACACACACACACAGGGATAGGGACACACACAGGGATAGGGACATACATAGGGACAAAAAGAGGGACAGACACATAGGGACAGGGACACACACATGGAAAGACAGATACAGCTAAGCCTCACCAAACTCCAGCATGGGTCCCTCCTCTCTGTACAGCAACACAACTCTCTGCTCCCCTAGCTCCGCCCCCTCTGGTCACATGGGCGGATGACATCAGAAAGGTCCTTTAGCACACTAAGAATTACTATCAAACCCTGGACTGCAGGGGTGAGCAGACCTGCGGGGGGGGGGGGGGGTTGGCGTTGTTGGGAGTGCTGAAAATAACGGAACACAAGTGTGCTGGCTGCAGGCTACCTCAAGCGCCATATTAACTAATTAATTATTAATAAATTGACTGAGTATATGTAGGGGGCGGGGCCTTCCATGCTCTCTGGGCCCCCCTGTGCTGCTGCCTATATTGGCAGTACGCCACTGATTAGAGCCATGGACCTTGACTCAGCCATCATTCTGCACTATGGTTCTGCCAAGTCCTTAATATAAACAATCACTCTTTACAATAACTCTCTACCTTGAGCTGGCATCCCCTGCCTTTAAGGATAGTATGCCCTGATGGGGCATAAGGAAGTGTCCCTTTGAGTGGACAACCTATTTTTAAGAGGGATTTCCATTATTGATTTAATATTTATTTAAAAAAATGATATACCGTATATATTTTTCTCTAGACAAACAATTTCAATAAAACCTAATTGGATGCACATTGTTAAGTATTCCGTTTTTTGTCATCCTAGGTCCCTGGAGATTTGAGTCAAACATCTGAAGACCAGAGTTTGTCAGACTTTGAAATGTAAGTTTAAGAACTTCTTCCTGTGAAGCCACCAAAGCCCAGTGTTTTTCTAACTTTTCATAGAAGTCACTCTTAAATCAGCTATGCAGTATATTTGCCATGTTAAAGTATGTGACAGAAACATGTGAAAGTACACTCATACAGAAAGACAAGCTATATCTTGCATACAAATTAAAACATTCAGAAATAAAAATTACACATTGTGTGTCTTGACCGTTGCCAGGCTGCTCTTTCCTTTTGTCAGCGCAGTGGTACTCCAGCTTTGAACGTCTATGTCATGTCTGACAATCTGGTTGTACTGCCTAACGATCCCATTCTTTACAGTGATGTCAGATGTCCCTACACCTGTTTCATCTCCTTCTAGCACCAAATGATCTTTTGCATGTCTTTGACACATCTTTGAGACATGTCAGAAGATTCCTGTGCTTCTGGATCCTTGTTGATCATTAGAATAACTTTGTTATCTGAGTCGTATCTGAATTTCCCCATTGGCTTCAATGGGACCGTAAAGTGTATGCATTGCATCTTCGTTGTGACATAACTCAGAACCTTCACTTTGCATCTTCTGCAGGAGAAAGGGTTGCCTCTATACTCAGGACACTTCTATAGGTTGTACATTCCTTTACTAATGATGGCCTATCCTCGGGAAAAGCCATCCTACCCTCCTTACCCCCACCGATCAGCTGTCTCAGAGTAGCCTCCGCATCAGAACTGCATCTCCGTCCATTGTATAGTGGACAAAGCTGGTTCCTACAGTGCTGCTCCCACTGAAGTAAATGAAAGCAGGGCCGCAGTTATAAGCTCTTTCTAATGTATAACAGAGGAAGTTATGTACCAGAGTTATGTTTTGGTACCAGAGCTGCTCTGAAACAGCTGATTGGCAAGAGTGAGGAGTGTTGGACCTTCACCACTCAGATACTGATGTCCTATCCTGGGGCTAGGCCATCATTAGTAAAGGTGAAGTCTACTTGTCTTTTTTTGCCTTCTCAGCTTCTGTTCCCTCTTTCCAGCTGATAAGAGAACTAGACATTTCTCAAAGTTTCTGACCATTCAACTGTATTTGTATAAATACCAAATTTGGAATTTAGATGGGAGTGTTCTTCAACTTACTTACCAGTATACGTAGTATGGAACCAGCCAAGTGAGCCTCCCATACACTTTACTGAAGAGTGACTGTGTGACCGCTTACAGATGTGTCCTTTGTTGCCTTTCTTCTTGGCTCAGGATATCCTTAGATAAGTGGCGCTAGATGTCCAGCTGTGTGAAAAATGTAGCGATACTCTGTGGGGAGTTGTTATACTCTATGTGGCCACCCAGTGGTTGTATTGGGAGTTGCAGCCATTCAAGGGACTTTTCTAGCATGTAAAAATTAATGAATTTGTACTGCGTAATGAGAATTTGGGGTTTGTTTGGAGAAATTTGCAGAAAGATAAGGTTGGACACATATACCGATGCTTTTGTTATGAGTAGGAACAATTTGGATAACTAAGAAAAGCAGCTTTTGGGAAATCAAATTTCCCTTTTATCATAGTGGCAATATCTAAATAAAATCTCCATTGTGATTTTCAACAGATGCTTTACCTTTGTCTCCAAATCACACCTGCTTGTCAAGGAAGTGATTCAGGCAGTAGTAGATGGACATTAGGAAATTATCGATGATGCATTTTCTTGGTATAAAAACAGAGGTTAACCAAAGACAACACCCTAGTATGCCGTATGTTTTATACCAATAGATAAATGTATTACTACTTAGTCAAGACATTATTATGATCACTTCTTACTTTTGACGTCATCAGTGCGTAGCTCATGATGGAAGTCACATCTAGTGAGCTGGCTTAGTGGTTATATACGGTGTGCAATAGGCTGTCTGCACTTGTATCCCTCATTGCTGTCATGGGTAAAAGGGGCAATTTATCTGAGTTGCTAAAAAGGATGATTGTTGACTTTTGGGCCAAGGGTGGCAGTATGTCCGAAACTGCGTAGTTTGTAAATTGTTCTCGTGCTGCTGTGGTGAAAGTGTGTTGTTAGTGGGGAAATGCCACCATTGTGAATAAGCGATGTGGAAACTTTGGAGCACCACGTGCCATTGATGTGAGAGGTGAACATCAGCTACAAAAGTGCGCAAGGACAGAACGACGCACTACTGTGTGGCATCTCACCAAGAAAATGAACCAGGGATGTTTGTCTAAGACAACAGTTCAGCGAACCTTACTGTGCATGGGGCTCTGAAGCATGTTGACGTGTCAGGCGAGAAACATCAGAGAACAAATACTTTGCAACCATTGCTGGAAGAACACAAGCTGGTGGTGGGAGCGTTATGGTCTGAGGAAGGTTTTCGGGGAACTCTCCGGGCCCTCTCATCCGTATGAAAGGCACTCGCACCTGTGTTTGGATATGAAAGCATCCGTGCAGATCATGTACACCCATACATGCTGATTGTCTTCTCTGGGGCAGATGGGATCTTCCAGCAAGACAATGCAACATGTCACATGGCTAGAAATGTCTGACATTGGTTGGAAGAGCATGACCAAGACTTCCAAATACTACCCTGGCCTACTAATTACTCAAACTTGAGCCCAATTTAGAATCTATGAGACCAACGTAATCACCATGTTTCTTCTATGGATCTTCCCCCATGCACTCTCCAGCACAGCATAGCTCCAGATACCTGTGACAACCTACCAGGACCATATTGAGTCACTCCCACCCCGTCTAGCTGCTGTCCAAGCTGCACACAACAGCTACTCTGGATATTAGCTGGTGGTCATAATAATACTGTGCAGGTGCACATTGCAAAGCCATATTCCTCTCCATATTCTGTGTCATATTCATCAAAAAGTCATACAACAGATGACGTATGCTTCTTATCACAAACATGTCTAAGGGTGAATTTACACCCTTATTGGTCCTATTGGTCCTATTGGTCCAATGAGACCAATAGTTGGTGTGTATAACAAAAGGTCTGCGTGTAAACGGCCATCTGACCAATGATTAGTCAGAAAATCTGTTGGTGTAAATGCACCTTAAAGGGGTTCTCCAGGAAGTAAGAAAATGAAAATACCTAAATATTACTTTAGTGTAATATATATTCCCAAATAGCTTTCATTAGTTATAATGTCTCTTTTTATCTACAGAGCAATCGTTAGGAGAAATAAAATGGCCGCCGTCCTACTAGTACACACAAAACCTGTCCTAATCACACAGCAGGACACAGCCACTTCCCCACCTCCTCTCTGTACTTCATGTCTCCTCATGAACTCAGAGAGATTTAGCTGAAGATCATATTCAACTGTATTCACGATCATAATCCCTGACAAGCAGAGCAGAGAGGAGGATGAGGCAGCTCTTTACTTGTTCTGAAGAAACATGTCCTCCTGTGTGATTAGGACAAGTGTTATATTTACTAATAGGATGGCGGCCATTTTATTTCTCCTGATAATTGCTCTCCAGTGAAAACGAGCCATTATAACTATTGAAACTTATTTGGGAATTTATAATAAAGTAATATTTACATATTTTCATTTTCTTAATTCCTGGAGAACCCCTTTAAGCAACCGCCTTGTATACAGAAGATTCCTAATAATGACACAGGAGGATATAGATTGTCTAGGACTATTGACCTCATTCATGAGCCCTCCCCAAGCAGTCTTGTTATGTGGTGGTATAATTGTCAGCTGAAATTCCAATTTCCTTCCTTGTGCTACTTGCACACACTTACTTATGTACTGTACGCGTGCAGGAAATGGAGAAAGTAGACTTTCCTTTAACATCCAGTTGTGCTTCAAGTATTTTTCTTTTGATTATCAAACATAACGATGTTTTCTGGTGTAAAAACTCATTTTAGCCGAGAAAGGAGCTCTTCACACTAGAAGAGGCCACTCCTCATTCACTGCTCTCATTAACTGACACAGGAAGTGCGGGTTCTCATGTTCTGGCTTGTCTGTGCCTGTCAAGGCCTCCTACTCCCCTGGAGACTCTCAAGGCCTCATATCTGCATAATGATTCTAGTTTATTATTGTGCCATTTTTTTTATTTGTTCCAGTAGACAAAATATCAGGCTTATTCCTCCTCCATTTCTGTAAATGTCAGTGAGCTTTACCTCTTTGTCTCTGTTACAGATCACACCGTGCCCTTGTAAATGTTTGGATACCCTCGGTTTTCCTACGAGGTAAATCTACCCACGGCTTTCACGTCTATCAGGTAAGAAGCAATGTAAGGTCATCTGTAAGGAAGCGATTTATGAAAAGAAGGAGGATAAATAGAAGATTTATTATTTGGAAGGATATAATATAATGTTTTTGTTGTTGGTGTTTGAGATTTAGTGTCCTACAATATGTGGTTTTGTAATCCTACAAAGTAGACATGTTGTAGATACCTACCTGTTATTTAAAAGGATTCTCCAGTTTTCCATCTTCTTCCTGGTCTTTTTTTCCTTCGCTCTCTTCACTGCGCTCTGTTCCCCGGATGAAAACCTCTGGTACAGAAAGGGTTCAGCATGTACCGCTGCAACCAATGACTGGCCTCAGAGTTGACGTGTCCCCCAAGCGGCATGCCACTGGGTCATGTGCCGCTTGGGGGATGCAGAGGTGCTCATGACACAATCCCAGGGGCGGATTGGCCATAGACCTTACAGGGAAATATCCCGGTCGTCCGATGCCCAGGGAGCCACCTGAGCCCTCCTCACAGCCGGCCAGTGGAAGTTTTTGGGGATGTATTTTGTGATGGACTGTGGTATTTGGCTATGTTTGGATGGTATAATGTGCCGCAATGTGGTATTACTGGCCCTGCATTTCATCAATTTGGACCTGACTACAAAACGGGGCCACTTTCAGTATTTTTTCCAGGGCCACTTTAAGTTCTCAGTTCGACCTTACACAATCCATGCCAAATGTTTGCAAGTGGGGACCAGAGTGCAGAAAAGAGATTGAAGGAGCCAGAACCAAGTGGCAGGAAGGAGGTAAGTATGCTTGATTACACAGGTCCGGTGGGGAGGGGTGAGAATAAAAACAAAAAATCTTAAAAATTGGAAAAATTCTTTGAAGTAACACTAAACCTGTAACCGAGAATGCTTTCCCACCATGTTTGCCAAACTGCATGATTTTTTGCATTTTCGAAAAATAAACTGTGTTGAACTGTTGCTGAGATCAGAGGTGGTAATTTCTTCCTAAACTCTTACATTTTTGGCTGGCAGAAGCATGAGAGCTAGAGCTTATCCAAGAGACTGGACTTAGTATTTCTGGTCTCTTATTGCAGACAGAGCAGTGGGGAAAGGCTTCTTCTTCAGCCAGCTGCCTTACAGCCTTCTTCAGCCAGCTGCCTTACAGCCAGATCAGGATTGTGAAAAGGGAGAAAACAGTGATCTTTTGGTACACACATAAAATAATTCACACAGTTTTGATTACAAAATAAGGCAGAAAAAGATCAAAGGACATGAAGACATATGTAAGGAACATTTATTTTTTTCTTTTTACCTTTTATTGGTAATTGGTTACCAGACATACCCTTTGAAGGGCTTGTCCCTTGATTAAATGTTATACTTTCCACAGAAAACCTAACAATGCTTCTAAATTGGATGCATTCAAAAAAATCTAATTTGCCTGGATAATTCTGTCTGTTATGGTGTCCTCTCTCGGAACGTCCATATAGTGTGTCCCAGTGCCAGTGGACACATGCCTAGTACCTCACTCTGACCACCCAGAAGCGAACACTGGTTTGCAGAAATGAAAGGGAAGAAGGATGTATTCTGCCCATTACCAGGCCAGTGAAGTAGATGGAAATATATTCTAGTCAATAAATCCAAGTAAAAGCTGACTGAGTGGAAGAATTAGGACTAAAATCCTGATAAAACTGTACTTTGCGGAGGCTGTGCCCACTTATACCATTAAATGCTTGTTCTGCTGCTCTTAACTTTGCGGTTGTTTGAAGCCAGCTGCATATTTGTTTAACCACTGGACTCAGGGACTGAGCTGTTGAATGGCACCCGGCTGTGACTTGTGTGCTGCCATGATAAAACGCATTTCAGAAAAATTCTTATTTATGCAGTTTATCTCGTTGCACACGGGTGTTGCATCAGGAAGCATTACAAGTTCCCGGTAGTGTTTATGGCATCTTCTCCAGGCAGGAATACAGCTATGTTATTATTCAGAGTCCAAGCATTTGATGGAAATCTTCAGAATTGTTTACTTTAGGCTGAAGTTTCTTCGTAACAAATCTTGGCATTGCAGAATTTTTCAGGCGGATAGAATATTGATGGCTGTTCAGCTCTATGTAGAAATCCTTAGAAGCTGTATTTTATTTTTTTGTTTTTTTTCTAAAGGGAATCTATCACTCTGATTTTGGACCATTATCTACAGTACACTAGTAGTCCTGCAGATAAGGAGTCCAGATCACTGTTTTATATTTTAATAGTCCAAAATCTGAGTGCCAGATTCCCTTTAAGGTCAAAACCAGCGGGCGAGGGGGGGTCTCGTTCTTGGCCTTGAAGGCGTGACCGAGTCTCTGCGGCGGTTCGCTCCCGCCTTTGATGCTGCTCATGGCGCTGTCCTGATGACGTTTCATGCATCCCCCAACGTGATGCGCCATTACACTTCAGCTGTGGTCTTGTTTCTGGCGCCAATAGGCCTGTATTTAAGGAACTCCAGTTTGCATAATATACACCCCCTGACAAAGCATGCTTGAGGTGAAACACACATCGAGGGTCATCGGTGGGTCCCCCCACTATCTCCTGGCTATTGGCTGCGTTACCATTATGGGTAAGCTTATACTCTGACCCTCAATGTAACAAATATGGATCTGTTTAGCGGCCATCTACTGCTTATAAGCATTTATACTCAATATATATCGATCTATAGGTACTCCGTGTGCGTCCCTTCATTTTATTGTATTGTGGGTTAGCAATCTATTATATTAAGGGAGCACGGTACTGTTTTTGCACCATCCTTATTTCCAAATCCGACTCCCTCATACATGGCACATGTTTAAATGATAACATAAACAATAGCATAAATCAATAGTACAGATATGTCATGACAAAAAAAAGTTTGTAATATATGTTTCACTAGATATCTTTATTCTGAACTTTCAGTATCAGACTTTTCTCTGGGTACAGCTGACTAAGGGCCTGATGTATGAACACTGTCTAGGTCTAAGACTTTCTGTTTTGCCCATAGCAACAAATCAAAGCTCCCAGAGCACTATATGAAATGAAAGGGGAGCTCTAATTGGTTTCTATGGACAACAAAGAAACTTCTAGACCTAGACAGTTTTCATACATAAGGCCCTAGGTGTTTTACATCAGAGGAAAAACAAACTAAAACATAAAGCATACAGAGAGAACATGCACTGGACAAGTGATTTATGCACAGTTTATTGAAAGTTTAGATATACTAAGTTGTACTTGCCTTAAAGGGGTTTTCTCAGCACATTGATTCACTGGCTGACAGGCAGTTTGCATTCACTCTGTCTCCTCAGGCTGTGGCTGGGTCTCCAGCAGTTTTTACTCTGACAGAGCAGGAGATTGTGATTTCTAACACAGGTAAAGCTTCTCAGTCCTCACAACACTTGTACCTTTTGCTTACTGCAGGTAAGGTTGAAAGCTAATCTTTGTAACTACTGAGAAAACCCCTTTAATCCTGATCTGTAGTGGAGGAGCATCACTACTGAGCATCTACACAAAGGGGAGCACATGTTCATCTCAACTGAAAGCCTAGATGCTTAGTTCAGGAATAGAACAGACATTTATAGGACATTTCATCATTTTCCCAAATTCTTCTGAAAATATATTCAGCACATATTGCATTGAACTAAATTTATAATATTTATTATATATTTTTGGAGTCAGAGTCGGTCCATTTTATACCAACTCCGACTCCACAAGTTTGGTGGACACCTTTGGGGCTATTTTTTTTATCATTCCTTTCTATTAATTTTGGGCAATTTTTTTTTTTTCAATTGATTGTTAAAACATACCAAAACTACTATGGTCGGTAGTTGGATCATACGAAGAATGATCACAGTTTGACTGCCAGGTTTCATCTACACTGGTTGGTATTGGTGAGTGTAAGGTGTCATCAGCTCTTCACCTCCTTTTTGCCTGTTTAATTCCACGCTATTTTGCTTTTCTTTCACCTCTCCATTTGGAAAGCACTGTGGAATATGTTGGCACTGTTATTATTATGGTAGCTTATAGGGTACTATGTCAGGCTATCAAGTATGACAGTGGATGTGTGATGGCATATATAGCAGTATGAATATATTCTGTGGGTGCTGGGAACATTAGGTGCAGTGTTTGACTACAGCAAGGTTACCTGCATGGTATTTATTTAACTTTCAGGCCCCTTTCACACGAGCGGGAGACTCTAACTTCTCCCGCATCGTGTGCAGTGTACTGAACTCCCGGCACTGAACATAGCATTATACTGATTTATGATGCTATGTAACCCCCGTTCAGTGCCGGGAGTTCAGTACACTGCACACAATGTGGGAGACGTCAGAGTCTCCCGCTCGTGTGAAAGGGGCCTTATGCTCATCTAAAGCTTTGTTCATGTCTGCATCGGAGGCAGTATTCAGAGCTTCTGCTGCAGTTTCTGGCACACTTGACTGTAAAAATATAGCTTTATGTAAATAACAGACCCCTCGGCGGAACTAAATTGACTCCATTCTAGGTCAATGGGATCTGTCTGGCGTCGGTGGTGTTGTATGATAGACACAGCGCTGTGTCGTGTCTTCCATTTATCATGGAAACAAGGACACAATTGTAGAGAGCCTAATTCAGCCTATCTGCTGGATATAACCCAACAGTTACCAGTGTACTGATTGTCAGGGATGTGCAGTGAATGGAAACATTGGAGTGCAGCCTGCTTGACCATTTCTACAATTCCCCCTACCCCTGGCTGGCGCTTACTCTGGTTATTACTATCTCGGCCATGAAAGACTGAGATCACAAATTTTTCCCTTTTATCCTGTTTGCCAGGAGTTTTAACATTTATGTTAAAGTAATTAATTTTCTCCTTCCGTGCCCTGTCTGTGTAACGGTGGGTTTTCCACTTGCTGTGCTTTCAGCTTAAAAAGGAATATATTCCGTTTTGAAGAGATCCAGGCACTATAGAAATAATACAGTCCTTTTGCTGTGCTTTTAGTACAATCTGTAATGTGAAATTTTCTTTGGTGAACATTTTTAAATTGTGAGCATAGATCAAGAGATCATATTCTCAAATGGGAACACTGCAAGTTCAGGCAGAACGAAGGATTCGGTGGCTGTATAGCAGGTTAAACAGTACATTGCAAGAAGCACTTGTTTTAAAGCCTCTGCCATCTGTCTTCTATTTCCCATAGTTTTATCATGATCCTTTTATGCTTTTCTTATCCATCTCAAAAAATGCTGGATGTTTGCAGCTGCTATACTGCGGTTCATCATTACAGTGTACGGTATATCTACACTTTGTGAATTTTACCCAAATATATTAGGAAATTCCATAAAAAATTATAACCCATTGTGTTCTCAAACTCACCCCCTTTAACATAGTAACATAGTAACATAGTTTGTAAGGCCGAAAAAAGACATCTGTCCATCCAGTTCAGCCTGTTTTCCTACAAGTTGATCCAGAGGAAGGCAAAAAAAACCCTGTGAGGTAGAAACCAATTTTCCTCACTTTAGGGGAAAAAATTCCTTCCCGACTCCAATCAGGCATCAGAATAATTCCCTGGATCAACGACCCCTCTCTAGTAACTATAACCTGTAATATTATTACCCTCCAGAAATACATCCAGGCCGCTCTTGAACTCTTTTAATGAACTTACCATCACCACCTCCTCAGGCAGAGAGTTCCACAGTCTCACTGCTCTTACCGTAAAGATTCCTCTTCTATGTTTATGTACAAACCTTCTTTCCTCCAGACGCAGAGGATGTCCCCTTGTCACAGTCACAGTCCTGGGGATAAATAGATCGTGGGAGAGATCTCTGTACTGACCCCTGATATATTTATACATGGTTATTAGATCTCCCCTCAGTCCTCTTTTTTCTAAAGTGAATAACCCTAATTTTGATCATCTTTCTGGGTACTGTAGTCCACCCATTCCAGTTATTACTTTAGTTGCCCTCCTCTGAACCCTCTCCAGCTCTGCTATGTCTGTCTTGTTCACAGGAGCCCAGAACTGTACACAGTACTCCATGTGTGGTCTGACTAGTGATTTGTAAAGTGGCAGGACTATGTTCTCATCACGGGCATCTATGCCCCTTTTGATGCAACCCATTATCTTATTGGCCTTGGCAGCAGCTGTCTGACACTGGTTTCTGCAGCTTAGTTTGCTGTTCACTAAAATTCCTAGGTCCTTTTCCATGTCAGAGTTACCCAATGCTTTACCATTTAGTATGTACTGGTGACTTGCATTATTCCTTCCCATATGCATAACCTTACATTTGTCAGTGTTAAACCTCATCTGCCACTTCTCTGCCCAAGCCTCCAGTCTATCCAGATCCATCTGTAGCAGTGTACTGTCCTCTTCTGTGTTAATTACTTTACACAGTTTAGTGTCATCTGCAAAAATTGATATTTTACTATGCAAGCCTTCTACAAGATCATTAATAAATATATGGAAGAGAATAGGGCCCAATACTGACCCCTGTGGTACCCCACTAGTGACAGTGACCCAATCTGAGTGTGTACCGTTAATAACCACCCTCTGTTTTCTATCACTGAGCCAGTTACCCACATAAAGATATTTTCTCCCAGGCCAAGCATTCTCATTTTGTATACTAACCTTTTATGTGGTACCGTGTCAAACGCTTTGGAGAAGTCCAAATATACGACATCCATTGAGTCGCCGCGGTCAAGTCTAGAACTTACCTCCTCATAGAAACTGATTAAATTGGTTTGACATGACCGATTCCTCATGAAGCCATGCTGATACGGAGTTATTTGCTTATTTTCATTGAGGTACTCCAAGATAGCATCTCTCAGAAAACCTTCAACGGCAGTAGCGTTCCAATGACATGCAGAGTTCTGAATTTCCAGCCATTGCCCTGAATTTGACCGCAGCCTGTCGTGTTCATCGTCCAGTCTAAAAATAACACCCAGTCAGTGGATTGTTTGACTGAGACAAACTGGTTACTTGGTATGCAGTGCGTGGCAACTCCATTTGAAAGCCTCAATTCTTAGGCCGTTGGTGGTCAAACAGTAGACCTCAGAGCGAGGTCAGTAGATCTTGATGTTAGCCACTAGGCTATTCTCTTGCTGGGTTTACCACAGAATTGGGAAAACTACATTGTTGTAGATTTGTGCTTTGGTGTACCACTTCAGTTTTCTGCTGTTGAATCCCTGTAGAGATAGCGAATTTAAACTCTTGCATCTACACTGACAGACATAAATTCTGCTATGCAGAGACCAAGTAACATCACTGTACAATGCACAAATAATACTGTCACTCATTCAGATGGGTATTCACATCCAGGTGCTGTCTGAGTGTAGAATGGACAGCACCCGTACTCAACACTGACTCATTAGAGTCAATGGGCCAACTCACATGTCTGATTTTCCACGTGTACCATCGGTTTGTGCAGAGAAAATGGCAGCCTGACCATTTAGGTGTGATTTTCCTGCATGATTTGAGAAAGACTTGATTTTCCTGCATGAGAAAAACAAACCACACACGGATGCCAAAAACATTATTTTTCCATCCGGTGCATGGAGTGATGCTATCTCCACCACACTTCACAGATGAGATAAAGCTTTGCTGTTAGTATGCAGTGTATTTTCTCTCCATAGAAGAACACTTCACAAGAAGCTTTTGACGTTAAAAAAAAAAAAAAAGCCCCACACATTGCGGCCCATCTCTAGTTTCCTCAAGACCACCTAGACTAGTGATGGCGAACCTTTTAGAAACTGAGTGCCCAAAGTCAAAACCCACTTATTTTTCACAAACTGCGAACATGGCAATTTAACCTGAATACCACAGTCCAATATACTGTAGTATATCTTCCATGTGCGTTATCATTTAGCTATAATATCCTGCCTACATTTAGTGCGCTGCCTGTGCTGTTCATAGTGCGCCCTGGTCTGATGAATGGCAGGAAATGTCATATTGGCATATTGGTACACCATAGACTTTTTGCAGGGTGCGGGTTCCCACAGAGATGGCTCGGAATGCCCCTCTGGCACCTGTGCCATAGGTTCGTCACCACTGACCTAGACTGTTCCACAGTGCCCCTGAGAAGATGTTCTATGGACAGATGAGACAAAAGTGGAACTTATTGTGACTTTTTGTAGGCCCTGCACCTTGCTTGGTACCTGGAGTCAGGCATTTATTATAATCTACTCCAGGAAACTGTCATAGTTCATACCTCAAATCTACACCAGATCCCCTGTTGGCATAGATTTTATTTCTGGTGTATGTATCTGCACAGATGTGCCACAAGTATTTAGAGACATTCGCCTCTCATTTTGTGACGCTTTTAACGCAGGCGGTAGATAAATTAAAATGCCGGTGCCAATAAATTTTTCCCTATGTTTGGAGGAAAATGAACAGTGTCTACAAGCACCAAAACATCATCCCAACTGTGAAGCATGGCGGAGAGACCATCATGGCTTGGGACCTCTTGGTTGCTTCAGGGCCGGTATTCTTTTTGGTCACTGAGAAGACAATTATAAGATGTATCAAAACATTGTACAGGAAACTATAAGGGCAGCAGGCCATGATCTCAAGCTGAAGAGGTGTTGGGTGATGTAGCAAGACAATGACCCAAAACACACATGTAAATCAACTTAATAATGTTTGAAAAAGGTGAAGATGTGTGTTTTATAATAACCAAGGCCTAAGCTCTCATGGAAAGCTACTGTCTCCTCACTCAGCTGTTCAGTGGGGGTGCAGGAACTCCATCTAATATTGATGACCTATCCTGAGGATAAGACATCAGAATCAAAATCCCGATAACCCCTTTAATTCATATAGTTTGATGAAGGGTTAGTTCGGATTCCAAAGTTTCAAAGAAAATGAGCAAATATATTCTACAAAGGAGAGAATCTCCGGTTGATTCCAGTGAAAGTGTTTGTTCTTAGTGTGGGTTTTGGTTGTGTGAATAAGCAGCTGATCAGCTTTTATATTTGAAGCTCCAGTATAGCTTAAGGGATCCAATACATTATTAATGTCTTTCCCAGCTGTGCAAGCATTTGATGTTTTATGTGTTTCTCTTGTTGTAGTATATAGTGTAATTTCTGTTTGATGTTATTAATATAGTAGCATTTTGCAAAAAAGTTTTAACATTGTGTTGAGTACTGGATGTTAACTAGGTTTTTTTTTTTTCATCAGCATTCATCGTTACTTCACTTATACTGTATAGTGGTAGTGATTTTCTTGCAGTGTTTTAAGTTATGATTACCGCTGCAGCACAGTTACGAGGTGGCCGGAACAAGGGCTGCTGTGCGTGAGTGCCCATGCACGCTCCCACGGTCCTGGCCACCAGAGAGGCAGACGCTTTTTCTTATAGGGTCCACCGTTGCCGCATTGCAGGGTGGTCATAATCCCTGGAAACAAGCAGTGCATAATGTTATGGAATAATGAATCAAGCCAGAAAAGGAAGCAATATGGACAATCACAATACATTAGTAAGTGCCGTGTATTAACTTTGCCTGCATGATAAATTACATTATCCAAAGTGAGACAACCACTTCAAGAACTGAAATCAAATGCACGATGACTCTTTTACTTTGTTGTGGAGGACTTTTGTCTATCTTTTTTGCAGAATTGTTTTAATTTCGTTACTTTGGAAAGTTTTCAATTATGAACTGCCCATTTTCAGGTTTTTCCACAACATTTCAATGAGATTCAAGTCACTCCACAACCCTTATTTAGTTTTTAGCCATTCTGAAGTGGCCTTGCTTGTGTGCTTCAGATCATTGTCCCCATGCATAACCCAACTGCACTTGAGCTTCAGGTCACATAGTGAGAGGTAGACATTCTTCTTCAGGATTTCCTGTTTTAGAGGAAAATTCATAGTTCTGTCAGTTATGACAGGTCCTCCTGGTCCTGCAGAAGCAAAGCAGCCCCAGATTATCAAAGTACCACCTCCATGTTTGGCCGCTTGTGTGTTCTAATGGTGGAATGCAGATTTAGCTTCACTAAAGATGTAATAAGACCCATGTCTTTCTAAAAGGCCCACTTTTGATTCATCAACCCTCAGAATATTATGTCATAAGCCTTAGATGTCATCTACATGCCTTTGGTAGATGTAAGAAGAGCTTTTGTGTTCTTTTTGGTCAGCAGTGGTTTGCACCTTGTAACCCTGTCAAGGATGCCATTTCCGGTAAGTATCTTTCTTATTGTGAAATCATGTACATTGACCTTGACTAAGGCAAGTGAGGCCTGCAGTTCTTTTCATCTGAATTCTGGTCTTTTGTGACCTCCTGAATGAGTTGATGAAATTTTGGTGGGCTGGCCACTCATGGGAAGGTTCATCACCATTCCAACTTTTCTCCCTTTGTGGTTAATGGCACTCACTGGGGTTTGATGGAGTCCCAGAACCTTATTGGTGGCTTTTTAAACATTTCACAACTAGTTGATTTCAATGACTTTGTTTCACATTTGTATTTGAATGTCTTTAGGACATAGCATCATGTGCTGCTTTTTGAGACCACTTGGCCTCATGTATATTGCCAGACAAGTTCTATTTAAAGGGATTCTGTCACCACCATTTTCCATATTAAGTTATTTATACCACTGGATTTATCTCCTCATAAGGATCTCCAAATGGTTATTGTTATAGGGCCCAGATGAAGATTTGTGGTGTAAAAATTGTTTTTTATCAACTGTCAATCACTTACATTAAGGAGCCCAAGGGGAGTTGACCATCGTTGCTGGAGCCCCGGACCGCCCACCTAATTAATATTCACTTCACTGAGTGAGTCAGTGAAGCTCCGCCGCGGCTGAAATCCCGCGCAGGCGCAGTACATCAAGAGGCCTGCGCCCGTGCGGTCTGCGGGCAGCAGCCTCACCTGATGTACTGCACCTGCGCGGGATTACAGCCGCGCCGGAGCTTCACTGACTCACTCAGTGAAGTGAATATTAATTAGGTGGGCGGTCCGGGGCTCCAACGGAATCGCCGAGCCCGGGCTCCAGCAACGATGGTCAACTCCCCTTGGGCTCCTTAATGTAAGTGATTGAGAGTTGATAAAAAACGATTTTTACACCACAAATCTTCATCTGGGCCCTATAACAATAAACATTTGGAGATCCTTATGATGAGATAAATCCAGTGGTATAAATAACTTAATATGGAAAATGGTGGTGACAGAATCCCTTTAAGTGGTGTTTAGATTTAGCAGGTCTGGTCGAAATCATGCCTATATGTGGCTAGTAAAATTTAACCCATTTGCCAATTGAATTTGGTTGACTGGTTGATTTAGTAGCTAAGGTGCAGTTACTTTTTCAGGTAGTTCAAGGTAGGACTCGATAGCATTTTTCCTTCAAAAAACAAAATTGTCATATAAAAACAGCATTTTGTGATTACTTGGATTATCTTTGTCTAATAGTAAGGTGTCTTCAACTTTTTATACTGAAGACCTATCTTCTACATCAGTATCTTCTACATCAGTTTCTGATGGGTGGGGGTCTGACGCCTGGGACTCCTGATGATTCACTGTTTGAGGAGACCGCGATGCTCCAGTAGGCGTTACTGCCTCCTCACAGCTCACCAAGCACAACATCGTACATAGTATAGCGCCTGTACTTGGTATGGCATCTTATCCCCACTCACTTGAATGGGACTGAGCTACACCTAGGCCACGTGACTGAGGAACGTGACATCACTGGCCAAGGCTAAACTGCTAGAAGGCCACAATGCTCACAAGAGCCCCACTGCCTTATCAAACAGATGATCGACAGGGGTCCTGAGTGTCTGACTCCCCAGACTGATGACCTATCTAGAGGATAGAGCGTCAGTCTAAAAAAAAAACTAAGAAAAGTCCTTTAAAAATAGTTGGATAATCTGAAACATTCAAGTATGACCAATATACCAAAATTGAAGAAATTGAAGTGAAGGTGATAAATAATTTTTCACAGCATTTTATATGTTTTAAAGAAGTTTTAAAGAGGTTTATAAAATGAAACCCAACTGTACTCCGCAATAGTTTTCAAATACTTAAAAATTGTTTCCCAAAGTGAATGACAAATGGCCAAAAGGCAGAAAATAATTACTACAAGAATTGTTTGAAATACCCATTTTTAGTATGGTCATAGGTTTTTTTTCTAGTGAATATCAATAGACTATTCTTAGTTTTCACTTTTACTATTAATCTTTTTGGAAATATTTTGTTGCTTCCTTCAATATTATCAATATGTAATTTGTGTAATTACCATATTTTTCGCTTTATAAGACACACTTTTTTTCCCCCAAAAGTAGGGGGGAAAATGGCTGTGCGTCTTATAAAGCGAATACTAGTGAGTGCTTGACCCCGCTGCGGGTCGGCCGCTCCCCTGTCTTCTCCTGCCGGCGTGCACTATGACCTGATGCCGCATGCAGTCATCACATGACTGATGTGATGTCCTGATATTTATGGGGGTCTGATATGAGGTCTGATGAAAAATATTTTTTTCTTATTTTCCTACTCTAAAATCTGGGGTGCGTCTTATAAAGCGAAAAATACGATACTATTCTCTTACTCTATGATAATTTGCAGACATTTGGTAGATGAATAAGTTTAAAAAAAAATTGATCTCTTGTTCTGTGCAATTGGTTCAGATAATACCCATTTGTATTTTTTATTTTTTTTGTTGTTAAATGGATTTTTTTGTCTTTAAAGGGGTACCCCCCACGATCTCGTATTGATCGCCTGTCCTGAGAATAGGCTATCGATATAGACCCAAAACAGAATCTAGTACAGGTTATAAATCTGTGTAGCTAGAAACTCCAGTTTTGACAGGCAGATGAATAGTCCACCTTTGTTAATAGAGGATGTTCTTGAGTGAAGCTCCCCCCTCTATGATGTTCATATGCCCTGGAAGTGATAGTTTTAGCTGATCAATGACAGATCATCAGCATCTGAAAGAAGTTGCACATGTCTAATAGTCAACAATTTTTCAGCAAAACAAAGTTCTCAGTTGTTAGACCTTTCTCTGAGACACTTAAAATGTACGGCCAGTTTGAGTAACTGTAACAACCATTAGAGACTGAAATGTGTATGGCCACGTCGATGTAACCATGGTTCACCAGTTGATTGTTCGTTCAACAGTTGTTCAGCTATGAACCTCCTTCTATCCAATGTGGATGGCCACGGTTGATTTTGTAATTATTTAGCCAATATTATAAAGAGCTTGTTGTAAGATCTCTGAAAACCATGGCCAGATATGAGTTGCTGAGGCTAGAAAGGAAATAGAGACGCTAGAGATTATACATGTATCATTTTACTTATAGACATGGTTTACATGTCCTTTACTAGTCCAATGAATACCGTTCAAAAGACTACCTCTTTGAGAAGACAGGTTCTGCCACATGATATGCATACTGGCTATCTTCTTTGAGAAGGCCACCCTCAAAGAAGTTTTACTGTATGTAGACTTGCATTCAGGATGTAAAAAGAAGGTGTTGAGGTGGATAGTGGCTGGAAGAGTAGCAGTGGGGTAGAGATAGAAGAGAACGTCCATCATCTTGGTTAAATATCTAAATGTAGTATCCGTGCAACTTTGACAGTCTGCTCAAAGCCATACATGGTGGCAGAAGGACAGTATCAGTTGGGTTTTTAGCACATAGGGCTAAGTAAATGGTCATCTGAATCCACTATTGCAGCTTCTGGTTAGTCTACTTTCCCCACACATCATTGGAGCCTCCAATACAACATTGACTTACTTAAAGAGCATAACGCACCTGCACAGCACACGATTTAGCGAAAGTTGGTGTAAAACTTCATAATCAGTTTTCCTGCCTTCTGCTCATGATTTCTTTGTAAGAGATTTAAATATACATTTGACATTTTTCAAAATGTGCTCTCTATCTGGCGTGCTAAAACATGGCAGTTGCTATAATAACACATTCTGTGAAACTGATTTGGCTCACAAACTTCCAGGAGACCTATGGGAATGGTTTCTATTTACTGGCACATCAAGCTGGCAGTTTTTTATTTATTTATTTGCTGATTTTTCAAGAAAAAAAAAAGCTTGTGTTTGATCTAAATGGGTTCATTAAAGAAAAATAATTTATTTAAAATCAAAAGTGATCAGCCTTGAATGTGAGAATATTGAACAATATGAAATATCAAACGGGTTCTCAATTCCTTTCAGAAAATTAATAATTTATGCGTTTCACTTTCTTTGCAGGATGTCTTTGACGATTGCTTTGTAATTCTGTTTTTGTTGTTCTTTTCAGTCTTAAGAAAACCAGAAATCTCTCCACTTGATCACGCTATGGCTGTATAGTAATCGCATGCACACTTATCTCAGTGTTTCTCTTATGGCCTAATATATTTCATTATCTGCCTTTAGCATACAGGGTGCTGATTTACCATATTTTTCGCTTTATAAGAGTCACCGAGGATTTAGAGGAGGAAAAGAAGAAAAAAAATATTTTTCATCAGACCTAGACCCTCAATGATCATCCGATCCTAAAAATGGATCCCCATTCTACATCAGGCCTTAGATCAGACCCCCGAATGTTAATCAGACCTTAGGTCAGATCCTTTAATATTAATAATGCAGCCCCTTTACCACAGTACCCCATATGAATATGGTTGTGCAAGATACTGCAGTTCAGCCTATTCACTTGACTAGTTCGTGTTTCAGACTTAAGTTTTTCCTTAATTTTTACCAAAAAGCTGCTGTACATGCTTTGACCATTTATTATGTGTTTTAGACACTTTTTAGTGCCTCATTCTATTTCGAGGCATGACTTAGTTAAAGAGGGGTGTGGTTAAATGAAAAAGAGGGGTAGCTTAAAGGGAACCTGTCATCTCCGAAACATGCCCTGAACTAGAGTAAGAGATGTATAGTGTAAGTGATGCTGAATCCGAATATGTAAGTTTTATCTTCATACTCACTTCCATTCCGACGCTGTGCTCTGACAAACCTGCAGTAAAATGCACTCAGTGGACTCCAGTGCTCACTCACATAATGGAGAGGACTCAAAGAAGAGTCCTCTCCATGTATTTTACTGCAGGTTTGTGGGAGCACAGCGTCAGAATGGAAGTGAGTATGAAGATAAAACTTACATATTCGGATTCAGCATCACTTACACTATACATCTCTTACTCTAGTTCAGGGGGTGTTTCGGAGATGACAGGTTCCCTTTAAGATCTTTCAAAATGCACCAAATGTAAGCCAAACAGTCGGTGGGGTGAAGTTAAACAAATATAATTAAAAAATTTTTCTAAGACTTAAGAATAATCATAACAACTTATGACCTATCCTCAGGATAGGTAATCAGTACCTGATCTGTGGAGGTCCGACACCCAGGACCCCGCCAATCAGCTGTTTGAGAAGGCACCAGTACTTCTGTGAGTGCTACGACCTTCTCCCTGCTTACCAGACACAGCGTTGTACATTGTATAGCGGCTGTGCTTGATATCAAACTCATCCCCATTCACTTCTATGGGGCTGAGCTCCACCTAGGAAAGCTGAGAGAAAAGCTGAAAATCAGAAAAGTTGCAAATACTTTCTCTTTGTAGGTTCGATTTTCGGTTTTGACTTATTGTCTATCATTTCTTTTGGCATAAAGGGAATCTCTTTAAAGTATTAAAATATGTAAAAAAAATGCTGTGTATTCAAAGCCTAAAAAACCGTACTTGTTTCTTTGCAGGAAGATTGGGCTTTCAACCATATCCTCTCAAGTATTTCTCATGAGGGTTTTTTGATATTAGGGGAAGGTAGTGTACATTGAACCATTTCATATAAAATATACCAGTGGTCCTGGTGGTTGTACGCATTGCTGTTTAAATGTAGGTACCATGACCAGACCTGGTGCAGCTCTGCTGCAAGTAAATACTACAGACTAGTTCTATATGGAATATGGCTTTAGAAGGCTTGACTCGCTTCCCTCCTTCCCCCACAATCCAAGAAATAAGACAGCTTGGGGGAATGCTATAAATAAGACCTCAGTTGTTTAAGCAAGTTTTGAAGTTTATCTTATTGATGAAACACCCCCACTCAATAGGCTCCTCAGAATAGATAACTGTATGCCTGACATTATTAATCAAACATCTGAAGTAAAAGAGTTTCCTGGAACTTTTTAGAGATGCTTTTGTAACTTTTTCCAGCCTGATGAACATCAACAACTCTTCTTCTTAGGTCCTCAGAAATCTCCTTTGTTCATGTGTTGCGACGATCACACTTTGTTAGATCTCTGTTAAAACAGGTCGCATACTCACACCTGATTGCCATCCCATTGATTGAAAATACCATCTTCAAATTAACTGCTTATCCTACAGGTTCACATACTTTTGCCACTCACAGACATATGATATTAGATAATTTTTCTCAATACACAAATAGACAAGTCTAATATTTTGACAAATTTCTTACATTTTGTTAAGACTTAGGCCCCATTCACACGACCGTATATTTGCGGGCCGCATTACTGCGGACCCGCAAATATACGGGGGGGCCGCCCGGCGTGTGTTCTGCACGATCGGAAAACACACACCGTGCGGCCCCATAGAAAATGCCTATACTTGTCCGTGCGCACGGGAAAGTATAGGACATGCTTCAAAAGAGCCGCGACACGGAGCTAGCACCGTGCCGCGGCTCCCGGCTCCATAGAAGTGAATGGGGCCGCATCTATGCCCGCAATTTTGCGGATAGATACGGCCCCATTCATACGGTCGTAATCGTCGCAATCAGGTGAATAAACACCTTTTGATTCACTACACTGGAGTGCCGTGGAGTTATTTCTATATTGTTTGGATTCTGGATTGTGTCCACAGCTACTGGCACCCAATTTATAAGTTTATAATAGACTGTGCGGACCACATTTTGGAACTGTTTGGGGCCTTAATGTGTAACTGTCATATTTTTTTATTTGCTAGTTTAATATAGCTAGGCATTTATACTTGAGTTAGTCTGTCAATTATTGTCAAAAGATCTGTAATTACCTTATAATAACAGCTTTCATTAATGTCCCCGCCCTGTCCCTTCCAACTGGTACCTTTAAAAGACTGTTGCCAGGGCTCATCTGTCCCCAGCTAATCATAAACAGAAGACAGAGGGGCGGTCCTTCACACTGCATGCCTGCATTAGGCTTCAGAGTGAGGAGGCGTGTCTCTTAGTAATCCAATCTGATTGGCTGGCAGGAAGCTGCTGGCTACAGCAACTGTGTATGTGAAGTGAGGGAAGGCAGTTTTGGCCTCAGAGAACTGGCAGAGGAGCCATCTTGAGAAGATCCTCATATTGTAGAGGTTAAAACAGCTGTAGCTAAGGGAAAAACTCAAGGAAATCAGTGGTATGTGAAGAAAGTAAAGAGTGCATTATGCATAATGCTGAACCAGCAGTAACATATGCTAAAATTGATTTTTTTTGTAACATGAGTTACACTTTAAGTGAAAATCCAGTTTTTGGTCAGATTTATGCAGAAAATTGTGAAGGGTTCACAAAGCCTCACTGTAACATTGATGAACTGTACTAAGGTTAGGTGTTTAAAGTATACTCAGTGGGGTTTCTATTTCTGTTGACCCCAACGATTTGTAGAATGGCGAGGTATTGGTTCCTGCTGCAGTGCTGCCGCCCTTTTACCACAGTACCCTACATATTATGTCCATATGAGTATGGCTGTGCAAGATACTGCAGCTCAGCCTATTCTCTTGACTAGGATCAGCCACAGTACCAGGAACAGTCACACTTGTTTGTAGGTAGCTACACTGAGTAGTATATTGAAGGAGCTGCTGAAGCTCTGCTCTCCATTGGTTCTCCTGATGGTGTGGTCCCATAGATGGTGGCAGGAACACGTTTCAACATCATACCAATGTCTTGGTCAACCCGATGAAGAAATTGGTATGATCTTGAAATGCGTTGCTGCTACAATCTACATGCTATAAAGGTTGTTAACACTAGGACAACTTCTGGCATTTATCGGAAAAAGTGAAGATCCACGAATCTGACGGTTCCTTGCTGTTTATACTAATTTATTGTGGCACATTGCGCCATGTGTTGTTTCATATTTTCATGCCTGCATACGTCCTTGGTAGTTTACTGTATTTTACACTTTGTTTCTGTACTGTGCTTATTTTGGCGCTGTTTATCATAGACATTTTAGTATTGGAGTTATAACTATGGCTTATTATGACTATATTGTTTTATCTCTTCCATGGAAAGGAACGTTCACTCTCTGCCAGAAGAGATTACGTTAAAGTTACCCTCCTTATCTCTGGTTTGCAGAAATAAGGATTAGTGAATAATGGACCTCCTTATGCAGTTGGCAAGATGGTTCCTTGGACTTAGAAATCCCAGTCCACGTGGCTTTAGATTGTATAAGGTTAACATCTAAGTCACTTAACTTAGAGCAAGGGTTCCTTGAAGTTGGGCCAATCTCATTACAGTAAAAATTCAATTCTACATAAGTTTCCTTTAAAGGCATAGAAATTGTCTAGCATCACGTATGATGTGAAACCGCTGACATGCTGCGTGTAGAGGAGAGGCCAACTATATTTCCCATACTGTACCTGTTTTAAATTGGTATTTTTGCATGAGAAGAACCTGGCGAATGCTGGCTCTTCACTTTCCACATCATTTATGCTGTGTTGCAGTTTTCTGTGACACTGAACACAATAATAGAATATTATTTTCTTATATCTGGATTAATTGGTGTAAGGTTTTTATTATTTTTCTTGTTGGACTAATGGCTTCACATGCCAATGTATCTAATGATGATGTATGGATCTATGCATATCATAAAAGATATTAATTGTGCCTAAGAAGATCAAAAGGCCATCCCATTAGACACTGTAATTATCTTAAATGGCACTTGGTAGTTTCAGGGCCCGATTACAAATTTTGCATTGGGGCCCATAACCTTCAAGTAACACCTCTGTCCAGTTAGTTGTCTTAAGGCGACAATAGATATTTGCTGAGTCCTTATGGTGATGTCCTCACTCTCGCTCCTGTTGGCAGATATTGGGGGCAAGAAGGGTTGAGCATGGTGATCCTTTGTACTCAAGGGACATAAGCCACCACCAGACAGCAACTTACATCTCATTCCATATTCATACTTAGCCAAGTATGCATGAGTATTGGGAGGCCACGAAAATAACTCTTGGCCGACAGCTATCTAAAGTGTACAGCCACTTCAGATGTAGCAGAAATAAGTTATTATTCACTTAGAATAAATAATGGAACCCATGTTTAAGGCCACGTTCACGCAGTGTGTTTTGTCATGGACTGCACTTCAAAAAACCCAGTGCTACCCAGTGAAATCTGCCTCCTATTGTTTTCAGGAGGAGCCTGCACTGCCATTTGTGGATCATTGGTTTAATGCCACGACTGTGCAAAAAAATGACATGTCTTTTCTTGGTGTAATATCCGGAAGGGCGCCGTTGGAAGAGGCCAATGGAGCTAAACTTTCAGCAGGTCCGTGACATTGAAAGTGAAAAACCGTGGCAGAAACCACCTCAGTAACGGGGCCTTACAATATTGTTTTCCTGATGGGATGGGTTATGGGGCTTGTTACAATTGTTACCTGCGCAGTTGCTTAGGCTACTTTCACACTTGCGTTGTTAATTCCGGTATTGAGATCCGGCAGAGGATTTTGATTTTGCACACCAGGATGCATCCGTTCCGTTAGGATCCATTTGAGTGAAATTAAAACGGAAAAAACTGATCCGTTTTTTAGGGTCCTATAGTGTCCTCACCATTGACTTACATTGTTTTCAGTGACGGATCCGTTTTTATGACTAGACACATAACTGCAGCTTGCAGCAGTTTTGTGTCTAGTCACTAGCCGGAACTGAAGACATCCTGATGCATCCTGAACTGATCTATTTCCATTAAAAATGCATGAGAAATAAATGCAACAACACAAGTGTGAAACAGGCCTTACAAGTAACTTTCTTTCTAGTGATTCCAATGAAATTTATTTACCAGGTTATAGATACATCTCTCAATTCATTTGATCTTTAGTATATGTAGTAACTGCAGTAGAACCATTCAATTAAATTCTTCTGTTGAGCCTTGGAGGCAAGCAGCATTGATTTAACGTATTTGTCCTTAAATATCATCCATCATTTCAGGTAACGGAGCACTTGTTGCTTTTAAGCTCAGTTTGATTTATCTTATTATAATGTGTTCTGTGCCAGCAGCAACTGTTCCGCCTAAAAATATCACTATTAAGCTTCACGTTCTAAAAACATAAATGATTGTGAAGTTATATTTGGGGGAGGGGGACGTGTTGGGTGACTCATGTGCATGCATTTGTGCTACTTTGAATTTCTGATGAATGTACATCATAAAATCCAGCGATATATGAAGTAAAGCAGTCTTACGGAAAGTTCAGCTCATTTGTAAATGGCCAAGTGCAAGTGAGACAAAACTGGAGGAGAAAATTGCATCATAGCACCAGCCGGGAACTTTTTTTCCTTTTTTTTTTTTTTAAAAGCACATTTTCTATATTTGGGTTGTGAAATATATGTTGAAACTACAGTATAACTAATTCTTAGTATTAGGTATCTACATACCTGCCTTACTTGCTAGAGCATTTATTTTATTATGCAGCCCATAAAAAGATACTTCTCAGTTGCAGGAAAAAAAATCACACAAGTAATGCACTAACCCAATAGATGCAAACATTATATATGGACTAAGCCGCCATTTTGATATGATAAAATCTGAGACTCTCAGCCAATATACGTTGACCTGCCTACCAGCTCCAAGGTGGTCTCAGTCAGGCAGGTCCTACTCTAAACCTAACTATGCCGTTGGGAATCTTCATTCAGGAGAGCAGATCCTGCCCATACAGTGTGCTGCTCCTAGTCGCCAAGCAACCAATGAGAGGAGGAATACACACAGCTATATCTGGGATAGGTAGGGCAAAAGTGCACAAAATGCTACTCCCAATTGCTAGTGAAGTTTGAATTAATGGGGTTTTCCAGGTATTTAATATTGATGGTCTATCCTTAGGCACCCCCACCGATCAGCTGTTTGAGGAGGCTGCAGTGTTCTAGTGAGCGCCATGGCCTCCTTGCAGTGTGCCAAGCACAGCACTGTCCATTGGATAGTGGCTGTATTGCAGCTTAGCTCCATTCACTTGAATGGGACTCAGTTGCACCTAGACTTTGTGACCAATAGACGAGACATCACGGGCTTAGGAGGAGGCTGCAGCGCTCACCGATCTCTTCGATCATCTTCCTCAGTCAAAGATGTCTGCTTGAGTCAATGGATGCTATTGTATCCTTCCTGATACGGCGTCTGATCAGTTCACTATTCCCTTGTATAGTGTGCAGCTGATTGGCTGGCATATCGGGAGATAGACCCCCACCAGTTTGATATTGATGCACTTGAGGATAGCCTATCAATATTAAAATCTCAGACAACCCCTTTCATTCAATGTATTTTGCAGATACTGAATAAAAAAAGACAAATGTTGCCAAATTTGATTTAGTTTTTTATATATTGGATACTGGTACTGGATTATACTATTTATAGCCGCTGATAAATCTGTAGGGTATGGTCTGTCTTTATACTTTTTAACATTGTTATTATCTAATAATATAATCTTTGATGGTCTTCATCAATGATTCAGAGTTCACAAAAGTTATGAATGATGTTGGTACAGTTATGCCTTCATTGATAAGAATTTCTTCAGTAACCCCGAAGCAAATACCAGTGAGGAATTGGTGCAAAATGTGCCCAAAATCTTTCAAAATAAAGGTGCACTTACTCAGTAGGCAGAAAATCTTATTGATCTTAGTGAGAAACCTTTTTTAGAACAGCTCTTATGACTGAGGCCCGTTTTGGTCAAGGTCCAGTATGGTCTGGGGTCTAATTGTATTTTTTTCTCTGGTCTAATCAATATAGAAAGTTTGGTGTAGGGTCTGATAAATTTAGGGGCCTGGCCTGGTGTCTGATATAATTTAGGGGTCTGGTTCGGGGTCCAAAGTTGTGTTGATATAGTGGCTAGGGATGGCTGCAGAAAATGCTGCAGTCTTTTGGAGACGTTGTCACTGCGGTTTGGGTCAATTGGAGAAGAAAAGAAAGCTATTAAACTTAACTGCTCATTTGCATATTGATTAAATGTGATTAAATGTAGTTTTTCTTCAGAATGAAACAACAGACTGAAAGTTATTATTTCCCATAATGCCCTGCAAGCCATTGTGCCTGGTTAACAGTGAATTTCCTGGCAACAGGTTCTCTGTAATGGAATGGGTAGGGACGTGATCAAACACAGAAGGGTTTGGTTCAACACATGTTTCTTGCAGAGACTTTCACATGTAAATACAACCTAATTTGATGTTTGGCAGGACTTTTTTTTATGTTCACCCTGTAAATGCTCCAGAAACTACCCTTTTGTTTTGCTGTGGGTAATTGATGCTGGGATTTATTCTGATCAATATGTGTTTTCCGCTCACTCAAGGACAGACTGACAATAGAAATTGTGTTGTTCCTTCCTCTTCATTTATCAGTCAAGCAAGAAAGCAATCAATTGACCTTGATGCACTTATGTCTGTTTTATGCAAACATTATGAATGAAGACATTTGTACGGTTGGAGAAGCTGTGTTTTATTAATTTTGGCACTGATTATTTGATGTTGGGCACATTCGGTATATTCTTGTACTAAATTTTAGGAGATATTTATATTTCATTCTTTTGCACGTTTTCATTTGTCTGAGATATAGTCTGATAAAAATCAGTGTGATATAATGTACAGTACCAACAATACAACATAACATCTACATAATGCTTAAAGGAAATCTGTCAGAAAATCGAACTGTGTGTAACCCAGTCCAGGGCTACATAGTGCTGCCTAACACAATGCAAAACATACCTGTCTTAGTATTCTGTGTGTTTCTGAAGTACAGAAAATTAACTTTTATTCCTATGCAAATGTCGTGTCAAGGTGGCCAGCAAGGTGTGCATAACTGTTATTGGAGCCCAGGCACATCTTCTGCCAGAGCCTAGGCCCTCCGCTTCACATGTTCTCGGTACCTCCCCTTGCTCCATCCAGCCCACCCCCTCCACTGCAGTCAGGATCCTCCGTCAGCTCCGGCCGGCTCAGCGCATGCGCACTAAATATGTTGAGGCCAATGTCTACAGCAGGGCATTCAATGTGCCGACCGTTGATTTCGGCAAAGGACAATGCTCACCAGCCAGCCTGAGCTGAAGGAGGATCTTGAGGCAGCACTATGTAGCCCTGGACTGGGTACATATAGTTAGATTTGCTGACAGATTTTCTTTAAAGGCTATGCTTTTACCATTGTATTTTACTCATTTTGGGCTTAAAATCATTTTATCAATTGGTCTTTATTAATAATATTGAGCCATTCCATCACAAAGGGTTAACTGTTTGTCTGTGTGAATAATACTTTTTACTTTCACATTGTGCCAGTCATCTAGTAACCCTTATCTCTAATTTTCTAAGAGGTCATAAACATTTTTTAAGCCACATTCTTATCAGTAAGGTGAGAACTGAGCTATAATGTGTTATAATGTCAGAGAGCGGAGCTAAGAAACCCATCAGTTCCTGGTCTGACGGAGCAGGGAGAAAATTCAGATCCCTCCATTAGAGCATCTCAGCCCTGTACAGAGAAAAGGGGTCCATATTTACAACAACAAAAAAACAATCAAAAAAAATTATTTTTAGCTCAAAATAAGTCAATGCAATAATAAAAAATTGTCCAAAAGGTGTACATAGCCTTTAAGCATTTTCAATGGTTTTTTGAACCATTGAAACCACTTTCAGTGTATCTGCAGAGTATTGCCGTCTGTTCACCTGCTCTAACGGCTTAATCTGTAGTCCTTATTTCTGAACTTCTGACGGCTCATGACCACTCATGTTATTTGCATTTGATAAGAATTTAGCTATATGAGTGTTTATGAACTCTTAGGAGTTCAGAGATAAGGACTACAGATTGAGCTGTCAGAGCCGGTCTCTGACGGATTCTTCGTAAAATGGAAAACAGTAGTCTGCAGATACACTGAAAGTGAAGGCTGTAGAACAAAAAACACATAAAATTTTTTTTAAATGTATTTATAGCCCAAAATGAGTAAATTGCAGTGCCAAAAAAATTTCCCAAAAGTTGTCCATCGCCTTTAAAGCGGTTGTCCCAAATTTCTTTTTATATGCCACCACCAGCGAGACCTTTGTAGAGATTTATTCTTACTTGCTTCCTGACGCTTCATCTCGGCTTTATGGCTCTCAGGCTATCTTTACTAAACTTCCTGCATATTGGGGTCACGTGCACCGCTGTAGCCAATGACTGAAGTTATACATGTGACCCTTCCCATGGGGGACTTTTACATGATAGCTTTTTACATAGGTCCTGCTTGGGGGTAACGGATGTAGTAGACATTAAAAAAAAAATTTTTGAAAAAGTCCTGGAAAAGCCCTTAATTTCCATTTGATTGATTTTCGATAATTTGTTATAATTATGTGTATACATTGTATTTTTCGTATTCATACTATTGCATTGAAAATGAAAGACGTGAGCCTGAACTGAATTTTTTTTTCACATTTCTCTGACTTTACAACGAATCAAATAGTTATGGTAATGAACCATTTCGCCTCCCTTGAAGATTAATTTAATTTAAATTGAATCTATGCCATTGTTACAACATGAAGTAAATAATGTTACATGACACATACTAAATATGCAGTAAAAGAAAAGATAGTCATTGTCGGGAAACTGGGCAGATGATCAGTGAAACGTCTTTTAGATAAAATTGTCTTTCATGCATCATTTGTCACTGGAAATCTTCAATCCTGTTAATCCTAAATTCACTGGCAAGCCTTTGCTTTAACAACGTGAAAGTAAAAAGAAATGATGTGCATCAGGCTCGGGGCGTCCTCTCCGAGCTTTTCAGACCAGGTAATGTCTTTAGACTATAGGTTGGGAGCATAAGTTATGTTGAAGACACATCTGCTAAGAGACCGAGCTTCTGATGATGGGATTATAAATACTAAGTTTAAGCATTTAAGCCTGTATGCCCAGGGCAGCCATGTCGTCTTAAGTTCCTTTTACACGGAAAGATAAATTGTTAAAACTGGCACCGATTTATGATAAAAGCAAGTTTTTAACAATCACAATGCATGCATTATATGGTACAAATTTGTATCTTTTTTCTGTACTGGTGATCACTGATCGCTGGCAATCAGTTGTCCTTCTTCCCTTGATTTCCATTACAAACAGTAAGCAGATGCCCGTTTACATCGGGGGATGTACTAATGACAAGTGATGATTTGTAGGACAGCTTAAAAGATGACATCAATGACAACTGAGCAAATTATCTTTAACTTGTTGGACGTGTTCACACTGGACAATTATTTGGAACTTTTGCTCAATCATTCGTTCAAGTTATTAGCGCCCTGTGTAAAAAGTCCTTTAGTCCTTGTTCAAGCCAGTCTAGTCCATTGTAGCATTTGTTTTTTATACTGTAGTTAAAGGGATTATCCCATGACTAATGTAAAAAATGAAAACCAGACATCATATAGTACATGACAATCTCTTTCTAACAAAGGTAGAACCAGCCCTGTACCTCACATGGATCCAGAGATCTCCACATTCATTGCTATGCTAGATTTATATCAAGCTGGCAGCTCAAGGGGAGTGTCTTTTCTGCTGCAGCTCAGGGGGCGTGTCCATGATCTGCCTATCACAGCTCAGGGGGCCATCTTGCAGCTTACTGAGGACAGCGCTGTACATTGGATAGCGGCTGTGCTTGTTATTTCAGTTCAGCCCCATTCACTAGAGTGGAACTGACTTGCACCTTGGCCATGTCCCTGATGAACGTGACATAACATGGTCTAGGAAAAGGCCACAGTGCTCACCAGAGGTGATCTTCAGGGATGCCAGAAGTAGGACACCCACTGATCAGATACTGATCTATTCATGAGCATAAATCACTAGGAAAACCCACCATTTTTGATGGTTGTTTTATGCTACTTTTTATCCCAATCATTTTTTTATTTTTTTCATATGTTTGTTGTTATATATATATATATATATATATATATATATATATATAATATGTTATGGCCTCATTTTTTTTAATCTATTTTAACTTGTTGGGTAAATTTAGGTCAGATTATATTATAGTATAGTTCAGGACACAAGATTAGAACACTTGTGCACAATCACAGGAACAGCGTGTCGATCGCCGCTCGTTACCCATATTTCCATACGTCAGTTATCTTTAGTAACGGGGTGAAAGATCAGTAATGCGCTCATTCATCCCCATACAGTTTTCATTTGTTGGTAACACACTGAGTGATGTGCAGCTGACAAGCAATGATTTTGTGGTGCCTGCATAAAAGATGAGATCACCCCACAAATGATTAGGATTGAATATCACTCTGTCTGAGAAACTGCAAACACATACACGGACTTTAGCTGGTAAAAAATTCCCTTCCTATTCATACGACTTACCTGTTAGGCCGCTGTGCTCATATCTTTCTCATCTGTGCAATCATTTAACCACTTTAGTATAAAGTGGTTGAAATTATTGCCACAATTACCATCGGTAACTTACTGATATCACAGCTCCTCAACTGTTACTCTCTGTGATCAGAGGCTCTGTCTTTCTTGTCAAAATTATTTTAATCAGACCCCTACTGATGGCAGATAGAGTAGTGATCGTGCCCCATTAGAAATCTAAGACACCTCCCATTGTTCTCTGCTGATTCACCACAATCAACCAGTTTTGTTATGTCGTCCAGTACATCTAAAAATACTAAGCCGGCTTGCAAAGTCTTACGTAAAGGCACTCATTCATCCTTCCATTATAAAGATTTTATTTTTATCATTAATATCCCTTTTTTTTTAGACTTTTTTATTTATTTGTTTTTTTACTTTCAGCAATGCTATGCAATTAAAAATAAAATACAAAATATTTTACTTTTTTAAGCAGTTTGTGGTCATGCTTAAAGGGAACCTGTCATCTCTGAAACAAACTGAACTAGAGTAAGCGGTGTATAGTGTAAGTGATGCTGAATCCGAATATGTACGTTTTATCTTCATACTCACTTCCATTCTGACGCTGTGCTCCCACAAACCAGCAGTAAAATGCATTTAATGCATCTCTTCTTTGAGTCCTCTCCATTATGTGAGTGAGCACTGGAGTCCACTGAGTGCATTTTACTGCAGGTTTGTGGGAGCATAACATCAGAATGGAAGTGAGTATGAAGATAAAACTTACATAACCGGACTCGATGTCACTTACACTATACACCGCTTACTGTAGTTTGGAGGGTGTTTCAGAGCTGACAGGTTCCCTTTAAAGGGGTTGTTTCACTTCAGCAAATGGCATTTATCATGTAGGCAAAGTTAATACAAGGCACTTACAAATGTATTGTGAGTGTCCATATTGCCTCCTTTGTTGGCTTGATTCACTTTTCCATCACATTATACACTGTTCATTTCCGGGTGTTAACGACCACCCTGCAATCCAGTAGCAGTGGCCGTGCTTGCACATTATAGGAAACAGGGCTGGCCCCTCTGTTGGCTGGGACTGTGGGAGTGTGCATAGGCTGGTGCGTTTTCCGATAGTGTGCAAGCACGGCGACCCCTTCTGGATTGCAGGCCGGTAGTAACCCCAGGAATTGAGCAGTGTATAATGTGATGGAGAAATTAATCCAGCCAGCAAAGGAGACAATATGGACAATCACTATACATTAGTAAGTGCTTTGTATTAACTTTGTTTACATGATAGATGCCATTGCTGAAATGATACAACCCTTTTAAAGCTCCTGAAAAAAAGAATTTAGTACAGACAGAGGCAATGACTAGAGTAAAAAAACATGAAGGAGAAAAAGTATAGAATATTATCACGTAGTATGAGTTTTCTACTGTGTAGTTTCATATAGAATAATGTAATCCACTATCTATTCCATACCACAAAAAAGCAAATAATAGAACATAAACCATAAAGCAAAAGTCCTTGCCCGTATGGGCACTAACTAGACAGTAGGTTTTTTCACCTATGCAGCTTCCAGGCTTCTGACAGTGAATGATCATTTCAGCCCTATATTTATCCCCATATTAATGGGTCGAGCAGATACACCTGGGTTTGCCTCAGGCTAGCAAAAAATATTGTACTGGAGTATGGAGGGAATGGCATGTCCCACTATCAATGCCTACATACCATTTCGTAAAAATGCAGGCACATAAAACACATTGAAGTAGAAAATTGAGACACATATATATATATGTGTGTGTGTGTGTGTGTGTATGTATGTATATATATATATATATATATATACAGTACAGACCAAAAGTTTGAACACAGCTTCTTATTCAAAGAGTTTTCTGTATTTTCATGACTATGAAAATTGTAGATTCACACTGAAGGCATTAAAACTATGAATTAACACATGTGGAATTATATACTTAACAAAAAACTGTGAAACAACTGTAAATATGTCTTATATTATAGGTTCTTCAAAGTAGCCACCTTTTGCTTTGATTACTGCTTTGCACACTCTTGACATTCTCTTGATAAGCTTCAAGAGGTAGTCACCTGAAATGGTTTTCACTTCACAGGTGTGCCCTGTCAGGTTTAATAAGTGGGATTTCTTGCCTTATAAATGGGGTTGGGACCATGAGTTGTGTTGGGCAGAAGTCAGGTGGATACACAGCTGATAGTCCTACTGAATAGTCTGTTAGAATTTGTATTATGGCAAGAAAAAAGCAGCTAAGTAAAGAAAAATGAGTGGCCATCATTACTTTAAGAAATGAAGGTCAGTCAGACTGAAAAATTGGGAAAACTTTGAAAGTGTCTCCAAGTGCAGTCGCAAAAACCATCAAGCGCTACAAAGAAAATGGCTCACATGAGGACCGCCCCAGGAAAGGAAGACCAAGAGTCACCTCTGCTGCGGAGGATAAGTTCATCCGAGTCGCCAGCCTCAGAAATCGCAGGTTAACAGCAGCTCAGATTAGAGACCAGGTCAATGCCACACAGAGTTCTAGCAGCAGACACATCTCTACAACTGTTAAGAGGAGACTGTGTGCAGCAGGCCTTCATGGTAAAATAGCTGCTAGGAAACCACTGCTAAGGACAGGCAACAAGCAGAAGAGACTTGTTTGGGCTAAAGAACACAAGGAATGGACATTAGACCAGTGGAAATCTGTGCTTTGGTCTGATGAGTCCAAATTTGAGATCTTTGGTTCCAACCACCGTGTCTTTGTGCGACGCAGAAAAGGTGAACGAATGGACTCTACATGCCTGGTTCCCACCGTGAAGCATGGAGGAGGAGGTGTGATGGTGTGGGGGTGCTGTGCTGGTGACACTGTTGGGGATTTATTCAAAATTGAAGACATACTGAACTAGCATGGCTACCACAGCATCTTGCAGCGGCATGCTATTCCATCCGGTTTGCGTTTAGTTGGACCATCATTTATTTATCAACAGGACAATGACCCCAAACACACCTCCAGGCTGTGTAAGGGCTATTTGACCAAGAAGGAGAGTGATGGGGTGCTATGCCAGATGACCTGGCCTCCACAGTCACCAGACCTGAACCCAATCGAGATGATTTGGGGTGAGCTGGACCGCAGAGTGAAGGCAAAAGGGCCAACAAGTGCTAAGCATCTCTGGGAACTCCTTCAAGACTGGAATACCTGGAATACCATTTCAGGTGACTACCTCTTGAAGCTCATCAAGAGAATGCCAAGAGTGTGCAAAGCAGTAATCAAAGCAAAAGGTGGCTACTTTGAAGAACCTAGAATATAAGACATATTTTCAGTTGTTTCACACTTTTTTGTTAAGTATATAATTCCACATGTGTTAATTCATAGTTTTGATGCCTTCAGAGTGAATCTACAATTTTCATAGTCATGAAAATACAGAAAACTCTTTGAATGAGAAGGTGTGTCCAAACTTTTGGTCTGTACTGTATATATATATATATATATACTGTTTGAAACATTTAAATGTATTGATGGTATTTTAATATAAAAGTTCTGGACGACCCCTTTAATATTACATTTTCAGCACCAGACATAGTTATGCACTGCTTTACTTTAACCCCACGATATACGTAGAATATACAGTACATATGTTACCTGCTGTATGGCTTAATTCCACTTACTTTCACATTAAAAATCCGCATCAGTAATCTTACTGAGTAGAGCATTACATCGGTGATTTGCTTTTAGAAGAAATGCTTTGGAGACCAATTTGATATATTAAGAAACGACTTCATTCCTAGGAATGGTTGGAAAATTACATAAATGCAATGCTGTTTTTTTCCCCTGAAATGATCCACTGAAATTGTAAGCAACGTTGACAGCTATGAGCGAGTCTTCCGCCTGCCATTTCAGGATGTGAGATATGTTTTGTGCTTGCTGAAGTGTATACTGAGACTTTGGCACCTTGTCCCATTTCTTCTCTTTAGTGAAAGTATTTCTGTCATATTTCATTAAATGCTGGTGACTCCACTCTATAAACTTGTACAGTCTTTAAGTTTGGAGGTGCACTGATTTTTAAGTGCAGCAAATATTGGTGTAGATGTGTCGAAATGGAGAGAAAGCTGGTAGGCCAGGCTTTGCTCTAGTCTGAATATGAATATGGCAGCATTGTGTCCTGTATGAAATAAATCTTTAGATATGTAGAAGAGGCTAGCATTCTCCCCCAATTACCCTATAAGCATGCGTGTTCAGATCAGCCAAGCAGCAATCAAGAGAAGAGTATAAGCTACTAGCTCCGACAGTAGTTATCTGGCAGAAGAACAGGGGGTCAGACATATTGAAGTCCTACATGTCCAATCCTTGTTTCTCTTGATGGCAGAGTTTGGAGTCGAGCTGCCCTTTTACACATTCAGCACCTCTGCATAGGTTTTTTACACTTATAGAGTTTTTCAAGGGATACAATATTGTTGACCTATGCTCTGGATTTGTCATTAATATCAGATCGGTGTTTAAAAGCTGAGGCCTCCTCACAGGATACCAAGTATAGCGCCATACATTGTATAGTAGCTATGCTTGGTATTGTAGCCCAGGCCAATTCACTTGAATGGGACTGACCTGCACCTAGGCCATGTGACCGATGAATGTGATGTCACTGGCCTAAGAAGAGGCTGTAGCAGAAGGACCCGGCTTTACACGGGTATATTTCATCTATTTAATTTAATGTTGGTGTGTGTGTCGTTAAAAGATATCGACAGTATCCCCCCATAACGTGACCTCTACAGCACCCCGCCCCTTCACAGTGACCTCCACAGTACCCACCACTTAACACTGACCCCCACCACAGTGCCCCACCTCCTTAAAATGGGATCTCCATAGCAGCCAACCCCCTTAACTTTGACCTTCACAGCAGCCTGCCCCTTTAACAGTGAGTTCCACACCACCCCAACCCCTTCACAGTGACCTCCACAGGGGCCTGCCCCCTTAACAATGACCTCTCCAGCATCCCACCCCTTAACAGTGACCTCCATTGGTGACAGTTCCCTTAACTGTGACCTCCACCATTCCCTGCACCCTTACCAGAGATCTCCACAGTGCCTGTCCCTTTAACAGTGGCTGCCACAGTACCCATAACAGTGACCTCACAGTACCCTGCTGCCTTAACAGTGACCTCCCCAGCAGCTGCCCCCTTAACAGTGACCTCCACAGTGCCTGTCCCTTTAACAGTGACCTCCACAATCGTCCAATCAAATTCCTTTTCTTACGGGGCATTATTGTCTTTAATTGACAGTATATAAAACCCCACAGAATTATTATACACTTAAGGTCATGTGAGTTACATCAGCCTCTACAGCAATGTTGGCTAAGCATCGCAATTGAAATCATATTAACTCACATAAGCTGTCTGATACTAAGAATGTCCTTTGTTGCCTATAGCAACCAATTAGAGCTCATATTAATGACCTGTAGCAAAATAGAAGCTGAGCTGTGATTGGTTGCTATATGCAACCTGATGAATATCCAGGCTAACTGCCACAACAGACAATGGCTCCTGTAATTTGGCTGTTAGGTTACTAAGCATATTTTTTGGCAAATAATTGGAAAGCGCGGGGTGAAAATTACCACTCAAAACATAGTCTATGACATTCTCCGAGTCACAAGAGGCGGCTATGCAAAATTTTGTGATTGTAAATGCGACACTGCGGATTCCTTTAGCGGATTTACATACATACCTACACTCAGCTTTGTATATATATACAGTGTATATATATATATATACACACAAATACATATGTATATTTACATAAAAAAATCTTAGTTTTTTCCATTTGTGAAAAATCATAAGCACACAGATGTACATCTTACAGCTGCCTGTGAAAGCCATACTATACTCGTAATAAATACACAGGCACTTAAAGGGGTATTCCAGCCCCCACTCTATTCATTTCTATGGGAGCGCTGAACGGAACGGCAGCACACATTTCTGACAAGCCGCTCAGTTGTTTTCAATGGTGCTCCACAGGGTATGGGGCATCCGTTCTTGTGATCGTTGCAGGTCCCGCACTGATCTAATAGTTATCCCCTATCCTGTGGATATCAGATAACTTTCTTTAACCAGAATACCCCTTTAAGGAAACAAAACTTCCTTGGAAGTTAGATTGTCAACTTCATAAGCTCCATACAATGTCACAACCCCAGATCAATGATGGGGCACACAGGAGCTGGGGGTGACCTATACACATGCTGCGGTGCCATTGCTTGTCATCAGTGTCATGCTGATCTACTAACTCGAAGCCATTTTCACAAATACATTTATTGACCTGTCCCTCATGTGGTTACAATTGAACATAGTATCGCACAATATCAGTGTGATACTTTTGTGGATTTTCAGCAACAGAAAAAAAATGCCAATTGAATCATTCACTATTGCAAGAGCAGAAGAGCAGAAATCCTTTTTTAATATTATGATCTTCCTTAGCAAACATGAGGGTGAGAGCTTCTGAGATCCTACCCATGGAATCTGCTGTAGCATGTACTAGATAATCCATATCTTCTCTGCAAACAGTGCATACTGCCCATCAATAATGGAGGAGCAAAGAAAGCCCAGCAATTCTAAGCAAACAATGTCCATGTTGGATACCTAGGCAAGCGCTGCCCTGCATATCAAGAGCGGATTGCAGTTACAGGCGATGGAAAGCGGCGCACTACGGGGAATGACCGATTGCTTCGATGGTTCAGGACCTTACCTCTGTACACTTGAATTCATGTGCTTAATCTACACAGTGCAATGTTATTCAGCCTATATCATTTCTACACATTGATTCCAACTCCCATCATGCTAAATGTATATTGTAAAAGTATCTTGCATTTGACAGCCTTGGCTAGGTTAATTGCTTCTTGAGGATCCTGGGTTTATGCACATCCGGAAACATACATAGACACACAGCCTCCACAATCATTATAATTAGCATATAATTACTTGGACAAATTAAAGAGGACCCGTCCCCTCTCCTGACATGTCTGTTTTAGTATCTACTTACATCCACCCCTGTAAGAACAATTCTGAAGCATCTTATTCTTATTCTGTGTTGTGTTGTGCCATTCCTTTATTATTCCTGCTAGAAGTTTGCGGATGAATTGCCATCAGTCAGCACTGCAGTAATGATTTATGTGAGTGTTACCAGTTGGGGTTGTGTCCCTGTACGTTCTGCCACTATCCCATCAGTGCTGCCAGTGTCAGACTGTGCAGGGACACCCCTCAGCTAGTAACACCCAGATAAATCGTACCTGCAGATTGATATCAATTCATTCATAAATGTGTAGAAGGAATAATAGAGGAATGACACAACATAGAGTCATTAGAATAGATGCTCCAGAATTGTTATTACAGGGGGAATGAGAGTACATGTTTGGAGAGAGTATAGGTCAGGGCTGGCCAACCTGCGGCTCTCCAGCTGTTGCAAAACTACAACTCCCAGCATGCCCAGTCTGCCTACAGCTATCATCCTACAGCTATCATCCTACAGCAGGGCATGGTGGGAGTTGTAGTTTTACAACAGCTGGCGAGCCTCAGGTTGGCCAGCCCTGGTATAGGTCCTCTTAAAATAATATAGATCATTTGTCAAAGTAATTATGTGCTAATTATGATGACTTTGGATGTTGTTTTCCATGTGAGGAGAAGTGACAAGTCCTCTTTAAAGAGGTTTTCCAGGATTTCAATATTGATGTCCTGTCCCACAGAAGTAAAAGGGAGAGGTTCTTGCAATTATACCTGCTCGCCGCTGCAATGTTGATGGTGACCAGGTAAAAAATTAAGAGAAGGCAGCGTGCCTTCTCTTCATACATACGGTGCCTGGTGTTGGACCCCCCGCGGATCTGATATTGATGACCTATCCTGTGGATAGGTCATCAGTATTTAAAATCCTGGAAAACCCCTTTAAGGGTACGGCCACATGGTCAGGTTTAAAAGCTAAAATCAAGAGTGGATCGTAAAAATAGAGAAAGTTTTAATGACTTTGCTTCTTTTAGTTCACTCCTGGTTTTTGCTTCCAAAACTTCATCAGGAAACCTGACTGTGTGACCTTACCCTAAAGAAACGTCTCCCCTTCACAACCGTTTAACTTTTTTGGTTACATCTGCTAAACCGAATAAGACACAATTTTGCTGATAGTTTTATTTAAAAATATTTTATAGTTTTGTATCTGCAGCTCCTCTGCAGTGTATCTCCATGGTAACGGACTACAAAGAATTCCTGTGTAGAGTAGGGACTCCGTCCTTCACCGTAGCCAGGAAATATTCAACTTCATTTGAAAAACATGTTAAAGGGGTTTTCCAGGTTTTACTTATTGATGACCTTTCCCTAGGATCCATCATCAATATCAGATTGGCGGAGGTCCAGTTCCCAGCACCACTGCTGAGCAACTGATTTCAGGAGGCACAGTTGCTGGAAGCAGACAGCAGAACTACACAGCTTCATCCACTTCTCCCATTCACAGTGTACAGAGGTGTGGAGATCCATAGCTTCGTTCTTGAACCACAGCTAGTAAAAACAGCAAGTCATTGGGGGTTCAGCAACCTTTGGTTCAGTAACCTTTGCCACTCCAGCTTCTATGAAACTATAACTTCCAGCATGCACACGTGCTCATCTGTTCTTGTAACTCCCAAAAAAAGGTAAAGAAGGATTCTGGGAGTTGTAGTTTCAGAACAGCTGGAGTGTTGGAGGTTGCTAATCCTTGACCTATGCTAAGGATAGGTCATAGTAAGTAAGTCCTGAAAAATCCCATTTCAAATCCACTTGATACAGGTTCACAATAAGATTTGAACACCCATTAATTATAGTGCTCCTCACGATAGTCCGTCAGTATGTGATCAGAGATGGTCCGACACCCCACAACCCTGTCGATCAGATGTTCTTCAAGAAGCTTCAGCACCAGAGGTCATCACCAGAACTACACGGCTCTGTCAATTATCTACTGGATGGAGCTGGTAACCAGGGTTGTCAACTAGAAATTTTTTTTTTCTGGACAACTTGTTCCAAAATCATGGACAGCCAATATTTTTTACAGACAAATTATAAAACCATAATGAATGATAAAGATTATAAGTAATTATTGTCTATAATTCATTATACTGATAAACCTCATTATCAGCATCTACTTTGAACTGTTAAAAGATAATCACCACTAAGCTTGAGTGAATCGAGTCAATTCATTCAAAAACGTTGTTAATGCGGTTTCCGTACAGCATTAAAATGTATTGGCCTGAAGTTGTGAATCAAATTGATTATCTCATGACAATGGCACCTGTCAAGGGGTAGGATATATTAGGCAGCAAGTGAAGTCAATTATTGAAGTTAATGTATCGGAAGCAGAAGAAATGTGCAAGTGCAAGGTTCTAAGAGACGTTGAAAGGGCCAGATTATGATGATTGGGTCAGAGCATCTCCAAAATGTCAGGTCTTGTAGGCAGTGGTGTACCAAGGGGGATGGGGGAGATCCGCCCCACCTGCCAGCTCTCGGAGGTGACGGATGCAATCAGCGTTTCCATGAATATAGATGGAAGCGCTCATTGCTACAGTGCCCTGGATGTTGGTGGTCCTTTCACTTACTGACCACTCAGCTCCTAGCTCTCCTTCTCTCCTCCAGGCCGGCACACTGAATGGTCAGGGAGCCATCTGGGCACAGAGAGGGCATTACTACTTTTAAAGGGGCCACAGAGAGGGCATTACTACGAAGGGGCACAGAGAAGGCATTACTACTTTGAAAGGGGCACAGAGAGGGCAATAGTACTGTGAAGGGGGCACAGAATGCATTATTGCTGTGAAGGGGTATAACTGTTATGGTGGCACAGAGAGGGCATGTCTACTGTGAGTGGGGGACACAGAGCGGGCATGTTTACTGTGAGTGGGAGACACAGAGAGGGCATAACTACTCTGAAGGCGTCTCAGAAAGTGAATAATTACTGTGAGGGGGCACAATGTGGGCATAACTTTTGTAAAAGGGTGCATTGAGAGCATAGCTGCTGTGAAGGGTCACAATGTGGGCATAACTACTGTGGGAGGAGCACAGTGAGGGCATTAACACCATAAAGGGGGCACAGAGAGGGCATAACTGCTGTGAGAGGGGCACAATAAGGGCATAAGTACTCTAAAGGGGGCACAGAGACGGCATGTCTACTGTGAGTGGGGGGCACAGCGAGGGCATAAGTACTCTAAAGGGGGCACAGAGACGACATGTCTACTGTGAGTGGGGGGCACAGCGAGGGAATAACTACTCTGAAGGGGTCTCAGAGAGCGCATAACTACTGTGAGGGAGCACAATGTGGGCATAACTACTGTGAGGGGGCACAATGATGGCATAAATGCTGTGAAGGGGTGCAATGAGGGCATTACTACTGTGAGGGTGGCATAACATCTATCTGGGGGCACAATGTTTTACAGTATGGGGCGGGTAGTGACGGACACAGACAGCAGAGGGCACCTGTGCAAAGAATTTGCCTGCTACCCCCGCCCCTCCACCTCTTCCCTCAGTGCTTTGTGGTAACTGGCAGGGGTGCATCTAGCCTTTCTGCTGCCAGAGGCAAAAATTTTAATGCCGCCGCCGCCACCCCCCCATGCCATATTCTCAACCTAACCCATTCCCTCCAGCCCTACTGTTAAAGACATACTGTACTTGGAACCCATTACATACCGTTCTACCAACATACAGAAGAATTCAGCGCACATACCTCTTTCATCTTCTCTGATGGAGACATTCTCTTTCCTCATCTTCTCCATTCAGACCAAACCGCCATGATGATTTCTTTCAGCTATCTCTTGTATCTGCAGAGTTTAACAAAAAGATGACAAATAAATAAAATAACAAACTCAAAAAATAAAAATAACTGCACCCTGTAAATAGTATTTCTGACACTAATAGTGTATCCCCAAAATAATTGCTCTAAGCTGAGTGTGCCAGGGTGTTCCTCACAGTAATTGTGCTCCCCAAAGTCCCACCAATAGAAATAATTACGTATCTGCCAGATTGCAGATAATAGTGTTAACAGTACCCCCAATAGTAATAACATCCCTATGGTGACCCGAAAGTAATAATACCCCATAGTACCCATACTACTAATCATGTTCCCCGTAGTCCCCCAGTAGTAATAAGTCTCCTTACAATGAATGCCAGTAGAAAAATGCCCCCTTATAATGTGCACCAGTACAAAAATACCCACTATAATGTGTGACAATACAAAAAATACCCCCCTTCCCCATATACTCGGATAGACCCCCATATCAGATGCTCATTCAGGCCCCCATATGAGAAGCTCAGGCCCCCATATTCTCCGACAGAGCCCCACATCAGCTGCTCAGACCTCCCCATATTAGATGCTCAGGTCCCCCATATCAGATGCTCATTCAGGCCCCCATATGAGAAGCTCAGGCCCCCATATGCTCCAACAGACCCCCCATATCACATGCACAGACCACCCCATATCACCTGCTCAACACCCCCCCCCCCCATATCAGATGCTCATTCAGGCCCCCATATGAGAAGCTTAGATCCCCATATGCTCATATAGACCCCCATATCAGCTTCTCATATTAGAAGCTCAGGCCCTCCCATATGCTCAGACAGACCAGCCATATCAGTTGCTCAGACCCCCCATATTGATGCTCAGACACCCATCAGACTTCAGATCAGACTCTAAATAAATAAGCTTACCTCTCCTGCTTCTCCGCTGCATGTCTGGAGTGTTCTGCAGTCCCTGCTCTGCTGGTCTCCTCCTGCCCGCGCTGCATAGTCACCTGACTGCATACAGCGTCAGGTCATAGTGCACTCTGTGTCAGGACATAGTAGCGCGGCACGGAGGAGACCAGGGAGGAGGGGTGAGTACATTGCTCATAGAGCTACACTCCCCCTCCCCCTGCAGACTAGTGAGCGTTTCCATAATAAAAAGCGCTCACTAGTATGAACAGGCCCACCCTGGCGCAGCTGAACCTGCTACACAGGCGGTATGTTCTTTCCTGGTGGTGGAGGGGGTGCCGGAGAAAGGACCCACCCTAGGTGCCAAACACCTTAGGCACGCCTCTACTTGTAGGGTTTTCCCAGTCTGCAGTGGTTAGTACTATACCTACATAGGTGGTCCAAGAGCTTTCAGCCAACAGTTATTTGTGTATTACATGTGTATTACCAGCTTTAGCTTTAAAATTACAATTGTGCAAGAGGAACAGGTGAGGGTGACCAACCCAGCTTCCTCTTTTTTCATCAGGAAGTTCTCCACAACCTTTTATATTAATGTCCTTTCCTCTTTGAATCTCAAGTAATTCCACAGGCCCAAGGCTCGAACCTCTTGGCAGATTTTCTTAATTCCGCAGTCACATCACATTAAAGTGAATTACATGTGACAGCAGTAACTACAGCAGAAGGTGAGGACAATACTTGGATTTTCCACAAAATGCCTCTTGCCGTTAGAGAAAGGCTCTATGCATTTTTCCTCATTGCAGATGAGCACATCAATAAATCAATTTCCCACTTCAATGCCGATTCTAAGAAAGTAAAAAGAATTAGACTGCCTTTTCTCAGCCACAGACAGGCAGCAAAATGGAGGCAGAGCAATATTGATTGCTTCTCCTACCACAGTCATTAAGTCGAGGAAAGACTTACCGCGCTGTGTATAGTGCAAGACAAGAGCTACATTGTTAAGTCTCAAACAACGACACCGAGTCCTTTGCCCTCGAGCTGTTTGATAGCACCTAAACAGTTAATGGATTCTCAGTTTCAGTCTTTTACGGTCAATAAAAAATTTTAAAAAAATGTTATGATTCTCCTGGTTTGGTATTGCTTACTTTATGTATGAGACATGTATGGTTCCTGCAGGTGCTGCTCTCAGTCTATTTCTCTTCGACTTTTTTTAGATTATTTTGCCATCATTGTCAGATAGGTGCAGGTCCCACCTCTGGGACTCACTCCTATCTCCAGAACGGGCCTCTCAAAGTGAAGGAGAATGCACCGTGCAAGAGCAGCCATTAACCGCTATGAGAGTGCTGGCTCAGCTATTTTCGGCAGTCCCATAGTGGTGAATGGAAAGGTGGCTTTGCATGCACATTGTCAGGGGGAAGCGAGGATGAGGACTAAAAGATTTTATTGTCAGGGCCCCCTCAACAGTATTAAAATAATATAAAATGACATTTTATACAGATACACTAGGAAACAGAGCGGCTACTAGGTCCTGTCTTAACTAGCCACAGGAGTGAGGTTTTACTGGAGGAGGAGATTCCAAAGAAGTTGTTGGGGGGCCCCGTTCAAAAATTTCCGGTGGTACCCACTCATTTCTAGTTACGTCACTGCACAGTGTGCTCTCTTTCACTTGAGGTGGCCCGTTCTGGAGTTAGGAGCAGGTCCCAGAGGTGGGACCCTCACCTATTCTACATTGATGGCATATTTTAGCAAAAACAAACAAAAAATATCCTCTACCCATAAGCACTGCGTATAATGAGATCCATACATGAAGCACACAATAATCAGGCTGGCAGCTTAGCTTCCACTGATGAGTCAGCCGTCTCTCTCAATTGAATTAGAGTAAGGCCAGGACTACACTGCAACTTTTTGTAGCGCAACTGATTGATTTAGTACATCTGCAGTCCACAAGATTGCATTCAGCTGAATACATTCATCTGGACTGCAGCTGTAGTACAATAGTTAAAATCAATCAGTCGCGCTACAAAAAGTTGCAGTGTAGCCCTAGCCTAAAAAAAAGGTTCCACGGCTCCCACCATTTAAGCGTAAAATGGCCATGCAAAGCGCCCACCTCTCTATCTAAAATGAGTAACAAGAAGGCCTCAGATAGCCCAATCTGCTCAACCTCCACAGACACCATTCTTGTGACATGTTTTATTGACATGCCATTACATACATATATACCTCTTTAACCCCTTTTTGCCCAGTGATCATTTACTAGTACATCACTGCACATAGTGAGTTAACACTCAGTGCCATAATGCTACTTAACATTGATGGCCATCAGTTGTGGGTGCCAGCTGTATATTGCAATACATTGTAAGACTACTTTCACACTTGCGGCAGCAGGGTCAGGCAGGCTGTACGGGAGGAACAACCTACCGGACCCGTTTTAATGCTAGCCCACCGTTCACTATAATGGGGGTGGGCCGGAGGTCTGGTCGCAGAACGACAAACATGCCAAGCGGCATCTGAACAAAAACTACAGCATGCTGCAGTTTTTGTCCTGCTGCCTCTTGGCTTGTTTGTCGTGCTGCGGCCAGACCTCCGGCCCATCCCCATTATAGTGAATGGGTGGGAGCGGACTTCCGGCAGCACGGTGGGCTAGCGTTAGCACGGATCCAGCAGGCTGTTCCCCCCCGACTCTGCTGCTGCAAGTGTGAAAGTAGCCTTAGTCCCAGGTCTAAAAAAAAATCAAACTAAAAATGTACAAAAAAATCCCCACTTTTTCATTTAGATACATATAAAGATAAACATAATTGGTATCACCACATAATAAATTGATCTATTAAATTATCCAATTATTTTACCTGTACTCAACACTGTAAAAAAAATATTACCTGAAATCTCCCCCCCCCCCCCAAAAAAAAAAAAATATTGCAAAATGGCATCAATAAAAACTACAGAACACCAGGCAAACAAAATAGTTATGGGTGTCAGTATATTGTTACACCAATCAATCTTTTTTTTTTTCTACCAAAAAAATAGCTTTTTAGTATTTTTGGAAGTAGCAAAACACTTATATATTTGGTATCTCCATAACTATACTAACTTGGAGAATAAAGTTAACATTTTATTTTTACAGCCCTGTGAACAGCATAAAAACAAAAGCCTAGCAACAATAATGGAATTGTGTTTTTTTTCACAGTGTTGCCCCATGATGCAGTAGAGGTACCACAAAATGGCAGCATTAAAAAACACAACTTTTTCTGCATAAAACAAGCTCACAAAAAATATGGAAAAATAATATAAAAGTTCTGGCTCTTGAAAAGCAGGGGGTGAAAAAGCTGGAGCCTAAAAAAAAATCTGGAGCCTTAAAGAGGTTCTGCAGTTCTGTAAAACTGATGATCTATCCCCTGGATAGATCATCAGCATCTGGTCGTTGGCGGTCCGACACCCGGGACCCCCACCGTTCAGCTGTTTGAGAAGGAAGCGGTGCTGCAGGAGCGCCGCGGCCTTCTCTGTTTTTTCCTCAGGCCCAGTGACGTCACGACTAGTTTCACTGGCCTGGGCGGGGCTAAGCTCTGTTCACTTTAATGGAGCTTAGCCCCGCCCAGGCCAGTGATACTAGTCGTGACGTCACTGGGCCTGCGGTAAACACAGAGAAGGCCGCGGCGCTCCTGCAGCGCCGCTGCCTTCTCAAACAGCTGATCAGTGGGGCTCCCGGGTGTCGGACCGCCGCCGATCAGATGCTGATGATCTATCCAGAGGAACTACAGAACCCCTTTAAGTACCAAAATAGGCTATGTCCTTAAGGGGTTAAGATACAAAACTCAAATACAATACAAAAAGATACAAATAGGCTTAAATATGTGAGATTGTATGCAAACCAGTCTGAGGCATAACAATGATAGGATAGCTGGATCCGAAATTCGTTGGGTAGTTATTTAAAAAAGATGGTGGTGACAGAGAAGGCACCCACACACGTTAGTCTAAAGTTGATTGAAGCAGACAATTTCAGCCAAAATGGTTGTTTGTTGGGTGGAATTTACCAATGAACAATCATTTTAGGCGACTGATTGTCTGAAAAGAACTTGGTCATGTTAGAGATCTTCGGTTGATGGTCGGATGAAAGGAACTTTAGTTTAAAGAAGGATTGTTCGTGGATGAAATCTCTTTCTTGGAAAGAACATTCTCAGAAAGATTGTTAGTCCATTGCCTGGTTTCACAGATTCAACATGTTTGAATGACTAGAACCGCCAATATGGACCAAAACGTGTATTGTTTCTGCAACTGCTATTCAGCCATCAGCCCCCTTCCATCTAATGTATAGCCATTGTTACTCCTGTCTAGTGTTACTTTCCCAGCGCAGACTTATCCTGGATGGTTAATAACTTGTGCAGTCCTTTGCAGTTTACTATTGTAAATACACGGCGACCATTTTCATATTTATGGGCTCAGCGGAAGTTAATATGAGCTTAGCTCTCTGTAGCCAGACTGTCCCCTATAATTGTTATGATACCTCTGCTGCAAAGAGACCGTGAAACCTAATTATATTATAGTTGCATATTTTTATACTCCTGTTTCATTTTCATATCCGTGAGAGTATAACTAGAAGAAAATGTGAAATTTGGCAATATTCAGCAACGAACTAAAGAGCTGTGACTGATGCAGCAAGGCCATTAACATGTGGGTCATTGCTGAGGATGTCCTCACACGCTGTCAGTCAGCTAATTAAGCACTCAGCACAGAGAGCCTCCCTCCTTCATCTCTCTTACTTGTCCGTTACGGTTATGAGAGCAAAATCCAAGCATTCATCTAATCGTAAGCTGTATTATATCCACGTGATTAGGATGAAACATTTTATGGACATTTGCTTACTTGTTTTCTGTATTCTTTGGATATACTTTACAGCTGCTTGAATTACTAGGCTTATACTAGGTGTGGAAATCTCGTAATGTGGCACAAGCATGATGAATGACTGCCTCTCTAGTGCCACCTATAGGTGATGAACCTGTATGTGTTCTCTTAACGGTCTTCAAACGCGAGTCGGGATTGTCAACTATGGCTACTTTCACGCTAGCGTTACTATTTTCCGGTATTGAGATCCTTCATAGGGGCTCAATACCGGAAAAAAACGCTCCAGTTTTGTCCCTATTCATTGTCAATTAGGACAAAATTGAACTGAAGAGAATGGAGTGCTCCAAAATGCATTCTGTTCCGTTTAGTTGCATTCCCAGACCGGAGAGCAAACCGGAGCATGCTGTGGTTTTCTTTCCATCATGGGATGCGAGCGTTTTACAATAGAAAACGGATCCGTCCCCCATTGACTTTGAATGGTGTTCATGACTGATCCGTCTTGGCTGTGTTAAAGAAAATACAACCGGATCCGTTCATAACAGATGCAGACGGTTGTATTATCAGTAACGGCGGATTGAGCAAAAATGCTAGTGTGAAAGTAGTCTAATCTGGAGAAGGTGCTATTTCAGATGTTTCTCCTCGTCAGGACAGGATGAGGTTCTGGTCTGCTATATGATGCTGTGTCCACTTGCCTTGTGAAAATTATTGATGTTCCTTGCAGAGTAGGGGTTCTTTGTGGCAGAGAGGTCCATCCATTTCTACCTTGTGAGCCACATTCAACGTTGAGTGATGACCGGAAGCAACGGTCAACTCAAAAATTGAGAAAGAAGAAATCACACATCATGGATACATAGTTCAGCTGGAAATTTTACGATAGCATTATAACATCCACATTACCATTGTTTGATGGCTAGAATATGTCTGCAGTAATGTCAATTGTCGGAGCATCTGTTCATAGCTGAGGGCTCCTATGCCAAGCCATAAAGCTGGAAGTTGCAAGCCACATGTGACTGCGGAGAAATAGAAGTACAGGAAATACTCCTAAACCCTGAAACATACATGGCTCTATTGGAAGGCATGGATGCATAGCACATAGGGCCCTCGTTACAATTTGTCTTGGGCAGTGAGTAGGTTAATTTCTATATGTCGGAATGTGGCAATTAAGGGGTTAATGAAAAGATGAGCAGGGTGCACACAGGCATCCAATTCCCTGCAACTGAACTTACCGAATTAAGGGGTTAATTAATCAATCTGAGATGCGCCTAATTTCACTGCGACTGCGACTTCTCCCCGCTCAGGACAGGTCTAAAATTGTGGGAACAGAAGGGGACGGGCTGGCGCCTCTTCATAAATCTGGTGGATCCACCACCAGCATAGGACTTTATTAAGACCGGCATCTAAAACACCAGTCTTAATAAATGTGCCCCTACGTTGTGCATCATCCGGCACAACTCTGCTGAGAACGCATCGTGGCTAGAAGGATGGGGATCCAGCATGCTCCAGCTTCACTCCACCTGAAGTTGGCCCATTATAAGATCACCAGAGGCAGGAGAAAATGGTCATAACTGGAGCTATGACTGGAGCTATTGAAAATGGAGCTATTGAAAATAATTGAATAAAAAACAATAAAATGCCTTAAAGGGGTTTTCCGAGATTTTTTAACTGATGACCTGTCCGCAGATCATCTGTTTGATAAGGCACCAGCACTCGCAGTAGCGCGGCTTTCTCTCTGCTCACACACAGTGCTGTATATTGTATACCATCTGTTCTTGGTATCATCATAATGCCAAGGCAAAGCTGTCAGAAGGTCGTGGCACTACTGTGAGCGCCGGTGCCTTCACAAACAGATGATTGGCAGGGATTCCCAGGTGTAGGACCCCACGATCAGATAAAATATCAGCTAACATATCTCAGAAAACCCCTTTAATTATGAGGACTGTTGTAAAAACTCCTGCAGAAAGAGATCAATGTAGTGTTATAAGTGACTAGTCATCAAAACCACCTCTGAAATAACTGGGTGACCGGATGGGTTGGTAATAGACTTGTGGACTTTTGTCAGATAGTAAAACATGGGTGTATGAGAATTAGATATCTGTAAGAAGGCTTTCTCTCATTTGTCTAAGGCTTCCTTCACATCTGCAGCTAGGTGTTCTAGCCAACAGGTTCAGCAGACAACGCTGTTCTTGTCCGGCCCATTCTCGACCTATCTGCCAGGTAGCGGCCGGATCTCTGCCAGACACCATTGTAGTCACTGGGGTCCGGCGGGAAGGCGGCAGGATGTTGGATGTCAGCCTGCCGAAGTTCCCTGTCGCAAGTGTGAAACTAGCCTAATAAACAGATCACTCTCTAATAATTCATTGTATTCCGGATAATTCAATATTCTGAAAGCTTTATATAAATATGAAGAACGGTCCAGCAACACTGTCACACTCCTTTTTTCTGGGCGTATCACCAAGTTACTGTATAATTATTCTGCCGAGATTTAATGGCGATTTTTTTCGGCAGGAGGTAGATTTTCCTTTGCTCCAGTGATTGCAACAGTTTGTTCCAAAGAGCCAAAATCTTTACTTATACAAGTGTATAAAAGATATCTAAAAAATTCTCCTTGTGCTGTCAAGGGAAATAATTAGAATTTTTCGTAACTGCTACATTTTTCACATTCGTGTTGCTAGGGGTAACCTCACCTGATGTAAATGAAGTCCTAGGTAATGCTATATCTACAGATGTGTGATTTTTGTCCAAAATACAATAAAGTCAAGTAAGGGTAAGTTTCCTGATGAATTGATTAGGATCAAGGAATAAATCTAAAGGCTTTAGGAGGGCAGAATGATAAACGTTTTATATAAGAGGCTACTCATGAATTTTAAAACATATTCCGATGATTTTCAGACTGAAAATAATGATGTACTCTGAGAATAAGGAACCAAACTGGCAATTTATATTTCTGAACCTCCCCCCGTTTGGAGATCAGAGTACTGGAGAATAAGGAAACCATGTTCTGTGGGTTGAATTGGTTCTGCAAGGCCGGCACAGGGTTGAGGATCAATGGTGATGGTAATGCAGAGTTCACACAGTCCTTGTGGAAGCATAAAAAAGAGGTGGAAGGAAAAGTATGAGAGGAAACGGTTAGGGTTAAGATGTTAATGCAAGAATCCCAACTGGTCTAGGGCTGTGACGGGTTAATGTCAATATGTTAGTGGCAGTGAAGAGGTTTATGTTAGAATTCTTGGTGGTCTAGGATAGTGGAGGTGTTAATGTCAGGATCCTTGGTGGTCAATTTTAGTTAAGGTGTTAAAGGGGTTGTCTGAGTTATGAAAAAAATGTATAGTACTGTAAATCTGGGCAGCAATATATAACTTAAGCAAGTTTTAGGCAAAAAAAACTATATTTCCACATTTCCCTGGTTCTCTTCTGGTCTTTGTTTACCTGCAGTAATAACAATCTCTGCCCCTCCCCCCTTCTCTGCAAAGGCAGTGAATACAAGAGCTGGCACGAGTGACATGTCTGCTGGAATACTCTGCAGCATGTTGTATGCGTAAGACTACAAGTCCCAGCTGTACAATGACACTGCTCATACACACAGGGTCTTCCCCCTACCTGTTCTTGTACAATACAATACTTTGCATCTCCTCCAGATCAGTTCCAGTATCAGCTCTGTGTCTGTAGGGTGAGGAGGGTAGATCCTGTGTCTCTTTACATCTGCAGCTGCTGTTGTAAAGCCTTGAGTGTGTTCTGGCTGAAGGGGTTAATGTTTTATCTGAAAGAATCCAGGGAGAGCAGATAGCAGCAGCGGCAGAGCAGGGTGGCGTGGCCAGCATAGTGACGTCTGTGTACAGGCTCTAATCTGCTGGTGCACGAATGCAAGATTAGCAGGGAGGCAAGCTGACATCACAGGTCATGTGACCCTGAGTTAAATCTAAAAGTCCAGCAGCTTTAGAAGCAGAAAGTGTATGGAAAAGCTGTTGTATTTGACTAGTTAGAAACATACAAAGGACAGAAAAATAACTCGGACAACCCCTTTAATGTAAGGCTAACTGGTGCTCTAGGGCAGTGAAGGGGTTGATTTTAGGATCTATGGTAGTTTAGATTAGTGAAGGGGTTAATTTTAGGGTCCCTGGAATGCAATGAAGTGGTAATATTTCACACCTGGATGTCCAGTGGATTGCTCACTCCTCGAGCGTAGTCCAGGCTGTAGCACCGATCATTCGGCTTCCTGTGCTCTCCCTCCACAGATCATAGAGATGTGTGCAAGGAGGGGGTAGAGAAGAAGGAGCAGTCGGATGCTCTATACACTTTAGGATCAGGCAGAGCGGTTCAGGAGTGCTCTGCCCAGTCACAAAACTATATATAAAATCTTCTCATCTCCTCCTGGTGTATAACTTGCTGCCTGCAAATTGCACTGCATTTTCATGGTAACAGGTTAGCATTAAGCTAGGAGTTCAGGGAGTTTGTCCTGGAGCAGACTTTCTCAGAGCAGAGCAGCTTAAAGGAAATAATGGTGGTGGCTGGAAATAATGGTGGTGGCTCCATCTCACCTGTTTTATATTCCAAGCCATGTAAGACTAGGGGTACAGCCAGACATTTTGTAAAGAAAGTTTTTTCTATAGGGTAATCAAAACTTTAGCGAGCAATTTTCAAGAGATTTCCAAGTGATTTTCATTATACTCTTTGAAGGAAAGAAGTAACAATTACCGTTTTAAAATCACTCCGAAGTCCCAGCATGTAGCAATAAAAAAAAAAAGAAATTGTTGGCGACTTGCATGACTGGAGCAGTTTTGAACAGGTTTTCAAGCTACTCATTGCATTCCTATAGAGAGCAATATCACTTGTAGTGAGAGATAAAAGTTCTCGCTGTATCCCTGCATCCCAAGCCTTCATGGCTAACCAAGTAAATGCTAGATCGCCAACTGCATACCTCCCAGCTGTCCAACATCTGGCAGGACAGTCCTAGATGTCGGGGGCAGTCCCTTGGTACTGGGAGGGCTGCAGGATATGTCCCAATTTCAACTGTATCTGCGTCCTGAAGATGCAGATTCAGTTGAATATGGTGGTGTCTTCAGCTCCCTGCTCCACCATTCCTGACCTGTGCTCTTTCCATCAGCACACGTGATGTGGTGATGTCATTGGGCATGCCGAGCTGACCAGGGGAGAGCACAAACCGGGGGATGATGTGCTTGATTCATTGGGGAGTATTACGTTTTTATTTTATTCAAATTACAGGGGCATCACTATTGTAAGGGAGACACCAAGGGGGCAGCACTGGTGTTAGGGGCCATTCTGCTGTGTAGCGGCACTAAGAGGGCTTTCTTACTGTAAAGAGGGCACTAAGGGGACATTCTGCTGTTAATGGGGCACTACGGGAGCATAATTACTGTGTGAGGCCACTAAGGAGACATAATTACTGTGTGGGGCCACTAAGGAGACATTACTACTGCGTGGGAGGCACTTACAGGGCATTCTTACTGTGAGGGGACACTAATGACATATAACTACTGTGTGGGGTCACTTACAGGGCATTTTTACTATGAGTGGGCTCTAAGAGGGGCATACATGTAACTACTTGTGGGGACACCAAGGAGGCATGACTACTGTGTGGGGGGACTAAGGAGGCATCACTACTGTGTGGGGGCACTTACAGGGCATTCTTACTGTGAGGGTGCATTATGGGGGCATACATACTTTGGTGGGCACTAAGGAGGCATAACTACTGTTTGGGGACACTAAGAGCATTCTATTGTGAAGTGGGCACTAAGGGGGGCACTTACAGGGCATTCTTACAGTGAGGGGACACTAATGACACATAACTACTGTGTGGGGTCACTTACAGGGTGTTTTTACTGTGAGGGGCATACGTGTTACTACTTGAGGGGGTACTAAGGAGGCATAACTACTGTGTGGGGACACTCAAAGCATTGTATTGTAAAGTGAGCACTAACGGGGCATACCTACTGTGTGGGGCAGTAAGGGGGTATTCTATGGTGTGGGGGCACTAATGGGGCATAACTACTGTGTGGGGGCACAAACGGGACTGGGCGATATTGGGCATGTATAGATAGGCATATAGAGGTGTAGTTTAGTTTCTTGTCTATTTTTGTGCTTTTCAAAATTGTTCTAAGAAAAAAAGATACCAGCACATTGACTGGTTAATACGGTAGGTAGCGTTTGGTGATGGTGCCATTTGTCTCTAATCCTTTTTGTATTTACATATGATTTAGGCTATAATAAAAGACGGCCCCTGCTTCTCAAGCGCTTTATTACAGGATGCGGTCAGCTGGTGGCAGCTTTGCACAGGGCATTGTGCTGTGTGCATTAATACGGGGCAGCACGGGATAAATGAATATTGCTTATTTGGTTGATGTACCGTAGTTGTGTAATTACTGTCTTGTGTTTTATGTTTTACGTTTGTTACTTTTAGCTGAACTCAGATATTTTTTTACACATATATTCAGTTCTCTCATCACTGACTCCATCCAACCCAGCGATCTCTTCTGCTCCATCTAGAAGTCGCTCGCTTTAGCAGATCTCATTTCAGGTCCAGGCACACGAAGCGCTGACATAACCGAGCCAAATGAATAAGGACTGGTGGCCAATCACAATTACCGATTAGCGTCCATCATTACAGTTTATTTTGAGAACATCTTTCCATTCATGGTTCATTTCCAGCTAGTTGGGAAGCTGACTGACAGTGAAATGTGCAGTTACTCTCAAGAATCCAGCTGCAACTGTATCATTACCATGATGTGAACTCTAATTCAGAAAGTGCTGGTGGGCAGTCTTCCAGAAGAGCGTGTCCTCGGCGCAGAATAGAACAGGATCACTTCCATCTACATAACACTGGACATTTTCACATTCACGGCTGAATATTTTAATGGCGTCTTCCGGGTTCTTTTGTGAATAAAAGAAATGAAATAACACATCATTTGCACTTTAGTTTCACAAACAGTTCTTCACAATGTGCAAATAAACTGCAGACTTGCATCAGGTTGTCATGAATCTTCTATGAAAGTATTAGCTTGTGAAACTCAGAATTGTGGGTGTTAAAATAGCATTAAAGGGGTATTCCGGTTACGGCAAGTTAACCCCTATCCATAGGGGATAGTTGGGGGTCCTACCACTGGGACCCCCCCTGTGGAGCCCCGGCTGGTCAGAAAAGCGTACCTCCGCTCCATTCATTTCTGTGGGAGCGCTAGTGCTTTCCTGACCCGCCGCTCCGTCCATTTCCCTGGGCCACCACAGGGTACAGTGCTCCCGGTCCCAGTGGTAGGACCGCCACTGATATAATAGTTATAAACAGAATGCCCCTTTAAACCTAAACTCCATGGTTTTACTATATATATATTTTTTTTTTGTTTGGTACCTTTAAATGTGTGCACAGTGCATTTTTCATACTGTTACTCAGGATCTAGAATCTGACTTAATGTCACATTGCAGATTGAATAGTTAATACTGACTTCTATGGGAAGTCTTTTTCCGTCCACTCACCTTGGTGGTGTGTGCAGACAGACAGAATATTATGATTTAAAGGGATTTTCCAGAATTTTGACATTGATGACATATAGGATAGGCCATCAATATCTGATCAGTGGGAGTCCGACAGACCACACTCCTGCCGGTTGGCTGTTTCAGTGTAGCTCTGGAAATAGACAGCTCCGCCCTTTAGGTGTTATAAACAGTTCACAATTGGTATCTTTGATTTCCTTGTCTGTGTCTGTGATGCTCAAAAAACTAATGTTGAAGCTGTATGCTAATGAGCTTGCAGGTGCCCTGGGGTGTTTTCCATTGCTGTAGGTGCCCAGGACCTCCCTGCCTCCCCCGTCTTGCTGTAAGCCAGCCCGGTATCCTGCTTCTGAAAGGCTGTATGCATTCCTCATTTCCCATGATAGAAATACCTATACATATAAATACGGACAAGAATAGGACACACTCTATCTTTTTTGCGGGGTGACGGAAAGGCGTGCTGTCCGCATCTTTTGCGGCCCCCATTAAAATGAATTGGTCTGCATCCAATCCGCAAAATTGTGGAACCAATGCAGACAGAAACATATGGTCGTGTAAATGGGCCCTTTCCCTGAGAACCCACTGATGTGAATAGGCATTGTGTGATTCTTCCTTTCGCCTGTGGGGGCACTGGTTGGAAATTGAACACTTACTTCAAGGTTTCCCAATGGATTATAGCTGATCTCTGGAGGTCCTAGCAGGGGAGGGGGGCACTTTGTATGCAGCTTATTGTAAAGAGAATTTTGTAACAATTTTCTTTACCTTCTCTTGTTATTTTAGAATGTTAATTATATATTAGATATGCTGGCTGTATATAAAACAGGTTAAAGGGGTATACCATTATTTTAATATTTATGGTTCATCTTCAGGATAGGCCATCGATATCTGATTGCTGTGGTCCCCCCGATCAGCTGTTTCAGAGTAGCTCCGGTACCAGCTGTGTCCATGGTGTCGTGAATGGAGCTGGAAACTGTATTTCCAGGTCTGTCCACTACACAATGGATGGAGCTGTGTAGTTCTGGCACCATTGCTACTCTGAAACAGCTGATGGACCCCCCCACGATCATATATGGCTAGCCTGTCCTGAAGAATAAACAATCAGTATTAAAATGTATATTTTAAATGTATATTTTATTGCCAGTGAGTAGTGTTGAGCTGAATTTCCTGACGCTGCCTGGTAACAAATTAATTTTGCCTGAAATAGCGGTTAAAAAAAAACATACTCACCTCATGGATTTGCATGCAAAGAGGCCGCTGCAGCCATCTTGCATGAAGATACAGTGCGAAATCTCACGCGGGGTGACGTATGACATCTTCAATCAAGATGGTCACAGAGGCCTCTGCACGATCAAATGGATAAGGTGAGTATTTTTTATTCGCTTTTTTTAAATTCATCACAAAGCGAATTTCTTTGTGAAATTCGGCGAAGCACCGAAGCACTTCACTCATCTCTACCAGTGACAGTAGACACACCTTTAGGCTGGTTTCACATCTGCGGCACAGAGTTCTCCGGATACGTCATTGCCAGATACTGCCATCTGCCTGCTGGACCCCATTGACTATAATGAGATCCGACCACTCCCTGGCAAATATGCTGTGATTTGGCCTTAAAAAAAAACACTGCACGCAACATTTTTTTGTCCAGACGATTCCTGGCATTCTCTGCTTGCAGAGGAGCTATGCTTTACATGTGAAAGTAGCCTTAGGCTACTTTCACACTGGCGGTAGCCTTTTCCGGCAGGCGGTTCCAGCGAAAGAACAGCCTGCCGGATCCGTGCTACCGCAAGTCCACTGTGCTGGCAGATGTCTGCTCTGGCCCCTTTCACTAAAATGGGGGTGAGCCGGAGGTCCAGCCGCAGCACGGCAAACATGCCGAGAGGCGGCCGGAATAAAACTACAGCACACTGCGTTTTTTGTCCGGCCGCTTTTCGACATGTTTGCTGTGCTGTGGCCGGACCTCCGGCCCGCCCCCATTATAGTGAATGGGGCCAGAGCGGACTTCTGCCAGCACGGTGGACTTGCGGTAGCACGGATCCGGCAGGCTTTTCCCTCGTCGGAACAGCCTGCCGGAAAAAGCTACTGCCAGTGTGAAAGTAGCCTTACTCACTGTATTCATATACCACTTCCCTTAGTGACAACTGGTGCAGTTTGATCAGTCCACGTTCTGACACGGTGGTGATGTTATATGGGCTTTTATACATCACACGGATTGGTATAGCGGTGCCCCATGTAACATTAAATGTAAGCATTTTCTTAAGGTTCACAAATGTTATATTTTTAACCTGTTTAAGATCAGAAACAGCTTTAGCCTCCCACTCCTTCGTAGTTGATGCGCTGATAGAGGGGTATAAAGCACATGGCATTTATGTGCGCAGAGCTCTGCTGTCACTGGCGCTGGCATTGCAAATTGAAGTATTACTAAGTAACATGAGCTATATTGGGAACAGCTACCTATGACAGCAATTTTACATTTAATGGTCTGTAGCATATTACAGAACATCACCATTAATTTTCTGTACAAAGGCTTATCACCATACATTACAGCTCTGTTTTGTTCAGTGGATCGTAAAAGTGTCCAAAAAATTATTTCCATCTCACGTAGCTCATGTTAAAAGAAAAAAAACTTGAAAAGTTTATTCTGGACTAAGACATGAGGTTTAGTCTACAGGTAATAAAAACTACTGTGGAGACAATTTTAATAAGTTTCTATCTATACATAGAGAACCTGGATAATGCCCATAAACTCATCCTACTTCAGGTACACTCAATGACCAATAAAAAGCAAACACGCTCAGATAGAAATGTCGAATTACTGCAAAACCTGGCATGCAGTTATCTATCAGGATGATTACTTTTGTGGTCTGATTAGACACTGGTTCTTTCCACAACAGGGTGTAGAAGTGCTTCCTCCGCTGCCCTATAAGAAGGCTCTAAGAGCCTACTTTTGGGTAGTGTACCTCGTGGTGAGAGATGCCTCTTGCTAGGTGTGCCTCTATCAAGACACTTTGCCAAGTTGACAGACGTTGGCAGGGGGTGCATCTGTGGACTGAGAGAAGCAGGATGTTTTTTTCGACAAATTGCTCGCCATCAAGGCCTAGCTGCTAGGAGGTTTTGGGAGCAGTGGTTACATGAGGATGTGCACAAATGGCAAACAGGCTCCAGATGGTCAAGTCAGTAGAGAGGATCTTTTGATCCACCAACAAGCACAGGCAGCTCCCACAGTTTTTTTTTCTGCCAACCATACACAGATGGCACCTGCATTACACCACTGTCTCTGCCTGGACCATTTCCAGGTTCTTAACAGAAAGAAACAACGCCCATTATGTGTCCTGCCATTCACATTCGGCCGCCGTTGCCTTCGTTTGTAGTAGTGTTGTGAACGAGAAACCTAGACTGCTACTGACTGGAACCGTATCACCTTTAGTGATGAATCCAGGTTCTGTTTGGGATCTGAGGATGGTAGGGTTTAAGTATGGAGTGACACACTTCCCCAACTGCTTTTGTGATGATCTGGAGAGCCATTGCGTGTGACAGGTGGTCACCCCTAGTAGTGATATGAGGGACACGATATATGCAGGACATCCTGCGGTCAAATGTGTTGCCTCTCATGACAGGTTTTCCAATTGGCATTTCTCAGCAGGATAATACTTGTCCACACACAGCAAAGGGTTATCAAGAATGTCTCCTCCAGATTGTAACACTTCCTTTGCCTTCGTGGCCACCGGATATGTTGCCAGTTAATCAATGATGGTACCAGCTAGGATGGCGGCTTTGGCAACCTGTGAGTGTGCAGGATCTACAGGCCCAGCTGCAGGGGCAGACTGGGACCTTAAAGTGGCCCTGGAAAAAAAACTAAAAGTGGCCACCATGTTGTAGGTGGGTCCAAATTGACAGAAGGTGGGGAAACACAAGTAGGCATGGCCAAAACATGTGGGCAGGGACAACGGAAGTAGGCGGGGCCAGCAATTTCATAGTGCTGAACCGCACAATTGCATAGTACCGTCCCAGTAGAACAAAATACCTCAGTGCAGTATAATATACTGCCACCTTCGCCATGGTATTCAAATGTATCGCCATCCTGAGGACCGAGATACTGTTGAGGGCACCTGCAGTCACTGGCCAGGTGCATTGGACGAGGATCAGATTGTTATTGTCCAGCTGGTGGCTGTGAGGAGTGCTTAGGTGGCCCCCAAGGCATCAGCCCACCGAGAAATTTCCCTGTAGGGTCTAAGCCCAATCCAACTCTGCCCAGCTGTAACCTCTGTGGACAAATGTGCAGCTTTAGATCGTCTTTTCAATTTTACAGTTTTCCCCAATAAACGTATCCTTTCGCTGTAATCATCATTGCATATAATATTTCCAACAATTCCTTTTTGTTTTTCATTATGGTGATGTCACATGAGACAGTAAATAGTCATATAGTATCTGTCATTACAGATTCAGGATATCTTTATCATTTTTATTGTCAATAGTTAACCTTACTATACAGTAGAAAAGTTGTAGTTTTCTATAAAACCACTTAGATGCTAAAGTCAGCATTGACAGCGACATCTAAGGGGTTAAACTCTCGTCTACACGTAGAGGATGATTAGTTGAACAAATGTTAATCTCACATTCTTGAAGAAAAAAAAAAACCTCCATCATATGTGATACTTGAAGAGCAGGTATGCTCTCTGATTGATATGGATAGATATAACATAAAGGGTTAATGTCATCCTTTTTCTGGGATGATCTAAACCAGGGATGCTCAACCTGCAGCCCTCTAACTGTTGAAAAACTATAAATCCCAGCATGCCCTAATAGATTTAGGATGCCCAGGCATTCTGGGAGTTGTAGTTTTGTAACAGCTGGAGGGCCGCAGATTGGGCATCCCTGATCTAAAACCCATACGGGGTCAGAAGGAGTGAGCCCCATTAGGGACAGTTGGATGCTAATGTCTGTAAAGCGCTGCGGAATATAGTAGCGCTATATAACTGCATAAAATAGAAGGAGGGTCTGTGAACTACCTTTTCTCCCTCCACACTGTCTGCTTCTTCTGGGATGATCTAAACCAGGGATGCTCAACCTGTGGCCCTCCAACTGTTGCAAAACCATAACTCCCAGCATGCCCTAATAGCTTTAGGATGTCCAGGCATTCTGAGAGTTGTAGTTTTGCAACAGCTGGAGGGCCGCAGGTTGGGCATCCCTGGTCCAAACCCATACAAGGTCAGGAGGAGGGTCTGTGAACTACCTCCTCTCCCTCCACACCATCTGCTTGTTCTGGGATGATCTAAACCAGGGATGCTCAACCTGCGGCCCTCCAACTGTTCCAGAACTATAAGGCTTCTTTCACACTAGTGGCATGATTGTCGTAGTTTTAGTCCAGCCAGGAGCTGTAGTTTTACAACAGCTGGAGGGCCACAAGTTGGGCATCCCTGATCTAAACCCATACAGGGTCAGGCACTGTCCACACTGTCTGTTTGTTCCCCAGAAATCCTCCGCTTCTTGTCTACACAGGTTGAAGTGAGAGCTGCTAGTACAGTATATGCAAGTTTGATAGCCTATCCTCAGGATTCACTTCAATGGGAGCACCTCTGCAGTAACCAGCTCGGTCCACTACACAACAGATGGAGCTGTGTAGTTCCAGCCCCAAAGCTACTCTAATACTACTGATCAACAGGGCGATGGACCCTGCCAATCAGATATTGATGGCCTATCCTTAGAATAATATTGAAATCTTGGAACACCCCTTTAAGGCATTTGCAATGTGTGTACCATAGGGAGTGATTAAAGGGGTTTTCCCATCTTGACAACCCTCTTCTTTAAAGGGGTTATCCCCCCATATGCTGGGCACGGGGATAAGCAATTGCGAAGGTTCGGGGACCAGGAGTGGCACAGGGAGTGGGGCTTTTTATAGGATTGGATAACCCCTTTAAATAAGGACCTGGTGGCCATCAGCTGATTATCACAGGTCCAACAGCAGAAGTTAAAGGCTGCCATACATTTATTCTCTAGCGTCCACTGCAGGAGAATTTTGGTATTACATCGTGTTCATTCCAGTGAATGGGCGACCATGTTATGCATGGTCACGATGAGTTTTTCAGAGCTACTCGTAGTTGCTCTCTCTTTTGGAGACATCCTGACCAAGGGTCTATTATCTTACATCCATATGCCTTATTGGGGCATAATATAATATAATGCTACATAGAATATAATACAAGAAATATTAAAATAAAGCTGAAGAAATAGAACTTCTGTCTATCAGAATATAGAACGGTCTACTGGGGCTTGTGTCTGAAGATGTAGATACTGATTGTGCGCCGCCTGCTGTGCACACATGACATTTCTGATGGGCCCCGGCACAGATCTGTTTACTCTATTAGTACATTTCAGATGGTGACTGACACGTAATATGCATTTTAAAATCCTCTTCATTGTGGATTTAGAATTGACACCGGACCCTGTATTAATGACAGAGGAGCGGCACATGTTTATGCAAAGCCTCTTTTAGAGCGGTGAATTGTGTCTCATCAGTTGATATGGAGAACGCTTAGAAAGTCAAATTGGGTGCTCGCTGAAATAAGTTATCTCCTATTCTGCCGCAGGGACCAACGGTGCATTGCATGGAAAGCCCAGGGCTGCAAAGAGATTAGAGACATCTCTGTGTGACTGACAGCTTTAGTAGGTATCCAAAAATAATACCACGGCCTGATAACTGTGCCATTAATAAGGTCGTTAATTTATACAATGCAGGTTTAAGTCTTTTCCTTCGTAGCTAAAAACTCTTATCTGGCATGAAAGAGGAGCTTCAATCAAGTTTATCATCTGCTTCCAGTGTCAGAAGCCGTATTACGTTCCATCTTCAAGTGTTTGTAGCTACTAGCATGGTGGTCAAGGTGAAAGGAGGTAACTTTTAAGGGGTTTTTCTGTTACAACTTATCCCCTATCCAATGGGGCCCCTCCTGGTCATGAGAATGGGGCCAGGTTCCTCCATTTGAATGGAGTACCGACACACATGCGTATCCTCTGATCCATTCAGATTTATGGGACTGACAGAGATGGCTGATGACCCATCCTCAGGATATGTCGTTATGGGGCTTGTCTCATTTCAGCACATGGCATTTATCCTGTAGAGAAAGTTAATACAAACCACTTACTAATGTATTGTGATTATCCATATTGCCTCTTTTCAGGGGCGGATTGGCCAAAGACCTTACAGGGAAATTTCCCGGTGGGCTGATGCCCAATGGGCCACCTGGGCCCTCCTCACGGCCGACCAGTGTAAGTTTTTGGGGATGTATTTTGTGCTGTTGGCAGTATTTTGTGACGGACTGTGTTATTTGGCTCTGTTGGGGTGGTATAATGTGCCATAATATGGTATTACTGGCCCTGCCTTCCATCAATTTGGACCCAACTACAAAACGGTACCACATTTAGTATTTTTTCCAGGGCCACTTACAGTTCCCAATCCGCCCCTGCCTCCTTTGCTGGCTTAATTCATTTTTCCATCACATTATACACTGCTCGAATCCAGGGGTTACGACCACCCTGCAGTCTAGCAGCGGTGGTCGTGCTTGCACACTTATAGGAAAAAGTGCCATCCTCTCTGGTGGCAGGGGCCACGGGTGTGCACATAGGCACACATGCACAGAAGCTCCCGCCTTGTATCTGTGCCGCAGTGGTGGTCATAAGCCCTGGATACGAGCAGTATATAATGTAATGGAGGCAATATGGACAATCACAATACATTAGTAAGTGCCTTGTATTTACTTTCTCTACATAATAAATGCCGTTTACTGAAGTGAGAAAACCTCTTTAATATCTGATTAGTAATGGTCAGATAATCCGCACCCTTTCCAAGCATTCTACCTGCAAAAAAACTCATATTGAACTATGGCCCTCATTGTCCTATTGAAACCATAATATGACTCAATTGAATGTTTTTTAATAAATAATTATTTTGGACCTATTCATTTGATATCATTGCGTTTAGGCCTCATGACCAGGAAAGTATTACTTGTAGGTTTTTTATGGAACGGTCATAAAGCACGCCTGGAAGCCCGAGGGGGCCCAAAGAACCTTGTGCCAATAAGAAGACATCGGTATTATAGAAAGTGCATGCTGGTCAATTTACACCTCTGGCTGGAGGGAAGGGGTTAGGTCAAATATTTGGCATGGGAGGGGGGGGCTGTGCCGTTTCAATTTTTGCCTCAGGCAGCACGTGGGCTATGGGCTTCCTTGCCCCTGGCCACAAGGCACTGAGGGAAGGGGGGCCCAAGCAGAACTCTTGCACCAGGGCCCATGAGACTTTAGCTATGCCCCTGTTCACTGGGCATCTGCTTTACCTCCATATGCCTCTAGGAGAACTCGGTGCATGAATGCACCAATTGAGCACTTTTTTTTTCATTTGGGGACATCAGCAGTGTCCATGACATTATATGTTGAGTCTGGCTTCAGGATACGCAGTTTTCAGACCAGAACCTGGATCTGAATACTTTTGTAATTGCATGTAATTAAAACTTTGCTATAGCCACTGAGTTATTCACTTAAATGTATCTGTATAGAGCCACCCACAGTTTGTTCTTTTACTTATTTCTATGTCCACTTTACTGAGGTGGACACACATCCTCAGTCCCATCCTTTAACTGCCTCCTGAGCTGTGATTGGCTGCAGCAGAAAGGGCACATCCCCTGAGCTTCCAGTTTGATCTAAATCAAGCACAGCAGGTGGAGCAATGGATGGGGAGATCTCTATATCCATGTAAGGTGGAGGGCTGGTTCTAACTTTGAATGTGATTGTAATGTAGTCTATGATGTCTGATTTTTATTTTTATATTAATCATGGGATAACCCCTTTAATATGTGCCTAAAGTTTTCCTGTTCTAGGAAGAGGATTACCTTGTATGGATGTGCTGTGTGTTCAATTGTAGATCACAGTTCTGACCTTGATGAGTTTTTTCCAGTTTTTTTTTTTTTGGCCCAAAGATGTTCCTATTAAATGGCAAAATAATTGTAATGAGTAAAGAGTCTATGAGTCAGGCCTGGCCCTTTGTCCATGAAATTGTCATTGCGATTTTGCAGGTGTATCCACAGTGCAGCGAGTGGGTGGATGTAATATGGTCAATTAGTTGTACTCAGGAAGTGAAGCTCTTTGGAATAAACAAAAATCCTGCTAGCCTTTTTTTTTCCAGAGCTGAAGTTAGTGGCTTTGGGTTTTAGGTATCAAGCAATTATTAGTCAACAGGTGCAGACATGCCAGACGTAATGCTGAGTGATTTGCAACATCAAAACGTATTACAGAAGTGCCGTAGCATGGAATAAATCCTTCGTAATCCTAGGCTCCTTATTCCACAAGATTTACAAATTTGCCAGTGTTATGGTTGTGTAGCTCCTTGCCTACAGTGGCAAATGGATTATGGAATCTGCTCCTGTGGGTTGCCTCTGCCTCAGCATCTCAGCACAGCGTCCAGGACCATGGCAGACATCCAGGACTGTTCTTGGTCATTCACATAAGAACACGGGTTTCAGGGAGTAGCGTGTCTCTTTGTGGAGAGTATCCGAAGTGGCCTGAGTCTTTTTTTCTTTTTTTTTTTAAACATTTTATTAGGTTTTTCCATACAACAAACAAGCAGCACAGAGTACTCAACTCCAAACATTAAAGGGGTGGGCCACCTTCCAGCTACTCTGGATCAATGTGTTTGTGAGATGTCTATAGCCTTTGTTAATATTCTATATTTTCTATATTTCATAAGATATTCTCCATTGTTGACCAGGTCTTTTGTGCTGCCCACAAAGAAGGGGCTGCGCTGTTTTTGCGAGTGCTGCTTCCGCTTCAAAATTACCAACGCATTGTGTTGCTTGTAGAGGCAGCCCAGCATAATTACAACTGCTCATCCTCCTCAAGTAAATGGGACAGAGCAGTTTTAATTTGTAATGTAACGCAAATTCAAAAGATTTGAGAATGAATAAGCTTACTCAGGCTAAGTGAATAAATAAATATGTTTACTAAGTGATTAAATATACGATAGCACAAAGAAATCACATACAGAATAATAAAAAATAAATAAACATCACTAGCCTAAATGGGGTGGAGACTCCATCGATCATGCTATAAACCATGGCTGTCTACCCCGTTATAACATATTACCGACATCACCTAGGGTGTACAAGAGAGATAGGGCAATCATACACACATCCTACCTAGAATAGAGAGCCTTGTGGAGTCTGCTAAGGCAGTGTGTTTCATAATGTTTTAACCTGTTAGCTCCTCCAGTGTGCATCACGCATGTCTCTGAGATCACTCAGGAATGGGGTTTTATCAGCACAATGGGAGATGGGTACTATCTCTAACCCACTTCATTACTCATGACATCAGTCACTTAAAAATACCCTTACAATACATAATTACACTGTGTCGCTGCTGCACAGGAGACGGCGCATAGGTAATTTTGAAGTGGAAGCAACTCTCACTGCTGATTGGTGGGGATTCTGGAGGTCGGATCCCCCGCAGATCTGCTTATTGATGACCTATCCTGTGGACAGATCATCGATATTTTTGCACAGCACGGAGTATGCCTCATACATAACATTAAACTGGTAATTGTAAAGGTACTTTTACATGTGAATAGTCGCCGGTGAGTTTACCGCTAATAGCTGGGTAGCACCTAGGCTTGCAAACTGAAACGGTGGCAGCCTGCAATTAGCACTAAGTCACATGTAATAGCACCCTTATGCCAATAAATACTTCTGTTGGGTCACATGAAGAGATGTATACGCGGCACATCTGTATTGTGCACTCTAATTTATTCTTTTTAACCGTTACTAATCTGTTCTGTATTCTGACACTTGTGACAACTGACAAAACAAAATACTTCAACTTTTCTCCAGCGCCCAGGTTTTGCATAATCAGGTTTCTAAACCAGGCTGCTGGTGCTGAATTCAACTTTTTTTTTTTATTCAGTCACAAATCTCTCCATAAAGGGGTTTTATGTATTCATCCTACCAAATATCTTCTTTTCTTCCATGAAAGCTCCTTTTTCTGACAGTTGTTTTGGAAAATATTGCTTTCAGCATTTCTTTGTCAATTTGAAGAATGAGCACTGAAGCTAAAAGCCTCGAGCCACAGTGCTGTTACTGGAAGGCACATAATAGAGGCACATTATGCCCCCCATATTAGCAGAAACGTGACATGTCCCCTTGTGTTGAAGTAAACCCCTGTAGCGAGCAAGCATTGCACGATGTGCGGTATTTGATATCACTAGCAGGTAACATAATGTGTATTTACTATATTGATCATCGCGTATTGACTGGGCTCACTAAGTGCTCCAGTTACATACCTGAAAACGTTTTAATAAACTAGACATACTTGATAGCCCACTTAGTTGACCAGGAGTCAGAAACATGCTCCATTGAGAGGCAATAATTGTCATTTGCTGTTACCTAATCGTTTGACATACTGGGGGTCAATAACAAAGGCTTGACGCCAAGTCACAACATTTGCTCAAAATATTGCAACTCTGTGTGCCACTTTTTAAAAAAAAAAAGTTAAAAAAAGTAGTTAGTGCTTGGCAACTGAAGGCATGTGTGTTGGTCCCATGTTCATATGTGTCTGCATTGCTGAGAAAAATAATGTTTTAATATATGCAAATAAGCCTGTAGGAGCAACGGGGGCGTTCACGTTACACCTAGAGACTCTGCTCTCTCTGCAACTCCTGCGCTTTCAGTACTTTGATTGACAGGACCAGGTGTGATCAAGTTTACAGTGCCTGGTCCTGTCAAAATGGAGAGGGTGCAGAAGTTGCAGAGAGAGCAGAGCCTCTAGGTGTACGGGCAACACCCCCGTTGCTCCTAGAGGCTCATTTGCATATAAAAAAACACAATTTTTCTCAGCCAAGCGGGCACATATGAACATGGGACCAACACAGATGTCTTCAGCTGCCAAGTGCACATGTAACAGGTCAGCCAGTGTCATAGGTACAAATAACGGGTAGAAGACAGAGTAACCGAGGACCGACACATTTTGCTGTTTGAACAGCTCCTTACAGTTTACCCAGCACAGTCCATACATTGGATAGTCGCTGTGCTATGAATTGCAGCACAGCCCCATTTACTTGAAAGGAACCGAGCTGTGCCTAGACCACGTGACTGATAAACGTGACATCGCTGACCTAGGAGGCCGCAGGGCTCACCGGAGCCCTACAGCCTCTTCAAACAGCTGGTCGACGAGTGTGCTCGGAGTCAGATCTTCACTGATCTGATATTGATTACCTATCCCAGACAACTCCTTTAATATAATTTATGCCAGACAGCTGGCATAAATTATAACTGAAATGTACACCCACTGCTAGCTATCATAGGTTTCAGTTTCCGGTGCAACAAATGTATTAAGAGGCCTGTGCTTCAATTGGCAAGCTACCCAAGGACACAGTAAAGCACCATCACTGTCTATATTATAATCTTCATTGGGTGGTCATTAGTGTCCCATACCCCAGGCGGGATCAAGGTTGCTTGCATATTTGTTTGATTCCCCCTCGCTAGCAACAGTGCCATGTAATGCAACTTAACAACATTTCTCACCTCCCATGAGCTGCAGAGAGCAGTTCCATAGACAGGCAGTGGAGTGGTGGTCAGAAACGTGCACCACCGTATCATTGACACACAGGACAGTGATCATTGGGGGACCCAGCAGTTGGACCCCAAGTGCTCATACATTTGGCACCTATCCTGTGGATAGGTGATAAATCTTGTTAATAGGAAAACTCCTCTATGGGGAAAAAACTGAAAAATGCAGCTTTTTTTCAAGACAACCTCATGGTAGCTGCTGCTATATATTCCAGAAAAAAGCAGGAATATAAATTAAGTACAGATTATAAATTATTCTGAATATTTTCCCACCAATCTATATATCAATCTGCTCAGCTCCTCCTGCTCTATACCATTGCACTGCATTTTCATGGTGACAGGTTCCCTTCAAATTCCTAAATAACAAATAGAGGAGCGCTCACCCAGGTCTAGCAGGACCGCCAAGCAAACCAATTGGCTAAAATTCACAAGATATAATCATAAAGGTCGGTTCATTGGTACATTGAGTATTTATTAAACTGTATCTTATATTACCAATATACATTAAAAAACATTTAACAAAATATTTAACACAATAAAAACAATTGCAAATACATTGAATGCATTGAAAGTATTGATAAGCTACTGAAGAAGAAACAACTAGTTTCGAAACGCGTCTAGCACTTTTTTGGCTCTGTGCTATAGTGACCGATCGTCCACCAAATACCGCATATCTATTAATACAGACTATATGAAAATCCATCTGGCTCAAGTTAGCTAACAATTGAGTGACTCACCGTGAACAGGGAATCGGGACAGCAGGAGCGGCTCAACTGAACGCCTGAGTCATCACAGGACGCTGAATTCCAACAAGCGCTGGGACTCAAACAACTTGCAGAGCCGGCCCGTGGAAACTACGTATGGACACAGCGTTTCTCGGACAATTCCCGGCTCCACTAGTACCAGCATCTTGAAGGAGACGGTGAGCAGCGCATAGCCCTGGATTACATTTGTCCATTTTTTATAAATACTGCGGTGGGAATCTATTACTTTAGGGCGATATTTGAAAACCAGTATAATATATGTTACTGTGACTATCCGATCAATCAAGCAGTTGCACATGAGCCACTAATCAACTAGTTCACTGCGAGAGCTCAGCAGTGAATGTATTAAAGGGGACTGGAAACACATAAAAGCGCACATGTTTTAAAGGGGTTGAATGCATTCAATGTATTTACAATTGTTTTTATTGTGTTAAATATTTTGTTAAATGTTTTTTTTTATGTATATTGGTAATATAAGGTAAATACTCAATGTACCAATGAGCCGACCTTTATGATTATCCCTTTAAATTCCTGTTTATTCTGGGCTTTGAAGTCCAGGAGGCGGTCCTATCAGTGATTGACGGCTCTCTCTGTATACACAGTCATTAAGGGAAGGCTGTCTGAAGTCCAGGAGGCGGTCCTATCAGTGATTGACAGCTATCTCTGTATACACAGTCATAGAGGGAAGGTTGTCTGAAGTCCAGGAGGCGGTCCTATCAGTGATTGACGGCTCTCTCTGTATACACAGTCATTAAGGGAAGGCTGTCTGAAGTCCAGGAGGCGGTCCTATCAGTGATTGACAGCTATCTCTGTATACACAGTCATAGAGGGAAGGTTGTCAATCACTGATAGAACCTCCTCCTGAACTTCAAAGCTCAGAATGAGCAGGTATCTAAATGAATAAAATATAAATTATACTAAATCTTTTCCCATAGAACTATAGATCAATCTGCTCAGCTCCTTTTGCTCTATAACATGGTGCCTGCAGCTCAGACACTATGTTTAACTTGACAGGTTCCCTTCAAAGTGTGTGGCCATTGCGGTATTCACCATAAACTAAAATCTATATATAATTTTGCTGTCTTAATCAAATCCTGTGGACATTTTTCACATTTCTGGTAATTAAAGCAAAAAAGGTTGGAAAATAACCTCCCCTGTGGTATGTCGCTCAAGGTCTCAGCGGCTGTGAAATCTCCATTATCCTTCAAACTCCCCTTCTAGTGGACCTACCAGCCATTATCCGCTCTTTTATATAATGTTGGCTGGAATAATGCATCGCCCTGCTTCTGATTGACTAGGCCAGGCTTTGTACTGAATACAGATGTTGAGGTCTCTCGGATAATATGCATATCAAGCACATTGTCATAAAAGTGAAGTAATTCTCACATTTGTCTTACTGATGCCGTACGTTTGCAGAATGAAGCTGCTTTAAAGTGAATATTTGCTCTTAGACACAATTTTATTTTTATTTTAGGCCTGTGATTAATTTTATTATGTATATGTGATTTTTGTTTACATGGGTCAGAACCTAGTTTCTTCAATAATTTTAGATTTGTTTTGTTTTCCCCATAATTTCTGGCTACCAGTAGACAACACTAGTAGGAGCATAGGAACTTAATGCATCCAGAGTTAGTAATGATCTTATAGGGGTACTCAAGCACAGGTTAAAAAATGTTTCTAACCTGCAAATGGTTAAAAAAAAAAAACAAACAAACATATCCTCCGTCGTTCCCCTAACATTCCGATAGAGCACAGTGGGGACCTGGGAACCCTTTGCCCTCAAAACAGCATCAGTTGTACTAGATCCATTTACGCACAGGTTTTTGGAAGAACTCGGTAGGGAGGTTCTCCCATTCACCTTGTCTGATCTGTGGATGTAGACTTACTCAAATCCTTCTGTCTCTTCATTTAATCCCAGACAGGCTCGATGTTGTTGACATCGGGGCTCTGCAGGGGCCAAATCATCACTTTCAGGACTCCTACATTAAAGATAGCTCTTAATGACATTAGCTGTACATATTACTGGTGTCTTTATAATCATATATTGTACCTGTCAATAAACCAGTAATATGTATTAGCTTTCTCAGCATAGAAAACATCTATACTCAATATAGTAAGGCTATAGCCTTTTACTATGGGTTTAATGAGGGAGAAAGTAAAATAACTGAAGAAAAAAATCTTGAAGTCACTCCTGGAATTTGAACCAGGGTCAGCTACATTCAAGGCTGACCACTTGCCTCCAGACTATAGCCTTATCACATTTAGAAAAGAGGGGTTTTCAATACTCAGAAAGCTAATGCATATTACTGGTGTCTTTATATTTATATATTGCGCCTGTGAATAAACCAGTAATATGTATTAGCTTTCTAAGCATAGAAACCTCTTTTCTGAACATAGTAAGGCTATAGTAACTAGTGTATATGATATGTACATGCTAGAACACAACTCTGCCCTCAGCATGATGATGTCTAGCCCTGTCAATCAAGGGGAGGGGGGAGTATGCAGAGCACATGGGTATTACAAAAGCAGCGCTCCATGGATTCAGCCCTGCCCCCAGTGCTCCAATGTGCTAATTTGCATATTAATAAAACACAGATATCTTGGCAGCTGTTTAACATACTAACAAAAGAAGGGTATCTTTATAATCAGCATGATCAACCCTACCAGGCAGTATGTATTAACGGGGTTGATCATTCTGACAGAGGCTCTTTGAAGGGGTCATATGATTTTTTTTTTAACCTTCATGTGCCCCTCCCCCATTAACAACTTTTTCATTCATACATATTTAAAGATGCTTACTGGGCCATAGTTGAACTCCTGGTCCAATGTGTGATATGGCCCATAGAACACAATAGTGAACCCTGCTTTTGTTTCTTGCAGGTTTATGTCAGGATTAAAGATGACGAATGGAACATTTATAGGAGGTATGCCGAGTTCCGGAGTTTACATCACAAACTGCAAAGTAAATATCCGCATGTGAGAAACTTCCACTTTCCACCAAAGAAAGCTATTGGGAACAAGGTATTTCATTACGGATAATTTAATTATTCGTATCATTTAGTCTTTAACCACTGTTTAGTGACTTGCATGTTTGTCATGTTTTAGTTTGTTACCATTTCTTACATGTACACGGGAAACCCTTTCACTGTGCTGATGGTTGTGGGGGGGAAAAAAGTACAAATGAGCTTAAATGGGTTCTCCGACCCGCAGGCTAAAACCTGTCATTTCCTGGAATGCATTTAGAGTAAGATAAAAAAAAACACTCCCCCATTCCGGTGCTGAGGGTCCTGTCGCCACTGCTTCTGATCCCCAGTGGGCCAGCGGTGTCCAGCAATGCCCCTCATCACATGCACCGCTGCATGCATTCACTGGCTGCAGTGATGAAATGTCTCCAAGTAGCACATTAAAACTGAGGCCAGAGAAGGGCTGCAGTGATGCATGTGATGACGGACAGGACGTCACACTTCTAGCCCACAGGGGACATGCCACTGGAGCGCTGGTGAACAGGTAAGTGGCTTTCATTTTTTATGTTAAATGCATTCCAAGCAAAAAGTGATTTGAGCTCGAGGGTCAGACAACTCCAAAGACTATTTTCCCATCTATGACCTCTACTGCCCACAACACCACTCCTCCTGGTAGTGACGTCACATCACATGACCATAGCAGCCAACCATAAAATAATGAAATAAAAAAAACACCTCTACTACCCGCAACTGGTCTCCTCCTGGCAGGGATATGACATGACATCACATGACCATAGCAGCCAACCATAAAATGCTGAAAAAAAAACACCTCTACTACCCGCAACAGCACTCCTCCTGGCAGTGACCTCACATCACATGACCATAGCAGCCAACCATAAAATGCTGAAAAAAAAACACCTCTACTACCCGCAACAGCACTCCTCCTGGCAGTGACCTCACATCACATGACCATAGCAGCCAACCATAAAATGCTGAAAAAAAAACACCTCTACTACCCGCAACAGCACTCCTCCTGGCAGTGAGATCACATCACATGACCATAGCAGCCAACCATAAAATGATGAAAAAAAAACACCTCTACTACACGCAACAGCACTCCTCCTGGTAGTGATGTCACATCGCCATAAAATAATGAAACAAAAAAACACTGACTGGGACTAATAACCTGGATGTGTATTGTCAGGTAAAAAAGAAACGGTAATGCACTGCATATATAAAGTCTAAAAACTTGCATGAAAAAATTACAAACTATGCGGCTCTCACCTAAAATCTGTACTTTATTCCAGCATTAAAATATGGTATAATGGGTAACAGGACGCGGGGTATAACATAAGGCAACAGCCGTTTTGTGAGGCTGGAGGAAGTCGAAATCCTCGCAAAATGGCTGTTACCTTATGTTATACCCCACGTCCTGATACCCATTATATTTTAATGTTGGAGTAACATAGTAACATAGTTTGTAAGGCCGAAAAAAAGACATCTGTCCATCCAGTTCGGCCTGTTTTCCTACAAGTTGATCCAGGGGAAGGCAAAAAACCCTGTGAGGTAGAAGCCAATTTTCCTCACTTTAGGGGGAAAAATTCCTTCCCGACTCCAGTCAGGCATCAGAATAACTCCCTGGATCAACGACCCCTCTCTAGTAACTATAACCTGCAATATTATTACCCTCCAGAAATACATCCAGGCCCTTCTTGAACTCTCTTAGTGAACTTACCATCACCACCTCCTCAGGCAGAGAGTTCCATAGTCTCACTGCTCTTACCGTAAAGAATCCTCTTCTATGTTTATGTACAAACCTTCTTTCCTCCAGACGCAGAGGATGTCCCCTCGTCATGGTCACTGTCCTCGGGATAAATAGTTGATGGGAGAGATCTCTGTACTGACCTCTGATATATTTATACATAGTTATTAGATCTCCCCTCAGTCGTCTTTTTTCTAAAGTGAATAACCCTAATTTTGATAATCTTTCTGGGTATTGTAGTCCACCCATTCCAGTTATTACTTTAGTTGCCCTCCTCTGAACCCTCTCCAGCTCTGCTATGTCTGCCTTGTTCACAGGAGCCCAGAACTGTACACAGTACTCCATATGTGGTCTGACTAGTGATTTGTAAAGTGGCAGGACTATGTTCTCATCACGGGCATCTATGCCTCTTTTGATGCAACCCATTATCTTATTGGCCTTGGCAGCAGCTGTCTGACACTGGTTTCTGCAGCTTAGTTTGCTGTTCACTAAAATTCCTAGGTCCTTTTCCATGTCAGAGTTACCCAATGCTTTACCATTTAGTATGTACTGGTGACTTGCATTATTCCTTCCCATATGCATAACCTTACATTTGTCAGTGTTAAACCTCATCTGCCACTTTTCTGCCCAAGCCTCCAGTCTATCCAGATCCTGCTGTAGCAGTGCACTGTCCTCTTCTGTGTTAATTACTTTACACAGCTTAGTGTCATCTGCAAAAATTGATATTTTACTGTGCAAGCTTTCTACAAGATCATTAATAAATATATTGAAGAGAATAGGACCCAATACAGACCCCTGTGGTACCCCACTAGTGACAGTGACCCAATCTGAGTATGTACCGTTAATAACCACCCTCTGTTTTCTATCACTAAGCCAGTTACTTACCCACATACAGACATTTTCTCCCAGGCCAAGCATTCTCATTTTGTATACTAACCTTTTATGTGGTACAGTGTCAAACGCTTTGGAGAAGTCCAAATATACGACATCCATTGAGTCGCCGCGGTCAAGTCTAGAACTTACCTCCTCATAGAAACTGATTAAATTGGTTTGACATGACCGATCCCTCATGAAGCCATGCTGATATGGAGTTATTTGCTTATTTTCATTGAGGTACTCCAAGATAGCATCTCTCAGAAAACCTTCAAACAGTTTGCCCACAACAGAAGTTAAACTTACCGGCCTATAGTTTCCAGGCTCTGTTTTTGGACCCTTTTTGAATATTGGCACCACATTTGCTATGCGCCAATCCTGTGGAACACTCCCCGTCAGTATAGAGTCCTTAAATATCAGAAATAAGGGTCTGTCGATGACATTACTTAATTCTCTTAGGATACGGGGGTGTATGCCATCCGGTCCTGGTGATTTGTCTATTTTAATATTTTTAAGACGTTGCTGCACCTCTTCCTGGGTCAGAGAGGACACTTTTAAAGGGGAATTTACTTTTATACTCTGCATTTCATCTGACATTTTATTTTCCTCAGTGAATACAGTGGAGAAAAAGTTATTTAGCAGCTTCGCTTTCTCCTCATCGCTCTCTGCTACTCCCCCCTCATTACTCTGCAAGGGGCCGACACCTTCAGGTTTATACTTTTTAGTATTTATATAATTGAAGAACATTTTAGGGTTAGTTTTACTCTCTTTGGCGATTAATCTCTCGGTCTCTAGTTTGGCTGTTTTTATGTGTCTTTTACATATTCTATTTTTTTCCTTATAGTTTTTCAATGCTTCCTCACTCCCCTCCTGTTTTAGTGATTTAAATGCTTTCTTTTTGTCATTTATTGCTTTCTTTACAGTTCTATTTATCCACATTGGTTTTTCTTGTTTCTTATTATTTTATTCCTATATGGTATGTACCTCTCACAATTAGATATTAGGATGCTTTTAAAAATATCCCATTTTGTGGCTGTATTTTTATTTTTGAGGACTTTGTCCCAGTTAGTTAGGCCTATGGCCTCTCTTAGTTGGCTAAGTTTTGCTTTTTTGAAGTTTGGTATTTTTGTTCCTCCCTGAAGAAACGCTCTTTTGAATGACAATTGGAAGGTTATTATATTATGGTCACTGTTTCCCAGGTGTCCCCCAACCTGCACACCTGTTGCTCTGTCAGGTCTATTGGTTAATACTAAGTCCAGTATGGCCGTCCCTCTAGTGGGGTCCTGAACCAGTTGGGAAAGGTAATTGTCTTTGGTTATTTCCAAGAACCTGTTTCCTTTATGAGATGTACAGGTTTCAGTTTCCCAGTCTATATCTGGGTAGTTGAAGTCCCCCATAATAACGACCTCATTATGATTTGCCGCCTCGTCTATTTCATTTAGAAGTAGGTTTTCTGTGGTCTCTGATATATTGGGTGGTTTATAATAAACCCCTATTAGTATTTTATTATTACTAGTATTTACTAGTATTTAGTAAAGTGCAGATTTTAGGTGAGTGGCAACCATAAAATGGCCTTTTGATATCTCAATGTACATGATATCCACTATCCAGAAAATCGGCAGAGTGGGCTGTGAACACCTCTTTAAAGGTGTTGTGTAAGCTTGAAGAGGGAGGTTTTGTGAACTAGCCCCTTGGCCAGACTTGTGAAGGGAAGCCTATTTACCTGCTTTCCAGCGCTGGCTCCCTGCTCCTTCTCTTCCACCCGTCAGATACTGATTTCACTAATGACAGGTCATCAGTAAAAACAAATCTCAGAAAACCCTTTTAAAACTTGGGGGCTACAATATCCTCCAATGTTGGTCTTGAAAATTAGGGGAAACTACCATGAAAAAGTCAACCAAACCCAGTGGCCTAGCCCTATTTACTTCTCGTTCCCCTATATCTAGTGATTGGTCAGCCGTGATACATACATTTGTTTTTGTGACCAAAAATGTATCCAAAAAGGCTGAGAAGTCCCATATATAGAGTATGTGAAATATATACTTCTCCACCCTTTAAAATACGCTTCCAGTTTTTTCATAAACCAGAAAAATTCCAGCACCGCATCAGAGAATGCAAAAGAGGGGGATACAACTTTAAAGGGGTTGTCAGGGTGTCAGGTTCTTTCCATATGTCCTATTTAGATCTGCCCTTAGACGTCCAAACATATCTTTCACCTTTGTGGTTGGGACATATTCCAGCCCCTATAAAATTCCCGTTCTCTCATTCAAACAATTCCATGTAAAACTGCTTTTCCCCTGTATCAAGACATACAGGGGAACAGAGCATCTGGCAGCAACTTCCAACGGCATTTGCCAGGAATTTTGGGAGCTGGACCAGGGAAAATCAACCATTCACATTAAAAGGTATGTTTGTGATAAGACCACTTACCTGTAACTTTGAAAAACATTTATACGAGAAATTCACAACTGAATATGTAAGAGTGAAAGGGATTTTCCAGGACCCAGCAACCCACTTTAATTTATCATAGAAAGTTTCTAATATACTTCCCTTCTTAAAGTTGCTTGGATCAGCGTCTCTGGAACCCAGTCATGTAATGCTCCTCTTCAGAAAACCCTACATCCGCCAACATCGCGTCCTCTACCAGGTTGTTGGTCTGGTCTGTGTATGGGGACTTCACTTCTGAAGCCAAGGACAGGGAGGATACTGTGTACTGGGCCCAAGCTATTTGTCTCCCTGGCACATGCACAAACTCCTGAATCTGCGCATGCGCCCAGGAGACAAGTTATTCTGGCCAGATCCATAGCACCTTTCCTGTCCTGGGCTGCGGAAGTGATGTCACCATCCATAGACGAGACAAGAAATCTTGTAAAAGACATGGTGTTGACAGATGCAGGATTTTACGAAGAGACCGGGTTCAATAGCGGTTGATCAGTGGTAAATATAGTAGAAACTTTGTTCTACAGGCAAGATATGACTAATTAAGGTGGGTTGCTGTGTTTAAGAAAACCCCTTTAAATATATGTTGTAGGGAGAATATTACTCTCTACAACAAAGAAGACATTGCAGGAAATATATGTATAAGTTGTCCTCAGGAAATCATATTACTAATGTGTCACCTACCAGCAGCGCAGCAGTACCAGTTACTTGTAGCTCCAGTTCATGTCTTTTACATTATTAAAGAAATCAGCGTTTTCCTTGTGCAATAAACATTTCGCAGCCACCTACAGTGTGGAAAAGACCTGTCATTCCAATTACCTTTATTTCCTATGTAATTAAGAAGGAAATGTTTGCTTGATTTGCCATATGGTTTGCTAGTACACAGTCTGAGGAGCCTGGTTACCAGTTTAGGGAGGGTATTTCTGCTAAGGCTACTTTCACACTAGCGTTTTTAAATTCCGGTATTGAGTTCCGTCAAAGGGGCTCAATACCGGAAAAAAACGCTTCAGTTTTGTCCCCATTCATTGTCAATGGGGACAAAACTGAACTGAAGACAACGGAATGCTCCTGAAAGCATTCCGTTCCGTCTTCAGACCGGAGAACAAACCGCAGCATGCTGCGGTTTGCTCTCCGGTCCAGGCATCCGCACCAAGACGGATCCGGAATGACCCCCAATGGAAGTCAATGGGGACGGATCCGTTTGGTGTGGACACACCAGTAATCCGGATCTGTCCTCCATTGATTTCCAATGGGGGGTCATTCCGGATCCGGCATACATACACACAGACTACATACAAACAAACATACAGACATACATACAAACATACAGACATACATACAAACATACAGACATACATACATACTCACATACTCCTGGGACGCCGGCAGAACGTCTTCACGCGCCTCCTGCACGCTGCGATGACGTTTCCCCACCTGCGCCCAGCAGAGGGCGCTGTGGGGAATCGTCATCACTGCGCGCAGGAGGCGCGTGAAGACGTTCTGCCGGCGTCCCGGGAGTATGTGAGTATGTATGTATGTTTGTATGTATGTCTGTATGTTTGTTTGTATGTAGTCTGTGTGTTGTTTTAATGTGTGTCATGTGTGGGGCCGGAGCGCTGCTCCGGCTCCACACATGTATAGCGTTAGCACGGATCCGTCGGCACCCTTTAGGTGCCGGATCCGTGCTAACGCTAGTGTGAAAGTAGCCTTAAGGCCTCTTTCACACAAGCGAGTTTTCCACGTGGGTGTGACGTGAACGCATAGCACCCGCACTGAATCCTGACCCATCCTGTGTACATGAGCGTTTTTTTTTCACGCATCAGTTCTGCGTTGCGTGAAAAACGCAGCATGTTCTATATTCTGGGTTTTTCATGCAGCCCTGGTCCCATAGAAGTGAATGGGGCTTCAGTGAAAAACGCATTGTATCCTGAAGCAAGTGCGGGTGCAATGCGTTTTTCACTGATGGTTGCTAAGAGATGTTGTTTGTAAACCTTCAGTTTTTTATCACGCGCGTGAAAAACGCATCAAAACGCATTGCACCCGCGAGGAAAAAACTGAACAACTGAACGCAATCGCAGGCAAAACTGACTGAACTTGCTTGCAAAATGGTGCGAGTTTTCCTGAACGCATCCGGACCTAAACCGTGACGCTCGTGTGAAAGAGGCCTAAGCGTTTTTTTTTTTTTTTTTGTGGGAATTAAATTTTAAGGGGCTTTATCATCTCAGACATTGGTGGCATATTGTGAGGATATGCCACCAATGTCAGATGGGTGCGGGTGCTCTCAAAAGACAGAGACACTTCTTTCCGATATCTTCCCAAGCTTAAAACTTATAAAAAAAAGGGGGGGGGGTTGTGTGTCTTGAACAGGGGTCTCTCTTCTATATGTCCTTTTAATAGAAAATTCTGTGATGCATAAGATCTTGTGAGTGCGGGACAATAGTCCCCCAGGCGTCCCAACGTGCACAGCATCATTGTAATCTATGATGCTGTGCGCTCCCGTGCGCACGATCAATGCCACTCCGGGACATATGGCCCGCTCATGGACCATATGTCTCGGAGGGCATACGGTCATGTGCAAGGGCCCTAACTCAGAGGTTGGCAACCTCTGGCACTCCAGATTTTGTGAAACTACAACTCCCTGCATGCATACTTGCATGGGGGTCTGATCTGAGGTCTGAATTGGGGGTCATTTTTATATTGGGGCTCTTATCTGAGTTCTGATTGAGGGTCATTCACATTGGGGTCTGAACTGAGGTCTGATTGTGGATCTGATCTGAGGTCTTATTGGGGTCTTATTAACATTGGGGGTCTGATTTGAGGTCTGATTGAGGGTCTTATTAACATCAGGGGTCTGATTAACATTGGGGATCTGGTTGCTTGTCTGATCTGAGGTCTAATGAAAAATATTTTTTTCTTATTGTCCTCCTCTAAAAATAGGTGTGTCTTATGGGCCGGTGCGTCTTATAGGGCGAAAAATATGGTAGCTGTGGTTCACCTGAATCTCGTCTGGTGGTTCACCTGTGTCTGCCTGTTACAGCCCCCTTGTGAGACTCTTAAATGGTTTAAAAAAGTTTTATCACATAAAAAAATTCCAAGTAAAAAATATGCATTTTTTTCATTGAGGAAAAAACACTTTTCAATGGAAAAAATTGTAAAAATAAAATCTCCTCCACATATTTGGCATCACTGCCTCTGTAACGACCTGCATTACTCAATTATCATGTAATTTATCCTGTGCTGTGAACACCAAAAAAGGCAGAATTGCTGCTTTTTTTGGGGGGGGAGGGGGGTTGCCGCCAAAAACACACAAAAAAAAAGATATTAAAAAGTGCTAGGTAACCCAAAATTATACCAATGAAAACTACAAGTTGTCATTGACAGAAAAAAACAGACTACGGTATATATATTTGGTATCACTGTAATTGTACTGACCCACAGAATAAACATCATGTTATTTATTCTGCAAAGTGTATAATTTAGAATGTAAAATGTAAAAACTCTGGTATTGCTGGTTTTTCCCAACCCCTTCCCAGAAAGTGTTAATAAAAGTTAGGCTAGTTTCATACTAGCATTTGGCATCTGGCCCATTGTAGTGGCTGGATCTAAAAAAGTTAGCCTTAATCAGTAATTATGTGTACTCCAAAGTGGTGCCATTAAAAACTACAACTTGTCTCTCAAAAAAACAAGCCATAAGGCTACAGGCGACGATGAAACAATTTAGAAAATTTGCTTGGTCATTAAAGCCCAAAACAGGCTGGTCACTAATGGGTTAAGAAAAAGTATGCTGGGGATAGAGCCTCGGATTTACAATAGAAAAGCAGTGGGGCACATTTACTAAGATACTTGTGTCTATTTTGTGCCTAAAATAGCCATAAGTTCCCTTTTTTAACTGGCCATGTGACAATATTTAGTCACATGACCGGATTTATGCCGTGTTCACCAATTTGGCATGATGGGGGCATGTCAGGGGCCATGCCAGGGCTGGGACTCCATCTCCGTCAAATTTACTAACATTTACGTCTGGAAACAGGCGTAAATGTTAACAAAAAACTACGCCAACCAGGGACTTGTCATAGTTTTTACGCCAGACACAAGGACTGCCACAGATTTACCCTTTCTCATAAATTTGATAAATCTAACGGCAGCGCAAGGGGGAAACTAAGACCGTTATAAAAAGCTGGTCTTAGTAAATGTGCCCCAGTGTGTTAGTCAGGTGAACCACAGCGTTGTGTCTATGCAAACAGTTGGATGGGGAGGTCACTGCTCACAGATTCCCTTTAAATAGATTTTTAAGTATTTTTTTCTGCCATGTCGATGTGATTGAATTGAAAAAATGTCAGCTAATAGAGAAGATAAATCGTGCACTGATGAAGTTTGCAAGTAATTTTACTATCTGTCTGAAAATTCCAATGTTCTGTATTTTTGTTATATGGGAATACTTTACATGACAGTGAGATAATGAGAATGTCAAACTTCGGGTACAATGCTTCTTATATACTAAAGTTTTAAAATGTTAATGTGAATATCCACTCTTTTTTATCTAAATAAGTCCAGCATTGTGTTATTTCATTATAAGGGTTGTCCGGGCTATAGCTATTGATGAGTTATCCTCAGGATAGGTCATCATTATCAGATCAGCGGGGGTCCGACACCCGGCACCCCTGCCAATCAGCTGTTTGAAGCCCTGTGTTCCCTTCAGTATTCACCTGCACACCGCCTCCCGTGTAGCTGTGGTGCAGCGTACTTACAGCCTCCTCTCCCGCTTACTTGAATGGGAAGAGCAGCGGGCAAGATCGGCGGGGGTGCCAGGAGTCTGACCCCTGCTGATCTGATTTTGATGACTTATGCTGAGGACAGGTGCAACAACCGGTCATCTGAATGAGGTAGAAGTAAACAAGATGGGGAAAAAAAATCTAGAAAAAGATTAGAACAGAACCAGTCACCCAGAAAAGGATAAAAAAATAATAAGAAAGAGAAAGAATAAAAAGGAGGAGTGAGGGCGGTACACACCGGGGTAAGAGACTTAAATTATGCAGATTGAAGATAGGAAGGTAGAAGATTGTTGGAATTTCATCCTATTAAACTAAATTCTGTGGAACCGGCCATATGTATGATGGAGGGAGAGTTTCAGGTTCTCCATGAACATGATGTCATTTATTTTTTAAAACCGTACAGCAATTGATTGTGCAGTATAGGAAGGCATGATTACTAAATCTTTAAAGAGATATTTATAGGGACTGATGAAGAGCTCCAAATTCACTGCTTTCACATAGCTTTCATATAGTTACATACAGGGGTTGTCCAGGATTCTACAAGTGATGGTCTGTGCTCACAGTAGGCCATCATTATGTGATCAGAGCCAGCCCCCTTCATTACGTAACTGATAAAGAAAGGACGAAGAAGCTTTCTGCCAGTGTCAGAACTAACACAGAATTGGAACCTATTCAAGTGAATGAGAGCTGTGCTGTGGTCAGTGAATCACAGACATGTGCCGTCCATGTTTTCCACGGAAAGCACACGTATACCCATTGCTTGTGTGCATTCACACATCCGTGATTTACCACGTTCTGGGGTTACACCACAGAAACATTGCCCTATTTTTATCCTTGTTTTTGGATCCATCATGTCCATTGAAGTCTAGAAGTCAGTGGGAAAATACAAACACAACACGGACTCCTATTTTGTCCATACATGGATCGTTGCTAGGAGATGCTGTTGAAATACACTTTCAGCTGAGCGGTGTCCATGGAGTACGGGTGATACACAGAGGACAGAAAATGGACACATGGACCAAACATGGATCCTTTCCGGACATCTTCACGGATGAACCACTGACCTTCTTGTCACTGATGTCATCACTTGTGAATGGGGACTAAATCTCTCCCGCCGTCTGGACATACTTTTTGGGCGGAAAACAAGTTTACAGAAACCCCACCACCAAACCAATAAAATGTTCTCCCTTCCTCTTCTCAGTTTTTTTAAATAATATTCATGGCCTAAATTGGTATAGAAAACTAAATTTCAAATACCCTGTTTTTTTGTGTGCATGCTGATGTAGTAGATGGTGGCGGTTCGGCATTTGGAACCTCCCTAAATTAGTCAGAGTGGAGAGCAGCTACATTGCGTGTTGCTCTTAAGCATCCACCCTCAGTGCATTACGTGAATAGCATATTGATTTCAATGGAGGCAGTGCATGTAATGCTTCATTTTCCCTGTGGGGGTGCTGTAAGAACACAACACTCATTATCAGGTTCCCCGGTGCTTATGACAGCTGATAGCTGGGGTCCTCGCAGCAGCAGATCCTGTCATCAGCTTATTATTGATAGACCTTCTAACAAAAATGGATTGTCCAAACCGAACAGCCCCTTTAATACACGGTCTCCTTCAGAGGTGAGTCAGGGAAGTCTCCTTGTTTGTAGTCATCAGAACAGATTGTGCAGTACGTACTTTTCTTCCAGAACAAGGCAAGGTTATCCAGTGTTGTTTTCTGTTTTAGATGAAGCAATTTATTTCTGAGAAGGCAGGAAGATGGAAATGGCCTCTTAGAAATGAAGCTGGGTCACAGAAGGGCCATACTTTTAATAGCCTGGTTATAAAACATAGCAAAGCATTTCAGAAATAACTATAGACTATTAAGCTCCCTTATGATTTTATTCATTAGAAAACCTGTACAAAAAGCTCCAGGTATTGGTAAACGGGCAAATTATTTTCAGTGCAGTTTCTTGAGCTCCTGTTATTGATTTTTTTTTTCGGTCCACTCCTTGTCTATGTGTTTGGTGTCAGAGTTGTGATCTTGCCATAAGCGATACTTATACTAGTCTTTAAGATTCCCTTGACCAGAGGTGTAACTGGATATTCAAGCCCCCCGCCCAGACTTAAAAAGAGTTTATAGTTCTGGAAACCTGGTATGTTGCTATGGACCCACTGGGTCTTCTTAGACACGAGTTTCCAGGTACAACTCCAAACTTTGCAACTGTGATATGTAAAAAAAAATCACAAAAGAAGACTTACTCACCTGTTCATTCCCCCCTCTATTCCAGTTCCGTTGCTGTCTGCAAATCTTTGTTCTGAGGCCATTGGCTGGCTGCAGCGGTCACATAGTCGCAAACTTAATTGCTGCAGCTCAATATCACGGCAAGAGCCCAGGCCTTCCACTGATAACAAAACCTTGCTTCCTTCTCTTACTCTTGATTGATATGTTTCTTTCCTCCCAACTTCATGCATCACTACTCTGAAATTTTGCACAGGCGTAGTATACAGCCAGGTCTTACATTACCAAAGGAAGTTGTCATGGCTACATTCTTCCAGAAATGGTGCCACACTTGTGCATGGGTTGTGTCTGCTATTGCAGCTCAGCTCTATAGAACTATGAATGACACTCAGGCTACTTTCACATATGCGGTAAAGGTTCCTCTGCCAGAATAGCTTGCCGGAGTTCACCGGGTCCAGCCTAGCCAGATAGGGCCGTGCCCCGCCAGACCCCATTGACTATAATGGGATCCAGCAGGGATTCAGCGATTTCCAGGACTAGCTCTGGTTTTCGTACAGACAAACAACAGTGCATGCAGCAGTTTTTGTCCCGCCAAAACTGGGTGCTCATGAAGGAAAGTGGCCGTGTCCACACTGGATCCCATTACAGTCAATGGGCTCCGGTGGTGAATGGCAGTATTCAGCTAGGCTGGATTCAGTGAACTCCAGCAGGCTGTTCCTCTGCCGTAACAGCCTGACGGATACCTTTACTACAGATGTGAAATTTGGTATAATACACACATAAACCATACACAAGTGTGCTGTTTTTGGAAGAAAACAACCATGTTTATCAGATCTTGGACAACCTCTTTACATATTACTCTAAGTATTTGAACATGCATTTTAAAAGGTGGTCCTACCTGGGTAACCCTATTACAATGGTGATCAACAGATGACGATGGGTCTGTCTAGTTTAACTCTTGGCTATTAGGGAAGATCATTTTCCTTGCATCTGCACATGCTGGGAAATTTAGTATTCATGATGCCAATGCAAATAAAGAAGCAATCATGAAAATCATAGACTTGTTAGAGAGAAACCTCTTTTAACATCTAAATGCTGTGATATGGCATATGGAAGGCCATAAAAGTTTATGGAGGGGGAGGAGTAGGAATAAGCTGCTAGAGGGAGAAAGAGGAATTTTTATGATCTATATTACAAAGTTTCTTATAGTCACCCATACTAGACCATCAGACCATACAAGAAGTACAGTAGCTATATTACCATCTCACTAGCAATTTTTAACTTGTATCCATATCAGTGCAATTGTTGCTGTTCAGGACTGAACAAATCCCAGGATCCAGGCAGCGAATATGACTAGAAATTTTGCGCTTGCACCTAACTTTTTCGATTGTCTTCTATTCATGTCCATGGTTATGGAGTGGTCAAATTGGTTCACCGATGTACCCAGTAATTCATTCAACTATATAGTACATTATGTAAAAGGTGTTCCTAATTTGACAGGAGAGACTGCTGATGACAGTTGCAGCTTCCTTATGAATGTGATGTACTTGTGTTCAGTCAGAGATACGATCCGAGTCTACTCAAGTTTCCGTTATAGTGCTGTATGAATGCAACTGTTTAGTAATGTTTTCAAGCCTTAAAGATGGCTAGCTTTTCATTTCATTTTCATGCATCCTTTGAGTGCGTGAAATTGACAATAAAAAAGGGAGCCAAATTTCAGTTTGCAATTAGCAATTACACATAAGCCTTTCTAGCGACAAATGGAAAAATCACATGTTGCTCTTTCATCTTGATGTACAACTGACATTGATCAGCTGTGCCTTTCCAATATTTCTTTTGTCGTTTGAAAGTAAATTGGGATTGTGTAGAGAGAATACAGCAGGGCACTAATTTTATAAATATATCCAGGAACTCCAACAAAGAGAGGACGTAGAGCCAGCAAGAGATGACATAGAGTATGGTCATTGGTGAAACCTGTAGGCTCCATTTACGTGATTTATTAAATATGCGTGTTCCAATAATATACTGTATCAATTGTGAAGCATGCTTCCTTACAGCCCTATGTTATTCCTGCTAGAAATGGATGAATAAATTGACACATGGCTGTTACAATTCCGCTAGTCTAAGGTCACAATTAGAGATGAGCAAACGTGCTTGTAACGAGCACTGTAGCGCTCGGCTCCCCTGCGCTCGCATGGGCGCAGGCATCCGCTTCCGTCCTCCTCACCCGACAGAAGCGGATGCCTGTGCTCCCATGCGAGCGCAGGGGAGCCGAGCTCTACAGTGCTCGTTACGAGCACGTTCGCTCATCTCTAGTCACAATCTATCAACATAATTGGTGCCCCTAACCTACCTGAAGACACAATCTTACTGCTTCAGTTTGTACCTAAACTCACAATCCTTGGTCAAATTTTTCCAAATAATAGGCTCGACACAGGCTCATTTAATGAATGAAATCCACTACTCATGATCCAGTGGTAATCCCATCTTTATTGACATATTTCCATAGTAGACATCCACATTTATTACCCAGAGTCCGTTAACTACTGTAGGTGACACACTCTCTTTCTTTGGGATTATCCCCAAAATATTGCCTGATGTAGGGTAGTTCTGAGAGCAGAAGGCTACAGAGCTATAAATGTGGATTTCTACTATGAAAATATGCCAATAAAGAAGGGATGAAAAGGGGTTTTCCAGGCTCCTGACATTGATGACCTGTCCTCAAGGTAGGTCATTAATGTCAGATCAGGAAGGGTCCAACATCCCTCACCTCCACAGATCAGCTCCTGCCTCAAGCCTTCGGTGATGCATATATATATATATATATAATATATTATATATATACACACACACACAAAGGATAACATATAGAGTAAAATAAGTAACAGTCACCAAATCCATGAACAGTTCCCAACTGCTTTTGCTCTCTGGTATGAGAATGGAACGGAATGCATTTTGGAGCACTCCATTCTGTTCAGTTACGTTTTGTCCCCATTGACAATGAATGGGGACAAAGCGGAAATGTTTTTTTCCGGTATTGAGACCCTATGACGGATCTCAGTACCAGAAAATATTAACGCTAGTGTGAAAGTACCCTAAGACTAAAATTAGTTTTGTCACTCAGGGAGTTAAAATGCACTTCAGTCACCCAAGTTGTGCACCAGCTACAATTACTTGAGGCATAAATTCAACATCTACAATAATAGAAGCAATGTTTTCGGGAAGGTTATTGCAATTTTGATGTGACTGTTGGGGGGGGGGGGGTTAAACTCCTGGTTGTTGATTTGGGGTTTACATTTTTACATGCTATGCCTTCCTCTTACTGGTCTGCACAAATGACCTCATGTCCTTTTATAATCCTTAAATGTTGGAAAATGCAGTTGCCAGGGGTCTTTATGATATTGCAAAGCATGATTTCTTATTGGTTTGTAAAATACAGTTAGAGATGGACTTGTGATATGGTTCATTCATTTTAGTATTCGAAAAATGTTATAAAGTAACTGCATCTGAACGCGTAGGGCTTTCAGAATACGGACATACAGTACCGATGTGCTTGAACATAAATTTTAATTGTACATTTGTCAACTTAGCTGATCCCTCAAATAAGCCTGAATGTTCTTTTTAACAGGGAAATAAGTCTTTGTGTGTTCTTTGTTTCATTCTTTTATGGCAACTGTGGTGTGGTGGGATGCTATAGCTGAGAAACAGTGGTATCACAAGCTGTTGGATCTCATTAAGTGAGTAGCAAAGTAGTTTTGGCAGCTTCCTCAGACCGGGCTCCGATCCAGACTTGTAACTTCTCATTCTGCATTTGATTGGGGACCCGGAGAACGAAGCTAAAGACATCCAAATAAGTTACGCTTGCTTAGCGTTCTGTTACTTGCACACAGAAGCACCATGCTTATTTGAGTGCCTACATTTGTAAAAAAGATATAGGAAGACAGTCCAACTCAATTTAGTGAAAACTCAACCATGAAGTCACATAAATTGAGTTTGGTTATGTTTCATCTTTATGGCTTTTGTCAACAAATTATTGAAAGTGAACTGATGGGTAAAAAGGCACCTTCAAAGCAAGCCGTGTCTGTCTGGGCCGTGGCCATGACCGTTTCATGAGACTATTCAGACTGGTAGAACCTGAATTATTGAAGTACTGAAGTTTGCTCAGAGGGTACTATATCTCTCCGAAGACACACAGTGGTGTATTTTTCAGTTAATGCTCCATGGGAAAACGTATTCGAATCAGATCATACCCGCCAAACCAGAGACAACCATCTGAAGAAAGTTCTTTTATTACTTCAATGAGAAACAGTACCACCCGAGATCCATCTAAAGCAATACATCATGAAAACAGTTACCCTGCTCTGTACTGATGACGGGCAAGAACAGCTGTCTACAGTTGCGTGTTTCTAGTTTGGCTGGTATGATCTGCACAGTACCTTCGGAAAGTCTTTAGACCCTTTCACTTTTTTCACATTTTGTTATGTTGCGGCCTTGCGATAAAGATAAAAAAAAATAAAAATCAAGCTTTCCCTTATCAATCTGCACTCAATACCCTATAATGAGAAAGTGAAAACAGAATTTTAGAAATGTTTGCAAATTTATTAAAAAGGAAAAACTCAAATTTCACAAGGGCATACATATTCAGACCGTTTGTTTTGACAGTTAAAATTTTACTCTGTAGCCTGCCATTTCTTTTGATCATTTTTGAGATTTTCTACACCTTGACTGCAGTCCACCTGTGGTAAATTCAGTTGATTTAATATGATTTGGAAAGACACAGCCCTGTCTATATAAGGTCTCACAGCTAACAATGCATATCAAAGAAAAAAAAACAAGCCGTGAGGCGGGAGGACTGCCTTTAGAGCTCAGAGACAGGATTGGGTGAAGACACAGATCTGGAGAAGTGTACATAAAAATTTCTGCTCCGCTGAAAATTCCCAAGAGCATTAATTCTTAAATTGAAGAAGCTTGGAACAACCAGGACTCATCCTCACGCTGGCTGCCCCGCAAAGCTAAGTAACGGGGGAAAAAAGGGCCTTGGTAAAAGAGGTCACCAAGATCCGAATGGTCACTCTGGTTGAGCGCCAAAAAATGTGTCCAGATATGAGATTCTTCCAGAAGGTCAACCATCACTGCAGCCCTCCAGCAATCTGGACTTTATGGCAGAGTAGCCAGAAAGAAGTCATGCCTGGAGTTTGCCAAAAAAAAAAGCACCAAGAGTATACTCAGACTCTCTGGTCTGATGAAACCAAGATTGAACATTTTGGCCTTAGTTCTAAGCATCTACACTGCTCATCACATGCTCACAACCATCCCTACAGTTAAGCATGGGGGTTGAAGCATCTTGCTATGAGCGTGTTTTTTAGTGGCTGGGACAAAGAGACTGGTCAGAGTTGAAGGAACGCTGAATTGAGCACAGTACAGAGATATTCTTAACAAAAACCTGATCCAGAGTCCTCTGGACCTCAACCATATTCCAACAAGACAATGACCCTAAGCACAAAGCCAAGACTACATAGGAGTGGCCTAGGGACAACTCTATGAATGTCCATGAATGGTCCAGCCAGAGCTTTCATTTGAACCCAATTGAGCATCTCTGGAGAGACCTGAAAATGGCAACACACCAACGTTCCCCATCCAACTTGAGAGGATCTGCAGAGAAGAATGGCAGAATCCCCAAATCAAGTTTGAAAACCTTGTGGGATCTTACCAAAGAAGACTGTTGGCTGTAATCACTGCCAAAGGTGCTTCAGCTAAGAAGTCCTGAGTAAAGGGTATGAATACTTGAGTCAATACAAGATTTTTCTTTTTCCTTTTCAATAAATAGACAACGATTTTGAACATTCTGTTTTCACTTATTATGGGGTGCTGAGTGCAGAATGATGGGGAAATAATAAAATGAAAAAAAATGTGAAAGGGTCTGAACACTTTCTGAATGCACTGTAATTCGAATATCATAAGGCGAGAAAAATACAGTACATCATGCAAACACAAATAACAACTCAACCTTCATGTCTTTTAAATGCTTGTTTTCCGATACAGAACAGGAGTACACAATATGAATGTGTTTTCATCTCTCGATTAGGCTGCCCTCACAGATATCAGTTAAATCTGGCCAGGTGTTTGATGTCGGGGGCCACATACAAGTGGTATATGTGGATGTGCACTTCATGTATAACCCAGGTTTCATGTCCGTATACTGATAGCGCCACACAGAAAAAAAACCTGCATACACCATTTTTGCTGTCCGGTGCAATTTTATATCTGGCATCAAGACTCATTCACCCAAGATGATCAATCCCATAAAAAATGTATTTAATCAGTTTGGCATCAGTTTCCCTCTGACATTTCTGTTTCCACACCAGATCAGCGGACATAAGTGAGCAGATCCCTTATAATCATTTAATATCCTGAATACTTTTGTGTCAAGAATTGATTGCCTGTTCAAGGCAAGTGAAAAGTTTTCCAATATTGGAGCCACTTTACATTATGCAGAAATACACCACAAGAACAGTGACAGGCACTGCAGTAGCCGGGGACTTGAATTTTATTGGGAAATGAGACGCTGCGGTTCCTGACCACATCATGACCGTGCCATGTGCTCGTACCCTTAGTCTCACTAGAGCTTTATACAGCAGTGTCACAATCTCCCTCTCTCTACTGGTTATACTGTTAGTTATGCAGCCCAGTATCCTCACTTTTCTTACTGGCCACACCATATCCTAATCCTATCTTCTCATGTCTCCCCCACAAAAGCTTGACTGCTACACTAGAAAACTTCAGGGTGTAGGTTTTTAACATAAGATGTGAAATTGACCTGGCGTCAGCTAAAATTCACTTATTGAAAGGCAAATCTGATTTACCAGAGCTGTTGCCCTCAGGCCTCCTCCAATAAAAATAAAGAGGTGACTTTCCTTTTATGTGGGAAGTTGTGGGAATTATTGTATATGAAAAAGGTATCGTGTGCCAAAACATTCTTCTCTGTAGAAACCTTATTTTCTCAACAGGAGCGACTGTCACGCAGCCTCACATCATGTACAACAGTGTCTGTGGGAAACGCTGTGACAACAGTGACTAATCAGACCTACTCCATTCTCTATGCATTTAAGAGCTTTGTTAGATAAGCTGATATTGTGCACTTTCCTTGCGTCAGTTTTTATTACGTCCATTGCTAATTATTCATTTACTAAATTTGCCACCTAGCAACAGCCTTTGTCGATGTCTTCAAACCTTCTGTAGAACAATACCGTGCTGTCAAATCTGACTGTTCATAGGAAGACAGTATTGTAATGATTCATACAGGGAAAATAGATTAGAAAACTAATAAACCAATCCAGGAGTCCTTATCCGAGCTTTAAAGAGGACCTGTCATCTCTCCTGACATGTCTGATTTATTAAGTGCTTGCATTCCCCATGAAAAAACAATTCTGGAGCATCTTTTCTCATATTTTTTCAGTTATTCCTCTTGAATGTTTATGAAAAAATTGACATCTGGATGTTACTATTCCTTTTCCCTACATATTCTGTCACTGCCAGACTGCTGGACCCCCAACTGTAGCAGCCAGTTGTCAACTTATACATAAATTTAGGATGACTCTTGGTACTCAGATACCCCCAGTACTTACAGTATGGCTGAACAATCAGTCACAAAAAAAAAACAATAATGAAACACGTCCCAGCAGAAAACAAGGTAGTAAAATAAATTGACCAGTAGATGACCGGAACTGATTGATGAAGGTCACAGATGGAGGAGAGGATCCAGGAATACAGTGAATGGCAGATGGATGGCATACAGATTGATGGACAATAATTGACAGCGAACAGAAACCAAGCCATACTGAACTGACTCTGTATGAATTCAACCCATCAGCCAGGACAGTGCAACAAACAAATCCCAAACATGGCAAAACCCTAAACTTTGTGGCACTGCAGATCCCAGAATACAAGGAATACAGACTAGACTGCATGGAACTACAGATCCTAGAATACACACTACACAAGAGAAACAACAGCATAACTGGGGGGAAGTATACTGTACATAGCAAACACTATACCAGACAACCAAAATTGAGTAAAGCATGCATATAAAAGGCTAAACATTCAACAGCTACATCCTAATCAACCAGGCATTGCTTAGATAGATGAACAAGAAACAACAGAGAGACCCAATTGCTTGTAACAAGGAGTAACGGAAATGGCACAATGTAAAGTTATGAGAAAAGGTGACCCAGAATAGTTATTTTTATGGAAGTAAGTTAAAACTAGACTCAACATACAATGCCTCAGACTCAGATCCAACCAATCAAGGCCACTTCTCTGGTATAATATCTGGATTAGTTACTAGTTAGCAGCTATTCCTGACTGTTATATGTAAGGACTTGTTTTATCTGTCTTAGTTATCTGCTTATTTTTCTCAAATCTTCATTTTCTCTTATCTTCAATGACATTTTGGGGCTTTGGAACCAATTACTCAACTTGCAATGGTTTCAACATACAATGGTCCTCCTGGAACCAATTAATATTGTAACTTGAGGGACCACTGTAGTCAGCAAGCCTGACTTGAAGCACAAAAGACTGCTTCCCCGTTCACTTCAAGCTGCTCATTTACTTAAAGAGATTCTGTCACCAGGTTTTGGCCTATAAAGTTATTCACACTACTGAATAGGGCTCATTGCGGTCAATGTAAAAAAGTTATTCTTATTGATCCTAGAGATGTATTTGATGTTAAAAAATCGTTTTTAGTGATATGCAAATTACTCACATAAGGAGCCCAAGGGGATGTCCCCAGCGCGGTTGGAGCCCGGCCACGCCGCAACTGTTGGAGCCCAGAACCGCCCACCTACTTATTATTCACTGCAAATCTTCTTGCAGCCCTCCTCCGGCACCAGCGTAATCCGCGCATGCGCAGTACCTCAAGCAGTCTGCGCCCGTGCGGTCTACTGGCATCGGCCTCAAGGATATTAGTGCGCATGCGCCAGCTCTCTGCGCACTTCGCTTTGCAAGAAGATTTGCAGTGAATAATAAGTAAGTGGGCGGTGCTGGGCTCCAACAGTTGCGGCGTGGCCGGGCTCCAACCGCGCTGGGGACATCCCCTTGGGCTCCTTATGTGAGTAATTTGCATATCACTAAAAACGATTTTTTAACATCAAATACATCTCTAGGATCAATAAGAATAACTTTTTTACATTGACCGCAATGAGCCCTATCCGGTAGTGTGAATAACTTTATAGGCCAAAACCTGGTGACAGAATCCCTTTAAGCAGTGGGGGGAATAAAGTTGTTTTGTAGTATATTTGGCTATCAGATTCCACAACAAAAGACAGAATTGGAGACAAGATAACTTGAACTTTAAGGAACTGTGGGCTGTTATGGGGGCTTTATAGAGATGTCCGGCTCCCATTAATAAAGTTTATTAAAAAATATAGTAAAAAACAAAACATTTTTCTATATAAAGTGATATTATTGTGTAGAAATGTTTAAACCACCCATATTTATCCCCATACGCAGTAAGGTTCACCAAATTGTTGTTTTAGACACACATCTGGTAGCTCCTGGTTCATTTTGGTGGTGAGCTGCTCCACTGTAGTGTGTCAGTCCATCCTCGCGCACCTTCGTAACTGACGTTCACCTCTCACATCAGTAGCATGTGATGCTCCGCAGTTTCCACATACCGTATTTTTCGTCCTATAAGACGCACTGGCCCATAAGACGCACCTAAGTTTTAGAAGAGGACAATAAGAAAAAAAATATTTTTCATTAGACCTCAGGTCAGACCAGCAATCAGACCCCAAATATTAATCAGACCTCAGCTGACAGCCCCAATCAGACCCCCCAAAGTTAATAAGACCCCCAATCAGAAGTCAGGTCAGCCCTCAGCTTCTCATCAGCCCCCAGCCTCTCATCAGCCCCCCTAGCCTCTCATCAGCCCCCCTAGCCTCTCATCAGCCCCCTAGCCTCTTCTAAGCCCCCATGCCTCTCATCAGCCCCCCTAGCCTCTCAACAGCCCACCTAGCCTCTCATCAGCCCCCCCAGCCTCTCATCAGCCCCCTAGCCTCTCATCAGCCTCCAGCTTCTCATCAGCCCCCTAGCCTCTCATCAGCCTCCAGCTTCTCATCAGCCCCCTAGCCTCTCATAAGCCCCAAGTCTCTTATAAGCCCCCAGCCTCTTACCAGTCCTCATGCCTCGTACATAGGAGCAGGAAGAGCGAAGACTTAGAGGCGGAGCAGGCATGTTTGCTAGAAAGCCTGCTCCGCCCATCATCTGCCTGCTCCTGCGCTCCCACCAACGTCATCACTGGAGATCTGCCGGCCGGTCCCTATAAACCAACACCAGACAGGGCCGGCCGGTCTCTATTACCCTGCAACAGCCACAGAAGACCTGATCCTACAACCAGCGCACGCCGCGGCCGCTCCCCATCAGCAAGCACGCGCTGCACCTGCCGGACTCTCCCTCTTCAGGTACAGATGTCGGGTACATCGCAGGCTGCTGTTCCTATGCAGCGCAGCCTGCTATGTACCGTGCACAAACAATGCGCCGCACATTTTAGATTTCTTTGCCCTGTATTCACCCCATAAGACGCACTAGCTTTTTTCCCCCCATTTTAGGGGGGGAAAAAGTGCGTCTTATGGGGCGAAAAATACGGTGGTTTATTCGCAGTGGTACCATTTGTCCACACCTGATACACTTTCACCACAACAGCATGAGAACAGTTTACAAACTGCACAGTTTCAAAAAAACTGTCACCCTTGGCTCGAAAACTAGTGCCACTAAATCAGCCTTTTTACCCATGACAGCTACAAGGGATATGTGTGCAGACAGCCTATCACACATCTTACATATTCACCAAGCCAGCTCACCACACGTGACTTCCTTCATGAGCTACGCACTGACGAAATTGAAAATAGGAAGTGGTCAGAATAATGTGACTCGTCTGTGTATAACGCATGTGAATTGTCATCATAGCTTGAAGCTAGTTGAGATCAGTTATTGTGGGTGAACAAATCTACCAATTTATTGCTTAGTACAGTGTTTAGGCTGGACTGCTGAGCAACGGTTTGTCCTACCAGCTGTCATTGAATTGATCTCATGTCACTAATTAATTGATGACAACATAATTACTGCACATAATAAGTCAGCCAAATCCCCTACAAGCGTGAGTTTTATTTTTCCTTTCCTTCAGACACCCACATAATGCACACGTTATGCCATTGTCGTACTGAACACTGTATTTTCCTCTGTCTAGTAACTCAATGATCTGTTTATTGTATTGTTGTTTTGTTTTTATGGCTTTTTCAATATCGTCCCTAACAGGCATTGGCAAGTAGTAAATTTAACGATGTCGCATCATTAGAAGCTTCCTGGTATTGATCTTTCCACGCACACAGTGTTGGCTTATAAATCTCATAGACTCATTGACAACATCGCACAGTCTTTCTTGTAAAGTTTATGTCTGTGATAGTCCCTTGTGCTGTATTCGGCATATCTCCAACACTCTCATAGAGAATAAATGGGGAGACTATCTGCATTCACAATCTGTGACTTCATCAGAATGGGGAAATGGGACCCTTCATTCTCAGAATCTCCTGTCCTGTGGATAGGGGATAACTTATAAACTTGGCGCAACCCCTTTAAAATATATTCACATGTGGCAAAAATTGTTTCAGTAGTGCGTGACTGTCCCTTCTTAAAGGGGCTTGATGAAATCCATGTGCTTTTCTGCTGAACCAACTCCACAACCCCAATTTTCATTCACAGAAATTCTGCAAAAAATCAGTTGGAGATGAATCCTGCCTTAAAGGGGTTTTTCAGTTTGCATCAAAGAGGCTCTGTCTGCATGATCAACCATATTTAACAAGGCATACTAGGCTCATCATGCTGATTAAAGTGATACCTTTCTTTTGTCTGTATGCTAAACAGCTGCAGAGATTTCTGTTCATATGCAAATAAGCAAGTTCAAGCACCAGAAGGCAAGGCTGAATCCTTTCAGCACTGCTTTGTAACACCCCCTATGCTCTGCACACTCCTCCCTCCCTTTGATTGACAGGGGTAGACATCAGCATGCTGAGGGCAGAGCTGTGTCATAGCATCTACATATCATATACACTATGTACTATAGCTTCACCACACTCAGATATGCTCAGAAAGTTAAATACATATTACTGTTTTATTCACAGGCATGATATAAGATTATAAAGACACCAGTAATAAAGACATCAGTAATAGGTATTCGCTTCTAAGAATAGAAAAAAACATGGTTCCCTATGTGGTAATGCTATAGCTCAGTGCTAAATGGTCACCTTTGCATTTTGAGATCCTGATTGCAAGTCCTATTTTTTTTTCTCTCTCATTTAACCCATAGTAAAAGGATATACTACAATATATAATCAGATAACAATAACAGGCCTTACTATATTGAGAATAATATTGTTTAAGATTAGAAACCTAAAACCTATTACTGGTTTATTCTCAGGGACAATATATGATTATAAAAAACAGTAATATGTATTCGCTTTCTAAAAAAAAAAAAAAAAAAAACCCATTATTCTCAATATGATAAGGATATCGACTTTTATTATGGGTTAAATGAGGGAGAAAAAAAAGAACCACCCATGAAAAAAGCTTTTCCATTTTACCGACTTCTTTTAAAACTTTTATATTGTCTCTGGAAAACCACTGTATTTCAAAGTAAAATATAGTTATTTTTTCCGTGGAAGCCTGTCAAAATTTCTTGCTGCTCATGGCTAGGGCAGCATGAATCTACAGACAGGTTCCCTTTAAATATAGGATCGCCATCAAAGAACAACATTTACTCAGACCTGGAGACCTATCTCTGACCATTCCACCCATGTATATTGAATTTAACTAAAAGTCATTTAATGTATGCTTTCTTGGCTGCACTTGACACAGTTTTGACTTTTAAACTATTTTAAATTTACTATTTCGTCTTTTTTAAAACTTTTTCCAGGATGCAAAGTTTGTAGAAGAACGACGGAAGCAGCTCCAGATTTACTTAAGAAATGTCATGAACAAAGTCATACAGACAGTGCCAGAGTTTGCTGCCAAACCTAATAAAGAAAGCTTGATACAACTGATGCCCTTTTTTACGTGAGTTGCATCTGTTTTTTTTAATTACCTTTAACTTGTGCTTGTCATATGCAAAGTGATTGTAGGCAGTTTGTAAGGTGAACCAAAGCTGGGTCTCCATGTTCAGGTTTTTTGATGGAATTTTTTGAAGTCAAAGCCAGGAGTAGATACAGAAACAGAAGATTCAATCTTTCTTTTAGATGTGGCCTAAGTTTATGATCCACGGTTACTGCTAATTACTGGGACACACTGTACTTGCTTTGGTTCAGTTCCAGAGTACAGGTGCAGCCTGGCAACTGGCGATAACATGTGTATTAACACTCTTATGCTCATGGATACAGTTTCTCAGATGTTTCTTATGTGCAGAGTGGGTTGTTGAATTGTAGAAGTAAGGCCCTTTTACATAGGTTGATGTACAGGGTAGTCATCAGGAACAATCCGTTAAAACTGTATACACCAGGAACTTTTTTCAAGTTAACATCACTTTTGTGATGAGCATCTAAACTACAGGTTGTCCACCCTTACCAGTCTGCAAATTTTGCTATAAATTATCTAAATTATCTTACATTATCTTACATGATCATAGAGACACATATAGCATAAATAAATCCAGACAGAAAAGCTGATCATCTCGCTCCACTCGTCTCCTAATATAAAAGTAAGGAAGGAAAGATCTGTATACACCATGAAGTCTTTTTGAAGTACTATATATGCCAATGTGCCCACAATTTTAAGGAGTGTCTCTTTGACATATGTTTTAGCCTGTGTACGTCGAAGCTTAATGCATACGGATTGACACAGCTCTCAAGTTCAAGGCTAGTTGTATACATCCATACAAATTCAGCAACATCCAGTGGTGACAACTTCCAGCCAAAATTCCATAACTTATCAAGTCAGAAAGAACCCTGTGATATACCATGAAATTCATCTGAAATTGCTGGAACTAAGTATAGAATGGAGGACATTAAAGATGTCCACTTTCTGGCTACTAATGACTAATCTGTTTGAGATGGCTATGTGACACTTACTAATATAACCTTTGTTGAAATTTTGTGCCATTTTCTATATTTTGTAAGGTATCGCCCATTGTTTGCAAAGTCCTTTATGCTGTCCACAGGGAGTTCCTGTCCATAAAATGGCTTCTGATGGCGAATCATGTGACCAAACATCAGTCGGCCACCTCCATTCAAGCACACTACATCTGTAGTACACTAAACTGTATGATGAATGGAGGAGACATCACATGGAGGTGATTTGCCTGGTCACATGACCCTTCATCACCAGCCATTTTGTGGTCAAGACTTCTGAATGAAAGCACAAAAGACTTGGCAAACAAAGGGACATACCCGATGAAAATTGTTCAGAAGGCAATATTAGTAAGGGCCATATAATCATCTTACAAACACCTTGGTCAACAGTAACCAGAAAATGACCAACCACTTTAACTTTTTAGTATAGATGTAGGGCATTTGTGAGAATGCTCAGTAGAGTGAGGGTTTCTGGAGGAGATTTTAGGACAGATTTTTTCGGAGCCAGAAGTGGATTAGAAGGAGTCGGAAATATTAATGAAGGACTTCTTCCTGCTCAATCCACTTTTTGGCTGAAAAACTTCCTCCAAAAAAACTCCCTGTGAACCTATCCTAAGGGGGCAGTCTGTATTTTGCTGTGTATGCCCACAATTATCCGGTTTTCAGTGGTGGTGGTGCCCCGCAGTACTTGCTTTAGTCTGCCTTGTATTACATGTGTGTTCAGCTCAAAGCTAAATAGTGGATAGAAATAGGGTATAACTTTTCTTTCGTTGGGCTCCATGAGTTGTGCTGTTTATTTGCATCCATGGTAATTCCCCTCACTCCACCCAAAAAAAATCCTATGAAAGGTTTTCCTGTGTCCCCTGGCTCTAATTACTTTGGTAATTATAAGGCATTCTCATGTCTGTGTGAAAAAGTCCAACTGCTAGTAAAAATCAATGTAGGTGGAGAAGCTTATTACAATGCAGCTGTCATATTACACATCGTGGTAAACTGCAGTCACGTTGCTGTATGCGAAATGGCTTCACGTTGCACTGCTAAATTTCTGAAAATTATCATTTAAATTACATTTATTTAATCTATACTGTAGATCAGATCTGATGTTTCTACAGCTTTGGATATTATAGCCATATCATGGAAGATTAAACCTGATCACACAGTATATTATATAAAGTAGCTATATAACAATGATTCGCCAAACCCCTGATTACATTTTGTAGCTAATGAGGTAAGTTAATTGATTACCATTACTTAATGAAAGGTTGCATGACAAAATGAAGGTCGACTGGGTCAGATGTCTCTTGACGGACATACATTGACAGGACTGTCAATATGTTTGGCAAGCGATCAGAACACTAAGTAGTGTCTAGAAAATGCCACCTTTCTAATTTCCAGAGTGGTTATTGAACAGAGTTGATAAGGCACAAGTTCTAATTACTTTCAGCTTTGATGTGAAATATGAGCAATCTTTTCCCATCAACGCCAAGTTATTCATCAGATTTACTATATGGGTCATAGTGGTCTGTGTACTGTATGTACAACAGGAATTAGCCCTAAATACTAAATGCTGTTTGCATTGTCCGGTGGAAAGTGTTTTATATTTTATCCTTTTTATATACCTCAGTATGTTAAAGGAACTCTATAAAAAGAAAATGCACAAGTAAATGAGTTATCCTCCTTTCCATCACTCTTGTTTAAATTTATATTGAAATCTAAAATTAGAAATACGTAACAGTTCTTTTGTATGTGTTCAAAGAGATCAGCTATTACCTGCGTACTCCTTTTCACAATGTTGTGTCTGACTATAAGACAACTGGCTGCAGAAGGGGCCTCTCCAGCTTCTCTGTCTGCTATAGGAGAAAATAATATTAAACCTCACCCCTTGGTCAGCCCTGTCCCTCAGCTGTCTACCAGCCAAAATGTCTACCCGTCTTCTTTTGGACCTCCCCACAATGTCTCCATATACTTAAAATCCCTATGGACAACTTTTACATGTAAACAATTGATTTCTACATATAAGTATCTCCTTGAGTAAAAGATTGTATTAAGTTTCAGTCTACAAACCCATGATATACAAGTTGCAACCTGCTCTTAGTTTAAGATTTTTTTCATGTGGTTGTGTCCCTGCCAGTAATTCATGTAGGACCTCTGTTTCTGGGATTCTACTGCTTTCACCCTGCAGATTGCTTTTTGTGTGTTTTCCTCCCTATCTAAAGCCTGTGTGAGCTGCCCTTCTTGGATTCTTCCCCCATATCCAAATACATCTGCTGTGTTCAACCTTCTTCCGGCCTCTCTGACTGGAGTGGGAGACCAGAGAGATTGTCAAAGACAGGAACGGCACGCTGATTTCAGATTCAGCAGTACTTCCAGCTAGGTGAAGGACTTGCACACACTCTGCAAAAATAAAATGGTAGAACATGTTTACTGAAATGTTGATTAATGGGTCTGCCCAAGTTATAGTAATCAGAGGCAAAGAAAAAACAGACTCACCTTCTGATCCAGCACTGCCATCCCATATTCTCTGACGGGATGCAGCCGTGTTTAATGTTGTGGCTGCAGCAGTTACGTCCTGTTGAATGTTTCACACTCATACACTGAAAAAAATAGAGACATAGTATAAAATATAATATGCATAAAATATGTTCTTCCTATCATAAGTTCCCAGCAAATCTTCATGTATTCCCTACCCATCTCCCTTGACCATACAGTATACTGTACGAGATCGACAAACTTTTAAAAAGTTTTTTTTTTTTTTTGGCTTAAAAAAAAAAAGGGAAACCTTTCGTCTATGGACGGCAATGAAGCTGCAAAGGGCAGAGGCAAAGCCTTGCTCTTTCAAAAGAGGAAACCGGATAATTAGTAATGAATATTAATGTAACTTTGCTATCTTGTGTCAGACGTGTAAGCATGAATCAAAGATGCCTGGTTTGGTCTGTAGGAAAATACATTAGAGGGCTTATCACAAGGGGGTCTGCGCCTACTGGGATTACTCTTAACTTTAATTAAACTGTTTAAAAAGTTGAGCTCAAAGATTTTATTGAAACATAAATCAATATCTTCCTGTCAAGGTGAGCTGGTTAAAAATAGCTTTAATAGCAAATGTTTAGCAGCTCATCTGTTGCTTTTAGGAGGGACGGACAAAATTATTCTCAGGTTTTTTTTTTTTCAAGTGAAGATATTGACTCTGGAGTAAATCCATTTGTTACCTCCTCTGAATTCCCTTGAAAGTTAACAATCCCTTTGCTTCACAATCTTACAGTTTGAAGAATGAGAAAGCAGCAGTGTCCTTATTACTTTTGAAATTTCCATTTGAAAGGAGAAAGAAGATATCCCTTTATTACAGATAGGCTCCAATTTATCTTTCCCTCTCTTTAAAGTTTTCCAGAGAGCATATAGTGAAGGCTATGCTGCATTAGCTACAATTTTTATGACTATAAATGTAAGTGGAACTTTTGTCTGGATGTTTAGTATTACAATTTTAACCAAAACTTCTCTGCAAGACATTTTTTAGGTTTTCAATCTGTGGTTAATATTCGCCGGGGGGTACATGCCATGACGATAGAGGGTACTCGCATAGTGCTGATGCTGTATATTTAATAAGCGGCACAGTGTATGATCAAAGCTTTAGGGGCACTTTGATAAGGGTAGGTTCACTATTGAACATAATTTTAGAGCTTATGTGCACAAACGTGATCAGCTCATGAAACACGGTCCATGTGTCGACCGCATCACCCGGGCAAACCGCGGCTTCCCAAAGCCAAACTGCCTGTATCATAGTGATCATATGGGATCACGGGACTACTGCAGCATGCTCACAGGATGATGTGAATATACTGCAATTACCCCACATTCAGAAAGAGACTGACTGCATCATAAATTACTGTGATACAATCAGTTCAGGTCAGGGGAGCTGTGGTCGGCCCAGGAGATGCAGCCAATGCATGGACCATGTTTCTCAAAATAATCATAGTCTTGTGCATGACCTTATAAAGTTTATAAACAAAATTAATCTACACACAAAGGCCCAGATCTACTAATGTGCCTGTCTTAAGAGGCAGTTGCTTTAAAGGCTGTTGATACCTTTGACAATGGAATTTACATGTGATAGCGGCTTGAATAAAACATTTTATACCCTTCATATTCAGTTTTCAGCCTGCTCCTAGTTTCAGACTTTTCTCATGCTGACTTTAATGCATGCTGGGTGTGAGGTCTGTGTGTCTAGGATGCTGCTGCCTTCACTAGTTTTTATGCACAGTGTTCCTGTACCAATTTTCTCTTTCTCTATCTTTTCTCACATATGCCAATATGTAATGCTGAGAAGCTTGCGATTTTCCTTCCTTCCCTTGCTGTAGGAGCTCTGCTTCATCAATAAATGTCCACATAGCCTATTTGACTCTCCCCTTGCAAAATGTTGTGTGTGCTTTCCTGCCTATCTGCAGCCTATATTTGAGCTTCCCCTCTTAGGTGCTTTCCCCCTCTCGACTCTGTAATCTGCCATGTACAATCTACTTCCTCTCTGTCCAGCTATTTCTAGCACTTAGATATAGAAGAGGGAGAGCAAAGAGAGCTGTTAGAAGCAAGAGCAGTGCAATAGATTTGTGCCAGATTGAGCAGCACCACCAACTAGGTGAAGGATTTACACACACACACACACACACACACACACACACTGCAAAAAGAAAATAATAGGAAATTTTAGGAAATTGCTTAATTTAGCATTTAGGCAAAAGAAGAACAAAAAAAAATCAGTGCAAATGTGTCCATAACTTTTAAGTATTGATTTCTAACATTCAGGGAAAATGTGAGGCATACTCAGATGGCAGAGGCTCCATTTTTTCTTCCTGTTATCCAACCCTGTATGGCCCTATAGCTATATCACAGCAGAAACAATTAAACCTATACCAGATATAATGAATATATGTTATAGATATACTGTATGTATGTGTGAGTTAGTGAACAGATGGGCAAATTCACAGTAGGTGCAGTTAGTTAATCATAATACAACCCATAAATATACATTTGGTTCATCAACATGCCAAATGGTCCAGAACAGGTTTGGTGATTTGTCCATGATATGTGCATAAGCATTAATGAACAAAATGATAGAAGTTTAATGATATATCATTTACTGGAAATGAATCTTTCCATCATTGATGGTCACTGTGAGACTTAGACCAACCTATCATTACCATTTAATAGGGCATCTGTCATCTTACTTTTATGTGAAGGAAGAGAGTCCTTTAAGAATATTGATAAACTACAGTATATGTTTTAATGTTTAATATTTATATATTTATGTACAGTACAGACTAAAAGTTTGGACACACCTTCTCATTCAAAGAGTTTTCTGTATTTTCATGACTATGAAAATTGTAGATTCAGCTATCGGTAAAGAAGGGAGGGGCTATCAGTGACTGACAGCTATCTCTCTATACACACTTATATACACATTATACACAATGTTATCAAACACTGATATCATCTCCTTCCTGTACCAATAGCTGTTCAAAGGAGGCAGAAAAAGCAGAGATATAAATGTATAAAAATAAGGTTTTACTAAATCTTTTCCAACAAAAATATATATTAATCCGCTCAGCTCCTCCCGCTCTATAACATGGTGCTTTCAGATTGCATTTTCTGGTGACAGGTCCTCTTTAAAGTGATGTCATATGCTACAGATATGCCATCACTTTACACAACAGTAATAACCCTTTACAGTTATTTGAAGAGGGTTTTTTTTAACATTTTGTGTTCACAACAATGAAGACAAAATGGTGAACCCTACTGAACATACAGTACAGACCAAAAGTTTGGACACACCTTCTCGTTCAAAGAGTTTTCTGTATTTTCATGACTATGAAAATTGTAGATTCACACTGAAGGCATCAAAACTATGAATTAACACATGTGGAATTATATACTTAACAAAAAAGTGTGAAACAACTGAAAATATGTCTTATATTCTAGGTTCTGCAAAGTAGCCACCTTTTGCTTTGATTACTGCTTTGCACACTCTTGGCATTCTCTTGATGAGCTTCAAGAGGTAGTCACCTGAAATGGTATTCCAATAGTATTGAAGGAGTTCCCAAAAATGCTTAGCACTTGCTGGCCCTTTTGCCTTCACTCAGCTCACCACAAACCATCTCGATTGGGTTCAGGTCTGGTGACTGTGGAGGCCAGGTCATCTGGCGTAGCACCTCATCACTCTCCTTCTTGGTCAAATAGCCCTTACACAGCCTGTAGGTGTGTTTGGGGTCATTGTCCTGTTGATAAATAAATGATGGTCCAACTAAACGCAAACCGGATGGAATAGCATGCCGCTGCAAGATGCTGTGGTAGCCATGCTGGTTCAGTATGCCTTCAATTTTGAATAAATCCCCAACAGTGTCACCAGCAAAGCACCCCCACACCATCACACCTCCTCCTCCATGCTTCACGGTGGGAACCAGGCATGTAGAGTCCATCCGTTCACCTTTTCTGCGTCGCACAGACACGGTGGTTGGAACCAAAGATCTCAAATTTGCACTCATCAGACCAAAGCACAGATTTCCACTGGTCTAATGTCCATTCCTTGTGTTCTTTAGCCCAAACAAGTCTCTTCTGCTTGTTGCCTTTCCTTAGCAATGGTTTCCTAGCAGCTATTTTACCACGAAGGCCTGCTGCACCCAGTCTCCTCTTAACAGTTGTTGTAGAGATGTGTCTGCTGCTAGAACCCTGTGTGGCATTGACCTGGTCTCTAATCTGAGCTGCTGTTAACCTGCGATTTCTGAGGCTGGTGACTCGGATGAACTTATCTTCCGCAGCAGAGGTGACTCTTGGTCTTCCTTTCCTGGGGCAGTCCTCATGTGAGCCAGTTTCTTTGTAGCGCTTGCTGGTTTTTGCGACTGAACTTGGGGACACTTTCAAAGTTTTCCCAATTTTTCAGACTGACTGACCTTCATTTCTTAAAGAAATGATGGCCACTCGTTTTTCTTTACTTAGCTGCTTTTTTCTTGCCATAATACAAATTCTAACAGTCTATTCAGTAGGACTATCAGCTGTGTATCCACCTGAATTCTGCCCAACACAACTCATGGTCCCATCCCCGTTTATAAGGCAAGAAATCCCACTTATTAAACCTGACAGGGCACACCTGTAAAGTGAAAACCATGTCAGGTGACTACCTCTTGAAGCTCATCAAGAGAATGCCAAGAGTGTGCAAAGCAGTAATCAAAGCAAAAGGTGGCTACTTTGAAGAACCTAGAATATAAGACATATTTTCAGTTGTTTCACACTTTTTTGTTAAGTATATAATTCCACATGTGTTAATTCATAGTTTTGATGCCTTCAGTGTGAATCTACAATTTTCATAGTCATGAAAATACAGAAAACTCTTTGAATGAGAAGGTGTGTCCAAACTTTTGGTCTGTACTGTATGTTCAGTAGGGTTCTATGGTTTCACCATTTTGTCTTCATTGTTGTGAACACAAAATGTTAAAAAAAAACCCACTTCAAATAACTGTAAAGGGTTATTACTGTTGTGTAAAGTGATGGCATATCTGTAGCATATGACATCACTTTTAAGAGGACCTGTCACCAGAAAATGCAATCTGAAAGCACCATGTTATAGAGCGGGAGGAGCTGAGCGGATTAATATATATTTTTGTTTGGAAACGATTTAGTAAAACCTTATTTTTATACATTTATATCTCTGCTTTTTCTGCCTCCTTTGAACAGCTATTGGTACAGGAAGGAGATGATATCAGTGTTTGATAACATTGTGTATAATGTGTATATCAGTGTGTATAGAGAGATAGCTGTCAGTCACTGATAGCCCCTCCCTTCTTTACTGATAGCTGAAAAAGCAGAGATATAAATGAATAAAATACAGGTTTTACTGAATCTTTTTCCATAAAAATATATATCAATTCCCTCAGCTCCTCCTGCTGTATAAAATGATGCTTTCAGATTACATTGCATTTTGTGATGAAAGGTCTTCTTTAAAGAGGACCTTTCACGACTTTAAAAAAATGAATCTGCACTATCTACCTGATAGTGCGTCCCCCACTGATGCCAGCAGCGTTGTTTTCTTAGCAAATTGTCCCCCGGTGGCTTCACACGGGCCCCCCGTTCTTCGGTCCGGCTTTATGCTAATTAGAAGGCATCGGAACAGGGAGGAGGAGACTCCCTGTTCCTCAATGGGCGTTGCTTCTGCCCTGCTGTGAGCGCTGTCCAATCAGAGCGGACCGCTCACAGCAGGGTTGAACTCCTTCGGCCCTGCTGTGAGCGGTCCGCTCTGATTGGACAGCACTCACAGCAGGGCAGAAGCAACGCCCATTGAGGAACAGGGAGTCTCCTCCTCCCTGTTCCGATGCCTTCTAATTAGCATAAAGCCGGACCGAAGAACGGGGGGCCCGTGTGAAGCCACCGGGGGACAATTTGCTAAGAAAACAACGCTGCTGGCATCAGTGGGGGACGCACTATCAGGTAGATAGTGCAGATTCATTTTTTTAAAGTCATGAAAGGTCCTCTTTAAGACTGGGAACATGGCGCCACGATCATGAGAATGAAGGGTATGCGATTCTACAGTAGTGCTGCAACCCCTTCTCTGCTTTTCCCTGCACAGCAGTGCTGCAGTTCTCTGCACCATGGGGTGTCTGGGAGCCTTAGTTGGGGACACGTTGTCACACCAGTACTCCAGATCCTTTATTCTCAGGTTTAGTGCGGTTCCCAGAAGTCGGATTTTGCATCTGTGTATTGCACCTTGGTGCACTTGCTATTTTCACCGCGCACCCTCTTAGTTCACTTAGACTGTACATTTGAAACCGTGTACATCTATATGAAATAAACATAAATGCAGATGGAGTATCTTCATGCATTGTAGCCCCTCGAACATAAGTCATTATTACAGTTTTCATCACTTTGTACATTTCGAGCTACATGGTGTCGTCAGATTTTGGCCTCTACTAAAAAGGAAAAAAAATGTGCTATACAGCTGCTTACCAAGTTTTAAAGTTGTCCACATCCACCAGATAGGGCATAACTGATCGCTAGGGATCCGACTGCTGGATCGCCCATTGATGTCATTCCCCCGTCCTGATGGAGCGGCAGGCCACACATGCGCTCTGCTGCTCTATTCATTCTTTATGGACTGCCAGAGATAGCAGAGTACAGTGCCCTTGTCCATAGGGGATGACTTCAAAACTTGCCACAACCCCTTTAAATATTAAATAATATTTAAATTTAACATACATAAGGGCTATACATGTGTCCAGTGCACTTCAAGCACATCTTGCTGCAGTTCTCACTTCCTTCCCACGGCAGCTTTTTTAGTGAAGCTACATGAGGCCCAGTGCATTTAGTATTGATTTTTGCACCCTTTTGACCTTTCCTTGTACACATTTTAATTATAGAGTCAGATCTTCAGTCTATTTACTGAGTGAATTACATTCTCCCGATTCTGCATTCAGTTTGTAGTCTTCTAGTTTAACTAGCAAAACACCTAGTGATCCCATCGACATGATGACATATGGGCCATTTAGATGCACTGGCCGGGAATCAATGGCTGCTGAGGCGGAGTGGAGGTTGTGTATTATTTTTTATTGAACGTGATATTACAAGAAGTTACTTTCTTCTCTCACCCATAAAAAGTATTGAATTACTGAAAGGGTAACATGTATAGATCGGAGCCTCTGCATGATGTGATTTCCTTCCGCTCTACGTACTGTGTGATTATTAATATGTCTGCTGCTCACATTGGCCTGGTATTTAATTTCCTCATTAGTCTAATTTAAGGAACAGAAATTGCTAAAAAAAAAAAAAAATGCAGTTAAAGAAGCACTCCCACAAAAAATGGGTATTCTCTGGTCTGTTGGAAAGGTACCAGATTTAAACTGTAGTGAATTTAATCTTCTTACCGGTAACTGTATTTGTGAGTTATAACCTCCCTTCTGATCCTCAGCTGTGTCCATGTCACCAGTACTCAGAGTTTCCAAATAACACAGCATCTTATGTGTGGACAGGAAGCCAGTTTATTCTCTATGTATTACTATGGGAACCTCAATGTCTGTCTCATAAGAATGAATAGAAAAGTAACTGACTTCCTGTCCTGTGTCAGTTGGAAATAAGTGTTGGTCACATGAGACAGCTGAAAATCTGAAGAGGGGTTATAACTCACAAATACAGTTCCCATCTATTCTTATGACTCTACTATGCCTTCTAGAAGTGTATGAATGACTTACCAGCAGTTTGCAATGAAGGTCCAGATGTGTATTACCAGGTGGGTTGTGTCCCTGCACAGTTTGGCACTATTCAACCTCTGCTGCCAGTGGTAGGCTGTGTAAGACAACCCCAGCTGGTAGCACCCATCTGGACGTTCATTGCAGACTACTAGCAATTCATTTACAACGTTGCAGGAATGATAAAGGAATGACAATTTCCCAGCTGGTAACACCCATCTGGATGTTCTTTGCAAACTGCTAGCAATTCGTTTATAACTTTGCAGGAATAATAAAGGAATGGCACAAAATAGAGTCATAAGAATAGATTCTCCAGAAATGTTTTTACATGGGGAATGCAAGTTCTTATTACGTCAGAAGAGGGGACAGGTTCTCTTTAAAGGGGTTGGCCTTTCATGGCTGACATGGCTATAACCCCTATTTTATGCAGCTCGTTTCCATGGTTACGACGGCCCTGCAATCCATCAGTGGTGGTCATGCTTGCACACTGTAGGAGAAAGTTCTGCCCTATGTGCACTCCCACTAGAGAGGCTGGCACTTTTGTTCTGTAGTGTGCAAGCATGACCACTACTACTGGATTTCAGGGTGGTTGTAACCATGGAAGCAAACCATGTATAATGTGATGGAAAAATGAATCAAGCCAGCAAAGGAGACAATATGGACAATCAGAATACATTAGTAAGTGCCTTGTATTAGCTTTCTCCAGACTCTCCAGTGTAGTTCTATGAGTTGTAGCTTCACACTGGTCTCCCTGCCTCCTGCATATAAGAGCTGATGGGAGAGAGATGACAGGAGAGAGGGCAGACAGGCTCACACACTCCATCACATAGGAAAACATAGACAGTATGTAGTGTGAGGGGACAGCAGCTCTGTGTCACTAATCTGTCATGGCTGCCCTCAGAGGACACAGAGAACTGCAGTGTGGTGAGACTCTGTCTCTACAAAGCCAAGGATAATTTGAAATGTAGGATTCATTAGGAATACCATATCTTGAAGGAATCAAAATGGCTGACAAACACACAAATTACACATCAGATAAAACAGGTATACACAAGCCATACACAAGAGCCTTTATCTTCTTTAATAATGGCCTATCCTGCACTATATAGGCAAAGAAAAAAAATCCCGGAGTGCTTCTTTAAAAGCCCTTCCATATACATGAGGCTGAAATGGCAGAACAGGAGGGAGCAAGTCTACATCAGTGCTGCTTTAGGCCATGTTGTGTCTGCTACTTAGATGCTACATTTTATATGTAATAATTATATTGATAACATTAATAAAACGATGGAGCTTTGCGTCAAATATTCTAGCCATTATCACTCACAGGACATTCATCGGCTCTAATATACATTATATTCTTACCGTGCCAAAGTAATTGTGTCAGCTGCTGCCGTGTGTTAAAAAAGGAAAGTGTGTCCATCTCCGAAAAGTGGCTCACCATAGGGATGTGACCAAATGTACTGCTATCATGACATGATTAATGCAATTACATTAGCGCTACCTGGCACTTTATCCATCATCTCATTCAAACCTCTTCTAACAGTAATAGAGGATACAAATGTGAATGTCTAATAGTCAGGAATGTCACTTAAAAAGACTGAACATGGAATCTGGTCCTGTGGCTAATGTCTGCGTCCAACAATAATGTTGATAGCAGGCATTTAACCCTTTTTATCATTGAAAACTACAGATCGTCCTGCAAAAAATGAGCCCCCACACAGCTTGGTAGACATAACTATAAAAAAGTTATGGGGATCAGAATATGGTGATGTAAAACAAAAAAAATATAATAATACTGACCCAGAGAATAAAGGGCACAGGTCAGTTTTGCCGCATAGGGAATGTCGTAGGGACAAAACCCGTAAAACTGTGGTGGAATAGCATTTTTATTTTCCAATTCCACCCCATCTGGAATTTTTGCCATATTATGCCATATTAAAGGGAGGTATTAGAAAATAAACTTGTCCCGCAAAAGACAAGACATAATATGGTTATGTGATCTGGAAAAAAAAACAGTTATGGTTCTGTGAAGACAAGGAAGAAAAATGAAAACGCCAAAACAAAAAACCTCCGGTATCCAAAGGGTTAAAAATGCAGGTGTATAAAATATTACAGTAAACTTGGCCTTGTCCCTTGCTTGATTACAGCGTTCCTCCTGATTAACTTTCTCTTGTTGGTCGATTAGATGTTTTTAGTCATTTTGTCAAAAAGTGGGCATCTGCTCTCCATGCAGTGGCTTTCTGGTTTAGGCCCCTTTCACACAGGCGATGTTTCCGCGCGGGTGCAATGCGTGATGCGAACGCATTGCACCCGCACTGAATCCTGACCCATTCATTTCAATGGGGCTTTTCACATGAGCGATGTTTTTCACGCAGCAGTTCGCCGTTGCGTGAAAATCGCAGCATGTTCTATATTCTGCGTTTTTCACGCAGCCCTGGCCCCATTGAAGTGAATGGGGCTGCGTGAATAACGCATTGCATCCGCACACAAGTGCGGATGCAATGCGTGATTCACTGATGGTTGCTAAGAGATGTTGTTTGTAAACATTCAGTTTTTTTTCACGCGCGTGAAAAACGCATTGAAACGCTTTGCACCCGCGCGGAAAAAACTGAACGAACGTACGCAATCGCAGTCAAAACTGACTGCGATTGCGTGCGGATTGGTGCGGATGCGTGTGGATTTTCCTGAACGCATCCGGACCAAATCCGGACACGCTCGTGTGAAAGGGGCCTTATGGTGGACCAAAATGTATACAAGGCAGTCGATCTAAAGAAGCTGAACTTCAGCGTAAAAAGTGTTCTTCAACTCCAGTCTTCAGGGCCAACCTGCAGGCCATGATTTGAGAATATCCCACAAAAAGAATACCTGTGGTAAAGTCCTGATGCATTGACACTTATTATATCACCTGCTCAATGTTAAGGAAATCCTGAAATGTGGCCGGCAGGTGGACCCTGAGGACTGGAGCTGAGAAACACTGGCGTAAAGCACTGGGAATTGACAGAACAACTGTCTGAGCCCCTGATGAGACCATGGGTCAGTGATCATAGCTATAAGACTCTTGACGCCTACTAAGCGCTCTCCATAAGGAGAAATAGTAACCTCCCCAATCCTGAAAAGGGGTCTTCTGGTAATTTTAAGCTATCTTTCATACACAATATAGGGAATAAATAATAGACCAGTGAGGGTTCTACTGCTTGGACCCACACCAGTCATGAGAACAGGGTCCCGTACTCCGTAGGTCCCCCTCCAAAAGGAATGGAGCGGTATGTTGGGCGTGTTCACTGCTGCTCTGTTCATCTTACAGCTCTCAGCTATTTTAGATGACTGGAGCGGCAGTGCACATGCCCCATGCCTCCTTCAAATCTGGGGGCTCTGTATTGGTGGGAATACCAGTGGCAGTACCCTCACCGATCTAAGGGGATATCCTGAAATTACCGAAATACTCCTACAAGTCCTACAAGTCATACTTCTACTCCTACAAGTTATTAGGTTGACATACCGTCCTGCAAATTTAACTACGCACATTGTTGTACTGTAGCTTCACACCGTTCTCCCATACGTATACATGGATACATACATTTAAGTGGAGTGATTTGTCAGTCATATTGTGCCCGGGGATAACCCAAAATCTTCTTTGTGTGTGCAGATGTATCCGGTGCTGACTCCACAGCACATCTGTGACATCTTCTTTGCCCTTGGATACAACTCAGCATGCTATCAAATTAAATGACTTAAAACAGATTGCATCCAGGAAGATAAAGTGATATCATTTAGACAAGTTGCAGGAGGCACATGCAGCTAATGGACTGCCGGTTCAGATATAGGGTTAAAGAGGTTCTCCAAACAACATCAGCTGGGGAATGGCCATTAACTAAGGGCAGTAGGGTTATTCTATAAGCACCGCTAGGTGTACAATAAAATACTCAGTTTTCCAGTGATTATATTTTTACTGTTGTCTTCCAGTTAGAAGTGTACCGTAAGTGTTGGCATCCAAAAATACAGTAGGACATAAGAAATGTTAATTCTGCATAGAGACCTTATCGCCCTGGAAATAAAAATGAGCAGATGTTGGTTGCCCACCATTGTCCTGCTTCACTTTTCATTTTACCTACCACCATGGCTAAACTTTTTACTGCCTGAGACAATACATATGTGCAGGGGCGTGCAAGAGTTCAGCTTGGGCCCCCCCCCCTCAGTGCTGGTGCACCTAGCTTTTCTGCCGGCCAAGTCAAAAACTGAACCCCTGCCAAATTCTCACCCTAACCTTTTCCCTCCTAACATTACGTATATATCACTACAGAACATACAGGGTAAGGCTACATTCACACGTTGTTTTTGCGGCCTCCGATCTGCATATTTTGCGGCTCAGATGCAGACCCATTCACTTCAATGAACACTGTGTGCTGTCCGCATCTGTATGTCCATTCCTATTTTTGTCCGTTTTGCAGACAAGGGTAGGCATTGTTACAGTGGATCTGCAAAAAAAAAAAGGATGCCATACGGAACATCATCCTTTTTTTGCGGATCCGCAATTTGCAGACTGCAAAACACAATGTTCGTGTGAATGTAGCCTAATACAGCGCCCCATACCTCTTACATCCAGTGACGTCTCCTCTGAAGTAGATCTTCTCTTTCCTCATCTTCTCCTTTCACACCAGACGCCATTTTTCAGCCATTTCTCATCTCTGCAGTTTGACAGAAAAAAAATCTTAGTTTACTACTTTTCCATCGTCCTCCCATCTTCTGGACAAATCATCCTACCACCCCCAGTACTGTGCTACTAGTACCACACAGATAGTGCCCTTCAATAATTATTGGCACATAGTGTCCTAAAATAACTGCACCCAGCAAATAGTGTCTCGTAATAGTGTAAACATAACGTGCCCCAGAAATAACTGCGCCCCCATGTGCCAGTAAAAATGCCCCCAGTGCTTCCATGTGCCAGTAACAAATGCCCCCAGTGCCCCCATGTGCCAGTAACAAATGCCCCCAGTGCTTCCATGTGCCAGTAACAAATGCCCCCAGTGCCAGTAAAAAAGCCCCCAGTGCCCCTTTTTGCCGGTAAAAAAGCCCCCAGTGCCCCCATGTGCCAGTAAAAATTTCCCCAGTGCCTGTAATAATGCCCCCAGTGCCAGTAAAAACGCCCCAGTGCCCCCTTTTGCCGGTAAAAAATGCCCCCAGGTGCCAGTACAAATGGCCCCAGTGCCTGTAATAATGCCCCCAGTGCCCCCTTTTGCCAGTAAAAATGCCCCCATGTGCCAGTAAAAATTTCCCCAGTGCCTGTAGTAATGCCCCCAGTGCCAGTAAAAATGCCCCAATGCCCCAGTGCCAGTAAAAATGGCCCCAGTGCCAGTAAAAATGGCCCCAGTGCCTGTAATAATGCCCCCAGTGCCAGTAAAAATGCCCCCAGTGCCCCATTTTGCCGGTAAAAGTGCCCCCATGTGCCAGTAAAAATTTCCCCAGTGCCTGTAATAATGCCCCCTTTTGCCAGTAAAAATGCCCCCAGTGCCCCCATGTGCCAGTAAAAATGGCCCCAGTGCCTGTAATAATGCCCCCAGTGCCAGTTGGTGGTGCGGCCCTGCAAGTGGCAAGGGGGGCCCTCGGGGCCCCCCTGGCTTAGGGGCTCGGTCGCAACTGCGACCGCTGCGACCCCTATAGCTACGCCACTGCATATGTGAAATGTGGCCCCCATTTCCCTCTCCAAACTTCATATGTGGTTACGCTTGCACAGTACTTTTCCCATTCATTTCCATGGGACTTCCGAAAAAAGCAGATTTCCGCTATTTCCTGCTCTTCCATAGAAATTAATGGAGGTCTGCTGCTCATGTGAGGTCCGCTCTCCTTCACTTTGCGAGCTCTGTTTTAGAGATAGGTGGGACCCGAACCTATTAGACACTGGTGGCATATCCTACAACGGATTCAAGATGTAGTTTGGAAGGGACAGCAGGAGATGCTGTAGGGGGGCAAGGCAGACCATTCGGTAAAGCACCGGTCGGAAATGGAAGCATTATCTGTAAAAGCTTACACGTTACAAGTTCCAGGCTTCGGGCAGTAGGGCTTTCAACATGAAGCTACTCTATATCACAATGAGAAGATACAAAATTAATCTCTGCTGTGGCTTGATATGCTTTTACCTTGTGTACTACCATTGATAACAGAATAATTCTGGTGTTGATTTTGGTGCTTTTCGTTCCCTATCATTATGTTTTATAAAATATAATAAACCGCTAGATAACTGCGATGTTTTCATAGGTTATGCCATTCATTACCTCTAAAAAAACATTTCTCTTCCAGCAAACACATCGTTACAAATTGCCACGGACAGGGTTGGCATGACAAGACTTTAAGGGTGACGTCAACCTAGGCGGGCGCAGAGAACTCTGAATTCCATGGGGTTTTATAGTCATTTCATCCACACACCAAAAAAAAATAGCTATTTGTGTTTAAAGGGAATCTGTTGCTCAGCGAGCGGTAGATGCAGTCTGCTGATATTCTGAAGGCCTTGTCTGCGTGTGATTACTGCAGCTTCAAAGAAATTGCGTTTTTTGTTATCACTTTGGGGGAAAGAAATGATTCCCTGCTTAAGATGACTAATAACCTTTCCTCTTCCTTCACCCAACACAAAAAAATGGTTAAAGTTCAACGACGTTACTGTTCTGGTTTTCTTTCAGGCTGAAAATGAGAATTCATGATGACTTAGACTTCAAATGACATTTGTCTTCACGTGTCAGAAAACTGATAGTACTTAAAGTGTTTCGCTAGCGGTTGGTTGTCAGGTATTGTCTTATTGATTGAAACCAAATTGCGTGCCAGCCCCCAGATTCCCCTGTACAGTAGAAATTCTGCCTCATTGCTAATGGAATAAAGGGATTGCTGTGTTTGGCACGCATAGAAGCCTACTGTATTAATGGACCCATATTTAAGAGGGTTTATGCAATGTGTACGGTGACAAATTAAAATAGGATAGCGGAACAACAATATTCAGGTTCAGCAGCTCAGAAAATAGTATGGTACAGATTTGTCCTCCTCTAAAGGGGTTATCCTGTACTAAATCAGACTTACAGACGTGGCTGAACCATGGTGGTGATGATACTCACCTACTCACGTGATGGAAGGAGGGGCAGGTCACCCCTGTGGCCTGTGATTGGCTGAAGCGGTCACGTGTCCCCCCATTGACAGATGTTGATATTGATGCAGAGGGGAGCCACAGAGGCTGAATTCAGTGGCAGGGGACCAGGAGAGTATCATCACCACTAGTGTTGAGCGAGGTACTAGTCGGAACCAAAGCCGAGTTCGGTTTCAAGTTTTTTAAAGTGGTTTTCCACAGTGGTTTACCAAAGTTATTCAACATAGTCATGCGCAACTTCGCGAATAACTAACTGTGGCTAATCGGAGCCCATACATTCTATACTGTATGGAGACTGATCTCCATACAGTATTATTCCGAAGTTTTGAACATAATGACTTCGGATGAAGCACCCGAAGCTCGCTTCGCTCAACCGTAATCACCAATTCCTTTAACTTTTTCCATTAGCTCAACATATCAGGAGATATGTGTGGCATGAGATCCAATGGCCATCTATCTGTGCTTTGGAGTCCAGTAGGCAGTCCTACTAAGGGTGCATTCACATCACCGTTAGGGCTTCCGTTCAGGCTTTCCGTTATAACATCGTTATAACGGAAAGAAACGGAATCCCTAGGACGGACATCAAAACGGACACCTTTAAGAGGCATTCCATTTTGATCCGTCATAATAGAAGCCTATGGCCCTGCATAACGGATCCGTCTGGATGCCGTTATGCTGGACGGAAAACAAAGTCCTGTCGACAGGACTTTGTTTTCCGTCCAGCATAACGGCATCCAGACGGATCCGTTATGCAGGGCCATAGGCTTCTATTATGACGGATCAAAATGGAATGCCTCTTAAAGGTGTCCGTTTTGATGTCCGTCCTAGGGATTCCGTTTCTTTCCGTTATAACGATGTTATAACGGAAAGCCTGAACGGAAGCCCTAACGGTGATGTGAACGAGCCCTTATTGATTACGTCCACCATCATACAGGGAATACTGTCAGTCACCTAGTAGGACCGCTCTCTGGACTCCACAAAGAATGATGTAAAGTACAGGTTCTACTGAATCTTTTCCTAAAAAAAAAATATATGAATCTATGTACAGATTATCCAAGAGAAGATCCGACCAAGTTGACAGACCAAGTTGAGTCAACCGGAGCACGAGCTGCTCTTACATAGCATCTCTCTTTTATGGACTGGTAGCATCCAAAACGCAGATGTGAAAGAACCCTAAGATGTGTTTCCACATGCTCATACAATGTGCGTTCACAATACAGCAGTTACCTCAGAGCGGGTTTGAGCAGGAGCGAGCCGGCCACCAGTACTACATGGCCACTGTAGTCATAACCAGGGGCAACGGCCTGACTGATGTGTGTGTGAGAAAATGGATATACAAATAGGTAAATCTTCTAAACAGTACATTTTATATAAATACGTTCTATTAGTAATAATATTGGTATGGCTATATCTAACTATACAAACTACATTTGTGAGATGGGAATACCCCTTTAAATATATTCACTACTAAACGTGGGTATCGATAGAGGCTGCATGGACTTTTCAGTAATGTTGTTTGTGTTTTAATTGTCCACTTTTTGTTTTATTTTTTTTTTGTCATAGAATACACTTTGACATTCTTTTTCATTTGTGCTTTCCCATGAATTTACAGTGCTGAGTTAATGAAGTCTCTTTTGATCTATACGTGTTTTATTGACGTCTGAGAACACTTAATAATACACAATATTTATTGGCATTTCAGTAAAATGAAGTCCTAATTACACTCATTCAGAAGTCTTATTTGTTCTACTGATCCTGAATGACCCTGACAGAGTAGAGAGAACACAGAGAACAATCAGTTCTGGGATATTTTACAGACCATTCATTGAAATCTTGCTTCACATTTAAAGTGTAACAGCCCTGTTTTCTTTAAAAAATCAATTTTAGCATATGTTACTGCTGGTGCAGCATTATGTATAAAGCACCTTTAGTTTCTTCACATACCACTGTTTTCCTTGAGTTTTCCCTTAGTTATGTCTGTTTTAACCTCTACCATATGAGGATGTTCTCAAGATGGCTCCTCTGCCAGTTCTCTGAGGCCAAAACTTCCCTCACTTCACATACACACTTACACACACACCATACACACCAGCCAATTAGATTGGATTACTGAGAGACACGCCTCCTCACTGTGAAGCCTAATGCAGGTATGCAGTGTGGAGGACCGCCCCTATGTCTTCTTTTCCAGACAAGCCCTAGCAACGGTCTTTTAAGGGACCAGTGGAAAGGGACAAGAGACATTAATGAAAGCTGTTATTATAAGGTAATTACAGATCTCTTGACAATCATTAACAGACGCAGGTATACAAGCTTAGCTCTAATAAACTAGCAAATAAAAAAATGTCAATTACACTTTAAGTTTGTACTCCACCTCCAAGAAACATGGCAGCATTCTATGATGTCCTCATCTAATGAATAGACTCTTTGAGGGAGATTTATCAAAACAGATGTAAAGGAAAACTAGTTTAGTTGCTCATAGCAACCAAACCCCACCTTTGATTTTCCAACCTCTCCAGAGTTCTGAAAAAGTAAAGCTGGAATCTGATTGGTTGATATGGGCAAGTTTTCCTTTACACCAGTTTTGATAAATCTCCCCCATTGTGTGTATGATAGCAATCTGTGAGGTCATCTTTGAGTCACACACTAATTTGAACATTGTCATCTAACCACATAGTTTACTGTTGGATGAACAATACAAGTGCATAATATTAAAGGGGTTCTCTTGGTTTTTCTATTGATGATCTATCCTCAGGATAGGTCATCAATATCACATGAGCGGGGGTCTGACACCCGGCACCCCTGCCGATCAGTTGTATGAGGAGATGGCGTGTGCATGTGCTATCTCCCTTCTCTCTTCCTGTCCGCTGCTGCGGTCCATGGTTTTTGCCATAGACAGCAGCAGTGAACAGGAAGAGAGACGGAGATGAACGCACCTGTCGTCTCCTCATACCAATCTGATATTGATTACGTATCCTGAGGATAGGTCGTCAATAGTAAAATCCCGGACAACCTCTTTAATTCTATAATATTGTAATGTAATAAACGAATCTGATGGAAAGTTCATAGAAATTTCTGTATGACATCATCATCCAATAATATAGGTTCCTCTTGCACGGCCTGATGCTGGGCCAACAGTGAGTGACCATCAATCATATTCAATTTGATCGGAGCTTGTTTAAAGGGCCTTTCACAGAGCCCAATGCAAATTGAAAGGGTGACAAACAATCGTTATTACGGTCATTCATTCTCCATTCACATATTTTTAGCAGCACACCCCCTTATTTTACAGGGCAATGTGCAGCGGACAAATGACTCTCTAAGGTGCTGAATAACAGACGAAATGACCCTACGAAGCATTGTTTTGCTCGTTTGTTGGGTATCAGTGGTGCCTTTGCAGAGGCCAGTTATCAGAAACAAGCATTCATACATGATAATTGACCCAATTCTTGCCCAAGTAAAAGTGTCCATGGTTTATATGTGTGCATATATGTTATATTTAGATTATCATCTATTAACAAATCATGCATACATGGTAATTATAATATGACAACATCATCCAATTTATATCGATCTAATAGATAGCCTGTGCGTGTTCATAGTACGATTCTATAGTATTATACTTAAGCATTACCTACCAGTTGATGGATAGCCTATATATGTGCATAGCAGCCATTCTACAACATCAACAGCCCATCTCATACTGACCTTATAGTTCGACCATATGGGAATATTAGTTCGTTTGTTGACATCATCGCCCAAATAATACAAATCTATATGTGTTCATTGAGATTTGACGACTTCAGCCAGGGACAGACTGGGAATTTAGAGTGGCCCTGAAAAAAAATTAGCCCTATGTTGTAGGCTGGTCCACATTTACAGAATGCAGGGCCAACACAAGTACATGGGTCAACACAAGTAGGTGGAGCCAGCAATACCATAGACCTGTCCTTGAAGAACCAAATACCACAGTTCATCACAAATTGATGTCCCAGCTGCCGATCTCTGGTGGCCAGCACCACTGCCACGTTCTGTCCTCCTACTCCAGTTAGGATGGCAATAAAGTTAAATTCAGGAGTCAGAAGGGCTCCTGCGGTTGCCAACCAGGTACATAAGTAGTTGATGCTCCCGGCATTAAATAACTCTGGGTTAGCTTATTACTTACCTAGCTGGCAGCTGTGGGGACTCAGGTGGCCCCCCTGGGCATCGGCCCTCCGAGATGTTTCCCTTTAAGGTCTATAGCCAGTCTGCCCCTGACTTCAGCATCTAATTACATACCAGTTGATAATTAGACTATATATGTGCATAGGCACCATTATCCCATCACATACTAGCCTTATAGATCAACTTCATCTGTTCCATCATGATCCCATCACACTTATCTGATATATTAGGAAACTACTTATCAACTGATGTTATAAACTATGTGCAAATATTTTATAACATCAGTTGATAAGTACGGTAGTTTCCTTATATGTAACACTTTATATGTGATTGCAAATTTTGATTTCTCTACGGCACAATCCAGTAGAAATCAGGGGATTAATCACTGCAACGGGATTTGAAACGGACTGACAAGGGACAATATTCTCCCTGACTGAGGGTTTTTTCATCATAAAGGGATTATCAAACGCTATAAAAGTAAGTATCATCCTCATGTGCCACTGAATCATAAATGTTTCCATTTACTTTCCACTTATAGCATTGGAGGCCATGCACATTCAATCATCTCCATTACTCTTCTTACAATAGTTCTCCAAGGACCCATCCGCTGCTCATTAGATTGTCTAAGCCTCTCATTCCCACCTCGTAGCAGATGGAATTTTCAGTAACGGCTCTGACATCCTCACCTCTGTGCCGTCAGCTCTAAAGAGATTTATCACTTATATCTAAAATTACACTTTTGTGGACAATTGAGCAATTATAGTGTAAAATGCAAGGCTCAAAATGTGTGGCAAATTTCTGGTAGTGAAATTTAAAGGGCACGGTAGGTTAACCTTTTGGTGAACCTGGAGTAATATAGTTGAAAAAATTGCAAAACAATGACATTTTCTAAATTTGAAATTTAATTATTGGAAAAGCATTTTTAAAGGCAATGTTCCTGCATGACTTTGTCAGGGAAATCCTTTAAACGGGTTGGGCAATCTCACGCTTTGGTGGAATATTGCTAGGATATGCCACCAATATCAGATAGGTGCAGGTCCCACATCTGGGACTCACACCTATCTCTAGAACGGGAGCCCCAAAGTGAACTAGGGATCACTGCTCCATTCACATCTGTAGGAGCGCCAAAAATAGGCGAGCGGAGGCCTGGCTATTTCTGGAACTTCCATTCTATTATTCTGCAAATACAGAAAGTACAGAAAGGAAATCTGTGTCTCCAATATTGCCAATACTAGAAAAGTTTTTAAAACTAGAATTTTTTTCTAATTAATAAAACAAAAAAAAATGTTCTTATTAATAAAACTTAACTATGTGAGACATTCCCTGTAAGTGCATATAAAGTAGCTTCATCTTGGCGGATGATTATTTCTCATCAGACTACTTGACTCCCTGGCTGCTAATGATGCCATGAAGTGGTCATTGTAGAGACTGATCAGGGCAGTGAGAAGCCTTCAGTTTGTATTTATAGTCATCTGTGGTCACTAAGCATGCAAAACATAAAAGTGAGTTTCATCATTAAGTCGGTGCCAAGTTCACCCGTTCCAGCCCATGCCTCACTCTGGTTCCGTGAAGCTCTCCTAGCTCCCTGCAGTCTGCCTGATCATGTCCGAGGAAGGCTGCTTCCTTTCCCGCTGCGTGTCTCAGTCCAAAAGCTCTTCCAAGAGCCTGGGGCGGTGGATAATGAGATAGAATCATTGTCCGTGCTTGTAATTTGCATTATAAATGATGCCAGGATTTCTCTGCTCAGGCTTTGTTGGATAATAAAGTACATTAATGATAAAGAAAGTGGCCGAGCTGGAAGTGATGGAGATGTTGTGCAGCATGAGTAGAAGATGCAGGATTGGAGATGGTCAGTATTTCTTTTTAGTTTATTAGAGGCAATGACAAGCCTTTTGTGAAGGTTTTATGCAATACATTTATCTGTGTGCTTATTGCATTTGGAAGAATTTTGGTAAAATTGCAATCCATATTTTAGCCTGCCTTCTCTTCTATGGGGAACTATGGCTAGATAATAGGAAACCCACCTGACATCAAGGCCATTTTTCAGACACTTGCCAATCTGTAATCAATGTACTGTAACTTTTACAGGCACCAGGTGGCCAAAGCAGAGCTTGAGATGTTGTTCCTTTGGGCCTTTTTCTTGTGGCTCCTGACTACTAAGCTCCAGGCCAAAGAGTTGTCCAAGATTCATCGAGATATTCTCGGTTCCTGACGGTGTAGTGGAATAAAGCAGATTTGTGATGTTTGGTGATCATCTTGTCTGTTCCAGAGACTGCAGAGAGTGGCTATAAGGTTGGTAGAAGCTGCTAGGGTCCAGTAGTGTGTTGTATTAGGGTGCCTTCACATGTGTTGGAAAAATACACCAGAAAATATGGAGCTGCAGATTTTTACCATCGTGTGGCTTTTTATGCGCAGATTATGATGTGGATTTCTATAACGTGAATTTTGAAGTGAATTTCTGTGCGGATTACATCCACATTGAAATGGATGGGGAAAGCCACAAGATGTCATTATTTATGCTGCATATTTTTTGGCAGATTTTTCACCACATGTTAAGGTACCCTTATAGGGATGTTTCAGTGGTGGCTTTAGAATTCAGACAAAACTTCTATATGGTATTATAGCTACAAAGTGACAGCACTGTGTAGGTACTACAGTATGTATTAAGGGAACTGTTTCAATATGCATTGCTATATGTGTTATTTGAAATTAATTTGGGCATCATTTGCTGCACTAGTGCTGGGCATTTAGTCCCCAACACAGGATTGTCTTGAAGATGGATTTGGATATGTGGCCAGGATAACAGGTGGTGGGGTAGGGTAGGCCAAACATTTGTTGTGGCATGTGCCCCGGTGATTCTGTTGTTGATGTTCCTGAATGTTTTGACTCTCAAAAGGATGTTTATCGTCAATTCCATGTAATAATCTACTGTAGAATTAAGTGTAGAGACCTTGATTTCCATCAAACCTCCATGATGGACAAGAAAACATTTGGTGGTGTTCAAGGAAGTGTTCCTCAGTCATAGATTTAAACATGGCTGTGTACTGTGATAGGGAGAGGCGTGATTTTGTTTACTACCTAAGAGAGAAGGAATTTCTTTGAGATGACAGTTTGACTGAAAAGTAGGCCCTTGAGAGCCAATATGGCTGACACTGACAACAGAGGTACTGCACCAGCACATATGCATGTATGGACGTGTGGCTCTGACTGGATAAACATTGAAAGGATCAGTCACTTGGGGGTTGTTTGACATAGATTTCTTATTTTTGTCTGATGTGTAAGTACATAGATTTTTTTTGTTTGGCTATATCCATATATTTTTGGCTGATATATATCTACATAGATTTTATATTGGCAGATTTATATGTACATAGATTTCTCATTTTTGGCAGAGGTCTATGTACATAGATTTTTTTTTTATATTTGGCTGATGTATATGTACATAGTTTTTTTTATTTTTTAATTTATGTATAACTACATAAATTTTATGTTGGCATATATGTATGTACATAGGGACATATTTATCATAGCCAGGCAGCATATACTGGGCTATGATAACCAGGCACACTGCCAGATGCTGCCCCTGATTTATGACGAGGTGTATGCATCATCTAGCATTAGGCGCAGCATCCAGAAGTTTGTACGCCTGGCGTGGATTTCGGTGTTCTTGTACCACAGAAAACCAGCTTAAAAAGATTATAAATGTGTTGGTTCAACACCCCCTCCTTGCCCTCACCACATCCCCCTTTTGGGAAAATGGCAAAGCCAGCGAAGTAATGGCACTTGCTCCAAAATTTTTGCACAAGTGCCATTGAAAAAGTCACAAACAGTCTGAAACTTTTTCACTCCACAAAAGTGGCATATTTTTCTGAAAAAATGGTGTCATAGATATTTCATTTTTACAAAGGAATATGTGCATAATATTTTTCTAAACATAAAATTCCAAACTTCTGTACTGTTTTTAGAAAATAACGGTGACCAAACTTTAATTAATACTAATCTCTTCACTTTGTGTGCTAATATGCACAAATGCAGAAGACTTTCAGCTGGTGAGCAGTTGAAAGAAGTGGGTGAGTCTTCTACACAATCACTTCTATAACTATGGTCTGGTTACTGTTGGCAATTTACACCTTTTGAGGTACAGTACTCCTCACTAGGGATAAGCGAACCTGAACTTCACTGGGTTTAGTGTTCGAGTGGTTTAGGAATTCCATTATAGGTTCCGTTATAAACTTTAAAGGGAACCTGTCATCTCCGAAACACCCCCTGAACTAGAGTAAGTGTTGTATAGTGTAAGTGATGCTGAATCCGAATATATAAGTTTTATCTTCATACTCCCTTCCATTCTGACGCTGTGCTCCCACAAACCTGCAGTAAAATGCACTCACTGGACTCCAGTGCTCACTCACATAATGGAGAGGACTCAAAGAAGAGTCCTCTCAATGCATTTTACTGCTGGTTTGTGGGAGAACAGCATCGGAATGGAAGTGAGTATGAAGATAAAACTTACATATTTGGATTCAGCATCACTTACACTATACACCGCTTACTCTAGTTCAGGGGGTGTTTCGGAGATGACAGGTTCCCTTTAAGAAGCATTCCGTTTTGAGCCTTTGTAATAGAAGTCTATGGGCAAGTATAATGGATCCGTCTGGTTTCCATTATGCAGGACAGAAAACAAAGTCTGCCTAATGTTAACCAGATGGATCCGCTATGATTGGCCATAGACTTCTATTACGACGGATCAAAACCACCTGAACACTGACCCCGAACCCGGTGAAGTTTGGGTTTGCTCACACCTAAGGGTCTCAGATATCGCTTTACTCCTGGACTCCAAACTGAATTCTTCTCTATATTTATACCAAGGGGGGACTGGGAACTTAAAGTGGCCCTGGAAAAACTACTAAAAGTAGCCCCGTTTTATAGTTGAGTCCAAACTGATGGAAGGCAGGGCCAACACAAGAAGGTGTGGCCAGCAATACCATATTGTGGCAAATTATACCACCCCAACCGAGCCAATTGCCCAGTCCATCACAAAATACAACCCCAAAAACTTCCACTGACCGCCTGTGAAGAGGGCTCAGGCTGCGGTCCCCTGGGCATCGGCCCACCAGAAAATTTCCCTGTAAGGTCTATGGCCAAGCTGCCCCTGATTTATACGCTGTAACAATCCCTTCAGCTATACCCATTTTTATATAGAGGCGTAGTTTTTTTTGTTTTCTTTAATTCAATTCTTTGAATTTACATCAAATAGTTGCATGTACCATCGGATGCCTTCTAATGTAGGTATTCTCCCTTAGAAGCATTGCTGCTTGGAGAGAAATACCCTTTAATATGGCACTGCATGGAGCACTAGACAGCGGCACACATACTACGGAGCCACAGCGCTACAGACTCTTGCATGCAGCTCTGCTGTGCCTGAGGGACACAATTTATACTTGTTCCAAAAATCATTAAAAACATTCACATCACCAGTTCTATATACATTAACTGTAGCACCCAGTAAGTGTAGCTTATTTGTTTGCTGTCAGATACTGTATGTTGTAGGTGTGTGACAAATCAGCCTGAACAGAACCAGCTTTCCTAACCCAATCATCTGTACCGCAATAAATATCCATATAAATAGGATCTATGCAGATATATTGCAATTTCCAGAGCAACCTCTGCCCCGTTTTTTACATGTATGAATGGCAACAAGGCGTTCAATATATTATACAAATCTTATTATTCAGGGAGCATTAGAGCGATGACGCAGAAGCCATATTTGATAGGAATACATTCATACATTTTCAGAATCCTTTATAAATCCAAATTACCGCTAAACTGTCATGACCAATAGGCCCACTCTACACAAAGTGCAATAAATGGGGATAAATTGAGAGCATAAAACAATATAACTTCCCACATTGATTAGTTTTGTTTCTCCAGCGTTATTATGTTATTATACGAGTACCAATAAAGCAACTCACTTTGCTGCGCTTCCGTTAATATTCATATATTCATTTTTCTTCCTCCTTATCCCTCATTTCTCAGTTTTTTTAAATTTCAATCTTCATAGTTTAGCCTAATGAAAAATCCCTCTGGCAGAAAGATTTAGAAGCCTCAAGTATATATTTTTTCCCGTAAAAATAGTAAACTGACACAAAGTTGAAATGTGTTCTCCAAAATATTCCCAGCCATAATCTCGCTGAATTTTATGTGATTACGTCCTTTCAATGGAAAGCTGACATGCAATCTCCAGTCTTATATAGAAATCTTGGCCAGTCATTCATTCGCTCCTCCAGCAGGAGCCTGATCACTTGAATTACCTTTGCAGCCGCAATCTTTTTTTTTATTGCCTTAAAGAAAAGGTGCGATATCAAGCCGAGAAGTAAAGAGCAGCCTTTATTTTCCAATAATGAGACAACAGCAAAGTGTTGGATGTTCAGCAGCTGTACAAACCATCATGTTCTATGGCTTTAGCCGTAATTGGTGATGTGTCCCCTCCGGTTTATGTGTACCTGCTGCAAGGTCTTTTGAGGGTCATAGGGTATTTTATTATAGTGCAGAGTAGTGTTTGTCATTTTCTTGACTTTCTGTACTTTTATGCAGTACAGGAAATATATTGTATTGTGTTCTATTTTATGTGGCCTTGTGGGAAGACTTTTTTTTATCCATTCTTTTCTTCTAGAATACAGTCCATATGCTTGCTCAGAAATAATTTTGAATAGCTGATATAGTTGACAGGTAGACGACAGTGGGGTACCATGGTGGTTAAAGCAGTAAGTATGTAACATAGTTTATAAGGCTGAAAAAAGACATCTGTCCATCCAGTTCAGCCTGTTATCCTGCAAAGTTGATCTAGAGGAAGGCAAAAAACCCTCATGAGGTAGAAGCCAATTTTCCTCATTTTAGGGGAAAAATTCCTTCCCGACTCCAATTAGGTATCAGAATAACTCCCTGGATCAACGACCTATCTCTAGTAACTATAACCTGTTATATTATTACCCTCCAGAAATACATCCAGGCCCCTCTTGAACTCTTTTAGTGAACTTACCATCACCAACTCCTCAGACAGAGAGTTCCATAGTCTTACTGCTCTTACCATAAAGAATCCTCATCTATGTTTGTGTAGAAACCTTCTTTCCTCTAGACTTAGAGGATGTCCCCTTGTCAAGGTCACATTCCGGGCCCTTCATTCATCATAGATCATTGGAGAGATCTCTGTACTGACCTCTGATATATTTATACATGGTTATTAGATCTCCCCTCATTCATTCTTTTTTTCTAAACTAAATAACCCTAATTTGGATAATCTTTCTGGGTACTGTAGTCCACCAATTTCAGTCTAGATGTAGGCTAGGAAAAATGGGGCAGATATACTAAGACTAGCCTTGCGAATGCCAGTCTTATTACAAACGCCAAGGAAAGGAAAATACATACAATGCAACGGCACACCACTAACCAGATAAAGCACAAAATGCCATAGTGATATGAGGTATTCTGAAGCTAATGCTATGCTTGTTTAGTAAATTAGAGATTCTTGGCAAATATATTTTGTACAAAATTATTTGGGCCCGTCCACCAAATCGTCAAGGTGATCTTTGTAGAACGGGAACCTGACACTATTTCCTACCTATTATGTGCCAACCTTGGCTTCCGTATAATCAGGGGGTGTTACAAACTCCATCAGCTTAACATGTGGCCAATTTATTAAGATACACAGGCCTATTAAGGGGGTTGTCCCAGAACCAAAATATTGGATCTGAATACTTTTATAACTATATGTAATTAAAAATTTAGGAAAGCCATTGAGTTATTTAATCAAATCTATCTGATTAGATCTACTTGCTGTTTTTTTTTTAAATTTATCTGTCCACCTTTTTGAGGTGGTCACACATGGTCAGTTCCATCCTTCATCTGCCACCAGCTGGATCTTCTTTTAAAAGCTGTGATAGTTACAGGGAGAGAGCTGCAGCAGAAGCTGAGTTGTGATAGGGAGATAGGTAGGACACAGCCCCTGATAGGACAATAGCTAGGATATGCCCCCTGATTTTTACCAGAAAGGACATGCCCCTGAGTTTCCAGCTTGAACTAAATGGAGCAGATCAATGAATGAGGAGATTTCTGGATCCCTGTGAATTACAGGGATGGTTGTAGCTTTGTTAGAAAAAGATTGTTATGTACTATATGATGTTTGGTTGTTATTTCTTACATTAATCATGAGATAACCCCTTTAACAAATTTGACGCATTGGATAGCAGTCTGTATGCCAGAAATTTAAATCTATGCCAGCTATGAGTTAGTATTGATTTGAACTATGCCAGGTTCTGGTATAAATTGTAGTAAATCTGATGGACCTCAAGAGGCCACAAACCTGCCTGCCCCACCCACATTTCCCACCACTTTTTAAAAGTGACAAGGAGCATTAATAGTCACAAATTATTTCTCAGTTATGGTATGCACCATAATTTGCCACTTTTGCACTGAAACAGAGTTGAAAGCTTAAATGGAACCTGTCAGCCTGGTTTTTCCCTCCAAACCCACTGGATTACCTTTATAGTATGTTTATGTGGTCCCTGATGGCGTTCTTGTATTTTCTTAAACTTAAAAGGTAAAAATCTGTGTATTCTACACACCTGCAGTATACTAATAATCTATCTCAAGTCAAGGAGGCCAGCAACTTTTCCCTGGAATTCAAGCAACCCCCACCCAAACCCTATCCCTTCTGTTGTGATCGAGATTGGCAGCACTGGAAAAGTCATCCTGGTTGTTCCAAACTTCTTCCATTTAACAATTATGGAGGCCACTGTGCTCTTGATAATTTTTAGTGCAGCAAAAATTGTACCCTTCTCCAGATCTGTGCCTACACACAATCCTTTCTCTGAGCTCTACAGGCAGTTCTTTCCTTCTTATGGCTTCTTTTTTCTCTGATATGCATTGTCAGCTTTGAGACCTTATATAAACCGAGCTCTGTCTTTACAAATCATGTCCAGTCAACTGAATTTACCACAGGTAAAGTCCAGTCAAGGCGTAAAAAAAAAAGGGCGCTACATTTCAAGTGTGTCATAGTAAAGGGTCTGAATACTATGTCGATGCATGTTATTTTTTCTTTTTAATAAATTTGCAAAAATTTCTAAAATTCTGTTTTCACTTTCTCATTATGGGATATTGGGTGCAGATTGATGAGTTTGATTGAGTTTGAAGACTTTTCGAATGGATTGTATATCTGATGCAAAGCTTTTAAATCAGTGACTGAAAACACTCTTGGTGACTGAAGAGTGGCAGGTGCTTCAACTCGACACACCTCCATGGTTTCTGGATGAAATTTAAAGCATATATATATAAGTGATGTATGGATTTCCACATACTTTTGGCCATGTAATGAACAAAGCCCATACCATTTAGATTGCAAAGATATAGCTATGGCAAGAATGATAACCTAAGGGATAAGTGAAGATTCAGGCAAGTGGAGAACTAAATGGTTAGACATAAAATGTAATATACATACTATTAGGAGCTTAGACATCTAAATTATTGAGTCCCTCAGTAATTGAGATGTATAGAAGAGTGCATGTTCTATCTTGTGTCTGCTCATACATGTGGTATATCTTTTTCTATCACAACCAGTCATTAAGTTTCTATCTCTGTAAAGACTTTGACCCAAGTGTATATTACACTTTTCAGCAATGTTCACATTGAATGAGAATTTTAGTTCCCTGTGTGACTGGCTAATAATGCACTCCATTTCCCATTACAATTAGAGCTGCGGCACCTTTGAGTTATTGAAGTCTGAGATCTCTTATTACGCTACAATCCTGAGCCTAAAAGTCATTGTACACCTGTTCAATTAATTTCAACCACGCATTCTTATTTTTCACTCTGCTGAAGTAATTATTACCGCTCATTTACAAAAAATTAACATTTTAACACATTTTAATGATGTTGTTCTGGTTGAAGTCTTGCCATGCTTTGTGCTCCATTAGATCTAGAAGACGTGCCATTATAATGTGTCTCACTTGTCTAATCTCAGTCTGCATCCTTTTATCTTAAAGTGTATCGGTCTTAAGAAAGTGGGTCACATAATTGGAGAATGCCTTAGATGAACCCATGCTTATAAATTTACAGCAATTGAGTAATACACAGGTTTACCTGAATTTGGCTAATAGTGGAGAACAGTTGTAGGGAAAACTAATACCTTGAAGCTGCCCTTCCCAGGACCATCAATAGGAGAGGAACATATTCTGTCAATAGTAAGAGGAGAATCACAACCCCTTACATCTCTGTTGACAGAATACAGACTGTCTTCATCTACAGATAGGCTGGACATAGGCAAGTGTTTCCGTTGACACTTTACGCATTGGAGAGCCGAAAGAAATTTTGCAGGCTATCAGCTATTCCCCAAGAAGTAGCACGTTGCGTAGATTAGTGTAGGTAAATTCAAATATCACACCAAAAATAGGGCCACCAGAAGGGCTCTTCAACCCAACCAATAGTCAAGTTCAGTGCACATGCATAAATAGGTTTTTTTTTATTTATGGTATAATCCTTCTAATGTTTACATATAATTCTCCAAATCAGCAGTGTATAATTGTGCATCCAGATGAATAAAATGACGACGTTTCAGTCGAGATTACCTTTTTCAAGTCTCATCTGCACTAATTTGAAGAGGAGAATGAGCTGCTGAAGGGTCCTTCTCTTCACCAGCTCATTCCCCTCTTTATTAGTTAGATGAGAAGAGACAAAGGTCATCTCGACCAAAACGTCATCAATTTAATTCATCTGGATGCGCAATTATACACTGCTGATATTGGAGAATTATATGTAAACATTAGAAGGATTATGCAATAAATGTGAAAGCCTATTTATGCATCTGCACTGAACTCTTGCGCGACCTTGCATAGATTGGTGGTAAGAGCAGGCCAGCTTATAATGGTCTCTTGCTGCCCCACTTATATCTACTGTTAGATGACTTTGTGACTGTAAAAGGAAACACAGTGCTAACAACTGCTGTGGTGCCTTGATTTCGAGAGTGAAGAAGTAATGACTTGCAATGCTGTGGTGATATGACATCACTACTAGTGATACTAGCATCAAAGGCAGGGCTGTGACAGCCTCTTATCATTTGTAGGTGGCCACGTTTGGTTTTTTGATAGACTGATCAAAATGTAAAATGCAAAGACAATAAGGTTCAGTTAATAAAGCATTAGGAATTATTTGAAATGCTGACAGGCTCCCTCATTACAAAGATGTGTTTTCCACAGAGATCACCAAGTTGACGGGGTTTGGACTGTGGAAAACCTTAGGTATAGGTACCGTAGCGCATGTAATGTCAGGGGATTCCATTAAAAGATTTGACACTCTTTGTGAGGCGTTTCATCTTCCTAGACAAATCTTTTTCCAATATCTCCAGCTACAACATGCCATCTCTAAGCAGAGGGACTTGGGGAGTTGCACGATACAATCTTACTTAATCTTAGATGGTTTTGTCTTCTCCTCCATTAAGTCTAAAGGGTTTTATCTGTTTGGTGTACTCCAGCTTGTTGTTGAATTCCTACCATGAGAAATTTCCCCTGCATATTAAAGATAAATGGGGAAAGGATGTTGGCCCGATAGGTGACTGTGAGCAGGCTGATATATTAGCATTGATTCCCAGGTTGTCTCTCTCAGAGACTCATAGGTTGTCACAGATATACAATACCTTGTCCACATGGTCTATAGAATTCTGGTCCTTCTACACAAAATTGGTATACGTCCAGATGACAACTGTCCAAAATGTGGCTTTAGTAATGCTCACTTGATGCACATGATGTGGAATTGTGTTGAGTTACAGGGATTCTGGAAGGAAGCCTTGGGGTAAATTGAATGGGTATATCATTATATTCTTTTGGCATGTCCCAGACTTTCCATTTTGGGAATTCCAGACAGTCTCCGGATTCTTGATATCCAACGCCTTATATACCAAGCCACAAAACTAATTGCTAAGAGATGGATTCAGCCATCTCCCCCTCTATTTCAGAACTCATTAACAGAGTGAACACCATTATTAGGCTGCAGTGAGGCATCTATTTGAAGAGGTAAGATTAATGTCTTTAATAAGATCTTGGGACCTTGGCTTCAGACTCCAGGACTTTCTTCCCTCGCTCTAACGGGGTTATAGGGACATTGTATATTGGTTACTACTTTCTGTTAATTAAAATATGGGATCTTTGGGTCTGATCTGGAAGAAATACCTTGTGCTCGTAATCTATGACTGACTATGTGAATTGGATGCCTACATGATATGCTGTATCCTGTGTAACTCAAGTATGTTGTCCCTGGGATGGGGTGGGGAGGATGGGGCATTTGTGGATTGTTCTCTTTTTGGTTTGTATATGTACCATTTTATGTTTAAAAAAAAAAAATTATTTGATTTAAAAAAAAAAAAATCTGTATTTTAAAGAAACCATAGTTTTAGAGAAAGCCGGGCATGAGAAGAAGTGGCGCTGGGTGGTGCTCCAGTGACTTATTCCCATCAGGCCTGTTTGACAGCGCTCTGTCTATTTGTACATATATAGTGAGAGACCTGTTCTTTTACATGTACGCTTGGCTGCTGAAGACATCTGTGTCAGTCACATGTTCATATGTGCCCACATTGCTGAAAAAAATGATGTTTTACTCTATGCAAATGAGCCTCTAGGAGCGACGGGGGCGTAGGCGTTACACCTACAGGCTCTGCTCTCTCTGCAGTTGCAGCACCCTCTCCACTTTGATTGCCTGGCCCTGTCAGTCAAACTGCAGAGGGTGCAGAGCCTCTAGGTGTAATGGCAACGCCCCCGTTGCTCCTAGAGGCTCATTTGCATATATTAACACATGATTTTTTCGGCAATGCGGGCACATGAACATGGGACCGAGACAGATGTCTTCAGCTGTCAAGTGCTCATGCAGCAGGTAATTCAGTTTTATAGGTACAGATTTGCTGCCCTTTAAGGGCTTGTTCGGGCTATAGATGTTGATGACCTGTAATCAATGGGTGTCCGACTCCAGGCGCACCTGTCGATCTGCAGTTTGAAGGGGCAGTGGTGCACATGTGAGCACTGCATCCTCTTCAATGTTTACCTGTACACAGTCTGCCTTAGCGGCGGTGCAATGTAGTTACGAAGGGGACGGCATGTAGGTAAACACTGCAGAGGATGGAGCACTTGTGCAAGTGCTGTGGTCCATTAAAATGAGTGTCGGACCCCCACAATCTAATATTGATGATCTATCCTGAAAACAATACCTTTTAACCAAGCTGAGCTGGATGGGGAGAAGCTGATGGGGACCCACCCAATGGACACTTTCTATGCCTGGCTCTTTTTAAAGCTCCATTTTCTCTGAAATGCTGCTGCGTAAAACGTTATAATGATGAAACCTGTTGGAATCTTACGCTGCCTATAGTTTAGACCGCATGAAACTGATGACAAGTTCCCTGTACGTGCAGCATATTAGCGGATTAAATGCTGTATGTTTAATCTCCTTATCATGTAGACACCATGTTGCCTCTATGGACCATGACCCTCGAAGATAGCAAGTAAAATTACAGTCTTGCTCCACAAGATTTGGATTTTTATATTTCACTAGATGTCTTTTCTAAAGAACATGAGTTGTGCGAAGACGTCTTTGTGTTTGATATAGCTGTTAGGCAATGGATGTACGACGGCTACGGTTCACAACCTGGACGGTTTTCTTTCTTTCACATTTCTTAACTGTTTGGTTAAAAAAGGACATCTGCTTCGTTTTCCCTGTACAAAAGCTTCACAAAATCCTTCTTGGCAGCAGTCAGTTTTCCTTAACAAAACTAGAGGCATTTACCTGCAGGCAGCCAATTACAATCACAACACTGCAGCACAAGTAAACCCAATGGTCTTGTTAATATAATTGTTTTAGACTGAAACCTGCGAATGTTAGTTTCACCAGATTTGTAAGAAAAAGCATTAGAGCCTGATCTTTCAACCTTTTGTGCCGCAAATATACATAATGTAGTAATTGTGTAATTCGTTAAAATATACCTAATAACTGTGCCGCACTGTACAATGATGAATACGATCATTTCATATCTGATGGATAGCCCAAAAAATGGCAAGTAACAAGAAATTCCTTAGGAATCTATGGAGAATGGAGCATATCTTTTAATCTTCCTTGCAGTTCGTAAAGCTGTACCTGCGGCTTCTCCGTTAATTAGCATTGGCTATATAATTTCCTATTGCTGCAAGCTGTAGACAGATCTCACTAATTTCTATTGTCAACACTTAAAGGGGTTTTCCGGGACTTAGAAATTGATGGCTTATTCTCAGGATAAGCAAAAACATGGGAAAGTCCGCACAGATATATCTAGATAATAAGTCAGCATTTCATTAAAATAATACATAAAAATGGAGCGGTCATAGGAAAAAAGGGAGCATAGGTGGCTACTCTGAGTTACTCTACGCTAAGAGATTACATAGGTATAGTGCCAAGACCTAAGCATCATCAAACAATTAATTAAAGGGGTTGTGCCATAAACTGCTTTTTACTCCAAAGTTTGTTTCTACCTGTTTTCTTCATTTGGGTCCTGTGTTCGAAGCTGACCAGGGACGACAACTACATGGAGTTTGTATGTTCTCCCCGTGTTTGCGTGGGTTTCCTTCAGGTACTCCAATTTTTTCCCAAACTCCAAAGTTTACACATAGGCAAATTGGCTTCCTATGAAATTGTATCCTAGCATCCGTTGTGTGCTGCGGTCAAGTGCCAATATGGCAGAGAGTTGCCACAGCCACACAACTATCCCTGCACATTGAGTTGCTGTGAGAAAGGCACATCACAAATTATTGTCATTGTCATTACTCCAGCTCCCATTTCTCCTTTAATAGTTTTTTTTTCTCAACTTTACTTTTGCAGTTTTCTCTTATCCCCCATGCTTGAACCCTACTTCCTGGTTTGTCATGTGTCTGCTGTCCCATCATGACTTAGGGCAGTGGGATGTGCCCTGACATCAGCAGAATATGTGACACTAGCCACCCCAATTGTTCTTACCAGTGACACGTCCTACATTACAAGGCACCAGTGCAGGACGTAATCTACAGCAAATGAATATGAAAACAGATTTGCCACAGGGTATAAAGCATGTTAACAACTTTAGAATAAGGTGTTTTTGATAAATGGCGGTGTTTGGGGATAGTGATATCAGCAATATGTGTTGGGCGGAATACATTTATATAAGTGGCACAACCCCTTTAAGAAAGAATAATAATACCCTCACTACTTTAAATGAATAAGTTGGAAGCCAGTGCAAAAGTATAATACAGAACACACAGCGGCTCCCCGCCACAGCACTTGTTTCGCTTGCATAAAAAGCGCAAGCGAAACACATGTTGGGACGAGGAACTACTGTGTGGTCTGTGTTATATTTTTGCATTTGCTTCCTACTTATTTATTTGTAGTAGTAAGTGTATTATTATTCTTATTTAATGAATTTTTGATGCTGCTGAGCACTAGGCACTTTACTTATGCAATTTCTTGTTTTTGAGTGGCTATCTATGCGCCATTTTTTCCAGTGACCACTCCATTTTAATGTATTGTTTTAATGAAATGTTTTTTTCTTAATAATGATGATTTACCATTTACATAGCTTTGTGTGGACTTTCCCATGATTTTGTCGGTGCTAATATTTTTATTTATCTATGGTAGTCCCTTTTCTTTCATCTATTAAATCTTATTTAGTGTAGGTTATATACTCTCAGGATAAGTCATCAGTATCAAATTGGTGGGGGTCTGACACCCAGCACCCCCACCAGTCAACTGTTTTGGGCAGCCACCGTTGCCAGAAACTATACTATAAACAAGAGGTCCTTTGCTTCACTTGAATGAGGGCTTAGCTGCAGTACTCTAGCACAGCCACTACACAGTGGACGGACCCTTGTTATTACAGTTTCCGGTGCCAGGAGCAGCTCCTTAGGATAGACCATCAATATCTAAATCTCGGAAAACCCCTTTAACTATCTGATCCAGGGATTAGGTCTCTGTGTAATCATTAGGCATGGGTTGTCCATGGGCATAAAATGTTCTTTGATTGTTTTACACATGTGAATTAGTAAAATTTACCAATATTGTTTACTTGTGAGAAATCTGATGACAGAAACCCTTTAACATCCCCCTTCAAGTATATCATTGACATGGAGAAGGGGAGGAAGGTCTCTGCCTGTGTCAGATTGAACATGGAAGTGGAACATTGGAAGTACAGTTTGGATCAGCACTGGTGTAGCTTTATACTTCATTAGTAATTTTTATTAATTGACATTTGCCAAACAACCGAATAACTTTTTATGTCCCCCTTAGATAAACCTGTCCACTGTGGACATTAAAGAGGTTGTTGGTCTTTTTTAGCCTTCAACCCCAACCTGTTGTACGTACATGTGGAAAACATCTTACTCACCTGCACCCTGCTGGTCCATTTCAACTTCTTGCCTCACTTCAGAAGTCTTCTGGTCCCAGCCTTGTAAACTTTTGTTGGCTAACATGCCACTTTGAGATACATCACTATTGAAGCCAGTCATGGCTAAAGTGGCACATGTACCTTAATCCATCCAGAAGACAGCTGAAGGGAAGAGACCCACGGAGTCCAATCCCAGAGCTAGGTGGTGCATTTAAGACAGCTGTCTTCTATCAACCATGCCTGAGTTTGCAGTAGGCTCCTTACTGTGCAAGTTCATGGTAACATTTCTGGTGATCCCACTTTTGGGCTTGTTTTTGGATTTTCCCCTGTGCCTGCTATTCCTATTTATATAGACTCTCCTGGTAACTGACTCTGCTCTCCTCTGGATTAACCATTCATGTCCTGCATTTACCATTTGTCTTTTCCTGGTTATCGACCCTGGCATGTCTTGGATTTAACCTTTAACCTTTTGTGCATTCACCGTGTTTTGTCCCTCCTGGTTTTTGACCCTATTTGCTAACTCCTCTTTTTTCCTTCCTGGTCATCCTAGAAGATCTGCTAATAGTGTGCCTCACCAGCATTCTGTTATCAGCTCCGCAGCCATATCCTGGGTCCTCGGCAGCCAAGTTCAACCTGCCTTGCAGTGGGCCCTACCTGCAACTACTCGGTGTGGTTTCGGAAGTCTTGTACCAGTTTTGGGGTACACTGGCGGTCGGCCAGACAGTGACTTTAGTAATTTCTAACACGAGTATAATTTTTTCAATAGGTACAATAGGCTGTGGTTTTTGTCTGGCTGATCCTCAGCATATTTGCCGGGTTGCGGACGGATCTCTGCCAGACCCCATTATAGTCAATGGGGTCCAACGGGAGGGTGGTAGTATCTGGCAAAGCCGGATCCAGAGAACTTCGGCAGGCTGGTCTCTGCTGGAACAGCCTTCTGGAGTTTCCTGACACAAATTATGAAACTACCCTAAAAAAAAGTAAGACCAGCTATAAAGATATGTTGCAAAGATGCAAAATGTTTTATTTGCTGATTGTGTAGCTTATGTAAGTGAACGGTGGGAGCATAACAGCAGTTTCAGATGATATTGTAGATAGAATTTTTCGGCTTTTTATTGAAGTCGATGGTGGTGTTTTACTAAAGCGGATCTGATGACTCACAGGGACAAGAATAATTTTCAGGTCTACCTGGCTTTGTAAGTTGGCTTTGTAAGCAATGCTGCTCCAGGCTATGTATCTCTGTGTAAAGCGAGCAAGATATACATTGGGTCATATCAGAGTAGATATAATCTGTGACTGCTGAAATCCCATCTAACATGACATGTATTCAGTGTTACAGAATCCAGACCTTGCCAACATGTAAATACTGGGGAGTGTATAGGTAATAAATAGGTAGTTAATAGACCTGTTTGCCGCTACATATTTTAAAGGGGTTCTGCAGTTTTTTCAAACTGATGATCTATCCTCCGGATAGATCATCAGCATCTGATCGGCGAGGGTCCGACACCCGGGACCCCCGCCGATCAGCTGTTTGAGAAGGCAGCGGCGCTGCAGGAGTGCCGCGGCCTTCTCTGTGTTTACCGCAGGCCCAGTGACGTCACGACTAGTATCACTGGCCTGGGCGGGGCTAAGCTCCGTTCAAATGAATGGAGCTTAGCCGCGCCCAGGCCAGTGATAGTAGTTGTGACGTCACTGGCCTGCGGTAAACACAGAGAAGGCCGTGGCGCTCCTGCAGCGCCGCTACCTTCTCAAACAGCTGATCGGCAGGGGTCCTGGGTGTCGGACCCCCGCCGATCAGATGCTGATGATCTATCCAGAGGATAGATCATCAGTTTGAAAAAACTACAGAACCCCTTTAAGGCTGATCCTTCCACTTGGTTCAGTCCAAAGTTTCTGGTACCATTGCTGGTAAGGGATTTCTTAAAAGGGTTGTCCGTGTTGAGAGCTGAACACGGACATACCTTTAATTCACCCAGGCAGCCCGCCTGAACAGGGCATCGGAGCATCTCATGTTTGACAGTAAGGGTACATGCACATGGCCGTTGCTGTTTTTGCGGTCTGCTAATTGCGGATCCACAAAAGACGGATACCAGCTGTATGCACTCCACATTTTGTGGAACGGAATGTCCTGCCCACTGTAGAACTGTCCTATCCTTAAAGGGGTTGTCCGAGTTATGAAAAAAAAAAATATAGCACTGTAAATCTGATGGGCAGCAATATATAACTAAGTTAAGCAAGTTTTAGGCAAAAAAAATCCATATTTCCTCATTTCCCTGGTTCTCTTCTGGTCTTTGTTTACATGCAATAACAACAATCTCAGCCCCTCCCCCTTCCCCCCCTCTCTGCAAAGGGAATGAATACAAGTGCTAAGTGACATGTCTGCCTGCTGGGATACTCAGCAGCATGTTGTATGTGTAGGACTACAAGTCCCAGCTGTACAATGACACTGCTGATACACACAGGAAATTCTCCCTACCTGTTCTTGTACAATACAATTCCTCTACAGCTCTTGTGCCCAGCATTTGTCTCCTCTCACTGCTGCAGCTACTGTTTGTTCTAAAGCAGGGGTGCACAACATATTCTGGTTGGGGGCCACATTGGCAGTCTAACTCAATGACGAGAGCCGGAAATAAAATTTAAAGGGGGTATTAAAAACTGAAATACTGTATTTAAGGCATATTGAACACAGTATATGCCATTAATGTCTAGTTACAGTTCCAGGACTCCCATCTAATTGAAGAAATACATGAAAAATACATGTGAGCAGCCACAAAACATAGAAATACATGTCTGTTACCAGATGGTTGGGGGCCGCACAAAATAGTATCAAGGGCCGCATGTGGCCCCCGGGCCGCAGGTTGTGCATCCCTGTTCTAAAGCCTTGAGCCCTCAGTGTGTTCTGGCTGAAGGGGTTAATATTTTATCTGAAGGAAACCAGGCAGAGAGCAGATAGCAGGAGCTGGGCAAAGGAAGGGGGCGTGGCCAGTGACCTCTGGTGTACAGACTGTTATCTGAACTCTGAGGCTTGTGAAGGAAACATCACAGAGCAGAGAGATAAGGTGACATCACAGGTCATGTGACCCTGAGTCAACTCTGAGAAACCAGCAGCTTTGGAAACACAAAGTATATGGGAAAGTTGTTATACCTGACAAGTTAGAAACATATAAAGAACAAAAAAATAACTCGGACAACCCCTTTAAATTGAACAAGAATAGGACTTGTTCTATTTTTTGAAGGGCCCCAGAACAGACATACAGATGTGGATCTTTTGCAGCCCCATTGAAGTGAATGGGTTGGCATTCAACCCACAAAAAATGCAGTTCGGATGTGGACTAAATATATTCTTGTGTGCATGAGCCCTAAGTGATATTCCCTTCCTAGAGACACAAGACCATCTGTGACTCCATATTGATATCAGTGCTTTGATGTCCAGTAATCTTGTTAGTGATCAATTATTGAAAATTTGTGTCTGATCTGATTCTTCCAAATCAAGTGTGTGATTCTGACCTGAATCAAATGTTCTTCAGTCTCCTTGACAATCTGTGCATGACATTCTGGTCCGTTTCACTGTCTCCAAAAATTCCCACAAATCAAATCACTAGAAATTCCAAGTGTTTTGAAAACTCCGGGTTGATATCTGACTCTGTAGAATCAATTCACTCATCTATGATCTTGATACTTCCCAGAAAACGTGCATTCCTCTGGAATGTGGAAGAAGATGATGCCATTTTTTTTTAGAAGAAAATTTGCAAAATAATTGTATTGAAGGCTAAAGTGGTATGGTCTATGCTCATAAGAGCAGTATCTTAGGAAAAGGTATCCTTATGGAGACCTTTTTGATGCAGCTTCTCCCTGATTTCTTTCTAGAATGAGCAGGCTGGCTTCTGAGACTTTCTGCATTTTAAGAAGGTGGCACAAACAGGACAGAACACTTGAAGGTTTAAATAAGAACCTCTCCACTGATCACGCTACTGAAGAACAAGTATCTTGTTCATTCAATGCAGAAGCAGCATGGAATGAAGTTCTTACATATTTGTGCAGGTGCTTCACGGTCCTCACTGCTATATTATGTCAGGCTTTCTCAGTACTGACTTTCAAGCCCATCATTTTATCGACATGACTCACTCGTTCAGACTTCATCTTCAAATCTTTGCCAAAATCTCCTTCTTTGATTTCTGCCCAGACCAATTTATTAAAGGTGATTACTGCCTGTTTGGCAATTAGCATTCGATCCTCCGTGTTGCAGGCTGTTATTTAGCTCAGTGCAATTATTGTCACTTGGAGTTTCGAAAGGTTTTGTCGTAGATGAAGGCTTGTTTGTGCCATGATCCCTAACTAATCTTTAATATGCTCAAAATAGCATAAGTGAATGTCCTCATGATGGATATTGCCGTTCCTCGCTCTTGTTTACCACTTTCTTCGACAAGGGTCAGTGGGGGAATTTATCATGACAGGAATTTTAAAAGTCAGTTTTGCTTTGAGTCTGCGTTTCTATAATTTGCACCAATAAAACATTTCATGTTTGATAAATTTGACTCATCTTTAAAGGGGTTGCGATACAATGTGGGGATTTTTGCCAAACCAAAACACACTTGGCGGGACCTGTAAATGAAGGGTTACTTACCGACTCTCTGGAGCCGGCTACCCTCTCATTCTCCTCCAGGCCTGTGAGGCTCCGCTGGGCTCCCTCGATATCAACATCCGGTTTGACATCCCTGCAGCCAATCACTGCGGAATCTCTTGCATCATGTGACCATTTGTCATGACACAAGGAGAGACAGCCTCCTCTGCAGTAATGTCAAACCAGATGTCGACATCGAGGAAGCCGAGCTGACCATCGCAGGCCAGGAGGAAAAGGAGCGGGGAGCCGGCAACAAGAAGCAGGGAAGTAATCTTTCAATTACAGCTCCAGCCAAGTGGGGAATTTGCCCCTCATTCCACAACCCCTTTGGTCATAACACTTTTGTCTAGAGATATTAGTCTATTTTTAAAGCACCCCATTATTGAAGTAAGTGTGCCCCCTTTTGTTTTACTACTGTTTAAAAAGTCACAGTTGATAAATCTGGACTACAAGTAATATAGAAAATCATGCCCACTTTTTCAAACACTTTTCAAAAGAGGCAAGAGGGGGGCATAAATCAGAAAAAGTTGCACATTTTCTCGCAAAAATACCATGCACCCAAATCTGCTAATTTTACACCAGAATTCTGCATCATACATTCTATTAAGACATTAAACTTAAATTCATCACCCTTTACTATGTTGTTTCCCAAGTTGTTGCAGAACTACAGCCCCCATCATGCTCAGACACCCTGCGGCTAGTGTATCTTGCATTGGAAATCTCATTCCAATCGTTAGGCTGTTTATATCATTCTTTATATCTTCCTTAGAAACGACCGGGTGTGATGTTTTCACTGCTGTCCTCTAATTGCCCACTGATAAAGTGCAGAAAAAGCAGAGCCTCTAGGTGTAACACCAACGCCCTTGTTGCTCCTAGAGGCTCATTTGCATATATTAAAACATCATTTTTCTCAGCAATGCGGGCACATATGAACCTGGGACCAACACAGATGTCTTCAGCTGCCAAGTGCACATGTAACAGGTCAGACAGTGTCATAGGTACAAATCTGCTGACAGATGCCCTTTAACTGCTCATTTGCATATGGATTAAAAGTACATTTTTCTCCAGAATGAAGCAATAGATCACTAAGTGAAAGGTATCATTACTTTCAGCTGAGCTAGCCCTACAAGGCAGTGTGTCTGGTTTAACAGTAAATTTCCCCCCTTTATGAGGCTCCAAGAAAGGATCATATTGAATATTTTACATGAGATTGCTGCAATATCTTTAATATAGTCCTTGCAGTCACTGCTTCAGGCGTCCCTTAGGTAGCCCCTTGCTGACAGCTGCTGATGTAAAACATATTCTCATACCAGTCTGGACAGGAGTGACTCCCAGTGTGTGTGACATGGATCATTGGTTGCTCAGTGCATTTATACAATTGGGTTTCCCAGTTGTCATATGTGCGTGCTTAGAGGCAAATACAAGTCAAAAATAAATTGTAAAAACTGACCTTGTATGAAGTGTGACTCCTTATAGAATATTTACAAAAAAAATATATATTTTTTGCAGAAGGTACATGTGGACACGGAATGCACACAGAGTCATTTCCATATTTTTTAAAGCCCCATTGAAGTGAATGGTTCCGCATACGGATCTGTAAAAAAAAACGGACTCATTTAACAGGCATACAAAATATTATAAATCTACACCAGCAAGGAGGCTGGCGTAGATTTAGACTGGCAGTGGCGCCTCTACATAACTTTGACGGATCCACCCCCAGCGCAGAGCTTATTAAGACCGGCATCTAAAGCGCCAGTCTTAATAAATGACCCCCTATGTCTTTTCTAGAACCCCTTTAAGTTAATAGAATAATAACCCCCCAAGGCAGATTCTTGACTGGTCTCACTTTGTGAGAATCCACTCTAAAAACTGGTTATGAGCTGGTTCTGTGCCCAGATTCCCTGGTGTCTTTACAATTGCACAGCTCTCGCTTTTTGGTTATTGAGTCTTTATTTTCCAGCACAGTATTTCTAACATCCATGAGAGTGTCTAAAATGAGCACTGTCTGCGGGGACATGATAGGAAAAAAATTCGAAGGTCTGCAATTATAGAGGTAATTACACAGACTCAGCCTTAAAAAGTGCATGAAACGCCAGTTGGGAAGTCAACAGTGAAAGGGAGTGAAATTGTATTGTAAAGATTAACTACAAAAAACACACATTATGGGAAAATCAATTTACATGAATTTGTATTCAGAATTGTACATCCGGACAGAAATTCTTGGAAATCAAAATAACAATTACTCTAAGAACAGGCCATCTCACAGCATGGACTCCGCATTTTCCCGGCGTGTGCGAGAAGCGCAGTGGCGCTGGTTAAAAGCCCTCTTTCATGTCGAGAAAAAGAAGAGACAGAGGTTAATCATCTAGGTTCAAGTGAGCGCAGCATTATTAACGTATGTGCAGCTGGGGGAGCGAGTCATTTTTACGTAGGTGAGCTCTGCAGGGGCAGGGGATAATCTCCCTCTGTCTTGTAGTGGAAAATAGATATCTTAATTATAATCAATATTCAAGAAAATGACATGCCAGATGGCAAGTGCAGAGCATTTACCTCATCCCGGCTCTATGGCATAGCGGTCTCATGTTACCACATTTACTGGCGGTATTGTGTGCCATTTCCGATGAGCAATATTCGATATAATCAATACTGAGAATAGGATCCTAGGAGCTCAATATACAGCCGCCTTTTTCCATCTAAACTTGAATGTGTCTGTAGACCAAAAATACTGCAAATGATGCCTTTTACCAAGAAGCATAGCACTGGCAGAATACGGGCTGCTGTAAAATGTGTCATAATACAGACTGATCTACACTATCATATGTGGAAAAGTATGGGTTGTAAAGTTGATCTTGGCAGTTGTTCTTTTTCCACTTTTTTAAAGGGGTTGACCACTTTCTGGCTACTATTGACAAATGTGTAGGTATGATAAAAATATGACACTTACTAATATGGCCTTTCTTAAAATTCTTTTTCTATATTTCATAAGGTATGCCCCAAAAAATGGATGCAAAAAACGCTTGTTCACTGGGTAATTGGATCTTTTGTGCAGCACAAAAAAATCATTGTTTCCTGGTGGCTGTACTGTGTAAACACGATCTGCTGCCGGGAAACAACCAGACAGTATGAGGAAGAGCAATGGCATTAGTGATCGCTCCTCCCCATACTCTGGAGGAGATGGCTGCATGTAAGTGCACTGGTCTCCTCCGCTAGTGATCAGCAGATTGTCCAGATGGAACGTTTCCTTCCTGACAATCTGCTAGATCGTCGTCCCGTGTAAAAGGGACTTTTATATTAAAAAATCAGGCAGACGATTGTCGGAAAGGAAGCTTTAGTTCCTGGTGATCGCCTGCTCGTTAGTGGAGAGCACTGCAATTGCATGCAGCGATCTCCTCCATTGTTAATGCCAGCGGTCATACTGACTAGCTGTTTGCTGGCGGCACGTCATTATTACACAGCACGATCCGCCGCAGCAAATGATGATTTTTAAGCCTGCTTAAAAATCTGGATTGCCCGATGAACGAATGTTTGCTCATTCATCAGGTAAACGGCGGCAGTATTACACTGACAGATCATTGCTAACATGCATTACTATTAGGGATGAGCGAATCGACTTCGGATGAAACATCCAAAAGGTTGATGTGCATAAAACTTCCTTTCGATACTGTACGGAGTGAGCGGATGAGTCAAAGTTATTAAGGTACCACTTGGAACTGAACCTGAGTTCAGGAAATAGTTTTTTTACAGTATAAATTAAAAAAATAAATTTCTAAAGTTATTACCTGAAGTCTCGCGAATTCTATGCAAATCGACTTTGGATGTTTCATCTGAAGTCGATTCGCTCATCCCTAGTTACTGTGAACACTTGTCAGCAATGATGTGGCCGACAACTGACCAGTTTTATACTAGCTTAAAGAGGACCTGTCACCACTCCTGACATGCCTGTTTTAATTGGTACAACAATTCTGGAGCATCTATGATTCATAACTAGAAGTTATGAATGAATTGCTAGCAGTCTGCAGTAAGGGTACAGAGGGGAGGTAACAAGTTGGGGGTTTGTACCTGCACAATCTGACAATGACGGCACTGACTGAATAGAGTGAGACTGTGCAGGTACACACCCCCAACTGGTTACCTCCCCTCTGTACCCTTACTGCACTTCTAGTAATTCTTTCATAACTTCTAGTAGAAGTAATAGAGGAATGGTACAACATAGAGCCATAAGAATAGATGTTCGAGAATTGTTATTACACGGGGAGTGCATAAAGCTATTAAATCAGGCATGTCAGGAGCGGTGACAGGTCCTCTTTAAGTGTGGGGTCAGCAACCTCCAGTGGTTGTGCAACTCCTAGCATGCTTCATTTCTATGTGTTGAGTTCCAAGTTCAGCTGAGAAAGTCTGCCTTTTGGGAGTTGTAGTTTCACAACAGCTGGCGTTCCTGACCCCTGGCGTAGGTGATTGCCAACATGGTTGGAGTTATGGGGTGTTATGGGCATTGGAAATGGTACTAGGAGTTGCTGTGGGCACTACAGAAGGTATTCTGTGGGTACAATGGCTGAGAGCTGTATTTTATATGCACTACAGGTGGCATTAGAAGATATGCCAATATACGTACAGAATGTACCGTGTTGCTGATGTTTTATGTTTATACATATGCAGTGTGACTGAAGTTACATGATACATGTAATATGGCATTGTGTATGTGTATGCATTGTGGTGGACTTTATACATTTATATGCACAATGATTGATGGTATTACATGTGCTAAAGAAGGTATGGTATATATGGCCTATTAATTCAGGGTTGTGGCTACGGCAGGAGGTGTCGTAAAAACAGCTCTACCCCTACTGTCGTTTTCTAGATCTTCCCTACATACTTCTTAAAAGTGAATATTTTTGCCACAGTGATTTTGTTTTCTAGCCGATATATACAAAACCATTCATGTAGGATCAGAGTCAGAACAAGCTGGAAGTACCCAGCAGGGATGTATCGCTAATGTACTTCATCATTTAATGAAACCTCCTTAATTAGGAGACCGCTAACTAGAGCATCATTGCAGCTCACACTCTCTGTACTGTTCCTGCAAATCCCCAGCATGGAATTCACTTCACATGACGTCATTTAACTCTGAACTTACACAACAACAGACATGGATCCCCTTTAGGCTGGTAACACAAGTACATTCAGTTTTTACTGCAGTTCAAAGTACTTTTTTTTACCTCATTACTTTACTTCTGCCGTTGGCTTAAAAAGCTGCATCAAGAACAACATGTGTGAGTTTCAGTAGGTGAGGTAGGTGTCTAGACAACTTTGTTCTATAGACCCTATTAGGTTCTATGAAAAAGGAACCCCTCTTGGAACTCCCCTCTATAACTGAACCATATATTACGTGGTTTACCACTAATTTGCTTGGGCACCATTACGGGGACAGGGACTGCCCCTCCCCTCAATTTATAAGAGCTAGGGGTTAAGGAAGTTGGAGCCACCACAATTACTTTATTGCCGGGGAAGATAAGACCATCCCCATTAATTAATATGTATAAACTAAACTGCATTTAGTCAAATAAAAGTCTGTATTTACATTGTAACATAGTAACGTAGTTTATAAGGCCGAAAAAAGACATCTGTCCATCCAGTTCGGCCTGTTTTCCTATAAGTTGATCCAGAGGAAGGCAAAAAAAACCCTGTGAGGTAGAAGCCAATTTTCCCCACTTTAGGGAAAAAAAATTCCTTCCCCACTCCAATCAGGCAATCAGAATTACTCCCTGGATCAACGACCCCTCTCTAGTAACTATAACCTGTAATATTATTACCCTCCAGAAATACATCCAGGTCCCTCTTGAACTCTTTTAGTGAACTTACCATCACCACCTCCTCAGGCAGAGAGTTCCATAGTCTCACTGCTCTTACTGTAAAGAATCCTCTTCTATGTTTGTGTACAAACCTTCTTTCCTCCAGACGCAGAGGATGTCCCCTCGTCACAGTCCTGGGGATAAAAAGATCATGGGAAAGATCTCTGTACTGACCTCTGATATATTTATACATAGTTATTAGATCTCCCCTGTCGTCTTTTTTCTAAAGTGAATAAGCCTAATTTTGATAATCTTTCTGGGTACTGTAGTCCACCCATTCCATTTATTACTTTAGTTGCCCTCCTCTGAACCCTCTCCAGCTCTGCTATGTCTGCCTTGTTCACAGGAGCCCAGAACGGTACACAGTACTCCACGTGTGGTCTGACTAGTGATTTGTAAAGTGGCAGGACTATGTTCTCATCACGGGCATCTATGCCTCTTTTGATGCATCTGTGAAATATTTATTCAAAAACAGCTGGTTCTTTTTTGGCTACGGTGGATTTTAGCATAAAAACAACTTGCTACGACCTTTTATTTTAGAAAATCTGTTGCATTATATGGGGGATACAGTGGTGCCATTAGTAAGGTCTTCTGTTGTGAAGGGGGTGATTTGTTGACCATTTATCCCATTGATGTGATTCTTCATGGAAGCAGTTCTAGAAACGGTGGAAATTCACATCATAGACAGACATTGTTTTTGCAGTATTGGTTTGGCCTAACAGTTGAAATCTTTATACAGTTGTGAAGTCAAGTGGAGGTTTTTGTGCAATCTCCTGGTTCTTTTAAGTAACGGGTGAAATTGAACCATAAATGATGTTTGGCTGTTGCATCAGCCAGGATGTTGGATGTGGAGCCATATATAGCATTTACGGTCATACTTTTCTGACAGTCACATTATTATAGGTAATTGCCATGACTGGCATGTTCCACACTCAGTGATGTTCACAGTGGAATATGTTCTTGCATTTGCCACATTCATTTTGTAATTTTTCCCTTTTATCTATGTCTTTTTCTGTATTTCAGTGACATTCAAGGCAACGGAGAACAAGGAAACAAAGGCAGTCGATCTAAAGTGGCCTCTCGATTTCCAAAATTATCTCGAAGCCACCAGAGAGAGTACCGGAATCCTGAACCACAAAGTGGAGATCTCTGAGCACTTTATTTCATGCCAAGGCAGATAAAAACTGAACTCTGCAAAATGCCTCCTGTCTGGAAATAGGTCACATTACCACTTATGGAATCTTCTCCTAGAAAAGATACACACATCTTACGAAGAAAACATCACACTCTTTCTGTTGCTCAAACAAAGGCCATCACTTTGAGACTTTACTTTATCTTGCACATTAATGACTAATGTCACAAGGTCACCTGGAGCATGCTAACTATAATCAGATTCTTATTTTTAGGTCTTTAAATCATGATTGGAGTACATCAACAAAGGATGGTCTGTATCTAACGGCTTGATACATCTTGGTAAATTATTTTGATGATGATAACTTCCTATGGACAGATCTAGCCTTGGATTATTAACAGTGTTTTATGAAAACTGCCATGTTTGATGACTGCCTTGTTGGCTAAAATCACTGATATCATTGTTACTACATATATTGAGATCATGGTTTTCTATAGCTCACCTTAAGCCAACTCATATAAAATACAAACTTGCGGGTCAAAAAAATAAGTACAATCAAGCCTGAATATCACTGGAGTCTTAAAGAGACTCTGTCACTAGGTTTTAACCTATGTATTTAAATACATAGGTTAAAACCCCTTGACTTCTACAGTTAGAACATACCTTTATTGCAGAGTACAGCGCAGCGGTTGTGCTGAAAAAAGACCTTTAATCTTTATGTTAATGAGCCTTCGGAGCACCGGGGGGCGGGCTCTTTCTTCCTGAGCACCGCTTCTTCACCGCCCCCCGGGTCCCGAGGCTCTCTCCGATGCCGACGTCCACGCCCCTCTGAAAATTGATTGACAGCGCTAGGCCGTTTGGCCTAGCGCTGAAATCCCGCCGGCGCATGCGCAGAAGCGCTTGCAGTGCCGAACACCGCAAGCGCTTCCATCCTTGTGCGCACGCGCCGTCACTTCGCTGAACCCGGAAGTGACGGCGCGTGCGCACAAGGATGGAAGCGCTTGCGGTGTTCGGCACTGCAAGCGCTTCTGCGCATGCGCCGGCGGGATTTCAGCTGTCAATCAATTTTCAGAGGGGCGTGGACGTCGGCATCGGGGAGAGCCTCGGGACCCGGGGGGCGGTGAAGAAGCGGTGCTCAGGAAGAAAGAGCCCGCCCCCCGGTGCTCCGAAGGCTCATTAACATAAAGTTTAAAGGTCTTTTTTCAGCACAACCGCTGCGCTGTACTCTGCAATACAGGTATGTTCTAACTGTACAAGTTAAGGGGTTTTAACCTATGTATTTAAATACATAGGTTAAAACCTAGTGACAGAGCCGCTTTAAAGGTACTTCAAAGAGACTAACATTCATGGTCTTATCTTAGGATAGGCTATCCATGTTTGACCAATGGAGCTCTAAACTCTAAACAAAATTAGTCACTTAATGTGGGGCCCCTATTGATCAAAAGCAATCTGCAGGGTAATCTGAGAGCAAATGGTCAATGTCCCTGAAGTTCCACCACAGAAACAAGTAGGCATTGAGTAGTGCTCAATAAAACAATGGGCTAGCCATGTATACATTGACATACTGCGTCCTCAAAAGCAGTGTTCCCACTTGCCGGTCATGTTTTCAGGATTTCCTTGGTATTGAACAGATGATATAATTAGTGTCAATGCATCAGGACTCACAACATGCATTCATTGTGTGGCATATTCTCAAATCATGACCAGCAGGTGGACCCTGAGGACAGAAGTTGAGAAACACTGCTCCAAAGCAGGAGTCTCTCATTTGACTGCCCTATTAATGGAGGCTACAGATGCATGACTCCCTCTATTAACTAAAATGCTCTAACAGCAAATTTGAAAACGGATTTCCTACAGTAGTTACGTAAATGGGAAGATGTTTTTTATGCCAAATTCTCTTTTGGTTGTAACCATACAGTCAGGTGCCACTCTCTGTATATAAGGCTACATCCAACCAGATGTATTTAACCCCGTCCAAGCTGCAGGAGATCAAGGCTTTTACTAGCCATCTTCTGTCCATACCGTGGATGTCAAACTCATAGCCCTCCAGCTGTAGCAAAATTACAACTCCCATCATACCTGGACATCCTACAGTTATCGGGGCATGCTATGAGTTGTAGTTTTGTAACAGCTGGAGAGCCATGAGTTTGACATTCGTGGTCTAGACCCTGTAGCAACTATGGAAAATGTGCCTTCTGAAGGGCTTAGATCTGTACTTTGTATACATCATTTATGCTGTAAATGTGTAAGGCCTCACTGTATTTTATACCCATGTCCAATCCACATTTTTGTGCTGATTACATATGATCCCATTAATTTCAATGGGTCTGCAAAAAAGTCATGTATGCACTGTCCACATCCGTCTGTCTGTTCTGCAGATTATTCACCATGTCCTATTTGTGTCTGTATTGTGGACAAGTATTGTCACTTCTAGCACTGGGAGTGAGAAAAATGACGTCTGCACATGTAAGGTGTCCTTATTTTACAGACTTCAATACGGACATGGTCATGTGTGTAAGACCTAAAGCAATGTTCTCCAACCACTGGTTTTCTAATTGTTGCTAAACTCCCAACTCCCAACACGTCCTATGTATCCATCAGGGCATGCTGGGAGTTTATTCTCTGCAACAATCGATGTCCACTGGTTGGACTATATCATTTTACAGAAGATGAATATCGACTGCATCTCATTCGCCTTATGTTTTTAATGGATTTTTACGCATAAATCGAGATGCATTAAGCTGTGATCCCACCTATTATGTTCTGATTAAGAATTGTCACTTTCATCACAGGACTACTAAGCAGTAACAATGGGGAAATGCTAGCTATGAAAACACAGCCTTCTACATAGAAAGATTGTGTATTGTAATGGAATTTGTAAAAAAAATTTAACGAAATTTGAAATGACTTGGCATCAGCCGTATTTTATTGTCAGACACATTAACATCATTGAACTTTAAAGGGTGGTCTGAGATATTCAGTTGATGATCTAAGCCTACATTAGGCCGTAAATGTATGATTGGTGGTGGTCCCATGCCTAGGACCCCAGTGTTCAGCAGCAGAAAGAAGAGGCTGTGCTGCTCTCTGGAGCTCTGTGGCCTCTATAAGGCATGTTTACATAGAATATGTGCTGAAATTTACATGGAATCCACTCCGAATCCTCCCTAATTGTTGCCAGTAGGAATCTGTGGTATGTATAATGGCAAATCCACGTCAGAAGTGTGATGGTCAGCCTTGGATTTCTGCCACAAGTCCATATGGTGATTCTGCCTTGTGGAACATGCCCATAGAGTAGGGCCACCAGGAGTGGACTTCCAGGTGGAATATCCACAGTGTATACAGTAGCAGCCAAGTGGATGAGATTTTATCATATGTCATCCACACACCATGTAAAAAATCCAAACACAGTTGACATGTGCAGATTTTATTGTCCCAAGCATGTCAATGTATGTTGTGGATTTTCACTGTGGATTTCACCCTTTAGGCCAGATTCAGGAATCTGTATTCTGGACGTGTTTCCCGGTCCGGGATTAATGACCTCAACTCCCAGTATCATAGCATACAGACGTGTGGATCCAGCAATGCATAGGGGGAATTCTGCTGCAAATACCCCTAAAATTTTGCAACAATTCTGCAATTACCACTTTAATTACATAGGTTGTAGAACTCACATCCATCAAGTCTACCTTTCACAGACCTACTGTAGCTATCTCAAACAGAAGACAGTCAAGTAACCCCCTGGGTGATCTAAAAGAAAACTTTGGGAACCCATACTGTACTATGCCAAATATAGGGACAGTGCATGGAATAGGGATTCAAAGGGGTATCCCTGTGTCAGGCTCGCCCTCTAAGGCCCATTACTAGGCATATAGCAGTTTTTCTGGGTTGTTTCTTTGAATGTATCCAGCATTAGCAATAATGGCCCACTTATTGGGTCATCTTTCTTTATATATCTGTCCTTCAGTATTACTGCACTTTTAGTTGTCCTAAAAGTCATCCCATCAGATGCTTTAAGAAGATAATAGGGATTTAGTTTGAGCTGCAGCATGACGCATTTGGTGGAGTCTGGAACTTGTGTATATATAATATGTAATGAAATCTAGATACATATACATTGACAAACGTGCATCTTTAAAGGATGTAGGTGCTTGTACAAATAACAATGATGTAATGTTTAATGTGCCTATTATTTACTAATGTCAGAAATACATGGAATTTGAAATAAATATTGTCTGATGGTTTATTTTATAGTGTGTTCCCAGAATTGGGCAATTGCAAATGTCCAAAAATGAGGGTATGAAATTATACTACAGGATCGTACACAATGCACTTTCCTGTCAAGTGTTGTTTGGCTCAGGAGTCTGGTCAGCTGAACGGTGGTGATTAAAGGGTTATTCTGGTTATGGTGTATTATCCCCTATCCACAGAAATGGGGACAGCTATTAGATTGGTGGGGGTCCTACCCATGGGAACTCCCGCTGGTCATGAGAACAGGGACCCCTTGGAGCCACCCAAAAAGAATGGAGCAGCAGGTCAGGCATGCACACTGCCACTCCATTCATCTCTATGTGAGTTAGGAAAATACTCTAGTGCTGTACTCTGCTGAACTCCTGTAGAGGTGACAGAAACAGCAAAGCCTATGCCTGGCCTACTGCTCCAGTCATCTCAGGGGAAGCTGAGGGGTACATGGCTCCCATTCTTGTTAACTAGTAGTTATGCCCTACAGTGGTGTGCTGGGGAGTGGGGTGGGAGGTCCGCCCTGGGTGCAAGCTGTCAGGGGGGGTGCCAAATGGAGTGTGGGTTTCCATTGCTAGAGCGCTGGGGAGTTGGCTGTCCTTTCACTCAGATCGTGCTGCTGGCCGGTGTAGGAAGAGCCTAAAGGCCGTGAATCTGTTTGTGCACTCCTGCCACACAGAGCTGCAGTGTGATCTGTGCCGGCAGGGGAGTGCTGGATCTCACCATGAGGAATGGGACAAGGTGAGTAGTTACAGTTTTTATTTTCATTTTATTAACATTAAGGGGCACAATGTAAGAATTACTACTGTGAAAGAGGCACAGAGAGGGCATTACTAATGTAAAAGGACATAATTTATGGAGGCACAGAGGAGGGGGTACAATGATAGCATAACTACTGTGAAGGGGGCACAATGAGGGCATGACTACTCTGGAGGGGGAACAGAGAGGACATAACTACTGTGAAGGGGCGTAGCAACTGTTATGTGGGTACAGAGAGGGCATATCTACTGTGAGGGGGCAAAGTGAGGGCATAACCACTGTGAAGGGGACACAATGAATGGATAACTACTGTGAGGGGGCACATTGTTGGTATAACTACTCTGAGTGGGCACAATGAGGGCATCACTACTGTGAAAGGGGCACAATAAGGGCATAACTACCATGAAGGGGAAATGAGGGCTTAACTAGTGCGAGGGGGCACAATGTGGGGATAGCCACCATGAAGAGGCACAATGTGGGCATAACTACTTGGAAGCGGGCACAGAGAGGCCATAACTACTGTGATGGGGCAGAATAAGGGGATAACTAATGTGAGGAGGTCACAATGTGGGCATAACTACTGTGAGGAGGGCACAATACGGGCATAACTACTGTGAGGGGGAACAGTGTGGGCATAACTACTGTGAGGGTCACAATGAAGTGATAACTACTGTGAGGGGGGGTGTAGCTCAGTGCTGGTTTCTCCCATACCCCACCCCCTTTGCTAATGGACGGCAAGGGCCAGTGCAGAACACGGATTGTGGAAAAGGCATGCAGGAATTAAAAAAAAAAACCACTATGTTCTGGCAAAACACTGCACCATAATGGGATTTGGTATTGGTTTTGGGCCCGTTCTGTGCCAAACTGCCACGGTTAACTCCCTGGAGAATCAGCCGAATTAGAGACACTTTACAGTATCATGAATATTGCAGGGTTATAATTTAGAATATTTACATTCATCACTTAACTAGCTGATGTCTGATGACCAGTATGCCCATCATGAGGCACAGATAGTTGCCACACAACGATAAACCTACTTGTCCTTGTGATCACGGGTGCACTGCCATTGTGCTTACACAATAAAGAGTGGAACAATGATTGTAATACACAGCTCTGCTCTAATGTCCGAAATCAGAAGAACCTTGTTTAGTCAATTACACGATGTGTACCCATATGGGTAGACAAACCTGGGTTCATGGAAGAACCCTCAAGGCTGTAGGTCATATTTCCAGTTGTTAAGACATATTAGGCTAATTTGCTGACAGTATAACAGTACACTGTAACAACAAAAAGACCAGACAAACCCCTTGAAATTAAAAATCTTAATGAAGAAAATTAATGTGAAGTTAAAATTAATGTAACTTAAGGAAGGTTGAACTCAACCAATAGGTTGTAGTGGCAAAATAAATAAAAAAAAATAGTAAGAAATTAACATGATGTGAGTGATGATGTTGTATGAGGGGGGACCCGAAGGAGTCCATTGAGATACAGTGAACCACACAAGAATGAATACACGGACAGTGAGCTGTGTGAACCAAAATAACTTTACTGACTCTAGAGGAGAAAACTATATACAATATAATGTACACTGTGATCCAGCTGGACCACATGAAGTGGTGGTACAAACTCTCTGGGTTGCTAGTAACCCAAGATTGTCCACAGTGGGACCCCAGCAGGGAATTCCTTAATTTAGGTACTGTACCTTTAAGGATTTATATTTTGCCTAAATACGGCTAAATACAGCAGGATCTCCTAACCGAACTCAGAGAACCGGAACCACTAGGAATAAACACCAAATTTGGGGTCTGTGTACCTGGAATCCCGGCTGAGCACTATGGCTCACAAAGGCCAAAACACAGAAAAAATCCCACACTATCCCTCCCGGATGCTGGTAATGCCCAGCACCCCACCTCAGCTAGACTCCCTTGAACTCCCTCATGGCTATTCGTAACTTTAACTGCTACAGCGGCGCCAAAAATAGTCCTCACCCTGATTGCAGGGAGGGACCTGAACTCAGGATTTAAGTCCCATTCAAAGTGCGCACTAACCGAGTGGAAAATGCTTCAGGCTGAGATCTCCAGTGCAGGCCTGAATGGCAGCTTGGTATTTTTGATAGATGATCCAACGCTGAGCATGCCTCTGATCTCCTCAGCTCCTGATTATAAACGAAGACTACAGATCCTCTTTAGCAGGCAGCAGATCTTCAACAATAGTCCCTTGTTCACTGTGGATGAAGGCTTCACTCTCTGGCTGATCACAGGACACCTCAGGTAAACAATTTAGCAGACACGTGTGAATCCGTTGCTTTCCAACTTTAGACTTTCTGTCCTCCTGCCACTTCCTCTCCCCAGACCCTCTAGCTTTTCCCAGGAAGTTAGGACTTGGCAACAAAATGTACAAAATAAATAGGAAACTACTTTTAACAGTCCATTTCAATAAGAAAGCAAATCCTATGCAGCTATAAGATTACTTTTCTTTTTATATTAATTGTTAACATCTCGCTCCATTAGTTCTAAGGGGGCTGCCCGACTAATAAGGGCCTCTAGTGGCCAGTCACACAAACTGCATGTTGTCTCACTCATAGCTTATTCAATGTAGTCACAGATGTAGATGGGGTATCTTATGTCTCATCTTGGGGGCCCCAGACGTGACCCCCTCACATCGTAAAAAGAGAAAGCCCACCGCCCCGTCTGGTCCTGGCTGTTTAACTCTTTCTGCACCTTGATCAGTGAAGACCATGGTGTTGACAACACTTGGACCCCCACCAATAAAAACCTTTGATATGTCTCTACGGCTTATCAAAAGTTTGTTAAAATTACAGGTAAGGCCAAGTTCACACGAGTTATTTGGTCACTTATTTCCATCAGTTATTGTAAGCCAAAAACAGCAGTGAAGGCTCCTCAGAGATCAGGTGTAATGGTAAGATCTGTTCTGTGTTTTTGATCCGCAGGTTGGTTTTGGCTCACAATAACTGATCGAAATAACTTACTAAATAACGAAAGTGTGAACTTGGCCTAAACCTTAAAGAAGAACTCCCGCCAAAAATTTTATTCCATGTCCTGCTAGAAATGTACATGATGTAATCTGTAGTGAATGTCATTTTCTTACCAATGTCTGAATTTTTGAGTTATATCTCCCTGAAGCTTCTCATCTGTGTCATGTGACCAGCAATTAGACCCACCAACTCATACAGCACCTTATGTGTGGACAGGAAGTCTAACTTTCTATGTATTTCTATGGGAGCCTCACTTTCAGTATCATAGGAATGAATAGAGAAGTGACTGGCTTCCTGTCCTGGGTCAGTTGGAGGTCAGGGAGTTGGTCACATGACCCAGCTACAATAAGAAGAGAGGTTTTTACTCACAGAAACAGTCAATGATAAGAAAATGACAATCACTACAGATTATATCATGCATCTTTCTAACAGGTCAGAGAATAAAAATGTTTGCGGGAGTTCTTCTTTAAGCAATGGATCATTTGCTGATGACATATTCCCTTTAATGCTCAAAATGCCTGTCATTAATGGGTTAAAGTAACATCTCCTCATAGTGTTCTCGGTCTATTCTCGGTATATAATCAGCTCATTTACGTACAGCAATATACAGAGTTATATAAAGTGATAATAATAGGGAGCCATTGTCCTCAGTTTGCCCATGCATCCAACACCCATTAAACTTCAGTGGAATTTACTGAATTCCCAGTAAACAGAAATGGTCTCATTTACATGTGAATACTGAGATGTTCTAATCTGGGGATATCACTGACATGATGAAACAGATGCAGCATTCTCTTTAATGGCAGCAGGATTGAATGTATTTTATAGAAAGATTAAAGTTCTATCCATTATTGGAAGCCTATTGTAAGAAATAAGCATTTTTGCACTTTTAAAAATACACTATTGTCTTGTACCCCCATGCTATATTAGTAACTAGTAAGTATTCTGTCATCTAAAGTCCAAAAATGACCTGTAATCGTCCTTGAATTGCCCCTTTCTCATTTACAGTGGTCACGGGCCTGTCACTCAGCTTTCCAAGGAGCACATAGCACAAAAATCCACATTATCCACCCTGCACTCACTTTCTTACTTCCCTACAGAATTGCTTGTGTAGATATCAGATGTTTTTGAAAATTTATTTCAACGTATGGGATTGTTGGATGACAGTTTATAAAAACCAAATCTAAACATCAAATTACTACATATGAAATAATTTGCTGCCAGAAGTTGCTGGACAATTTACCAGTACATGCACGAAACATACTAAATCTAGTTAGATTTCCGGTAGTGGCAGCCATTGTTTCTTGCAGTTTTTTTTTTTTTTTAACTATAGCAAATTTGTCTTGATTTAGGGAGATGAGGGACATGACTGGCTTTCTACAGCGTTAGAGCTCAACTCCCGAGGTGACTGCAATATGGCACCGGCTGGAGTAGCTGTGCAACAAGAAGCTCGGGCCTCGGTTGACTCTTCATCTTCTAGATTTTGTACAGGATCCTGAATGCACAAAATGAGATGGACTTGTCAATCTTCTTGCCCCTTTATTAAGAAAAAGAAGAAACTCCTCCCCAAAATGGAAACAGTTCTTCTCAGATTAGTAAAGGGGTGGTAACATGAATAAAAGGTCCCCTATCCTCCTGATGAGGTTCCCAGGAGGTTTTCCGGGGCAAAGATGACGGCAGGGCTGGGACAAAAGGGTAGGCAAAAGTAGGCACATGCCCAAAGCACCATCCAAGTTTAAATGTGAGGGAACCAAATATATTCAAGATAAAAAAGAATCCCATTTAAAATGGGATTCAGATGCTCTGCTCTACGTCTTAGCAGTGTTCTTTCTAAGCTGCACAGTTGTGTGGCATAGCTACTGTGTAGGGGCACTAAGGAGGCATAACTACTGTGAAGGGGACATAACTACTGTGTAGGAACACTAAGGTAACATAATTACTTTGGAGGGGTTATTATATTGTGTGGGGGCACTAAATGGGGTAAACTGTGTGGGGGACCTAAGGGGGCATCAATACTGTGTGGGGGTAATAAGGGAGCATTGATAATGTGTGAGGCACTAAGCTAAGGGGGCATCAATACTGTGTGGGGGTTATTAAGGCGGCATAACTACTGTGAAGGGGGCACAAAGGGGACTGGGAGAGATTGGGGCATGTATAGATAGTCATTGGGCGGTGTTAGAATGTTAAAAAATTGCTTACATTGGATAAAGTTCTCCTTGGGATTTTTAAAAGTTTGGAGATATGGTAATCTAATAAATTATCTGTACTCAGAATTATCACTGTGTGTTATCTGTGGTGTTACATAGGACTGCAGGCCGTCTGCACACAATGCAGGTGATGGCACATAAGATCTGCACGCATTTCTGTGCGTTTTTGCAACATATTGGCACCAAAATCTGCTATTTACAATTGCGGATTTTGGTGCGGATTAGATGCGGTTTTTCTGCAGATCTCACTCTTCATTGGAAAAGGGTGAAATCTGCAGCTAAAACCGCAAAGATAATTGACACGATGCGGATTTGGAAATCTGCACTGCAGGTAAATTTCTGCATGGAGAAAAAGTGTACAGGAGATTTGTGTAATCTCATACACTTTGCTGGTACTGTACTATGCTACAGTTATTCCACATGGGACGAGGAAGCATGTGCCTTTTAAAAATTAGGCTAATCTGAGGCAGTCCGTGCACCTGGCGGAAAAACTACACTAGCCCCAGGCATACATGTTAGCAGGGGGCGTAGCTAAAGGTTCGTGGGCCCTGGTGCAAGAGTTCATCTTGGGCCCCCCTTCCCTCAGTGCTTTGTGCCCAGGGGCAGGGAAGTACATAGCCTCTGTGCTGTCTGAGGCAAAAATTGAAACAGCACCCCTACCCCCACATGCCAAATTCTTGACCTAACCCCTTTCCTCCAGCCAGAGGTGTAACTTGACCAGCATGCACTTTCTATAATGTCTTCTTATATGGCACAAGGGTCTTTGGGCCCCCTCAGGCTCCTGGGCCCGGTAGCAAATGCTTCCTCTGCACCGCATATAGCTACGACCCTGCAGTCCCGGCCCCGACACACCCAGTTGTCCAAAGCTTTTCGCCATGTGAAGTCTGACTTAATATTGTTGCATGGCCGGTCAAAAAGAGGACTTATGACTATTTTCACAACTATAATAGTCGCAAGTCCCTTGATAACACATGCACATACTAGATGCAGTGGGTGTATGCATGGTGAGAGTGAGCAAATTCCTGGAATGTATGCAGAGTGTGTATATTCAAGATTAGGGTATCTATGCAGATGTGCAGATTATATGTCTTAAGTGTGCGTAGTGGACATTTGCTTGATGAGTGTAAGTAAGTGTATATGGTACGTAAATGAGTGAGTAGCTTGTCTATGCAAGTTTGCAGTGAGTGTATGCATGGTGAGGTGTGCAGCCAATAGCAGGCCGCGACGGGGACGAGCCTTCCTAGCATCACCCAAATATCCAATTACTTCCTCACCTGTTGCCACAGACCTCTCTATCCTCCCAACCTCATATTATAATATCCTACTCTCTATCCTCCCAAACTCATGTTATAATTGTTTTTTTTTTATGGAAGAGGTTGTATAAAAGGGGCCAAGCAAATTTTTGGGAGAAAGGTGGTTAACCAATGTTTGATGAATTGTGGAGTAGTTAGGACCACAGAGAAGAAACAAGAAGAGGTGAGAAAATGGCTATATCTGAATAAAGGGCGTGCACAATCAGTAGTCATGTAACATTTCCATTGAATCGGTTCATGAGCTGCTCGGAGGCTACGCTTTCCCTAAAAGAGCACCATCAGTTGGCTGGAATGTGCTAGTCTTTAGATACATTGCCCTTTGACTTGTTTTGACTAACTGTATGTCACCTATGTGGCGCAGTAGCCCAGTTCTGTACCCAACCATGGACTAGGGAAAAGTATCTGATTGGCTGGGGTCCAACTGCTGGGACCACTGCTGATCACAAGATCAGGGGGCTGTGTCCTTCTTTTTTTCTTTTTCTATGGAACTGCTGGAGATAGTGGAGTACAAGCACTCGGCTATCTCCGGCAGTCCGATTGCATTGAATAGAGTGGCAGACATGCATGCTTCAGTCAACAAGGGAAACCCATTCTCGATCGGTAGGTGCCCCAATAGGCATTCCCCCGCAGATAAAACACAACCCCTACCCAGTGGATAAGGGATAGTAAGTATTTGTAATGGGACAACTCTTTGTCTTGGGATCAATATCTCATTCCTAACCAAAGTTGTGGAAAATCTGCCAGCACATATGCGAAACATATCCATAGGCCTATAGACTCCCTATGGAGGTCAAATTAGGCCTGGTATGTGGTAGCATATCTTTTTTTTCTCAACTTTATAAGAAAGGGCAACATACTGCTTTTTCCTACACATTGGGCAGGTGAGCCTTCCGTCCTGATATATATGTCTCATGGGGAGCTCAGGTGTGATGTGACCAGTAAACTATGCATGGGTTGTGTTCCTGCTGGAGGTCTTCTTTAAAACAACTGAGCAGATGGAGTATTGTTCGTGAAGACCATTGATTTATGGAAATATGTACATCCAGTCTGGCTATTATATTCATTTCCATCAGGTTTGGTGCGGGCAGTGGCAGGAATCCTTCGAAGAATGTCAGCGTCACTAATGCATCAAGACTAGTTTGCTTCCAAATCTGTGGCTCACATTTCAATCTAGGTCATTTTGCAATAGTGGAGAATATATGAATATAACAAGCAACAATCTTTGCTCTTTACATCTCTGAGAATATAATCATCAAAAATGCGCTTTGCACAGGCCAGAAATCCAGTCAGATTTGGGTAAGGACATGAATATTTAATACAGACCTAAATTCACCAGAGGGAAATACCGATAGCAGACATTTTTTAGTTTTATCTCGTGCTATAAAAGATGCTTTATTTTAACTTATCTACAACATAAAGTAGCCGCCATGATGTATTATTCATGATCCTTTTCCTTCTCTTATAAAATGTTTAATTTTGCATGCAGCATAAAATATTTGAGGGAGTTAATTGTGTTATGCTGTACTGGATTTCTTTGTTGTAACTACTTTTTTGTCTTATAGTTCGTGAAAGACTCTGATTGAGAGTTTTGCTTTGTAATGTCAGCTGTCAGTGACAATTACATGGATGGCAGGGACGGGCAAATTCTTAGAGGTCTGATAATCACTACAAATCTAAAGATTTAGACTCTGTTCACACAGTTGTCGTACTTTCTTTTGTTCTTTAAAGTCTAATTAGACTCAATTGGCATAGATTTGCAGTATAATTTACTCCAAAGGACCTTCTCACCAAATCCGCCTCTGCAAAGTGGCCAGAACAGGATAAAATTAAAGCATACTGCAAACTGTTAACTAATAAGTATGCAGTTAGTTCCTAGGCTCCCTCTAGTGGCAGCTTGCAGACATCCAGAATTTGATCATTTAACTATATCTATGCAGGGGATGTGAAGGTGAGTAACAGTCTAGCAGGGCTTAATAGAAACAGTACACTGTTAGGTTTAGAGAGCATCATAAAGCTGCCAAGACCAACAGTTGGCACCCTGTGATTGCTTTGTGTGGCAGTAGTTAGGAGGATAGAGGAAGCCCTCTATGTAAATTCTTAATAGTAAATGACATTAATGCTTATGAAAATGTGTAGAAATCTGAGTTTCCCTTGATCCTAGATGCCACAGGCCGGGGTTAGCTGTATCAAATAGTCAGCGCCCACCATGTTGGGATTGAATTCAACACCTAAAACTCCTGCTCCATCAAATATCTGAAAGGGGTTGACGACACAGGACTAACCTGATATGGGTCTCCAATGCTTTGAGTAATTGATTAGAGTCACTGTCATAATTTGAGTAAGGGGAAACTTTTCTAATTGTTTTTACATATCTGCATCTGTTATAGTTCACCCCTTACTGTATGTTCACATGGGACTTGCATGCAGAAAATCCACAACGTTTCACAATAGCAGCAAAATGGATGAGAGTTTTAAAAGGGGGCTGATCTGACAACTGACAGGCGCTTGTGCTCACATGGCTATTGTTTGGTAGGTCAGAGGGAGGTGCCATGGGAGTTCTGAAAATATTTCCGGCAGTCCTACAGTGGTGAATGGACTGGTGGCTGCACTTGCATGTCGCACTCTTCATTCACCACCATGATACCTCAGAAAACAGCCAAGCGTGCTCGCTCGACTATTTTTGAAACTTCTATAGTGATGAATGGACAGCATGCGTGGAGCGCTCTCCTTCACTTTGGGGGCCCTGTTCTAGAGAGTAGAGTGGGTCCCAGAGGTGGGACCCTGTCCTATCTGACATTGGTGGCATATCCTAGTGATATGCCATCAATGTTTGAGATGAGCCACCCCCTTTAAGGGTACAACACAATGCTGATTACTTGTGGTTTTTGACCATGGATGCAAATGAGCTCTTAACAAGCTCTGCCTCTAATGCCACCAGATGTAAGGCAGCTATCCTATAAGTTAATGTTAAACCCTTTAAATAGGTCTTAAGACATGACTCGGATATTAAATAAGCCAGTACCTCATCTGCAGACAGCTGTTTCGGGGTGATTGCCCCTCATCAGTGCAGAGCAGAGAGTACTGGCTTAACTGATTTGGGGGTTACTATCTCTCCTTGGGGAGAGAGCGCCTCATTTGCATCTCTTTTTTCCCAGAATTCCAGAGGAGCATGCATGGCCTATGAGTCTTATCACGCCAATTAAGGCGCTCTCTCTCTCCAAGGAGAGATAGTACTCCCCAAATCCTGCAGATGATTGGCTGGACTATTTAAAGGGGTTGTCTCATCTTGCCTAATGGGGGCATATCGCTAGGATATGACCCCATTGTCTTATAGGTGCGGGTCCCACCGTTGGGACCCGCACCTATATCGAGAACGGGGCCCCGCAAGGTGGTGGCTGGAGGACTCCGGTCCGGCCACCACCAAGCCGGCTCCCCATAGAAATGAATGGGAGCGCACCGCACTTGCGCGGCCACCGCTCCTATTCATTTCTATGGAGCCGACGGAAATAGCCGAGCCAGCACTCGGCTATCTTCGCCGGCCACATTGAAAATGAATGGAGGCGGCTGCGCATGCGCAGTGCGCCCCCGTTCGCTTTCGGGGCCCCGTTCTCGATATAGGTGCGGGTCCCAGCGGTGGGACCCGCACCTATAAGACAATGGGGGCATATCCTAGCGATATGCCCCCATTAGGCAAGATGAGACAACCCCTTTAATGTCCGAGTCATGTCTCAAGGCCTGTTCAAAGGGTCGAACATTGATTTATAGGATAGCTGCCTTATATCTGGTGGCATTAGAGGCAGAGCTTTTTAAGAGCTCATTTGTATCACTTTCTTTCCTGAATTCTAGAGAAGCATGTATGGCCTATAAGTCTCCTCATGCTAAGGAGAGATAGTACCCCCCAAATCAGCATGGATTTTATGCAGAAAAATGCAGCATAATATAGTAACTGCAAAGTGACTGAAATTTCACAAATCTCACGTACACTTTACTTTTCTTTCTTGTGTATAGAAATTGATCTGTTGTGTGGATTTTAAAATCGTCAGCATGTCAATTGTTTTTGCGATTCCACGCCTTCTGTAGAGAGGTTTTACCATAGACTTCAATGAAGTAGTTAACATACAGAAAATATACAAAAAAAAGAGCACAAAAAATGCATCAAAACTGTGATAAATAATGCAAATGTATGTGTGGTTTTGGTGCAGGTTTTCTGCATGCAAATCTGCACAGTGTGCAGGTACCCTAAAGAGTGACAGCGGGAAATGTGGTCAGGAAAGTGCGACATTCCGTTTCCTAGGTAACAGTACAATGGCGGCAGTCTCTCCTCCTGCAATAAAAGGCGCTGCGAGGGTTCACAATTTGTCAGTAATGGAAAAAACTATTGTGTTAGCAAAGGGGCAAAACAACCTCTACTGCAGATACACAGCATTAATGCTTCTTGCTTGTGGCAAACATACATCCAGTGGTGTAAGGGGTTAAATACCCCATTAATACTGTATGCAGAAAGCATGAGCTGATGATTATGTTTTCTGTGTGTGTATGGAGTCCCATTATGATTAGCGTCTATATTCACTAATCAGATGGCTGGTGGAAAGAGCAGAACGTGCATTTAGGATCCGGTTTAATCATGTGTGTTCAGAGGTTTATTATGTTGACATCTAAAGCGCCATTCCTTTGCTCCTTGCTGAAATAATGGCTGATCGTTCATGACGGCGCTGGTTAAATACAACACTTAAGCCTTGTTCCTATTAGCAAAAAATGTAAAGTGACTCCTCAACGGCATCTGGAGATCATTGCCATTTTCAGTTCAGACTACATTGCTGCAGACTGCCACGTGATAGACACAATTATGTTTCTCGATCTTTGCCGCTGGAAAAACTTTTGTGCTTCGATACAAAATATTTATCCTTTTAAGACTTTGAGAAGGAAGAAAAATATCTAACAAGATGCAAAGCTAGAAAGGGTCCTCCCTGCCGGCTCTGTGGGCTATTAGCCTGGGGCTACACGGTGATCTAGGGCGTGACAACTTGCGCAACTAAGGATCACAATGTAGCCAAGGAAATGAAAGGGGTTGAAGTGCAACTTTTAAGTTGCCACGAATCCCAAAAAGGGATTGAATTTTACTGATATCCAAGTAAATAGGCAGCAATGATGCAGGGAAGACTGCAAAAGTATATACTCTTCTTATAAACACTTGAAATACAAAAAAAGATTAGCTTTAGCCCCAATGCTCACATTGATTTAAAGGAACACTAAACCTAGAAATGAATGGCAGAAGTAAAGAACCAACAGACAGACTTGTAGAAATCCTTCAGAAAACAAAGGGATTAAAGATGTTGGACAGTTTATATTACTAGTGAACATGTTATGGTAACTGCACATGCATGCAGTTAGTCAAAAGTGTTATTAAAGGGGTTATCAGTGATAGGTCGGCATTATGAGATTAGTAGGGGTCCGAGTCCTGGCCTTCCCAGCGATCAGCTATTTCAGGATGCTCTGGGGGCTCCCAGCAGCTTTCCATGCACAGCATGGTTCTTTAGTACAGTGGCTGTGCTAGGTATTGCAGCTCAGCCCCACTTGCTTCAATGGCCATGTGACCGAGGACAGCCTGGAGTGCCTGGCCTCTTCTAACAGCTGGTTGGTAGGGGTCCTAGGTGTCGGACTCCCACTGATCTGATATTCATGACCTATCCTGAGGATAGTTCATCAGCAATAATTACCGGATAACCCTTTTAAACTATCGGCACTGCTGTCTGATAGTTTATTAAGAATAATCCTACGTACATGCAGGTCCAATCACCTGTTTCCTGGTGCTGCAAACATGACTGCTGATGGAAGATCCCATCCATAAGTGGCCTCCGTTCTCTTATACTCGCTAGTTCCCCTGCCTGCCTCTAGTATAAGTAAATAGAGGCCGCTGATGGACGGGTTTCTCCAGTGCTGGCACGTAGGTCAAGGGACCAGCGTGTCAATATAAATTATTCTTATTAAACTATTGGACATCATCTGTGTGTAGCTGTGTAGCTAATAATCAGTGTTGAGTGAATCAAGCTTCGGATCAAGATCCAAAGTCGATTCGCTCCAAGCTTCGTTTTAATGCAGAGACAGGTCTCCACAGCTCAATGCCTAAAAATATGAACCACTTAATTTAATACTAGCTGAAGTTTGTGTCCTACCGGGACCTTGATGATGGCCTGAGAAAGAGTAAGTGAAGACACACAGTGAAGCTGTGATCCAGCTGCTTCACTACATGTCTCCACTTGCTCCCCTGGTAGGACCGAAATGTTGGCCAATATTACATTGAGTGGAGCATTCCTTATGGAGTTGTGCTGGAACTATCAATAAAAGCATTTTTCGTGTATCGTAGTTTTTCTCTAATATTTATAGAAATGCTGTCTTACCTCAGAGCACTGATTGTCTACCGGAGTATCTGCTATATACTTGTATTAAGCTTGCACAGGACAGTACGGTGGACATGGATGATCTCCTGGGAGATGAAGACTTCTTTATACAGTCTCAGTTTTACTGTAAAAAGACAAAATAGGACCAAGAGAAATGAGGAGATAAAGGGAAGAAGTGCTCGGATATTTTTTTTTTTTTTTTCTTTTTTCGGCGTTTTTGCAGTGGACGGGTTTGGGGTGGCACCAACACTATGTTGGGTCCCCCGGACACCGTTGAGGTGTCACCACGTGTTGCTGCTCTATGGAAGGGATGGTAAGACGTGGTGCACCCCAATTGGAAATAAGTCCAGAGAGTTAGGGTCTGCAGTAAACCAGGGTGCTTCTTTACTGGAGGAATTCAGGTACAAAACAATACAGGCGAGGCATAAGGCTGGCTTCTCCAGTCTCCTCCCTGGCAGAATAAGGGTTTAATGCAGAGAAAAGGTCTGAGCTAACTGTCCCTCTCTTTCTCTGAAGGCTGGTACCCTGGCCCAAGGCTGGAAGCCCACAGTCTGTAGCTTAGTAGTCTGGTTGGCTCCTTAGTCACAGGGATGGTGACCCATGGTCTGTGGCTCAGCGTCCCCCACCTCAACATCCTCTTCTGTTCACTCATGCAGACTGGCATGAGCCAAGCATTGGTCCCTAACTGCAGGACACTAGCGGCTCTGACTGCTCTCCTTATATACAGTTTCTAGCTAGACTGGAACCTTCTAGTGGGAGGGTGGAGTGCAGAAGCTCAGCACAAACAATAACAAAGTTACCACTCCTGTCTGTTATAGACTTACATTAGAGCCTCAATGATACTCAATGGCAATGACACAGCAGTTTTGCCAGAGAAAAACAAGTTTCCAGACATAACAACATAGCTAAAACCATACATTCAAAAGATCAGCCTGTCTGTTTTTTTGTGGTAAACAAGCCTGGCTTTTCCCTCCAAAACATGCTCTTCTTTAAACCCTATGGCAGCTGTGGAAAATTACTAGCTTCTCATTCAAAGTCCCAAAAGTCTCTCAGTATTCATTAATCCTTTCCACAGAGCCTTGCAAATACAGTGCAAATGATCACGATATATTTCACAACATACGTATACATTGCATTATAACTACTTTCATACGGGCTAAAACTATTCGGCAGGCTGTTCCTCTGGGATATGGAAGGAGCACCGCCAGACCCCATTGATTATAATAGGACCTGGCAGAGACACAGATGGTTTCTGGCATAAGTGCCTGGAATTGGCTGGACAAAAAAAAGGGTGCTTGCCCTAGTTTTTGTCTGTTCGGATCCCCACCGGATCCCATTATAATCAATAGGATCTGGCAGTATCCAGCTATGTCAGATACAATGAACTCCATCAGGCTGTTCCTCTGCTTTAATGCATATGTGAAACTAGCCTAACTATGGGTACCTGAACTGGATAACATAGCAGAGTACAAGAGGTGTACCATACTTTCTATTGCAGGTAAAGACATAATGAGGTGTCCTTTATATAACAGTAAATTGTCCCTCCAACTACGAAGTCTCCAACTATGAACAACCTTTTTATTGGATAGAAGCTGAATAGTATACTGTTACTTTGGTAGGGACCTAAAAAAAAAGTAGTACAGAGAGTTTGCAGAATATGTAATCACAACCCGGTCCATAAAAGACACTTGTTCACCTGAGAACAGAAAGGCTAGATTTTCAATCCATCTGGATGGGAATACTTCATATGACATCAATGATGGTTAGGGGGTAGGCCTATGTCTAGATTTTTGAGCCAAGAAGCTTTTTTTCTAAAATGTTGTCTTTTTTAACCAAGAATCTTAACATACCAAGTAGATTTTTTTTTTAAAAAAAGGGAACGGCTTCTTTTAGGCCTTATATTGTTGGTTCTCCCCCATGATCAGAAGAAAGCCTTGACTTCATTGCAAAGAACTGACTAGAATGCTGTACAACATAAGTATACCTACATATTTGGTTTACCTGATGACAAACCACTGGTAAATATTTTAGGATATTAAACAAAAAAGTTAGCTTTTAATAGAGTTAACATTTTCAGGTATTCTAATTCACCAACTTTCTGACAGGGTCTTCTGTCAGCCTGTAATAATATCATCCATCTGCTTTGCAGAATGAAATGAATATTTAATCGTGCTAATGAGCACAATAAACACTCCCGCCATTTACATTCATGTTCCTGAATATTTAAGGATTTACAGCCACATTCACATTTACCTTCCGCGTCTTCACTGTAATTGGGTCACACGGCTGCAACTTTTATTCTCATCTCATTACAACCATGCAAAACTTTCTTAAAATGTGTTCTTCAGAGCATTTTCTTACAGGAAAGGTGAACCCACTTTCCTGGTTATCCAGTCTTGAACTAGGTAGGATCAATAGTAACTTAAACAAATTAAGATTATGATAGATGATTAACTAGGACTTTCATTTTACTGGTGTCAGCCCTATTGGTCTGCAAAACACCTCTGCTCCAGGAGGAAGAGAACTGTCCCTATGGTTGACCACCCTGTATGTCATGGGTTGATGACTCTCCTCTTCCGTTCTATACATGCCGAGAAGATTGGGTTTGTTTGCAGGGACCCATAGTTCATGTCACCAACACTGAGCTACAATGTTTGTGACAATTAGGTTAACTTCTGACCCCCCACCCCCAATCCAGTATTTTCTGCAGTATAAAGTATATACCGTAGGTCAAAAGGAGCTGCATGGAATATCTATCTATCCAATCCATCCATCATTTATCTAATCCATCCTACAGTATCTAGTCTTACATATAGCTACAAACATAACCTAGTGTGTGTGTGTGCATGTTTGCTATAAGAGCTGTAGTCTGGCTTGGGCATTGATCTTCCTTAAAGTTGCTGTCAAATACATCCCTGTGGTGTCTGATGGGGGTTAAGGTCAGACGCTTTGTTGACCTCACTTGGAGCAGGAGAGAGATTGGGGTTGTGATGCTGAAACACACGCCAGCATTCTGTGTCTGAACTGAGCTGTTCAGCTCTAGCAGGGTGGACACTTGAACAACTGGCATCCTACAAAACAGCCATGTGAAAAGTCATAGAACTCTGCAGGAAGACCCAGTATAATACTTATATGCATCTATCACCTGGTTGGATGCTAGGGGTTGTTTTTCTTTGTACCTGTTTACAATGACCTCAACCCCTAATTTAGAACAGGTGTCCACATAATTTTGGCCATGAAGAGTATATATGGGCGTATGCATAATTATTTTTAGCATTATTAACAATATATGAATATATAATGAACATAGCATAATGCAGAATTTGTACTTGTAAACACCATGCAATACAAGATAATTGTAATCCCAATCCTTACTATTTTATATAATACAGTAGAGCATTTTAGTTACCCTCACTAAACGGGTTCTCCAAGTTTAAGGAAATATGGCTGCTTTCTTTCAAAAACACCACCACCCATGTCGATACAATGGAGACAATGGGGCAGAGCTGCAATACCGCACGCAAACTGTGGACAGGTGTGATGCTGCTATGTTTTTTTAATCCTGTAGAATCCCTTTAACTGCAGGCATCATTTTAATGTCCAGTTAAGTACAGATAATGCACTAAAGACATACTTTACAATGGTGACCCACTTCTTAAGTAACACCTACTCGGGCCTCATTCACTTGTGGATCCGGCACAGAGCACCCTGTCAGATCTTCTATGTCACCTCCGGATCTCCACTCACTGCCAGGCTTTGGCTGGAAGAAAACCGTTGCATTGGATCCACAAATGGAGATATGAATGAGGCCTACAGAATAAACCACTTTTAACTTCATCATCGCAACACAATTGAAGCCAGTCTCACAAAAGTGTAGATGGTCTATGCAGCTCAGCTTACCATAAGGCTACCTGCACATGGGTGCGGCTGTCTTGCCAAAATTACACACAAATTTTCATGTGGATTTCTGTGTATTTCCACCCCAAACACTACATTTGTTACTTGCTGATTTGATGCTTGCATTGAAAAGGACAAAATCTGCATTAAATGACAGCACTAGAGATGAGCGAGCATGCTCGGGTGGAAATTGCATGCGTTTTTTCAAAATCCGCACGCAATTCCTACGCATATTTTAGTATGTACACTAATGCGTACGCATTTTATAAATTAGTACGCATTAGTGTAATACTAAAATATGCGTAGGAATTGCGTAGTAGTAAATGCCAGACCTCACTGGGTTTACAGAGTACTTTTTCGATTTGGGTACACATGCTCAACACTTGTCAAGTCAAGGGTAGGTTACAGAGGGCCACACTGTGCCTTTGCCCAAAGGTCAACATAAGGCACACCTGGATCCAGCAATAGTGTTATCACAGGATACAAAATGTCTTTGCAATGTGTAAGGATAATGGACTACCTGGAGAAAACCTATACAACTGTGACATAGTAACATATGGTGTCTTTTATCAAACTGGTGTAAAGTAGAAATGGTTTAGTTGCCCGTAGCAACCAGATTCCACCTTTCATTTTCCAAAGGAGTTGTCAAAAATGAAAGGTGGAATCTGATTGGTCGCTATGGGCAACCAAGCCGTTCTACTTTACACCACTTTGGTAAATTACCCCAATAATTTATAAGGCTGAAAAAAAACAACATCTGTCCATCTAGTTCAGCCTGTTATCCTGCAAGTTGATCCAGAGGAAGCCAAACCCCCCCCCCCTTCTCCTGTGAAGTAGAAGCCAATTCTCCTCTCTTGAGGGGAAAAATTCCTTCCTGACTCCAATCAGGCAGTCAGAATAACTCCCTGGATCAATGACCCATCTCTAGTAACTATAACCTGTAATATTATTACATTCCAGAAATACATCCAGGCCCCTCTTGAACTCTTTTAGTAAATTCACCATCACCACCTCCTCAGGCAGAGAGTTCCGTGGTCTCACTGCTCTTGGGATACTTTCACACAAACATTTTTGCTGGATCCGTCATGGAATGCAAAAACGCTTCAGTCACGATAATACAATCACCTGCATCTGTTATGAACGGATCCAGTTGTATTATCTCTAACATAGCCAAGATGGATCCATCATGAAAACCATTGTAAGTCAATGGGGGGCGGATCAATTTTCTATTGTGTCAGAGAAAACGGATCAGCCACCATTGACTTCCATTGTGTGTCAGGACGGATCCGTCTTGCTTCGCACCACATCGCGGACAGAAAAACGCTGCTTGCGGCGTTATTCTGTCTTAGATGGGGAAGCAACCAAACAGAACAGAATACATTCTGGTGCACTTCATTTTGTTCAGTTCAGTTTTGTCCCTATTGACAATGAATGGGGACAAAACGGAAGTGGTTTCATCCTATGACAGATCTCAATAGCAGAAAGGGAAAGCACAAATGTGAAAGTAGTCTTATCGTAAAGAATCCTATGTTTGTGTAGGAACCTTCTTTCCTCTAGTCGTAGATACAAACTCCATGCAGATATTCCCCTTTTTGAGATTCAAACCTAGGGCCCCAGTGCTGCAAGGCAACAGTGCTAACCACTGAGCCACCATGCTGTCCTACCATATGCCATCTGAGTTAGATGACAATATACTTACTGTGAGCCACGTGAAACATACAAGATATGACTCCTGATGACCAGAGAACTGTGAAATATTCATCTTATCAGTTTCTATTAAAGCACCACAAACTCAGTATGATAAATGAGGAGACGCTCCTAGATCAGATTTGTCATTCTTAAGGAGCAACTTTGCAGACTTTGGATGCAAGGATCTGATCCCAGGATGCATACATAACAGAAACACAATAAACCCCTCAAGGGCTAGCAGTCAGAAGAATCTCTCTCGCAACAGGGTTAGAAAAGGTTAATAAGAAAAAAAAGCAACCTGAATGACTGATGAGCCCAGGTCTCGCAACTCAGTGAAACATCCCTGTCGGCAGTAAGTGATTTGCATACCTCAGGGGACATTTTAAAAATCTGTATTTGCTAAAACAGGTCAAGTGATTTTCTATGTATTGTGTCCTATGGAGCTCTGGAGCTCTTCGAAGAGCAATGTCAAGGACAATTGACTTGTGTGTGTATATGATAGATTGTGTATGTGTGTACATATATATATACATACACACACACACACACACACACACGATAGATAGATAGATAGATAGATAGATAGATAGATAGATAGATAGATAGATAGATAGATAGATAGATAGATAGATCAGGAGACAGAAAACATGGAGAGAGAGATGGGGATAGAGATAGAGAGATTAATAAGGTGTAGCATAGTTGCCAACAGTCCCACAGGACTTTACTTAATCTTGATAACGGTCCCTACAAATGTGGGCAGTCTCAAGCAGAAAATGATGATAACTTATGTAAGCTCCACCCATAAACGGGCATTCCTCACATAGTTGGGGCATTTCCTGGGCAGGGTCTATTTGTCCCTAACTATAGTAATATAATTACATATTAATATATATTGAGCGTGAGAACTAAAGATGGAGAGTGAAAAAGAGAGAGAGAGAAACAAATGGGATTTAGCATAGTTGCCAACCGTCCCGATTTTGCAGGGACTGGCCCGAATTTCAGAAACAGTCCCTGCAAATGTGAGCTATTCGGTGTTGAAAATGATCAGAGCTTATGTAAATGGTTGTTCCCTGGGCAGGGACTATTTGTTCCTAATTTACTAACTACAATGTTATTAAAGTTGGGCTTAGGCCTCATGAACACAACTGTATTTGGGATATGTACAGTATACCATGAATCCCAGCAGGGTCAGAATGGCCCACCAGAGTACTAGAGGATCCTCCAGTGGGCCCAAGCTCTGACAATAATGGACCCCTAATAGACCAGGAGCTCTTAAACGGGTTCTCCGAGTTATAAATATTGATGACCTATCCTCAGGATAGGTCATCAATATCAGATCGGCAGGGATCCGACACCCGGCACCCCCGCCGATCAGCTGTTTGAAGAGGAGGCGCGCGCCGTATCAGCGCTGCCTCCTCTTCAGTGTTTACATGCTGGCCGACTCGGGGGTAGTGGTGAGTAGGTGTAATTACACCTCACTGCCCCATTCATTTCTATGGGAAGAATCGCTCCCATACAAGTCTATGGAAGTGATTCTATTCATAGAAATGAATGGGGCAGTGAGGTGTAATTACACATACTCACCACTACCCCCGAGTCGGCCAGCATGTAAACACTGAAGAGGAGGCAGCGCTGATACGGCGCGCGCCTCCTCTTCAAACAGCTGATCGGCGGGGGTGCCGGGTGTCGGACCCCTGCCGATCTGATATTGATGACCTATCCTGAGGATAGGTCATCAATATTTATAACTCGGAGAACCCCTTTAAGGCCCTGTATACACAGAGAGTGGTCCCAAGGGACTTCAGATTCTGCATTTCAATGGGGTCATGCCTACCACAGTTACAAAGCCCAGCTGCTTCTGCACATGTTGTATATTAGATTGCTCTTTCCCCTGGGGAAGGAGATTCAGTGCTTCTAGAGAACATCACACTACATAAAATGGAGTCTCCTTCATAGCAAATTGTCCCGAAATATGGTACACTTTATAGTTCTGTTTTTCACTGTGTACAATGGGCCAAATTATACATGAGGCCTAAGACTGAAGGCTCCACTCTTTCTTTGTCTTCGCAACGATATACTGTATCTGCCTATATCTAGGTTCATGAAACATTTTACAATTTGCTTACTACCTCAGGAGAAATAAAATGGCTGTATATGTTGTAATTGCATTTAATTTACCTCAGCTGAGCATATGATAGAGAAAACAAAATGGCTGCTCCCTGCAGAGTTAATGTGGTGATATTTTGTGAATAACTGGATGAACGTGGATGCTTTCTATATGTAAGGAAAGCACTAGGTGATAAAACGCTCAGCAGGTTTTACAAAACAATCATTTAGTTACAAAAACCTTTTAAAATCAGTAGTTAAAGTATAGTTAAGTTAGTTATACCCCAGATCACAGTTATAACATATCACCGTTTTCTATGACCGGTTATATCCAGATATAGTCTACATACAATGGAGTATTTCAGATGCCTAGCCTCGTATATACACATTACTTCTCTTGTACTCCTCTTCAGTTGCTTGTACTGTAGGCTATTTTCAGCCTTACAATTCTGCAGGGTGCTGAGCTCACATATCCCAGACATGCCCTACTTGTTCAGTATCCATACCAAATTTATACCAGATGCCAAATAGTAACTTGAGGTAGGAAAAACTAGCTCTGCTACTGCAATGTGATAGATCAGCTTAAAGGAATTGTCCGGTTTGCAATATTGCTGTTCACACAGCACAATATGCTGCCAAGAAATTATTTAGTGTGTTGCATGACAGATATTTCACCTGATGAACAAGCTTTTTCTTTTGCTCTTTCCCTATAATAGGCTTGACAATTGGACAGTGTAAATCAGCCATAAGACTGTAGTGATGTTCCTGTTGATCAGTGGCGTAACTAGAAATAACCGTGTCCCATGGCAAATTTTTGAATGCCCCCACCCCAGCAACTTCTTTACAACCTGTTCGCAACTCCCTCCTCCCATGCAACTACCACTACTGTGGCTAGTCAAGATTGGTCTCTCAGATGAGGCCTGGCAGTCGCTCCATCCAATTCCTACAGTTCCTATATATTCTGTATATAATGCCATTTTATAATACGTTTTTTTTTTTCTTCTTCATTTTATAATACCGTTGAGGTGTCATGCCAATAAAATCTTTTGTTCTTCCTCCTGCATAAGCCCTTTCTGAGTTCGGGCCCCAAAGCAGCCGCTTCCCCTGCTGACACTATAGCTATGCCCCTGCTGTTGATAGATTTCAGTATCAACCAGCAGAATTGTAAATGTAGCTCTGGACTATAATATATGGTATAACTCACAATCTCTACAAGTGACATTGAAACTTGAATGCTGAGACCCTACACTCTAATAATAGAGGTTTACCCATGAAAAACATTTATTGACTATACAAAGGATGTGTCATATCATCTATAACTGATGAGACCAGTGAGACCTGAGAACAGCCATAAACCACGCAAGCAGAGCACCCCTCCATCATAAACATTACTACCAGCAGACCACTAAAACAGGGCCAACAGACTGCCTCCTCACAGGAAGAATCATAACACGGCCTCCCTCTATGTGGCCATAGAATGATAACAATTCAGTTTCCTGTAGCCGCCACCAGGGGGAGCTCTCTATATAAATATTCATGTGAGGTCAGTATGGAGGCAGTATAAATGGACAGTAAGTTGCTTCATTTGGGAGATCTTGTTTGGTCTGTTGGGAGTCCAGGAGACTCCTAAATAATCAGCATAAATAGGCAAGTATAATCTACTCCCTCTCTGGAATCACATTCGTCAGAATCCAGACAAGCAATCCAGAAGAAAACTGTATGCAGTGAATGGAAAAATATATAGAGGATATGATGCCATCTATGTGGCCTCCTGGAGTAGTTGTGTAGACAGAAGGCTCTGTGGTTTTATTGGTGTAGATAAGTGGGTTCTTTTATATTTCCAGCCAGGGACGTAACTACCATAGTGGCAGACCATGCAACTGCTAGGGGGCCCAGTTGTAGTTGGGATCATCTCCTCTTCTACTGAAGGTGAAAATTTAGTCAGGACTCTACCCTCTACAACAAGGAACTTTTGCAAATGAGGCAGTGGAAAAATCACCCATGGGTCATTGAAAATGGTTTAGACAGAAACCCTGCTGTCCTGTATGGGGGGGGCTGGTTTGATCCTTGCTATGGGGCCCTCTATGTATGCCACTGATCATAGCTGTGATTCGAGGTTCAGACTCGGCAATAATGGTTGGATCTCGCTCTTCACAAGTAACTAGAGCTGTTGTTCCTCACAGCTCCGCATTACATGGGAGAAGCCGCTTGCTTATATAACATATGTAAATTAGACCTGCAATTGATCTAGCAGAGTCCTCAATATGCACTGTACTTCATCATCTTAATGTCATCGCAGATCCAGAAAACTGATGGCGGAATGCAGTGATGAGAAGGTTTTAACAACCAAGGACTCATTTCAAATAATTTTTACACAAATTGAAATCCATCCTGTTCTTTGACCTAATTTTCAGGCTGATTTACTTGACAAAAGCAGAGAAGTCGGATGAACACACTGATGCTGCGCAATGACTCCTCTAACGCAAATTGGGTTATAAGTCCATTTAGCTGTGAAACATAAGGCTTAAAAATTACAGAGGGTCATGGGTATTATTAGCAGGAGCACTCAGTATTATACGAGCAGTCTGTTATGGGAAAATGGATTTACAAGTTTCTGAAGTGTAGAACTTCTGCGGTCTTCAGTATTTCTTTAAAGGGGTACCCTATATCCCATACTCAATATAAAGAGTACATACTTGCACTGACTAAAATGCACTAAAAATTCTAACAGTTGTGGTTTAGCAACATAGTAACTTACAACGTAAAAGTTTATAGTCTGTTGATCAGGAGCAACTGAAAAAAATGGGGGGGGGGGGGGGTACACATTTGGTGCAGCTGGGTCTGGTAATGCAGCTCAATCCTATCCTCTAGAATGGGACTTAGCTGCTGCAAGTTGCAGCACCAGCCATGGTCTGAACCCACTAGACCCCAATTGATGAGATATTTTTGCCTATCCTAAGTATATTGCAAAACACCCTCAAAAACTATAGACACCTTTGGGGGCATTTTCTTTGTATGATTGCATTCTACTCGTTCTACTCAGTAGCGCCATGGCCTTATCACAGCTTAGCCTAGTCCATGTGATGTCACATTTATTGGTCACATGGCCTAGGCGCTGCTCATCCCCATTAAAGTGCAATACCAGAAACAGCCACTACACAGTGTACACTGAACACTGCACTTGGTGAGCTGACAGAAGACAACAGCACTACTGCGAGAGCCGGTGCCTTCTCAAACAGCCAATTGACGGGGGTCCCGGGTGTCGGAACCTCCTCCAATTAGATACTGATGACCTTTCCAGAAGATAGGTCATCAGTATAAAAGTCTCAGAAAACCCCTTTAATAAAGTCCGATAGCGAAAATATAAAACTTTTTTTTTCAACCCTAACTATAATTAAGTCCTCCAGCCCGATTACCACCGTTAATTAATTTTTTTATTGAACTCCTAGAAGGCAAAGAAGCGAGTTGCTTCCTCTTATTGAGATCACCATTGAACAACTGGTCCCAGCATTTCTTTTTCTTAATCCTAGTTCAAAAAGAGATCAAAAACGGATTTCAGCAGAATCTGACAATTTTGGTTGGACCAGCCAAGTATTGGTGTGTGTTTCAACTCTTCGTGACAGAAGACGTCAGGGGAAAGAAGGATCAGGCTTGTTCATATTCAACGACCTGTCCTTTTCTTATGGTAGGAGATAAGTCATCACCTGGGAACACATGACCATTCGGTCAAGGGGGCATATTTATGGGGGAGTCAGGAAGAAAAGCTCTCAACCAGTGGCATACATAGAGAAGTAAGGGCCCCATAGCAAGGATCAAACCAGGCCCCCCACATAGGACAGAAGGGTTTCCACCTAAACCCTTTTCAATTACCCTTGGGCCATTTTTATACTCCCTTATTTGCTAAAAGTTGTTCCTTTAGAGGGTAGAGTCCTGACCAAGTTTTCACCTCCTGTAGAAGAGGAGATAATCCCAACTAAGACTGGGCCTCCTCTTGTCCAGGGCCCCATAGCAGTCGCATGGTCTGCCGCTATGGTAGTTACACCCCTGCTTTCAACCAAACAAGGCTTTGACTATCAGTCTTTAACGGTGTTAGGGCACCTTACATATACAGTACATAATAGCCAAATACACATTTGTTGATGGATCGCATACCAGATAGAGTCATCTACCTGTAGATAGAGGTCTACTTTAATTGGATGTGTCCTGCCCAGTAGTTAATTACGTGGCTATACTTTCAAGGATAAACCTAATTACATGTCACATAGAAGTGCGATCATTCAGCATGTCATGGCTTATAATGTGACGTTCTTTATACACCAGGAAATGATGAGTTACGTGTTGGCATTGATGTGCAGGGTCACTGCCCTGGGTTCAGGATCTATGCTATGCAGATGATTTGTTTTTTAGCGCTTTAGGTTTTTAACACTGTTAATATTTTATGCCTGTATATTCATGAGATGGTTGTCTACATTTTTTTAATTCGTCAAGCCAGTCCTCAATTTATCTTAAAATATTACTAAGGGATGAGCCCTGAACCCTGCATTCAGTATCAGCCTGGAGGCTAGAACAGCAGGTCAGCAGGTTCCTTAGACTCTGGACAAGTTCACATATACGCTGTAAACTCTGGCAGAGGAACAGACTACTGGAGTTCACTGTATCCGGCATATATGCTGGCTTTCGGCCAGACAAAAAAAATACTACACGCAGCATTATTTGCCTGGCCGAAAGCCGACATATATGCTGGAACATGGCCAGATCCCCACCAGATCCCATTACAGTCAATGGGAATCTGGTGGTGCACAGCGATATCCCACTATGTCGGATACAGTCAACTCCAGCAATCTGTTCCTCCGCTAGGAACAGGCTGCTAGCATTCACAACGCAGATGTGAACCCATTCTCTTTCTACCAAGTGTCTTCATAGCAATATCCAGTGGGGTTACAGGGACTATGTGACACAGAAGGTTGGATTTAAAGGGAATGTGACATAAGAAAGTGACCTATTGTTCCAATCATGTTTTATGTCATATTTATTTTAATTTTCCAAGTATCTACTGTATATTTGAAAAATAAATCTTAAATCCTGGCCTAAAATATGTCAAGATTTCTGTACAGGTAAAGATAGCTTTTCATTAGCTATCAAATAATTACAATGACATACCACTGTATCACCTCTGCATGGATAACACAGGATCCACAATTCACAATAGGTGATATTACAGCTTATCTACTCCCTGTGCCAGTCAAAGAGAATGATTAAAAAAACTGTCCCATATAAGTCAGTGGGTTTATTTTATTTATTATACTCACTACTACATTGGAGTGTGGGAGGAAACCGGAGCACTCAGAGGTAACCCACGCAAACACGGGGAGAACATACAAACTCCATGCAGATGCTAACCACTGAGCCACCATGCTGCCCATGGAGGGTTCCCCTCCAGTCCATTGTGTCTATGGCCCATGTGGCCACTCTCAAAGAGCAGGAAGTCTAGACATATTTGAGGCCTAGTGACCACTGTGAAAAGTGCAGGATTTTAGAATTAAAAGAGACAAAAAAAAATAAAAAAAAAAAAATATATATATATATATATATATATATATATATATATATATACATACATACATACATACAGTACAGACCAAAAGTTCTCAAAGAGTTTTCTGTATTTTCATGACTATGAAAATTGTAGATTCACACTGAAGGCATCAAAACTATGAATGAACACATGTGGAAGTATATACTTAACAAAAAAGTATGAAACAACTGAAAATATGTCTTATATTCTAGGTTCTTCAAAGTAGCCACCTTTTGCTTTGATTACTGCTTTGCACACTCTTGGCATTCTCTTGATGAGCTTCAAGAGGTAGTCACCTAAAATGGTTTTCACTTCACAGATGTGCCCTGTCAGGTTTAATAAGTGGAATTTCTTGCCTTATAAATGGGGTTGGGACCATGAGTTGTGTTGGGCAGATGTCAGGTGGATACACAGCTGATAGTCCTACTGAATAGACTGTTAGAATTTGTATTATGGCAAGAAAAAAGCAGCTAAGTAAAGAAAAACAAGTGGCCATCATTACTTTAAGAAATGAAGGTCAGTCAGTCTGAAAAATTGGGAAAACTTTGAAAGTGTCCCCAAGTGCAGTCGCAAAAACCATCAAGCGCTACAAAGAAACTGGCTCACATGAGGACCGCCCCAGGAAAGGAAGACCAAGAGTCACCTCTGCTGCGGAGGATAAGTTCATCCGAGTCACCAGCCTCAGAAATCGCAGGTAAACAGCAGCTCAGATTAGAGACCAGGTCAATGCCACACAGAGTTCTAGCAGCAGACACATCTCTACAACAACTGTTAAGAGCAGACTGTGTGCAGTAGGCCTTCATGGTAAAATAGCTGCTAGGAAACCATTGCTAAAGGACAGGCAACAAGCAGAAGAGACTTGTTTGGGCTAAAGAACACAAGGAATGGACATTAGACCATTGGAAATCTGTGCTTTGGTCTGATGAGTCCAAATTTGAGATCTTTGGTTCCAACCACCGTGTCTTTGTGCGACGCAGAAAAGGTGAACGGATGGACTCTACATGCCTGGTTCCTACCGTGAAGCATGGAGGAGGAGGTGTGATGGTGTGGGGGTGCTTTGCTGGTGACTCTGTTGGGGATTTATTTAAAATTGAAGGCATACTGAACCAGCATGGCTACCACAGCATCTTGCAGCGGCATGCTATTCCATCCGATTTGCGTTTAATTGGACCATCATTTATTTATCAACAGGACAATGACCCCAAACACACCTCCAGGCTGTGTAAGGGCTATTTGACTAAGAAGGAGAGTGATGGGGTGCTGCGCCAGATGACCTGGCCTCCACAGTCCCCAGACCTGAACCCAATCGAGATGGTTTGGGGTGAGCTGGACCGCAGAGTGAAGGCAAAAGGGCCAACAAGTGCTAAGCATCTCTGGGAACTCCTTCAAGACTGTTGGAATAACATTTCAGGTGACTACCTCTTGAAGCTCATCAAGAGATGCCAAGAGTGTGCAAAGCAGTAATCAAAGCAAAAGGTGGCTACTTTGAAGAACCTAGAATATAAAACATATTTTCAGTTGTTTCACATTTTGTTAAGTATATAATTCCACGTGTTAATTCATAGTTTTGATGCCTTCAGTGTGAATCTACAATTTTCATAGTCATGAAAATACAGAAAACTCTTTGAATGAGAAGGTGTGTCCAAACTTTTGGTCTGTACTGTATATATATATATATATATATATATATATATATACATACATACATACATATACACAGTGCCTTGCGAAAGTATTCGGCCCCCTGGAACTTTTCAACCTTTTGCCACATTTCAGGCTTCAAACAAAAAGATATAACATTTTAAATTTTTGGTGAAGAATCAACAACAAGTGGGTCACAATTGTGAAGTGGAACGAAATTTATTGGATCATTTAAACTTTTTTTGTAATAATAAAACTGAAAAGTTGGGCATGCAAAATTATTCGGCCCATTTAATTTCAGTTCAGAAAACTCACTCCAGAAGTTCACTCCAGAAGATGATCCAATGTTGTCCTAAATGACTGATGAAGATAAACAGAATCCACCTATGTGTAATCAAGTCTCCGTATAAATGCACCTGCTCTGTGATAGTCTCAGGGTTCTGTTTAAAGCACAGAGAGCATCATGAAGACCAAGGGACACACCAGGCAGGTCCGTGATACTGTTGTGGAGAAGTTTAAAGCCGGATTTGGATACCAAAAGATTTCCCAAGCTTTAAACATCCCAAGGAGCACTGTGCAAGCGATCATATTGAAATGGAAGGAGTATCAGACCACTGCAAATCTACCAAGACCCGGCCATCCCTCTAAACTTTCATCTCAAACAAGGAGAAGACTGATCAGAGATGCAGCCAAGAGGTCCATGATCACTCTGGATGAACTACAGAGATCTACAGCTGAGGTGGGAGAGTCTGTCCATAGGACAACAATCAGTCGAACACTTCACAAATCTGACCTCTATGGAAGAGTGGCAAGAAGAAAGCCATTTCTCAAAGATATCCATAAAAAGTCTGGTTTACAGTTTGCCACAAGCCACCTGGAGACACACCAAACATGTGGAAGAAGGTGCTCTGATCAGATGAAACCAAAATCGAACTGTTTGAAAACAATGCAAAACGATATGTTTGGTATAAAAGCAACACAGCTCATCACCCTGAACACACCATCCCCACTGTCAAACATGGTGGTGGCAGCATCATGGTTTGGACCTGCTTTTCATCAGCAGGGACAGGGAAGATGGGTAAAATTGATGGGAAGATGGATGGAGCCAAATACAGGACCATTCTGGATGAAAACCTGTTGGAGTCTGCAAAAGACCTGAGACTAGGACGGAGATTTATCTTCCAACAAGACAATGATCCCAAACATAAAGCAAAATCTACAATGGAATGGTTCAAAAATAAACGTATCCAGGTCTTAGAATGGCCAAGTCAAAGTCCAGACCTGAATCTAATTGAGAATATGTGGAAAAAGCTGAAAACTGCTGTTCACAAACGCTCTCCATCCAACCTCAAAGAGCTCGAGCTGTTTTGCAAGGAAGAATGGGCAAGAATTTCAGTCTCTAGATGTGCAAAACTGATAGAGACATACCCCAAGAGACTTGCAGCTATAATCTCAGCAAAAGGTGGTGCAACAAAGTATTAATGCAAGGGGGCCGAATAATTTTGCACGCCCCTCTTTTCAGTTTTATTATTACAAAAAAAGTTTAAATGATCCAATAAATTTCGTTCCATTTGACAATTGTGACCCACTTGTTGATTCTTCACCAAAAATGTAAAATGTTATATCTTTTTGTTTGAAGCCTGAAATGTGGCAAAAGGTTGAAAAGTTCCAGGGGGCTGAATACTTTCGCAAGGCACTATATATATATATATATATATATATATATATATATATAGGGATATGGAAAATGAAAAATAAAAAAACTATACAAATATATATTTAACAAAAACTTGATTTAAATAATAGGCCTTTTTCTGGGGACACATTCCCTTTAAATTTACACTGTTTTTATACTTTGTGTTAACCAAATGAATTATATACTTAATTTTATAAAAGCACCCACCAGCGTCCTGTCCTTCCACACCATATGCCTGGCCCCACACATACTCACGTGTAGCACATGTACGAGCAATATCACTGCTCTATTATCTCGAGAGCTATTTTGCCATAAACAGAAATGACGGCATGGTGATAACGTCAAGCCATAGTTTATTCTCAGGACTCTAGATATGTGTCTATTCATGGTATATACACATCATTACGTGCATGCATTTGGTATGGATGATTCTGTAAGGAAATGTTGGATTTATTTTGAACTGATGGGTGAATATTAACAAAAGCCATAAAAATCATCTTCATTAGTTCAGCAATGATTTTGTGAGCTACTGTCTCCTGCGAGTACCTTCAATCAAGTAATCAGACCATAAAAATAACACTCTACCAGTTAATGTATCTCTAGGAATATGCTTCCCTCCAGCAAACGTGCAATTTTTAGCTTTGAATGTTACAGGTCCTGACTCCTGACATTTGGTTTTAACACTTTCAGGTCTGGCATGGAATTATGTGCACACATTGACTGAATATCAGCATGTTTCAATACCGTATTCAGTTAGTTATTTGACATAGTTACTATGAAATACATAGATCTAGATAAGGCTCTATTCACACTAATGTCATGTTTTTTTTAATGATGGAGCTATACCAATAACACTCTATTCACACTAGCGTCATGGTTTCCCACAATGACGGAGCTATGACAATAAAACTCTATTCACACTAGTGTCATGGTTTCATAAGAGTTATGACTGCTATGCCTGATCCAAGTTTGAACTGATACAGACCTGATACAAAGACTGGCAGACCTCATTTAAAGGGGTTGTGCCATAGACTACTTTTCACTCAAGTGTATGTTCATCCCATTCCTCCTTGTATTGTTTATTTTTATTTTTTTACTCAAATTAACCTCATTTGCAGTTTTCTCTTATCCCCCAAGCTTGAATCCTACTTCCTGGTTTGTCATGTGACTGTTGTCCCATCATGCCTTAGGGCAGTGAGATGTGTCCTGACATTAGAAGATTATGTGACACTAGCCACACCCCTTGCTCTTACCAATGACGCTTTCTACGTCCTACATTACAAGGCTCCAATGCAGGACATAACCATCAGCAATGGAATATCAAAACATATTTGCTATAGGGTGCAATGGTAGGCTAATAACTTTAGAACGAGGCAGTTTTGCTAAATGGTGGCACCTGGGGAAAGTGATAAAACAGCCATATCTGTTGGGTGTGATACATTTATATTAGTGGTACGACCCTTTTAACTTATAATGGGGTCAGCTCCAAAAACAATCCTGTGTCTTCATCCCAGTGAAAGAGAAAGATGGACAAATTTACCTATACCTTTGCGTGCAGCGGTATTTGTCAGTCCGCCTCTCTGCATATTTGCTGTGCTGCAGCTGGATCTTTGCCAGTCCCCATTATAGTGAATGGGGCCGGACTGACTTTACGATAGTTACAGATCTGGCAGGCTGTTCCCTTGCCAGAACAGCCTGTTAGAACCAGTATCGCCAGTGTGAAAAAGTCCTAACTGCCATAGCTTCTAACAGAAGATAGGGCTGGTAACAGTTGAGTACGTGTGACCACCTGAGTGAGGTGGACAGAGAAAATAGGAAAAGAACGAAACAGCAAGTGCCGATATACAGATAGATTTTATTGAGTAGCTCAGTGGCTATACTGAATTTTTTATTTCTTGTAATTACAAAAGTATTCAGATTTAGGTGCTGGTTTGAAAAATGCTGAATATTTTTCTAGGGGCATCTCTAAGTATAGATGTCTTTATGTGTTATACATTGAAATTGAGATTTCAAGGTAATAAAATATTTTTCTACACTTACAGTAAAAGCAAACTGAAAAATAAATGAATACAGTAAAAAAAGATGAATTTTAAAGATGCTAGATTTTGCATTTACTCACTACTGACATGCTAGTGGATCCGCAAAAAAACCCACAACGGGTGACATCCATGTGACGTCCGTGTTGCATCCTTTTTTTTTTGGAGGGGGGGGGGGGGATCCATTGTAACAATCCCTGCCCTCGTCCACAAAATGGACAAGAATAGGACATGTTCTATTTCTCTCCCGGAACAGACATACGGACAAGGAATGCACACGGTCATTACGGGGTTTTTTAAGCTCCATTGAAGTGAATGGTTCCGTATACGGACCTGTAAAAAAACGACACGGAAAATGAAAAACAAAAAGAAGTTTATGTGCATGAGCCCTTACTTAGTGATGTATCAGGACAGTGCTTTGTGCATAATCCCCTGGTTACTTAGGTGAAGTGCCTTCAAACTGTAAACTGATGCTCCAAAGCCAATCTCCGCTTCTCATTAATGGACTGCTTTGCTGTTACTACTTTACAATATACAAATGGAAGGAGATTAGCTTCAGGTGTTCTGGGAAAATATATCATAATTACATCCAAGATTTATAGATTACCTTCTGCCTAAATGTTCTGGAGACACAGGGGAACAAATGTTAATCTCTCTGCTTGTATGTTTGCAAGTATTTAACATGAGCTCCCCTGGTAGATAGTTACTTGAAAATTGTACACTATATTATACAACATATGCAACTGAAAGTATTGTTGCCATGCACAACATTTGCTTCATTCATTGCACATAGCTTGGAAATCCTATGAAAACCATCACAATGCAATGAATAGTGCATTTCAAGTATAATATTTGAAGTATTATTGCAATATATATGCAGTAAAACATTTCTGCTGCTTAGCCTTCTGGTCCACATGCTCAGTAGCTTTCCTGCTCCATTGCTCCCCTCAATGCTGGCCTAGTGATCTCATAGTGCTGCAGATGAAGCGGCTCAGACACCTTTCATTTACTCATTCGTACTTCTAAAATCATAGTAATATATAGCGATATATCTCTCTAGACAGTGGGAAATTCCAGGGGCATTACATAGCATATGTACCTCTAGGGCAATATGTCAGGGATAGTGTTGAGCGAGCATGCTCGTCCGAGCACTATATTTGCTCGAGCATCGGTATGCTCGGCCGAACACTGCGTGTGCTCGAGTGTGATGCTCGAGTCAACTCCCCGCACGTTTGTTCTCTGCTACGCAGCGAATAAACATGCGGGAGGGTACTGGCATTCACTGTAATGCCGTAGCCATGTTGATTTGTACGCTAATGCGTACAAATTTGTATGCTAATGCTACGCATTGTGTGCTAATGCGTACAAATTCAGTTAATTAGCGTACTTTTACGAGTGAAAGGAGTGAAAGAGGAGAAGTCGCGATTATGACCTTTTCCTATGAACCAGACATCCTCCCCATGCTGTACCCTAACCATTTCTGTGGTGTTTCCACCATTTTCTCACGTTTCCCTATCAAACAGACACCCACCCCTCTGCAGAGCAGGGGGTTCCTGGTCTTCTCCCATTGACTTTCATTATACTCGGGTGCTCGGCCGAGAACTCGAGCACCACCTAGTGTTCGGCCAGAGCACCCGAACATCGGGGTGCTCGAACATCACTAGTCAGGGACTATTTTCTATGCAAGGGAAGAAGGGGTTAAAAAGAGCTTATTTCAATGCTACATGAGAGATGCAGGTACTTGATTATCACATGTGAGCTGCTGCCCACAGGCGAGTGAAACTGCTAAATATATGTTAGGAAAAAGTAGCAGGCAGATGGAAGGTAGAATGACTGCAGGATCAGACTACAGAATATTTTGGTTGTAGTCTGTTACCATGGATACATATAGATCTGCATAGGAACTGTAGACAAAAGGGGGTCATTTATCGAGACCGGCCTTTTTAAGCCCCTGTGCTGGTGGTGGGTCAGCCGAAGTTATGTAGAGATGCCGGCATGAGACATGACAAGGAACCAAAATGTCTCCAGAGAAAATTCTCTTGCTTAGCTAACTGGCCTTGGGGAGTACTCTTTTTGGTGCTCTTTATCGTTAGTGAGACAAAAAAAAAATCACGATGAGTATTGTATGCCATGTAATACTGCTCTCGCTTTCTATGAAGAATAGATGCAGATTCACAGATCTTAAAGGGGTTGTCTCACTTTAGTAAGTAGCATTTATCATGTAGAGAAAGTTAATACAAGCCACTTACTAATGCATTGTGGTTCTCCATATTGCTTCCATTGCTGGCTGGATTCATTTTTCCATCTCATTATACACGGCTCGTTTCCATGGTTACAGACCATCCTGCAATCCATGAGTGGTGGTTGTGCTTTAATTCTGCTGTCTGTTTTGTCAGGCATACCTTTGGGTTTCTTGGAAAGAGATTCAAATTCGCTTTTCTTGCAAAAAAGAAAAGAATGCTTATCATGCCAGCCAATTTAAAATATATGAATTTCCATATATTTTTCCTACAAACCAAGATTGGTGTCATCTGGCATACAATACTCATCATACTAATGATAAAGCACACCCCCAAAAGTTCCCCTCACCCCTAAAACCAGTCAGCCAAGCAAGATAATTTTCTCTTGAGGCATTCTGGTTCTTTGTCCTTCTGGAAACAGCTAGTTTGCATGTCTCACTGAGAGATGTGTAATCCTAGGTGGGATATTCTAGTTGTCTTGTCTTACTTTCAGTTGAATATTACTTTGGGGGTCTCTCTCTGGTTCATCTGAAATAAATCTCAAAATGTCAAAATAGATTTGCTCATTCTTAATTCTAACAAAACCAAATTGTCTGAAATGAATTGCATACTACTAAAGAGACATCCACAACTACAGCATGTCGTTCCAGTCATTGCTCAGCCTTTTATGTAAGCAACTTGCGTTGTGGCTTTCTGGTTTTGAGATCCGGCAGATGATCTCAAAACCGAGCCAAAATGGATCACTTTTGTCCCCATTCATTGTCAAAGGGGACAAACCTGATCAGGATGCATTCTGTTCCGTTTGTTGCGTTCTTTGACCGGACACAAACTGTTGCTAGCTGTGGTTGTGTGTCCGGTCTGCAAAATGGAACAAACTGGACCCGGAATGAAAATCAATGTAACTCAATGGTGCCAGATCCGGTGCCCATTGACTTACAATGATTTTCATACTGGATCCAGATTGTTCAGTTTAGATTTAATACAACCAGATCTGGCCGCAACTGATGTAGCCGCAATGTATTAAATAGCACGATCCATTTAATTCCGGTTTTGAGATCTGCCATATCTCAAAACTGGAAAGCCACAACGCATCTGCAGCTAGATCTTTCAGGACAAATGCACCATCTCTCTCTTTCTCTCAATTTGGGTCAAACTTTGAACAGTTTGAATCTATTTGCTCATCCTTAAGTAGGACCCCAGTGATCTAACATTTATATATTTATCACATAACCCCCTAGTTAGGTAATACATGTTCTTTGTGGATATGCCACTCTAAAGGTTCAACATTTTAAAGGTTATTGATACATAGCATTGGTTGCCATTGTTCCCAGCATTTTGTTGTACATCATTTTTTAAGTAACTTTTGAATATTACCCAGTCTTCCCATTTCTGACCCTTGTACTATGACTCTATTGCTTACATTCATAGAATTGCAGTAAATACTGATTGAGAGATTCAGCCTGTTTTAACAAGAGCACACAATTTCAAAGACCTTTTTGTGCTTATTCTATTTTGAAGGTTAAACCTTCAGCAATTTTACTGTAGGTTGTAATTGTCCTAGATTCAAAGAGTCGCTGATATGAAGAGGCTGCAGGGTAAATGACTAGAACATTATTAAGACACATGCTGATTTAGGAAGAAAATGCATAAGACCCCTGCTCCCCAGCCCCAGTGAGAAAATCTAAGAGGTCTGCACCCTTTCATAAATTCAACCAATACAAAGACAGGGGTCACCTTCTTCTTTAGCCAGCAACAGAGAGGGAGAAAAGAAAGAAAGGGATAAGAAGAGTCTTACAGAAGCCATCTCATGGCTTTATTCTTTCAGATGCATAGAGAAAACCAACACTAGAAAATACAGAGCCTCTCTGGTATAAATAATACTGCCTTCATAAGAAGGTCCATTATGCTGTAAAGACCTGGATCCCTCCAGGGGCGGGCTGGGCCGGGGGGCAGGAGGGCAGATGCCCCCCGGGCCGGTGTATGTCAGGGCCGCCGCGTCTCCTGAACTCAATTGTATCTGCATCCACTAGATGCAGATACAATTGTGCCAGTAACAGCCAGCGCAGGCGGAGCAGGGAACCTCTGGTTCGCTGCTCCGCTACTCCCGGTGGCCGGCGCACTGATGTGACGTAGGCGGCGCGATGACGTCATCGCGCCGCCTGCAATGTTCCTCAGGAGCAGACCCGCCAGAAGAGGCCGGGTCTGCATCATGGGACCGCGCCTGGACAGGTGAGCATTAACTGCCCTCTCCCTACATGCACCCCTTAACCTAATACTGCCCCCTGCCTCCATATACTGACCCCCCATACTGGCCCTGCCTTACCCTAACCTTAATACTGGCCCCTGCCCACCTAGTACTGACCACCCTGCCTTACCCCTGACCCTAATACTGGCCCCTGCCTGACCCCTAACCCTAGTACTGGCCCCTGCCTGACCCCAATACTGACCCTGCCTGACCCCTAACCCTAGTACTGGCCCCTGCCTGACCCCTAATACTGACCCTGCCTGACCCCTAACCCTAGTACTGGCCCCTGACCTCTAATACTGACCTGCATTAACTTATAACCCTAATATAGGCCCCTGACCCCTAATACTGGCCTGCATTAACTTATAACCCTAATATAGGCCCCTGACCCCTAATACTGGCCCTGCCTGACTCCTAATCCTAGTACTGGCCCCTGACCTCTAGTACTGGCCGCTGACCACTTATTTTGGCCCCTGACCCCTACCCTAGTACTGACCTCTAACCTTGGACCCCTAACCCTGATACTAGCCCCTTACCCCCTAGTACTGACCCCTAATACTGGCCTTGCCTGACCCCCTAATACTGGCCCTGTCGCACCCCTAAGGCTACTTTCACACTTGCGTCAGCAGGATCCGTTTGTGAGATCCGTCCAGGCTCTCATAATCGGATCCGTCCTGATAATACAACCATCTGCATCCGTTCTGAACGGATCCGTTAGTATTATCTTTTATATAGCAGAGACGGATCCGTTCAGAACTCCATTGAAAGTCAGTGGGGGACGGATCCGTTTACTATTGTGCATGAGTAAACGGATCCGTTCCCATTGACTTACATTGTAGTCATGACGGATCTGTTTCCATTCTGCTCAGTCAAGCGGACACCAAAACGCTGTCAGAGCGGAATGGAGACGTAATGGAGGCAAACTGATGCATTTTGAACGGATCCTTATCCATTCAGAATGCATTAAGGAAAAACTGATCAGTTCAGGGCCGTTTGTGAGAGCCTGGGACTGATCTCACAAACGGATCCTGCTGACGCAAGTGTGAAAGTAGCCTAACCCTAGTACTGGCCCCTGACCCCTACCCTAGTACTGACCTCTAACCCTGGACCCCTAACCCTAATCCTGTCCCTAACCCTAATATTGACTGCTAATACTGACCCCTAATACTTTCCCTAACTCTAATACTACGCCATACAGACCCCAAACCCTACTACTGACCATTAACCCTGAGGCTACATTCACATGACCATATGTGTTTTGAGGTCCACACATTGCGGATCCACAAAACACGGATACTGGCCGTGTGCATTCCACATTTTGTGGAACACACATGCCCAGCCCTATAATAGAAATGCCTGTTCTTGTCTGCGATTGCGGTCAAGGATAGGACATACTCTATCTTTTTTTGCAGGGCTTGCGGAACGGAACTTAGGATTTGCGGCCCCTTTTAAGTGAATGCAAATATGGTTGTTTGAATGTACCCTAACGCTGCCTCTAACCCCAGTACTGGCCCCTAACTGATACTGACCCTAATTCTAATACTGGCCCTAAGGGTGCATTCAGACAACCGTATTCAGACGACCGTATTTCTAAGTCTGAATCCGTTCCACAATTTTGCCGAACGGGTGCGGACCCATTCATTTCAATGGGGCCGCAAAAGATGCGGACACCACACCATGTACTGTCCGCATACATAGTTCCGTTCCCCCCCAAAAAATATAGTGCATATGCCCTATTCTTGTCCGCAAGAATAGGCATTTCTATATAGGGCTGGCACTGTGCGTTCCGCAAAATGTGGAACGCACAAGGCCAGTATATGTGTTTTGCGGATCCACAATTTGGGGACTGCAAAACACTTTTGGTCGTCTGAATGTAGCTTTATGCTAATACTACGCCTATCCCTAATACTGACCCCTAACCCCAATACTGACCCCTAACCCCAAAACTGGCCCTTAACTCTAACACAGTGACCATAATATATGATTGTCCACATATATCTGTACACACTGCATCTTTTATACCTCACACCTGACATATACACACAGAGTACTGATACGTCAGGTACAAGGTATAATAGATGCAGTGGGTAAACGTATATAGTATATACAGCAGTGTACTGATATGTGAGGTATAATAGATGTAGTGTGTACAGGTATATAGTATACAATGCAGTGTACTGATATGTGAGATACAAGGTGTAACTTATACTGTACATCACACCTCACATATCAGTACACTGCTGTATATACTATATATCTGTACACACTGCATCTATTATACCTCATACCTCACATATATAGTATATACAGCAGTGTACTGATATCTGTACACACTACATCTATTATACCTCATACCTCACATATCAGTACACTGCTGTATATACTATATATCTGTACACACTACATCTATTATACCTCGTACCTCACATATCAGTACACTGCTGTATATACTATATATCTGTACACACTGCATCTATTATACTTCATACCTCACATATCAGTACACTGCTGTATATACTATATATCTGTACACACTGCATCTATTATACCTCACATATCAGTACACTGCTGTATATACTATATATCTGTACACACTGCATCTATTATACCTCACATATCAGTACACTGCTGTATATACTATATATCTGTACACACTGCATCTAATATACGTCATACTTCACATATCAGTACACTGCTGTATATACTATATATCTGTACACACTGCATCTAATATACGTCATACTTCACATATCAGTACACTGCTGTATATGCTATATATCTGTATATACTGCATGTATTATAAAAGTATAATAGATGCAGTGTGTACAGATATATATACAGCAGTGTACTGATATGTGAGGTATGAGGTATAATAGATGTAGTGTGTACAGATATAGTATATACAGCAGTGTACTGATATGTGAGGTATAATAGATGCAGTGTGTACAGATATATAGTATATACAGCAGTGTACTGATATGTGAGGTACGAGGTATAATAGATGCAGTGTGTACAGATATATAGTATATACAGCAGTGTACTGATATATGAGGTATAATAGATACAGTGTGTACAGATATATAGTATATACAGTAGTGTACTGATATGTTAGGTATGAGGTATAATAGATGCAGTGTGTACAGATATATAGTATATACAGCAGTGTACTGATATATGAGGTATAATAGATACAGTGTGTACAGATATATAGTATATACAGCAGTGTACTGATATGTTAGGTACGAGGTATAATAGATGCAGTGTGTATAGATATATATTATATAAACTGCTGTATATACTCTATATACCCACTGCATCTAGCTTGTCATGTGACCGTTAGCAACTTGTAGCCAGTGACGTCTCACCCACTGCATTCTAGCTTTTACCGAGTATTATAATACAGTGTGTGTACGCTGTATTCAGGGGGCACTCAGAAGAGGCACTATACACAAATGGGCACATATACTGCAAGAGGCACAATACATAAAGGGGGCACACTGAAGGGGCACTATACAGAAAGGGGCACATATAAGAGGCACGTTTTATAAGGGGCACCAAGCATGTGGCACTAGCATTAGGGGCACTGTGTGTGGCACTATAAACAGAGGGCACAGGGCATATGACACTATATACAGAGGGCACAAAGCATGTGGCACTATAAACAGAGGACACAGAGCATGTGGCACTATATACAGAAGGTAAAGGGCATATGGCACTGTATACAGAGGGCACAGAGTATGTGGCACTATATATAGAGGGCACAGGGCATATGACATTGTATACAGAGGGCACAGAATATGTGGCACTATATACAGAGGGCACAGAGTATGTGGCACTATATACAGAGGGCACAGAGTATGTGGCACTATATACAGAGGGCACAGAGCATGTGGCACTATATACAGAGGGCATATGGCACTGTATACAGAGGGCACAGAGTATGTGGCACTAATGCTACTGTTATATTCAGGGCACAGAATGTGGCACTAAGATGAGTTTGTGTCAGTATGCAGGGTGCCAATGTGTTGGTAAAGCGTGAAGCTGAAGACATCTTCTCGGCAAAATCTGCAAAGCTGCATTGTGGATGGGAGGAGTCGTCATGGTGGTCTGAACCAGATGGGGAAGGAGGAGACGTCACCTGTAAGTCACTAAATGGAAATGATTATTCTGCTACTGACTGTGTATGATGGGAGCTGTAGTCACCTGGATGATCTACAGCTGATGATGGGTGGTAGCATGCTGTTTTGCGCAATAACTCCCAGCATCCCTTTACACTTGTTCAGGCCATACTGGGAGCTGTAGTTTCATATGGCGAGGGCTGACCTGACTACTCAGATGGTATCTGTACTAAACATTTAAAATCTGGTAATGTATTTATGTATTGAACTTGGTTCTGGTGCTGTATTTATGTAGAGAACTTGGTTCTGGTGCTGTATTTATGTATTGAACTTGGTTCTGATGCTGTATTTATGTAGAGAACTTGGTTCTGGTTCTGTATTTATGTAGAGAACTTGGTTCTGGTGATGTATTTATGTAGAGAACTTGGTTCTGGTGCTGTATTTATGTAGAGAAATTGGTTCTGGTGCTGTATTTATGTATTGAACTAGGTTCTGGTGCTGTATTTGACTTATGGGTTTGGTTCTGGTGCTGTATTTATGTAGTAAACTTGGTTCTGGTTCTGTATTTGACTTATAGGTTTAGTTATGGTGCTATATTTCTTGTTGATTTTGTTGCTGTATTTGACTTATGGGCCTGGTTCTGGTGTTGTATTCATGCAGTGAATTTGGTTCTGGTGCTGTGTTTGACTTCTAGGTTTGGTTCTGGTGCTGTGTGTATGTAGTGATCTTGGTTCTTGCTCTGTATTTGTGTTAAACAGACATCTGATGCTATACGTCTAATACTATCCATTCACATTTGCGTTTGGGTCACAGATTCTGTTAAAAAGACCGGGCAGAAAAGTTCTGCATGCAAGACCTTTTTGTCCGGTAAAAGAGCAGCATCCTGAGCAGACCCTATTGTACTCAATGGAGTCTCTTAAGCTCAGGGGTTGGTAAATCTGGTCCCTCTAATGATCAGGCTGTTGCTACGGACTCAGCCATGTTCTGTATCTGGGATCCAACATGAAAACACAACCAGCTGCCGCCTTTTAACCATTTAAAGCCCATTTACCTATACCGGCTTTATGGTAGGCGGAGTTAAACAGGTTAAGGGTGGGCCGCTACACATGGGCCAGTGCTGTGTGCTTGCCCCCAGGCTAAAATTTGCCAGCCAGCCCCTGGATCCCCCCCAGTGGTGGCTGAGGGCAGCCTGCATTTTTCTAATTAACAAATTTTATGCAGGGATTTGGAGTTCTGTATCCAAAAAACAGAGCTGAGGCTATAAAAAAATACAAGAAATAAATCAGCAAAATTGTTCGACCAGCTAAAAAAAGACAGCTAAACTGAAGCTCCAGCTGTAGAGCCACTTTACAAAACCAATATGGTGAGATTGTATGTACTACCCCACACAGTAGGATACTTCCTTATGTGTCCCTCATACAGTAGGACACCCCTTATGTGGCTCCAACAAGGTATAATGCCCACGTATGTGCTCCCAACACAAAATAATGCTCCGCTTATGTGCCCCCAACACAACATGATGCCCCTTAGAGTCTCCAAAATGAATACTCCAACAGCCCATGATGCAGCATATCTGAAGCCCAAAATAGGCTGTGTTCTTAAAGGGAACATCATCAGAAAGTGACTAGTGTTGAGCGAGCATGCTCGACCAAATACTGTATTCGTTCCAGCATGGCTATGCTCGGCACATTGTGGTGTTTGGCCGAACACCGTATGTGCTCGAGCACCATGGTACTGGCATTCACTGTAATGCCGTAGCCATCTTGGCTACTGTCATTACAGTGATTGGCTGGCCGGGAACTTGTCATCAGGTGCTATATAGCACCCGGTGACATGTGACCCGGCTCAGTCTTAGTCAGGGAGAGCTGCTGCAAGGAGGGACAGATAGAGTAGGGATAGAAATTGGCTAGGCAGGGCTAGTTTTTCTGTTGAAAAGACCAAAAAGCCCTTTTAAGGGCTATTATATCTGGCTGCAATATATTTTTTTGGGGATGGGGGGGTGCAAAAATTGCGCAGGTTGCCTGACCTAAACACCACCTGTGCAGCGTATCCTATATATCCTATATACCTGACATCCGGTGTCATTTTTTCTGCAGCTAGTGAAGGCGTCTGCTGTACAACGTTTGCGCAAGGAGGGACAGATAGTGTAGGGATAGGATTTGGCTAGGCAGGGCTAGTTGTTCTGTTTAAAAGACCCAAAAGTCCTTTTAAGGAATATTGTTCTATCTGGCTGCAATTTTTTTTTCTTTTGGGCCAAAAATAACGCAAGTTTGCCTGAACTAAACACCACCTCCGCATCCGGTGTCATTTTTTCTGCTAATCAAGGTGTGCCTTATAACGTTTCTGTATCCTAAATACCTGAAATCCTGTGTATTTTTTTCTGCCGCATATCAAGGCGACATTACCTGTGTTGCGTGTGCATTATAACGTTTATGTATCCTAAATACCTGAAATCCTGTGTATTTTTTTTTTCTGCCGCTAATCAAGGCAACATTATCTGTGTATTGGAGTGCCTGTTCCTTGTAATTTTTGGCAGCCCTTTCACTTTCTGCATAGGCTTTATGAGTGTAGGAGTCCCACGTCATGAACAATTGTACCACAATGTGAATGAGGCTCTCCTTTATGTGATATACAGGTTGTATCGGAGTGCCTCTTCCTTGTAATTTTTAGCAGCACTTGCGCTTTATGTACAAGTAAATATATGTTTCCTAACAATATTTCCTCTAAAATCAATGTTATCTTCGTTTTTGGGGGGTATTCTTGTCATTCCGTAAAAGTGGCGTAATAGTCGGACAACATTGTTCCCAGCAGCGACTTTGTAGTCCAAGATGCAGCCAGACATCCTCCCCATGCTGTTCCCAAACCATTTCAGTGGTGTTTTCACAATTTTCTCACCTTTCCCTACGAACCAGACACCCTCCTTTCTTCAGAGCACGGGGTGCCTGGTTGAGTGCTCGGGTTCTCCCATTGACTTATTATTGTGCTTAGGTGCTCGATCAACACTAAAAAATGACCCATTGTTAAAATCACGTTTTTTTTTTATGATGTTTTTTTTTTTTACTTCCCAAGTCTATATTTAAATGAAATACTAAAATACTGTAAGTTTTCATGCTGGCTAATAAGCCTAATACTATTTTGACACTTTCTGTTCTGCAAAGATCACTTTTCAGCAGACATCACCTTACCTTTACAAGTAGGATTACACTGACAGATAACTCCAGATAGATTGTTGTGACCATCATTCTGTTACTTCCCCTCCCTGCACAATGACCCTTGCACAGGTCACAGAACAGGTCTAGAAAAGTTTTCCAAGTCAGTGAACACCTTCTGTCTATTGTGTCTATGGCTAATGTGACTGCGGTAAAGCCTCTCTCTAAATGCTGTTCACAGCAGCTCGGGCAACATCTGCCCTGTAACCATGTACAGAAAATAGAATTAAGAAGTCTACACTTGGACATTTAAAAAAATTTACAGAAAAGGATATGTTTCAATATCTTGTTTAACCCACTTTCCTGACATCGGCATCTATAGCGGGGGTCGGGTCTTTAAAGATGGCACCCACTATAGAGTGGAGCGAGACCCAAAGCTACCTGCTCTTTCACACAGCAGACAACTTGGGCGAATGTCTGCAATTGGCAATAATGTTGATCGCAGACATTTAATCCCTCAGATGCCATGGTCAAATGTAACCACGGCATCTGAGAGGTAAAAAAAAAACCCAGAACAGTGCACTTATGGGCCTGGGACAGTTTCCCTACACTGCCGATCAGAGTAGTTGTTCATTCACTGTGAAAGGCCTGAGCCTGCTGGATACTATCAGGCCTTGCACACGTATATTTCAATGTAGGCCTGCTGCTGGCAGCACTACATTGGAATATACAGAAATTTCTATTTGAATCCATTACTCAATAGAAAAGGCACTCTGATGATTGCATGTTGTTAGGTCGTTCCTGTAAATCCACATAATGACTTGTAACAATATCCATATGAAACAGCCTGCTCAACACTGCTTCAGTTCAAGACCAGGCCTTTTGTCCCTGTTATGGAAAAAAAGAAGAGCAAAAACGATGTCACCGCCTATTCCTAGAAGCGATCAGAGGATTCCTTCCATGATATACAGAGAGAATGGACAGGACAAACTGTGGTAATGGAGACTGCATAGAAGTGCTGCTGCTCATTATCTACATCCCCTCCTCCTCCCTGTACTTCATGTCTTCTCATGGACTCCATTCCTACAGAAGTTCCTATCAGACTAAACAAGCCATTCTAACTAATGAAAGATATTTGGGAATGTATTTATAATGAAGTAATATTTAAAGGGGTTCTGCAGTTGTTTAAAACTGATGATCTATCCTCTGGATAGATCATCAGCATCTGATCGGCCGGGGTCCGACACCCGGGACCCCCACCGATCAGCTGTTTGAGAAGGCAGCGGCGCTGCAGGAGCGCCACGGCCTTCTCTGTGTTTTCCTCAGGCCCAGTGACGTCACAACTACTATCACTGGCCTGGGCGGGGCTAAGCTCCATTCATGTGAACAGAGCTTAGCCCCGCCCAGGCCAGTGATACTAGTCGTGACGTCACTGGGCCTGAGGAAAACACAGAGAAAGCCACGGCGCTCCTGCAGTGCTGCTGCCTTCTCAAACAGCTGGTCGGCAGGGGTCCCGGGTGTCGGACCCCCGCCGATCAGATGCTGATGATCTATCCAGAGGATAGATCATCAGTTTTAAACAACTGCAGAACCCCTTTAAGTATTTTCAGTAATTTTATACACTGAGTCAAAGAGGACCTGTCACCTCTCCTGACATGTCTGTTTTAGTAACTACTTGCATTCCCCATGTAATCTCTATGCAGCCATTCCTTTATTATTCCTGCTAAAATTATGCATGAATTACTAGCAGTTTGCCATGAAGGTTCAGTAGGTTGTTAACAATTAAATATGTGCTGCTAATGTCAGACTGTGCAGAGAGACAACCCCAACTGGTAACACCCATCTAGACCTTCAGTGTAAACTGCTAGTAAATGAACCATAATTTCTAGCAGGAATAATAAAGGAACGGCAACAAATTGTCATAAGAGCAGATGGGGGACACAAGTAGTTACTAAAACAGACCTGTCTGGAGAGGTTATGGGTCCACCTTAACCCTTTCCCGACCAGCGCCGTACTAGCGCCGTACACCGGGCAAGAGCGGGCGCCATCTTTAAAGTCCCAGCCAGCGCAGTACTAGTATGGCCGCGGGTGACCTGCTTTTCCCATTAGCAGACACCCGCGGCTAATGTCCACGACCGGCAGTAATGCCGATCGTGGACATTTAACCCCTCGGGTGCCGTGGTCAAACCTGACCGTGGCACCCGAAGGCGGCAAACACCGGAAGCACATGCTTCCGGTGTTGCTCTGGCTCCCCCGTGTGGCGATCGGAGGAGCCGGAGAGTGTACAGTCATGGCCAAAAGTTTTGAGAATGATACAAATATTAATTTTTACAAAGTCTACTGCTTCAGTTTTTATAATGGCAATTTGCATATACTCCAGAATGTTATAAAGAGTGATCAGCTTAACCGCAATTACTTGCAAAGTCAATATTTGCCTAGAAAATGAACTTTATCCCCCAAAACACATTTCAACATCATTGCAGCCCTGCCTTAAAAGGACCAGCTAACATCGTTTCAGTGATTGATCTCCAGCCCTGTCCTCATCAACACCCACACCTGTGTTAATGGAGCAATCTGTCATGATTAAGTAAGAATGACACCACTGGACACTTTAAAAGGAGGCTGGTGCTTGGCATCATTGTTTCTCTTCTGTTAACCATGGTTATCTCTAAAGAAACACGTGCAGTCATCATTGCATTGCACAAAAATGGCCTAACAGGGAAGAGTATCGCAGCTAGAAAGATTGCACCTCAGTCAACAATCTATCGCATCATCAAGAACTTCAAGGAGAGAGGTTCCATTGTTGCCAAAAAGGGCTCCAGGGCGCCCAAGAAAGACCAGCAAGCGCCAGGACCGTCTCTTAAAAGTGTTTCAGCTGCGGGATCGGGCTACCAGTAGTGTAGAGCTTGCTCAGGAATGGCAGCAGGCAGGTGTGAGTGCATCTGCACGCACTGTGAGGCGGAGACTCTTGGAGCAAGGCCTGGTCTCAAGGAGGGCAGCAAAGAAGCCACTTCTCTCCAGAAAAAACATCAGGGACAGACTGATATTCTGCAAAACGTACAGGGAGTGGACTGCTGAGGACTGGGGTAAAGTCATTTTCTCTGATAAATCCCCTTTTCGATTGTTTGGGACATCTGGAAAACAGCTTATTCGGAGAAGACGAGGTGAGCGCTACCACCAGTCTTGTCTCATGCCAACTGTAAAGCATCCTGAAACCATTCATGTGTGGGGTTGCTTCTCAGCCAAGGGAATCGGCTCTCTCACAGTCTTGCCTAAAAACACAGCCATGAATAAAGAATGGTACCAGAATGTCCTCCGAGAGCAACTTCTCCCAACCGTCCAAGAGCAGTTTGGCGATCAACAATGCCTTTTCCAGCATGATGGAGCACCTTGCCATAAAGCAAAGGTGATAACTAAATGGCTCAGGGAACAAAACATAGAGATTTTGGGTCCATGGCCTGGAAACTCCCCAGATCTTAATCCCATTGAGAACTTGTGGTCAATCATCAAGAGACGGGTGGACAAACAAAAACCTACAAATTCTGACAAAATGCAAGCATTGATTGTGCAAGAATGCACTGCTATCAGTCAGGATTTGGTCCAGAAGTTGAATGAGAGCATGCCAGGGAGAATTGCAGAGGTCCTGAAGAAGAAGGGTCAACACTGCACTGCAGGGCAGCAGATCATGTGAAAATATAATATTTGTGTCATTCTCAAAACTTTTGGCCATGACTGTATGCAGCAGCCCCTGTCATAGTAAATGACAGGAGGCTGCTGCATAGGCTTTCCTATGGAGCCCTTGCCTGTAATAGGGCTCCACAGGAAAGCACTAAAATCATCATAGACTCCAATGCAAGTGCATTGGAGTCTATGATATAAGCAATCAAATGATTGCTAGTTATAGTTCCCTATGGGAACTATAAAAAAGTGTAAAAAAAAATAAAATAACGTTTTAAAAAAAAATAAAATAAAAAAAACGTAAAAGTTCAAAACCTTTCCCGAAAATAAAAATAAAAGTATTAAAAAAATAAATAAAAAAATACACATTATGGGTATCGCCATGTGCGAAAACGCCCATATTATAAAAATATAAAAAATTATTTAGAATACTAAAAACTGCGAAATGGAAAAAAGTGTCAAAATGGCCGATTCGCCATTTTTTGTCACTTTTTGAAAAAAATAAAAATAAGTAAAAAGTGATCAAAAAGTCATACACACCCCAGAATGGTATCAATAAAAAGTTCAGATCGCTCAGCAAAAAATAAGCCCCCATACAGCTCCGTACACATAAATACCAAAAAGTTATAGGGGTCAAGAAAAAAAATTAAAAAAAATGTCCAACTTTATAATTTTTTTTTATCACTATCAAAACGCAAGAAAAACTATACATATTAGGTATCGCCGGATTCATACTGACCCGTAGAATGAAAGTAATTGGTCAGTTTTAAAGCACATCGAACGCTGTAAATAAAAAGCACGTAAAACTGTGGCGGAATTGCGCTTTTTTTGCAATTTCACCCGATTTGGAATTTTTTTCCCGCTTCCCACTACACCATATGCAATATTAAATGGTGGCATTGGAAAGTACAACTTGTCCCACAAAAAACAAGCCCTCATACAGCTGTGTGAACAGAAAAATAAAGCAGTTATGGCTGTATCAAGGCAGGGAGCGCAAAACGAAAACGCAAAACCTTAAAAACCTCCGGGGTAGAAAGGGTTAATAAGCCTTCAACAAAAAACATTTGTAAAGCACTTTTCTCCCAATGGACTCAAAATACAGTCCGGGAGTAAAGTGATCAATTTGTTATAATGTCCTCGTGCATAGAGCAAGGGTCTTGATGAAAATGCTTTCAAGGATATTATCGGTCTCCTTGGTCCAGATAAGAAGTTTCAGAGAGTGGGGGCCACGTGACAGAAGGCCCTGGCTCCAAATGTTTTTTTAAACCCTAGCGATGGACACTTTGGGGGTCATTTATTAAGACCGGCGTTTTAGACGCCAGTCTTAATAAGCCCCTGCGCTGTTGGTGGATCCGGTGAAGTTATATAGAGGCGCTGGCCCCTACATAACTTTGGCATATCAATCGCCAGTTCTAAATCTAGCTTACATTTAGACCATTTTCTACGCCTAAAACAGGCGTAGTAAATGATGAATGAGATGTGCCTGCCGGCCTGTCCACTTCCCCGCCCAAGCCATGCCCACTTTTTTAGACCTGACGTGAGCGGGAAAGAGTCGCAGATTGCAGCTCAAATAACCTTTGCACTGAAATCTGTGCCAGAAATGCTACACTGAAGCATAGAGAAAGTGAATGGAGTCACGCTGCAACTGCCGGATTGCTTGTGACTGTATCGTCATGGCAAGTGGTGAAGCGACTCCATTCACTGTGATTCGATGTACCATAGGATTTGCAGCATACCACCGAAATACATTTTGTGTTACCCTGTTATTGTTATTTTCTATAGATGTCATTTTTCTATAGAGTGTTTTTAGTTTAGGGTCTTCGTAGTAGGGGCTACCACTGCGGTTTAGGCTGGCGGTGGAGTTCTTTGTTTCTTTCTTATCCTTTGAGGGACATTTCCAACATTTTGTGTGCTATTGAGCTGATCTGGGGTTTTCTAAAGTATCTGCAGCTACTCAGCACATGGCATTAGGCGATTAGGAAGGCAGAGACGGGAATACACAATCTCTGCCTTCTCCATGGGGGGTGTGGATGTCTCTGGCAGTCAGCTTTCCCCTCCTGTGGCTGAACAATTTCTGTGCAGCTGCAAACTCTACAGAGACTTCTATGCAGAAACCTGCCATCTACATAAGCCGGCCAGTCTGCAAGCAATCAAACTGCATAGTGACCTGGTAACGATAGTCGTCCTGTTTCAAAATTTCTGGTTAAAAACATTTTTCTATAAAGACACCCATAGTGATTCAGGTCCATTGCCTTATTTTTCCGTATTTGTTTGAAACAGATTTGCTAGGAATCATTATTCAATAGATTAAAAAAATAAATAAAAAAATACTTTTTTTAAATAATTGAATGGCCTGCTGCTACAATGTAAATGCAGCTAATAATGCATGTCTGTCTGACACCACAAAATATGGTTACATATGAAAAAAACTAATGGTGGGAACTGCTACTCATTAAAAGGAGGGGGTCAGTTATACATCAAAAACAGTAACACACAATGTAAATGGTGCACACCCACATAGATCCTGCAAAAACATCTAAGGGTTCATGCACACAAACATATTTTCTTTCTGTGTCAGTTCCGTTTTTTTGCAAGTCATATGCGGAACCATTCATTTCAATGGGTCCGCTAAAAAAAACGGAAGGTGTGTGCATTCCGTTTCCATATGTCTGTATTTCTGTTCCGCAAAAAAATACATGCCCTATTATTGTCCGCATTACGGACAAGGATAGTTCTGTTCTATTAGGGGCCAGCTGTTCTGTCCCGCAAAATACGGAATGCACAGTCGTGTGAACGGGCCCTTATCCAACAAAGAGCAACACCTCAGGAAGACTGTGATAAAAAAAACTGTTAAAATCTTGGGGGTCACAAAAATAGAGCGACCTCCCTTGTAGCACTAATCATGATAAGGTTCAGCATATAAAATAAAGTCAATGACTGTGTAAAACTATACTTCTAAATAAACACAGGTAACTTATGGATGTATTAGACACGTGATCAGCCAGACGATTGTTGGGAAGCAAGTGTTGATTCCCAGCATTCGCCTACTCGCTAACAGAGGAGACCACTATGGGCACAGTTTTCGTTGTGTGTTGCGGTTTCTCATGTATGATAACATAGGTCACAACATTGTGCACATTCATTGTACTGCCATTCTCTGTTTAGTCTAGTGGTACAACATATTATTCACAGTAGATGTAATACTCAGATTCTCAAATATTATATAAGTTAATGAAGCACATGACCTACTCTAATATTTGATCTTGAGGACTGTGGCTTCATGGGGGACAATTGTTTACCTGTTAATATAAAATATGTGCCTGAAGAGCCAAGTGTACAGTCCATATGAACAGTCCCTTTTCCAAACTGTTCTACAGAAAACAACACATCTTTAGGTTATCATATCCCTGTGGGACCATTTTTCAGATGATATAAAATTGGAATGTCTTGGTGTCAGCTGTGGCCAAATCTGGTCCTCAGGGTCTTACAGCAGCTCTGTTGATACAGATGTGCACTTGTTTAGTAATGTGGAAACATGCACTTATTGGCCTGTGATGGTTGAGGGTGACAACTAGAGATGAGCGAATGTGCTCGTAACGAGCACTGTACCGCTCGGCTCCCCTGCGCTCGCATAGGCGCAGGCAGCCACTTCCATCCTCCTCACCCGACGGAAGCAGCTGCCTGCGCCCATGCGAGCGCAGGGGAGCCGAGCGGTACAGTGCTCGTTACGAGCACGTTCGCTCATCTCTAGTGACAACCATTTATAAAACAATTTAGTGAAATCTTTGCACATGGAAGTGCCATCATATTACACGTTGCCCAGAGTTTAACTGACCCTCTAAAGGACTGGAGGACCCTTTGGTAAGCCTAAGCCACTGATAATGGGGCCTAAGCCACAAATGTGACCATGAGGTCCAGTAAGAAAACAGCACCATATGAAGGGGGCAGCGCAGGCCAACAATCTGAGCAATTATTATGTTCTTAGGAACACTTGTTCTCAATAATTGCCCTGGGTAAATCTGCCACCAATCACCAGAGGAACGAGCACATGCTCATTAATTGGGTGATCACATCTGATGCCTCTATAATATTAAATCTGATAGTATGTTTAATAATCTACCCCTTTTTCTTAATGGATATAGGCTAGTTGAGTTACTCTGCTGGGGGCCCACCTTTATCAGGTGCCTACCAGGGAATTCACTTGTTCCCCTGTGGGCCAGTCCAAGCCTGGGGCCAATTATGGTCACCCACATAGTCCTTTATAATTACAGCTGTGCTGCTCGGTCTACTGTAAATCTCCCTGTGTTCTGTCAAGCCTGTCAGTATGGAGCCGCTACATGGAGAAGAAGTGGAACAGGTTTTGGGGGGTGATAATGGTCAGCACACAAGCATATTTTTCATGGGAAGGTAGTAGGGCTCTGTTCTTTAAAATGGTCGCACCGATTTGGTTCCAGTCCTGCCTTGGGCTGCGGGGTCTATGTACTCCAACACTGATGAACTCAGTTTTTGAAATGTACATTCATTTATGTTTAGGAGAATATGAATTTATTATATTACAAGATTTATTTTTTTCAGATTTTTTTTCATGAATTAGAAATTAATTAATGCAGCAAATTAGCACTTCGGCATATAAATGTAAACCCTTACTAGCATGTAGAGGCGTTATGAGGACAAGCGAGGAACGGCACGTCCACTGCTAGTATAATCACTTCTCATATGCTAATTCTCAATCAAAGCAGCATCCTGAAGTGGCAAAGCCAGTGATTGCAGTGTCAAGATCTGTACGAGAGCAAAATGTAAGTCTGTCTAAAGAGGAGAGACCTATAATAAAGTTCAAGAACCTGAGTCTGTAGGACGGTTATTGTCAAATGCTCCATACTGTAGAAGCGCTTCCCGTAAGCGAAGATGGCGCAAATAAGATTTGGGCCTTTCTCTGGGTTGTATTACGGAGTTAAATGTCATCGACTTCATACTGTGGTACCATTTGTGCCTCGGTGGGGGAGAGTGGAAAGATTCCCTTTCCACTCCGGCTTTGATCATAAGCTAATTACTTTAATGTTCTCAATGAACTATCACTTTTGCGGCTCTCCCACCGAAGGAATTAAAAGCTTTTCCCCCAACAGAGATTACACATCTGAAAACTGAGGCTCAAAATGTTAAGAGGCTGCAAAGGGAGACAGTCGCAGTAAGCAAAGCAGATGTTTTATAAAGCCATACAGTATTCTATCAATTGGTTATTGACCAGGGTTTTGTTACAGATAATCCCCATTGACATGAGGAGGGAAAATGTTATTCTGCAGTATGCTTTCTACAAAGTATTCTTAAACTAAATGGTTGTTCTCAGAGTTTAGGAAAAAAAAGCTAATGTTCAAAAATAACAAAAAAAAGTTGTTACCTCTTCAACTCTCGGCAGATTCACTGGCTACTCGAAGATGCCAGCTAGTGTGGCAAGCAAAGGGGTGGATTGGCAATAGACCTTACAGGGAAATTTCCCGGTGGTCCGATGTCCAGGGAGCCGCCTGGGCCCACCTCATGGCTGGCCAGTGGATGTTTTTGGTAATGTATTTAGTGCTTCTGGCAGTATTGGATGATGGACAGTGATATTTGGCTGTGTCGGGTGGTATAATGTGGCATAATATGGTATTGCTGGCCCTGCCTTCCATCAATTTGGATTCGACTACAAAATGGGCCACCTTTAGTATTTTTTCCAGGGCCACTTCAAGTTCCCAGTCCACTCCTGGGCATGCAATAAGGTCAATTTTCAACACACCGCATAATTATTGAGTGTTGCTGGAAGCCCGTGAAGGCCACTATATACATAAATGAAGATTTTGAAAAAGTAAGAACAGAAATGGTAAAAAAAAAAATTCAGTTATTGGTCTTAATGTTCCTTAGACACAGAAAGTACTCATGGACTGCTGCTCATTGAAATGAATAGGTCAGGTTTCAGTGTGGATTTGCTACACGCATCACATCCGTACAGACAACTCGGTCCGGACAAACAACTCTTTCACAGAAGCAATGCGGATTGTGTCAGCGTCTGTTTAGGAAAAAACTGATGGTTCAATCAGTATTGTCTACAATTGTGTTCAGAGTGTGTGGTGTTTTCATGCGGATGCAATATGTTTTGATGCGTTTTTCATACATGATAAAAATAATCTATATCTCCTACCATCATTGAAAAATGCATTGCATCCAGATTACATTCAGGAAAAATATAAAAATCGCAGCTTGTTTTGCATTGTGCGTTTTTCAGGTAGCTCTGTCTCCATAGAAGTGAACAAGATTTGCGTGAAAAACCAAATGCATCCAGATACAAACCAGATATAATGCGTTTTTCACTAATGGTTACTAGGAGATGTAGATTTTTATTGTTCAGTTTTTTTTCATGCGCGTGAAAACCGCATGCAATCAGGATACATTCCAGATTGGGAAAAAAAATTGCACACACCAAATGCAGTCGTAGACAAAACTGAGAAAGAGGCCTTAGTTCCTTTTTTTTAAACACACAGCAAAATGTTATTGAATAAATTGTAATTGTAGATTGTAAAGAGCAAGTCCCAGAGCTTTTACGATAAAATAAAGGAAACGTCTGACAGTTGGTCAGAAGAGGACTCACATACCATCAAGAGTCATGTCTACTCTAGCCAGGAACATTCCCTTACCCCTAGTGCAGTGTTTCTCAGCTCCAGTCCTCAGGGCACACCTGCCAGTCATGTTCTCAGGATTTCCTTAGTATTCAGCAGGTGATATAATTAGTGTCAATCCATCAGGACACATCATAAGTATTCATTCTGTGAGATATTCTCAAATCATGACCAGCAGGTGGGCCCTGAGGACTGGAGTTGAGGAACACTGACCTAGAGGGAATCTCAAGATTTGGAGCATCACAGACAATAGGTGCGATCACTTTGTTTAGTGACCATACGTAAATTCTACCATGACAAATCCTGAAATAGCTTTTTCAAGGGGCCTTAGTATTTTATCTGATCTTCTTCTATAGGAAAATAAATAAGGTCCAGCATCCAGTGCCTGGAGTGCAACTATGGCATGCCAAAGTTGAAGTACCCCAGAGTGGCACTACCATTCCTACACTGTGCTACTGTTAACCAATGATGTCATCTGTGTATTTATTCCAGGTCCGCCTACACTGTGCATTCATAATATTACTATGTAACTGTTATGTTCATGTAATGCGCCTGGTCCACCAGCAGGTGGCAATGTATCTGGCAGGGAAAGAGTATCTTTAGATAGAATGGAACTTACCATTCCATTCTCCCCCTTTTGGGAAGAAGTGGGTTAGTCCTGCTTCCTACCGGGGGAAGGGTTGCAGGAAACTATGTTCAATTGTAGTGTAGTCTAGTGTTCGAAGCAGAGTAGTCAATATGGTAAAGTGAGGGGAATGACCCCCCTTCCTGCAGCAAGAGACCCTAAAGGGAAGCAGCATGATTCCTTACAGATAGAGTATTATGAGGTGGTCAACAGCCAAAGCTGCAGAGCTCAAAAGGTACCAGAATAGTCCTAAAGTCCAGCTACTAGACTGAAACCAGAGCCTGTCAGTTTACTCTAAAACCTGCTGGATCCAAGAGAAAGACTGAATATTGTCTGGATGCAAGTTTATTCAAGTAAAGCTGTTGAACTTTATAAAGCCTGTACTCGGCTTATTCTCCACCTCCTACAACTCTCCCCTTGTGCTCCAGAATCTATCCACGATGATATCCAGGTAGGAGCACCATGACACACACAGAAACTATGAAGGCTGCACCACACCGCTCGGCAATTCCTATAAATCTGGGACACGATTAGCCCTGGGGGGCGGCATGTTGCACAGTGCGTTATCATCAGCAGTCTAAACAAAGACCTCCAGATACTACCAAAGCATCTGTGCTGGATCAGCAGGAAATTTAAGAGGTAAATAGTATTTTTTTGTAAGTGTGAATATGTGCCACCATAGGGATATTCCAAAATGAACCCACGGAGACAAAAGGAATCAGAAAGCCCTCTGCTCTACAGACCTCTTACCAGTAACCTGTAGGGCAGAAATGCACAACTTTCAGTGCAGGAGCTACACATCTCACTGTGATGAACCCTACAGCCCCCAACCATAAGGATACAGACATGCTTGTCATTGTTCCAATAGTTTAGGCCGTATATGCCATAAATATCTCATAGGTGTGAGTTTTATCTCTGGGATCCCCATATATTGGGAGAATATTAGTCTCTGATCCACTGCTTCACACTCCAGAGCACAGAAAATGAGAGGTGGAGGTGACCATGAGTTGTGACACGCATAGATAATCCGAACAGTGGAATCCCCATCTGTCATATATATATATATATATATGACATATACTGTCAATGTCATTAATGCTTTAAGTTTTATTGTGGAATTTGTGGTATTATTGCCCTTGGACAAGAAAAGGTTGTGAACTCCTGCTGTAGGACAGTTTTCAGATAATAACTTAAGGCTTTGTTCACATTTTCCTTACAGGGTTCCTATAATTTAATAATTATGAGAACCTTGATGTACTGAAAGGTCAATAGACTGAGTATCCGCCACAGCCATCATTGCGTCATTATAAACAGAAACCATCAAGTGTGAACATGGCCTAACAAATACTGCCTAGTGATGTTACTGGGCAGTCTGTCAATCAATACTCTCCAATCCAGCAGTATGCCAGGTTGCTGTGGCAACCATCATGGCCTGATTGCATCAATTCTGGCATTTTTTTAAACCTGCTTTGTTAGGCATCCTTACAGTGTTTCTAGATTCCCGTTCCTGTTATTCCAATTCTTCAGTCCTGATTTTGTTTTTATCCTGATAATTATAACTTTGGTATACCGGCAGTTCTCCATCCTTAGCTAGTTCTGATTACATCTCTGGTCTGGTCTAGTTATCACCTTAGCTATGCTCTTTAACTACACCTTGGTTGCCTTCATTAGTTTTAGCTAGACTATCATCTTTCCTTTCCCTTCTGGTTAAAAGGCAACTTGGGGGTTTCCCAACACTAAAGCTTATATCTCTTAGCAGGTATAATAGGTGAATACTATGGGCTCCCCCCAACCCTTAGCTAGCCCCAATCTAATCAAAGTGATCTAAGTCACTGACTAGCTAATTACAATATTACTGGAATGCCAAAAAGTTTTCATATATACAGTACTTCAAAATGGCAGAAAACCCTGAAGAAACAGATCTAAGCATTACATTTAGAACATAAAACCCCACAAAAGTCATAATGAACAAACTATCAGAGAACAAATCACTAAAAGATCACAAATAATCACAAGAATAAATAGACAAAAATTGGATTTGAGTTGCATCTTAATTTTTGGTGAATTTTCATGAGAGGTTGAGAAATAGATAAAAAAATTAGACCTAGGAGACCTAAAAGTTTAATGCACATTTCCAGGCTATATGGAGCACATTTCACTTGGGTAGAATAGATCTTGGGCCTGAATCTGATCGGTCAACTGAATCGGCCAAATCAAACCCAAATCAAATTTTAAGTCATTCACTGATCTTTAGTGATGATCGAGCACCCCAATGTTCGGGTGCTCAGGTGCTCTGGCCGAACACTAGGTGGTGCTAGAGTGCTCGGCCAAGCATCCAAGCACAATGGAAGTCAATTGGAGAAGACCGGGCACCCCCTGCTCTGCAGAGGGGAGGGTGTCTGGTCCATAGGGAAACGTGAGAAAATGGTGGAAACACCACTGAAATGGTTAGGGAACAGCATGGGGAGGATGTCTGGATGCATCTTGGACACCGAAGTCAAGTCGCTGCTATTAACGATGATGTCCGACTATTACGCCACTTTTACGGAATTACAAAATATTGTTAGGAAACATATATTTACTTGTACGTAAAGCACAAGTAGCAGCACGCCCTCACTCCTAATGTTTTACACTGTCAGATCAGCAGCAGGCACTCGCCCCGAATGTTTTACACGGTCAGCTCAGCGGCAGGCACTCGCCCCTAATGTTTTAGACGGTCAGATCAGCAGCAGACCCTCACCCCAAATGTTTTTGAGTGTCAGCAGCACTGAACATCAACTTGTCAGGATGAGGACCAGAGAAGTAACATAGTAACATAGTAACATAGTAACATAGTTTATAAGGCCGAAAAAAAGACATCTGTCCATCCAGTTCGGCCTGTAATCCTGCAAGTTGATCCAGAGGAAGGCAAAAAAAACCCTGTTAGGTAGAAGCCAATATTCCTCACTTTAAGGGAAAAAATTCCTTCCCGAAGAGGAAGAGGAAGTAGTGGACGATGAAATCACTGGCCCAACATAGGAAGGAGGCAAGCTGAGCGAGGACAGCAGTACAGAGGGGGAGGGATGCGCAGAACCGCAACAGGCTGTAAGAGGCGGTGGGGTGGCAAAAGGGAGAAGGCAGGCCACACCAACAAGTGTGGACGATAAAAGAATTGTCATTTGCAACCTGTGCTGTACCAAAATGAGCAGGGGCATGAACACTAGCAACCTGACCACCACCAGCATGATCTTCATGGCAGCAAAGCACCCTAATAGATGGGCCAAACGCCTGGATCCACAATCGGTGTCTGCAGGTCACACCACTGCCTCCTTTTCCCTGTGTTACGTGCTAGCCAAGATGCCTCCCGCCCTGCACCTGGACCCTCGCAAGCACCATCAGAGAGCATATCCACTTCTGTGTCCCAGCGCAGCGTACAGATGTCCATACCCCAGGCCTTTGAACAAAAGCGCAAATACCCAGCCACCCAACCACAGGCCATAGCACTAAATGCAAACCTTTGCAAATTGCTGGCGCTGGAAATGTTACTGTTTAGGCCTGTGGACACTGAGGCTTTTCGCAGTCTGATGGCGGCGGCTGTCCCAACTTACTCAGTACCTAGCCGCCACTATTTTTGCCGGTGTGCCCTCACCGCCTTACACCAGCATGTGTCCCGTAACATAGCCCGTGCCCTGACCAATTCAGTTACTGGGAAGGTCCACTTAATAACTGACACATGGACAAGTGCTTCTGGCCAGGGAAGCTACATTTCCCTGACGGCACACTGGGTGAACGTTGTGGAGGCTGGGAGAGAGTTGTACCCTGGGATGGCACAGGTGCTACCAACACAAAGGATTGCGGGCCCTACTTCTATCCGGATTTCCGCCACCACCTACATTAGCGGCTGTAACTGTAACACCCCAGAGTGGTGTGTTACCACTCTTGGTATCTAGCTGATATCTGTGTGCTACTCTAAAATGTCATCCTGTGCCTTCATGTCATCACCAGAAGAAATGTGCATTTTATTCAGTGTTATGTAACTGTTGTAATGTAATGTACCTGGTGGACCAGCAGGTGTCAGTAATACTGTGGCAGATTTAGTTTGTAGTTTCACCAGAATGGTACGTTCCTTATTCCATTCTGACCCCCTCTGCAGGAGAGAAGTAGTTTCTTCCAACTTCCTGCAGTAAGGAGGAAAAGGCAGTTTAGGCAGTTTACCCTACCCCCTGCTAGGGGAAGGAGGTGTTCAGGACAGCAGAGCACCTTCAGCTCTTTTGATCCACCAAGACTGAGTACTACAGCCTGCAACAAGGTACCAGCTAAAGGAAAGCCAGACTTAATAGAAAAGCTCAGCTTAATGCCCCTTTCACACGAGAGGGAGACTCGCATGTCTCCCGCAACGCATCTACAGGGCTGGACTCGGCACTGACAGGGATCGCATAGCATTATATGCGATCCCAGTCAGTGCCGGAGTCCAGCCCTGTAGATGCGTTGCGGGAGACATGCGAGTCTCCCGCTCGTGTGAAAGGGGCATAAGAGAGAAATTCAGAAATCTTTATCTGTCAAGCATCTGCCAAGTATATAAATCTGCACTTGCTGGAACATCAAGATAAAGCCTGAAGTGAATTTCCTTCATGCAAGTTAACTAAATAAAACTGCATTGGATCATCCATAAAGGTCTGGACTTTATTTCCACTCGATGACCCTCAATTATTCCACCTATTTCTGCAGCCAGAGCCACCGCCTGGGGCCTATCCGTCCATTAAGGTAGGAACACCGTGACACATGCTATCAAAACATTGTAGGCCTAAACTACCCTTGGCACTCCTACACTGGGACGAGAGGCAAATCACCTTAAAGGGCCCTGGAGGGGAAGGGTCGCCCTGTAGCAAACAAGGCTTACTGAGCGCTGCACAACCCCTCCTTCTCCTCCACCACTTCCATCTAGGAATTCTCATCTTGCAGCACCAGTCAGACTTCAGTCAGTAGCTGGATGCAGTTTAGCACAGCCGTGGGGAAGCAGCAACAGGCTGTGCTGAAACTTATTTGCTTAGGTGACAAACAACACACCGCCACAGTGCTGTGGCAGGGTATAAGGGACCGGGCTGAGCTGCGGCTCTCGCCACTCAACCTACAACCAGTCGTGGTTGTGTCTGGTAACGGCCGCAGCTTGGTGGCGGCTTTGGAGCTCGGCAAGCTCACACACATATTGTCACGCTCAGGTGTGAGGGGAAAATCACACAGAGCACAGGAGGGAAAGAGGATTGGAAACTAAGGAAGGTAGATGGACAGGAGACCATGACTCTAATCCTGATTAACTACCAGTATGAACAGGCCTCAAAGGTAGGCGTGCTCATACACAGGAACCAAACCAAACTGACCCTATAGGACCCTGGAACTAATGACAGGAATGAGTTTACCTGTTCCTCCAACAGGAAGGACGGACAGCAGTCTCCCTCAGGCCAAACAACTGCTTCAACTTAGGGGTTCAGCGGTTTCTCAAAAACTACACCAATTTGCCTGAGCTGCTGGTGAAAGTGCCCATTTCCGAAAGTCACCTACAGCTTCCGCCAGTCTGGCAACGCTGCAGCAGCGCTTACACTTGCCAGCTCACTGACTGCTGTGCGAACTGAGCACGCGCTGGAACTCTACCTGCTCACAATAAAGACGGACAGCGCTGCATGTGGAAAAAGGTTCTGATAAGAGTCCTAGTGTCAAAACTAAGAGGGAAAAGTTTTGTAAAATGATAAAGGAGTACCTAGCTGACAATGTCAACGTCCTCAGCGATCCCTCTGTACCTTATAATTATTGGGTGTCTAAGCTGGACACGTGGCACGAACTGACACTCTACACCTTGGAGGTGCTGGCCTGCACTGCCGCCAGCGTTTTTTCGGAGCGGTTATTTAGTGCTCTCAATAGAGACAAACAGCGCTGCATGTGGCAAAGGTTCTGATAAGTGGCCTAGTGTCACAACTAGCAGGGAAAAGTTTTGTAAAATGGTAAAGGATTACCTAGCTAACAATGTCAATATCCTCAGCGATCCCTCTGTGCCTGCGCTCTACGCCTTGGAGGTGATGGCCTGCCTTGCCGCCAGCGTTTTTTCGGAGTGGTTATTTAGTGCCGCTGGGGGCATAATAACTGCTAAGCGCATCCGCCAGTCAACTGAAAATGCTGACAGGTTGACGCTAATCAAAATGAACAGGGCCTGGATTGCCCCTGACTTCGCTACCCCATCAGAGGAAAGCGGCTGAACATAAAGGAACTTTAAATGTGGCTTTTAAGGTGTATTGAATACACTGTATTTCCATGAACCCCTTCCTCTTCTGGTCCTCTCCTTCCTCTTCCTCCAGCATATCAAACTGCTTATTAGGCTGCCCTCGCCTTTAAATATTTAAGAGGTTCACCAGCAGGCCCTTACCCCTAATTTTTTAACCTAAAAAAGTAACTTCACTCTGGTCCTCCTGACATGTTGACCTAACAAGAACCTGTCTTGCGTGGCCCTCCAAACTGAGACATGAAGCTAGGAGTTTTGGATTACTTTGTTTCTTGGGCTCTGCCAGCAGGCACAGTTTCACCGCGCCCAGAGCCCTCGCCTCTGTGTTCACCATCAGCAGCACGCTCACTTCCCTGTCCCTTTCTGCTCGCCTTGCGCATATTATATAGTATATATGCAACTTTGTGACAAGTACAGTAGTATAGATTTTTATTAAGTGTATGATCAGAAAAATTCACCAAATGTCAAATATTTAGAATGCGTAAACGTTATAGAGCAGCCGCAAATGAGGAACTGCGGCCTAAATTAACGGTAGAAAAAATACCGGATGTCAGATACATAGACTTTTGAAAGGTTCTAATACACATGCTGTGCACGTACTGGTAGTGTCAGGCACACTTGCGTTCTTTTTGCCCCAAAAGAAAAAAAAAATGCAGCCAAATATAACAATGGACTTTTTTGTCTTTTGAACAGAAACACTAGCCCTACCTAGCCAAATCCTATCCCTACAGTATAATTCCCTCCTCGTGCAAATGTTATACAGCAGATGCAGTTGAGGAACTGCGGCCTTAATTAACGGTAGAAAAAATAGCAACGGATGTCAGGTATATAGACTACAGAACGGTTCTAATGCACACTCTGTGCACGTGGTATTAGCATCAGGCACACTTGCGTTCTTTTTGCCCCAAAAGAAAAAAAATGCACCCAGATATAACAATGGACTTTTGTGTCTTTTGAACAGAAACACTAGCCCTACCTAGTCAAATCCTATCCCTACAGTATAGGTCCCTCCTTGCGCAAATGTTATACAGCAGACGCAGCTGAGGAACTGGGGCCTAAATTAAAGGTAGAAAAAATAGCAACGGATGTCAGGTATATAGACTACAGAACGGTTCTAATGCACACTCTGTGCACGTGGTATTAGCATCAGGCACACTTGCGTTCTTTTTGCACCAAAAGAAAAAAAATGCAGCCAGATATAACAATGGACTTTTGTGACTTTTGAACAGAAATACTAGCCTTACCTAGCCAAATCCTATCCCTACACAAGTCCCTCCTTGCACAAATGTTATACAGCAAGACGCAAAAGAGGTACTGCAGGCTTAATAGCAGAAATAATAGCAAAGGATGTCAGGTATATAGTGTACAGAGAGTATCATACAACATGCAGCAGCTGCACAGGTGGCGTTAATGGCAGGCCACCTAGCGCTATTTTTAACACCCCCAAAATAAAATAAAAAGTTTGCCAGCAAGATATAATACCCCTAAAAGGGCTTTGGGGTCTTTGAAACAGAAATTCTATCCCTGCCTAGCGTTCTTCTCTCCCTACACTATTTGTCCCTCCTTGCAGCAGCTCTCCCTGCTCGGTATGATCCGGTCACATGTCACCTGGTGCTTTATAGCACTCGATGACGCGTTCCCGGCCAGCCAATCACTGTAATGAAATTCTCTGCCATTTTCTGTATATCATAAGATATGCCTCCTTTTTTGCCAAGACTTTTGTGCTGTCCATGCAGAGGTCGAGGCCAGAAAATGGCTGCTGCTGGAGGGTCATGTAACCAGATCCCCTCTATGTAATGTCTCCTCCATTAAAATACACTGCACTTACCATCTGCCCTTGTACTGTTGGGATTTTAGTGCAGTTGCAATATTAGAATGTAGGAGGCTGAGTGATGTGTTTGGTCACATGAGCCTCCATCAGCAGCCATCTTGGACAGAACCTCCATGTAGACAGCACAGAAGATTTTTCCCTAACATGGGGGCATGGCTTGTGAAATACAGCAAATGGCACATAATATCAACAAAGGCTATATTAGTAAATGTGATCAAGTAGCTAGAAAGTGACCAAATCCAAGGAAGGATTTTTTTTTTTTTAAAAGAACATCCACTCAGAAGACAATTCTTCCAATAATACATAGTAACATAGTTTATAAGATTTAAAAAAAGACATCTGTCCATCCAGTTCAGCCTGTTAATCCAAATATAATAACCCTATATAAAGACGTACAAGTCCTCAAAAACCTAGGGAGGTGAGATTTTGTAAAAGAAATATTTTTCTCGTTATCCAAGCCAAACCGAATGCTTACCCAAAAAAATGTCGGTCAGAATGGAAGAAACGCTTGAACTGATGCACACGAAATATATTTAGGTACAAACATAAAAGAAAACGGGAACATTGAGTTTTGTGACATGAATATTACTTAAGATATGGAAAGGAGAATGACACAACGTAAGTAAATATGATCAGGCCATTGGCAGCAGGGATAACTCAATAAAAGAGGTAATGGGGCTGAACGATGACGGTTCATTATGTAATTATCGTTTGCATATTTTTGTAAAGGTTAATAACTGATGCCTGTGTAAGTGTTAAAAACAGCTCCAGGTATAATTTATATGAGCGGCGCTTTATGGGGAATCCTCCAGGCATGATTGAACGTTGTTAAAGTGGAAGCTGTAATTGAAATTTTATTAGCCCGAACACATATATTAAATGCTTGAACATTGGATTTCTGCTGAATTATCTGCCGATATGAAGAAATGTTAAATGCAGGGAGTGGCAAATAATGAACAGTGCTAGAACGTAGAAGAGGCAATTGACCTCTGTCAATGGATTCACATGAATCTATTGTATTGCGATATGACCGAATGTCATCATTGTCGTCATATAAGACGAAAAAAAATCAATAAGCTTTTTGTGGCCAAATTGAACTTTATAGATTTTATACGGTATGCAGCGCCCACTATTGCCATTTGTGACCTTATAAAGCACGCAACAACAACAAACCCATTAAAATGACACATGTTAATGATGTTAATGTAAATTTAATGGGGTTTTTAGGATGACAAAGGGCCTGTTTTTTCACAGGAAGAGTTCCACTCTACTATTAGCTGTGTTAAAGGGGTTATCCAATCCTATAAACTGCCCCCAACGTGCCAGGCTACATAATTTCCCCGTTCCCTGCGCCGCTCCTGGTTCCCGCACCGCCGCAGCTGCTTCTCCCCATGTGCCGATGAAAACATCCGGAGTCGGGGATGGGGGGGCAGAGCAGTCAATTGCAGGCAGGGACGCGGACGAGCACATCACATGGTATGACACAAGTCAACCAGGTTTATAAAAAAAATATGATTTAAAGATATTCTGTCATGAGAGGTCTATCCGTTATGTTTCCATATTCGACCGAAGTAGTCTGTCAAGGATTTAACTAGGACATTGCAGTGTTGCACTGACTCATCTAACCACATTAGAGCAAAGCCGAGGGTGGACATGTAGATATTAGATAAAAGGAAATTCTGTGTAATACCAAACACAGACCTTGAACACAAGTGGCGACAGATTTTTTGGGGGAAATAGCAGCAGTTTGTTCCTCCTAATCCTTGACAACCATTTTAGAATCATGCTGGGAACACACAATGCCTTCTCATGAGACTCAAACAAAGGGAAATCTGATTAACTAGAGATAACAACCAATTTATGATTGTCAAGTGTCCTTGTTCTTCACTTTTTCATTTCATAATTATTGTAACATATCATATTTAAAGAGGTTTTCCAAGCTTGGAAAAAATCCCTCACTCCTCAATCTCCCCCAAATGTAGAGAAAAAGGTTACACAAAGAAGTAGGAGCGGTATTGCTGATTTCAGAAGCCGTGGAGGCACTGGAAGGGCAAACAACAGTATTGACATCACTAAGCAGCCCAAGACTGGATGTCGGAGGATAGCAAACCTCACACAATTGATCTTTGGAGGCTTCCAGCAACAAATTCTGATGAATACACCAACAGTTTAACATGTCCTAAAATCAATCAATGTTCTGTCACTAATCTCCAGTGCTAAGAATTAATTGCAAAATAGCCATGTATCTCATGCCACACTACTATAAAAGCACTGGCACCAGATTGAGCTGTGAAACCCAGGGCTGTGGAGTTGAAGTCTGACTCCAGTGTAAAGGAATACAGTATCTGTTACTAAATATAAATACATATAATTTTTTACTTTTAATAGGAATTTAGAAAAATGTTGAAATGTTAATCGGAAATATATTTTATGTTATATCAATCCATGTTCTCTATTTATCAAAATTAGTGATAAGCAGGGTGTTCTAGTGGTGATAGATAATCTGTTCTCACCTCTCCTGTGTTCTCTCCTGCCCTTATACAATAATCAGTAATAAGCAGGGTGTTCTAGTGGTGATAGATAATCAGTTCTCACCTCTCCTGTTTTATAATGGGGTCCGTTAGGTTTCCGCTAAGAAGATGATTTTTGGAGCGGAGACAAAAGTTGTGCACGCATGACTTTTGTCTCCGCTTCAAAAATCAACTTCAGAGCGGAAACCTAACGGACCCCATTATAGTCTAAGGGGTCCGTAGGCTCCGTTCAGCTGAATTATGTTCCGAATCCATCCTTTCCGCTCTCCTCCTCCTATAACGGGCAGGGCTGAACGGTGATGTGAACGAGCCCTTATACGGTTTTATTGTGGTTACTGCTTTGCTACCAACCCAAGATAGAGTAGAAAGGTTGTTCTCTGCTCTTAGCGTAGAAAAATTGTTTTCTGCTCTCAAAATAATTGGATTGGATTTGAAAGCATCTATGAAGAAGAATTTCACTGAAGAAATACTTTCCTGAGGACAAAGTCATACATTTCTTAAATAAAAGCACACCAGTGTTAGAAAGGGTTTTCTTAGATTTTAATACTGGTGACGATGACCTATCCTCTGGATAGCTCATCAGTATCTGATCGGTGGGAGTCTGACACTTTCTATAGCGACTGTGCTTGGTACCGCAGCTCAGCCCGATTCACATGTATGGGGCTGAGCTACACCTAGGCCACGTGATCTATGAACATGTCATCACTGGCCTAGGGAAATCTGCAAGAAGGCCACGCCGCTACTGCAGGTGCTACTGCCTTCTCAAACATCTGATCGACAGGAGTCCAGGATGTCGGACCCCCACCGATCGGATACTAATGACCTATACCGGCCACGTAGATGGGCCCTGAGGAGTAAAGTTGGGGAGCACTCAGGATTTCCTTATATTGAGCAGGTGATACAATTAGTGTCAGTGCATTAGGACTTTACCACAGGTATTGGTGCTGTGGGATATTCTCAAATCATGACCGACAGGTGGGCCCTGAGGACTGGAGTTGGGGAACACTGCTTTATGACAAATTTATCAAATGTCGCATGTTGTTTGATAAATTTGTCTTATCCTTAAACCTTTCATCTAGAAAAGCTGCTCTAGATTTCCTACTCCACCTTCCTACTGGAGTGAGAATGAGGATTTTTTTGTGACTTTTTAAAAAAGTCTCAGTGATAAATCTAGAATAAAGCTCATTAACATAGCTAACTATCCATATTTCAAAACTGGAGTGAGTGGTGTAGAAATAATAAAAGTCACAAAATATTTGTGCATTAAGCTTAAAAAGTTAAGAAGGACCTTTTTGAATCCAGGATTTTGAATAAATCAGTTATAGTCTATTGCATAGCTGATTACAGAAATGTAGACAAGTTATTTGTTTAGAAATTGTATTCCTGTTAATATGGTTTATAGGGGTTGTCTCACTTTAGCAAATGTCAATTATCATGTACTGGAAGTTAATACAAGACACTTACTAATTTGTTGCGATTGTCCATATTACCTCCTTTGCTGTCTGGATTCATTTTTCCATTGCATTTTTTCCATGGTCACGAGCACCCTGAAACCAAGCAGTGGTGGTCGTGCTTGTACATTGTAGGAAAAAGTGTTGTCCTATGTGCACACACATGGTACCGGCCACCAGAGGGGCAGGTGCTTTTTCCTATAGTGTGCAAGCACAGCCACCACTGCTGGGTTTCAGGGTGGTTGTAACCAATGGAAAAACATGTGTAGAATGCAATGGAAAATGAATCCAGCCAGCAAAGGAGACAATATGGAGAATCACAATACATTAGTAAGTGTCTTGTATTAACTTTCTCTATATGATAAATGCCATTTGCTGAAGTGAGACAACCCCTTTAAGTTCTTTCTACTGTAGGTAGCCTGATAACTTACATGATGGGGAGAAGAAGCCCGATGTTACCATTTTACTACGGTAAATGTGCTAGTACTAATTATTAGCCATTTATGAAGGAGTTGGAGTCAGGAATTTGCCCTACTGATTCCACAGGCCTGGTGTAAAGAGCAAGCTCACACTGATCAGGCCATTCAACCGATTTGACAAATTATGAAAATAAGTAAAAAAATTGGTGGACAAATTTTAAGGGTCACTAAATTATCTATAACTTGCAATTTTTTTATTCCTTATCAAAACATTTATGGTTTTATGAATTGTAACCTCTCAAGAATGAAAACAAAGAAAGCAAAAAGAAATGTGGTTTCTATAGCATTAAACCTCTCGTCTATAGATTGCTCATATTCAGCGGTGTTGTAAAATTGATTGTGCTATGACACATTATTTAGCACATTTCCCACTTAATGGGGCTGGAATGTTCCTCTGTTCCACTGAAGCACAGAAAATAATACACAAGTAAAGCACATAGGCTAAGGACATTGTTTCACAATCCAGTCAAGTCAGCAGGAGGCTTTATTAACACGGATCACGCGAATTGACTTGGTCAAAAGTAGTGTTTAATGTCATTTCCTAACAAAGCTACACGGTAAACACTGCTCGGGATTATACTGCTTCAAATTCCCATTGCTGCTCATTTATTTTTTCTGGGAAGAAAATACTGTATTCTGAGCAAAACATTATGTGGCTTATCTTTCTCAAACTTGGAAGTGAAAACCCATGATTAATGTAAAAAATGAAAATCTTACATAAACTAGTAAATGACAATCTCTTTCTAACAAAGCTAGAACCAGCCCTGTACCTCACATGGATCCAGAGGTTTCCACATTCCTTGCTCTGCTAGATTTATTTCAAGTTGGCAGCGGGTCCTTTCTAAGGGGTGTATCCTGACTGCTGTAGCTGGTGAAAGATGGAACTGAGCATGTGCAACCTCCTCAGTGAAGTGGACAGAAAAATTGGAAAAAGAGCAAATAATAGGTGGCGCTATACTGATAGAGTTCATTGAATAACTCAGTGGCTATGCTAAGTTTTTAATTACATGAAATGACTAAAGTATTCAGATCCAGGTGCCGGAGAATAAATTTTGTGGGACTAATTAATTTGTCCTTTTGGTCTAACAACCCCCTTAAGTCCTCATGAACACGACCGTATAGATTTTGCTGTCCACAAACTGCAGCTCCGCAAAATGTGTGCATGCCATAATTTCCACGGGCCCCATTGTCAAAACTCCTATTGTGCGGTCCACATTTTTGCGGTTCCATTGAAATTAATGAGTCCGCATCCAATTTGCAAAAAATGCAGATCTGATGCAGAATAAAAATATGGTTGTGTGCATGAGGCCTAAAGAACATTATGATGAGCCGGGTTCTAGCTATTATATATATACCGTATTTTTCGCCCCATAAGACACATTTTTCACCCCCAAAAGTGGGGGAAAAATACCCCTGAGTCTTATGGGGCGAATGCTAATGAGCGCTTCCATGAACGCTCATTAGCACCGGAGGACCAGGAAGCGGTGATGACTCTGTACTCACCGCTTCCTGGTCCTCCACTCGGCTGTCGGCTGTGCAGTGCTGCGCATAGTGTGAGGGCGCTCTGTGACCTCACGCTGTGCGCGCCAGTTCACAGCAAAGCCGGCGGCAGCAGAGTGTGTACGGAGAGGAGCGGCAGCGTCCAGGAGCAGGAGAGGTAAGTGCTTTATTTACTTTATAAAACAGGAGGCAAAGGGGGGCTCATGTAATGCGGCTGGGGGCATATTTATGGCGACTGGGGGCATATTTATGGCACTGGGGGCATATTTATGGCGGGTGGGGGCTAATTTATGGCGGCTGGGAGCTAATTTATGGCGGCTGGGAGCTAATTTATGGCGGCTGGGAGCTAATTTATGGCGGCTGGGAGCTAATTTATGGCGGCTGGGGGCTCATGAAAGGCAATGGGGGCTCATGAGAGGCAACGGGGGCTCATGAGAGGCAACGGGGGCTCATGAGAGGCAACGGGGGCTCATGAGAGGCAACGGGGGCTCATATGAGGTCTGATTGGGGGTCATTCACATTGGGGTCTAAGCTGAGTCCTGATTGGGGGTCTGATCTGAGGTCTTATTAACATTGGGGGTCTTATTGGGGCTGCCAGCTTAGGTCTGATTAACATTTAGGGTCTGATTGGTGGTCTGACCTGAGGTCTAATGAAAAATATTTTTTTTCTTATTGTACTCCTCTAAAACCTAGGTGCGTCTAATGGGCCAGTGCGTCTTATAGGGCGAAAAATACGGTATATATATATATATATATATATATATATATATATATATATATGTGTGTATGTGTGTGTGTGTGTGTGTGTGTGTGTATAATGCAGTCTAATTTTGTAATTTTCGATGAAAGCTATAATGTTTTAATTTTTCCATTGACATAGTTATAAGAGAGCCTTTTTAATGTAGGACAAATTGTATTTTTAATGCCACCTTTCTCAGATAGTTATAATGTATTGTATGACTTTTAAACCAAATTTGGGGCAACAGTGTGAAAAAACAATGCAAGCACCGCCATTGTTTTTAGGGTTTTGTTTTCTATGGTGCTCACTGCCTGGTAATAGTGACATTTTAAAGGGTTTGTCTGAGTGTTTAATATTGATAACCTATTCTCAGGATAGGTCATCAGTATCTGATCGGTGGGGTCTGACTCTCGGCACCCCCACTGCTCAGCTGTTTGAAGAGATGTCACTGGCCTTTTCCTAGGCCACTGACATGACGTTCATTGGTCACATGGCCTAGGGACAGCTTAGTCCCATTCAACTGAATAGGGCTGAGTTGCAGTACCAAGCACAACCACTATCCAATGGACGGCACTGTGCTTGGTAAGCTGCTCACCACAGCGTAGATGCCTCTTCAAACGGGAGTCAGATCCCCACCGATCACATACTGATTACCTATCCTGAGAATAGACTATTAGTATTAAACACTCAGTCAAATCTTTTAACTCTATTCAGCAGGACAGTATGATTGTGGAGATACCAAAATTATGCTTTTTTTGTTATGGTTTACCTTTTTTTTTTTAAATTACTTTGCTTTTCCATATTCTGACACCCACAACTTTTTTTCCCATTTTTATGCTGATGAACCTGAGTGGGGGCTTGATTTTTGAAGGGTGCAAAAACGATTAATAAATACAAAATTCTAGTTTCATGATAAATTTACTGTTGTAGCACTCCAGACTAATTTTCATTGGGAGTAGGTAGTTTATTCTGTTGCTTTCAGCATTATTCTGGGAACAATCCAGTTCATTTACTTAAAGGCTTTTATTTTGCAAATGTATTAATGGAGTTCAGGTCATGGCAGTCAAAAGTCAAGAACAGGAGCATACTAATATTTTAAGAATAGAAAGGGTCAGGTTGACATTTCTGACGTATTATTTGTTAATGTGGCCCTCATATTAACATTAATGCGACATCTGTGCCCCCCTGGTATGTCATGCCTAATAAATACTTGGCAGGGACTATATATATATTTAAACCACTAGAAAAGTCTACAATAAAAAGCCTATTAATCACAGTGACATAAACTTACAGATGGGTGAAACCGATTTAACCTTTTTGCTGCCTGGTAATTTTCACAAATCAGAAGTAAAAAGACTAAAAATCTCCACAAATCAAGCCCCTTCCACTACACATATAAATGTTATTGTCAGCAATACCCCTATGAATATAAGGGGGGCAGAGTATAACTAGAACATTTTTTGTCAGACTGAAACCCGACACTTATGCCAGAAACCGTCCGGATTCCTGCTGAATTCCATTATAGTCAATGGGGTCTATCCATTACTAGGACATTGAGGCTAGGACATTGAGGCTACTCCATTATCAAAAATGGACATTTGAAGAAAAGGTAATTTGCACCATAAAAGCAAACCCAGTGAATAATATGGGGTTCATGTGAAGGGGGGGGGCAGCCTAAGATGGCTAAGACTTCCACCTGCCACAAAAGGGTGGGATGGGGAGGGTGGATTGGCTTTACAGAGCCTCTGTCGGCAGGAGGAACACTATAAAACCATACACAACATCTGGTAGGGTTGATCCCAATTTGTGTTATTCCATTGAAAGGTTTTGGTAAAAACTCACATTTCATCGACATGCTAATTATCTTCAGAACATGGAAAGGAGGGCCCGAGGCTCTCAGAGAACCAGAGCTCCTCCACCTTCACTTACAGCCACTAATGCCCCCATGAATTACATGGCCAGGCACTTCACCAAGATTCCTGGCCCTTGTGACTTTGAGGGTGGAGGAGCTCTGGTGCCCAAGGGGCTCAGGCCCACCCTTTAGTACTCTGAATACCTAATTAAAATATTAATAAAATGTTAATTTAACCACAGTGTTGCAACAGAATATCATAAGGAAGGTATTATTTTAGCAGAATTAATACTACATACATTTTGTATGGTCTATTAGGGTTTATCCTCCTAACCGATGCTGTTTGGTCCTCCTCTCCCAGCATGAGGGATAGAGATCGAATGAACCAACTAAATAATGGGCTATGTAACCTCTTTGAACACTAACTGTTAAAGTCTGCATTCACATTCAAGAAATATGCAATATCAATTAAAGTCACTAGTCAAGGTGCTAAGACGAAAGGATCTAGTAGACAGTTACATCTTCAGACTGTCTTCATAGGATTCTTGGCATACTGCATAGACCCTTCAGAATTACCACTTACCACAAGTCTTTATGAATAAAACAACAGCACCTCGGTAAACTTACAATTTTATATCATTCTGACCAACAAAGTCAAGGATAATCTTTCCAGTTCTTTTATGTACATTATAAGGAAACAACTCGGCCCCAGTCATAGAGAATCTGCACACACAGACTCCTCTCTGTGGGATAGAACGCATTCATTGTCATCACATCAAAGGCAAATTTTCCTAAGTAATGATTCAATTTCACCTAGGGGTGCATTATTTAATAATCTGGCCCAGTGTGATCTTTCTTGTTTGACACGTCTAAGCAACATGAGACGTTGTGTCCATAAGGGGTAATGCCTCGACTAATTAGAAAATGCATTCAGATTCAGTCACAGATGCATTCAGGGTAGTCACACTCATTCTAATTGAAATATTGATGTACATTCTACTCAATATCAGACTGAATCTTTATGGAGAATTATTGGTAGGCTTAGGAAAAAGAAACTGTGCCTGTGGCTAACCTATCAATGGCCATAAGAGCTAAGAAGATGGTTTATAATTACCATACTTCCATCAAATATTTTTTTTGAAAATGAAGGTGATCCTGTCCCGACATGCTCCTTTGGCATAGGAATGTTTTGATGCTTTTCAACACAAATTTGCCACAGATTTTGATTTTTAACATAGTTAAGGCTGAATTTAGCAACCCTTTCACCAGGAGTAGGGCTGAGGAGTCAGAGTCAGTAAAAATACTAGCATAGCTTGTTGTATATTTCCTTTGGTAGGACATTTTTAACCCCTTTGCTAACCAGCCATTGACTAATTGGCAATGCCACTCCTGCTCCAGTCCCAGTGGTCATGTGATCACCAGGTGCCAGGAGTTTGTGGAGTTGCCAGGGTCTTATCAGACTCAGATAAGCTCTGTAGTGAGGCTATACAGCACTGTCAGCCCCAGCTGCAGGGAAAATCAGCAATAAAAAAAATGAAAGTCCCACAAAGGTATTGTATGACAATATGCGGGGGTAAAATGGAAAAAATAAAGACAAAATAGAAAAACACTGCATATAAAAAGATAACACTGCAACACAGTTTCTAGCCCTGCCACCAGCCACCCTAACCCATACATCCCATATATCAAAATGACTTTTAGAAAGGGAAATAAAAAATATATGTATATTTTAGTTGCACATTGTGCTACTAACAAACAAAATGTATTGATTAGAGTTGAGCGAACGTGCTCGTAACGAGCACTGTACTGCTTGGATCCCCCTGCTCTCGCATGGCCGCAGGCATCCGGATCCACTGACCTGCAGTCGGGTGAGGAGGACGGATCCGGATGGCTGCGGCAATGCGAGCGCAGGGGATCCGAGCAGTACAGTGCTCGTTATGAGCACGTTCGCTCAACTCTAGTGTTAATAAAAAAAAATACTAAAATTAAAATGATAAAAATGAAGCCCATGTGTCACCAAAAAAAAAGCACAAAATTATTTACCTAGCCAAACAGCAAAAAAAAAATAAAATTATGGCTTTCAAAGACACATATACTAAAAAACAAACAAAAAAAAAACGAAAACAGAAAATGCGCTTTGTCAGTAAGGAGTAGGATGTATGGCTGGTTAGAAACTGGTTAAGGAAAGTTTAGATATGGTTACATTGTATCAAAGTAAGGCCCCTAACTTTTGAGATGTACAAAAAAACCCTGAAATTAAAAAATAAAAACTCCAAGTAGACCCCTGCCTCCTGCACTCACCGCTTTGTATACACCTTTCAATTTTGTGTCAAACTGTAATTTGTTTTTACAAAAACTTTGTTGCCAAAAAGCTGACCCAAGCAGGAAAAAAGATATCCAGCACATCCCAAAAGTTGGGAAAAAAGTGAAAAGTTGAAATATGTGCAACTTATTGCCAGGTTTACATGAACATATTATTCATAATGGGACTAAAACCATCAGCAAGAGCCTGTACTCTAAACTCTAACAATCAGCCATGTAATATTTATCAGCCATTCACAGATGTGGATGACACCCAAAACAACTATTCACTTTGTATCAGTGATGTTTTTGCATAAGTGATCTTAACCTAAATTTGCATAAAATATACAGTACAGACCAAAAGTTTGGACACACCTTTTCATTCAAAGAGTTTTCTGTATTTTCATGACTATGAAAATTGTAGATTCACACTGAAGGCATCAAAACTATGAATTAACACATGTGGAATTATATACTTAACAAAAAAGTGTGAAACAACTGTAAATATGTCTTATAATCTAGGTTCTTCAAAGTAGCCACCTTTTGCTTTGATTACTGCTTTGCACACTCTTGGCATTCTCTTGATGAGCTTCAAGAGGTAGTCACCTGAAATGGTTTTCACTTCACAGGTGTGCCCTGTCTGGTTTAATAAGTGGGATTTCTTGCCTTATAAATGGGGTTGGGACCATGAGTTGTGTTGGGCAGAAGTCAGGTGGATACACAGCTGATAGTCCTACTGAATAGACTATTGTCAATTTGTATGGCAGGAAAAAAGCAGCTAAGTAAAGAAAAAAAAGTGGCCATCATTACTTTAAGAAATGAAGGTCAGTTAGTCCGAAAAATTGGGAAAACTTTGAAAGTGTCCCCAAGTGCAGTTGCAAAAACCATCAAGCACTACAAAGAAACTGGCTGACATGAGGACTGCCCCAGGAAAGGAAGACCAAGAGTCACCTCTGCTGCGGAAGATAAGTTCATCCGAGTCACCAGCCTCAGAAATCGCAGGTTAACAGCAGCTCAGATTAGAGACCAGGTCAATGCCTCACAGAGTTCTAGCAGCAGACACATGTCTACAACAACTGTTAAGAGGAGACTGTGTGCAGCAGGCCTTCATGGTAAAATAGCTGCTAGGAAACCACTGCTAAGCAGAAGAGACTTGTTTGGGCTAAAGAACACAAGGAATGGACATTAGACCAGTGGAAATCTGTGCTTTGGTCTGATGAGTCCCAATTTGAGATCTTTGGTTCCAACCACTGTGTCTTTGTGCGACGCAGAAAAGGTGAACGGATGGACTCTACATGCCTGGTTCCCACCATGAAGCATGGAGGAGGAGGTGTGATGGTGTGGGGGTGCTTTGCTGGTGACACTTTTGTGGTTTTATTCAAAATTGAAGGCATACTGAACCAGCATGGCTACCACAGCATCTTGCAGCGGCATGCTATTCCATCCGGTTTACGTTTAGTTGGACCATCATTTATTTATCAACAGGTCAATGACCCCAAACACAACTCCAGGCTGTGTAAGAGCTATTTGACCAAGAAGGAGAGTGATGGGGTGCCTGAACCCAATCGAGATGGTTTGGGGTGAGCTGGACCGCAGAGTGAATGCAAAAGGGCCAACAAGTGCTAAGCATCCCTGGGAACTCCTTCAAGACTGTTGGAATACCATTTCAGGTGACTACCTCTTGAAGCTCATCAAGAGAATGCCAAGAGTGTGCAAAGCAGTAATCAAAGCAAAAGGTGGCTACTTTGAAGAACCTAGAATATAATACATATTTTCAGTTGTTTCACACTTGTTTTGTTAAGTATATAATTCATAGTTCATAGTTTGATGCCTTCAGTGTGAATCTACAATTTTCATAGTCATGAAAATACAGAAAACTCTTTGAATGAGAAGGTGTGTCCAAACTTTTGGTCTGTACTGTACATTTTGTGAATGAACCAATTATTCAAGTAAACCCCTTATGCAAACAAAAAGTACTTTGCAAAACAACCCCTTAAGATACAATATGAGGAGTTCATACATATCATCCATATTTGTTCACTGTTGCATAAATGTTAAGACTGTAGGAATGCACCAATCAATGTTTGAAGGTTGGGGGGGGGGGGGCTAATTGGAAAATATTGTTTATAGGGACAATTAGTTGGTGAAATGTTATTGCTGACTATTAGAAATCTGTTTCATCAGTCAGAAATGTTACATTTGTCAGAAATGTAATTTTTTAGATATATATATATATATATATATATTTTTTTTTTTAGATAAGGATGGGGTTCTGAAAGGATTGGAAGAATGAAAAGAAGAATGATGCATGTGTTGTGCATGTGCTTGGTTACAATTTATTTGCCCTCAGAATCAATAAATGGTCTAATTTGCTACATAGGGTCTTATTAGTTAAAACAGTCTCATTGTTATACATAGACAAAGGATTTGGTTTGACAGATAAGGTGGGAGGGAGAGAAGGGTGATAACATAAACAAAAGTCCACACAAGATGAAGAGAAGGCTTCAGGTCTATGCAGATCCAACTTCAGTCTGCTCTAGCTCAGGCTAGGATTCTATATACCAGTACATTATTCTGTGTTCTAATAACACACAGGGGCATACCCAAAAAAGTGGCTCTGTATTACACTTTTTGCTCTGGTTATGAATAGACAGGCACAGTGGAGGAGTCAGCAATATCTTATTACCCCTGAATTTCAAAAGACTCTTTAACGCCAGTAATAGAATATTGTATCAAGAAGCCTCTATATGATCACTTCCAACATATACTTAAAAGTGGCTTCAAGGTTGAGCCCCCTTTAAGGGCACTGGCATGAGTATAAATATGTGTCTCCTGTTTTCTTGCCAACGGTGGGCAATGATAATACATTTATCAAGATTCCTATTTTAGAAGTTTCTTGATGTCAACATCAAAAGTACTCTTTTATTATATTCAACACTCCTGTGGGTCAGACCACTCTCTATGCCGACAGACCTTGGTCTAGATTCCTAGAGACACTGAAAGATAAAATATCATCCCAAGGTTTATCAAAGTGAATTCTGCTTGTTCTCTGTTCGTCTTTGAAGTTTCTTTTTTATGGAAGCAAAACCACATAAAGGCAATAATGATATAATACAAAGATGCCTCTGGTGCAACTTAGCTGTGGAAATGTTCTTCAAATTTTAGCAAATCCCAATATAAGGAGATTAATGTAGCTGTTTTGCAGATGTCTTGGGTGGAATTATATGACATTAGTCAAATTATTCTTAATATTTAGTGCACTTTGTGGTAGACAGAATAAATAATAGAATAAACTACTAAATAAACTATCTCCCTCAATATATTTTTCTTATATGAGATAAGGTACACACTACAGTAATGTACATGCATTAAAGGTGTTGGACGCTTTCCTATAAATGTCGTGCAATAGATATTTTGATGTAAATACCAGTATGTCACCTGACTACAACTGTATCTGTGCTCCTATTCCTCTGTCTCTGTTGCACATGCTTGAAACCCAAAGATTGGGGCATGCGCAGTAGAAAATTACCCAGTCTACTCAGGGTCGGACTGGAGTACCTAGGGCCCACCAGAGGAAATAATTCTTGGGGCCCACCATAAAGAAATATCTGTGTTTATTATCCCTGTACTGTGACATCACTGTGTTTATTATCCCTGTACGGTGACATCACAGTGTTTATTATCCCTGTACTGTGACATCGCTGTGTTTATTATCCCTGTACGGTGACATCACTGTGTTTATTTTCCCTGTACTGTGACATCGCTGTGTTTATTATCCCTGTACTGTGACATCACTGTGTTTATTTTCCCTGTACTGTTACATCACTGTGTTTATTATCCCTGTACAGTGACATCGCTGTGTGTATTATCCCAGTGCAGGAAGAGGTAAGTGGTCTGTGTTTGTTTTCTATTTTTCAGGGTCGTGAATGCAGAGGACTATGTCGGATTCGGTGGACTACGTCGGACCAGCTTTTTTTTTTTTTTTTTTTAATAAAATGGTCAAACAGGGGTCTGGGGGAGTGTTTATTTCAATAAAATGTTTTAAACTTGTGTGTGTGTGTATTTTTTTTACATTACTACAGTTTTAGTAATTATGGCTATCTACAGACGACCCTGATTACTAATACTGGGCTTAGTGCTTGCCGGTATGGCAGGCCAGCACTAACCCCAACATCTATTACCTCGGCACCCACCGCCACCAGGGGTGCCGGGAAGAGCCGGGTACCCGCAGGACCGGACCTTCTAAATTGAGGGTCTGGCTCTGGGGCAGCTGCAGGCTGGTACCATTAGGCTGGGAAGGGCCAATAACCGTGTCCCTTCCCACCCTGGTAGTGCCAGGCTGCCGCTGCTGGTTGTATCTGGCTGGCAAAGGAAAAAAGGGGGGACCCCACGCCATTTTTTTACAAAAATAATTAAATAATTTTAAAAAAAATTGGCGTGGGGTCCCCACCGAATCCGATGTCACAGTACAGGGATAATACACACAGTGATGTCACAGTACAGGATAATAAACAGTGATGTCACAGTACAGGGATAATAAACACAGTGATGTCACAGTACAGGATAATAAACAGTGATGCCACTGTACAGGGATAATAAACATGCCTCCTAAGGCATGCCTGGGAGGTATGGAGAGCTGCAGGGGGGACAGGAAGGAGAATGGAAGAAGCAGACAGCCGATTTCGGCTATCTGCTCCTTCCTGCAACAGGCAACTGTCTCTACGTCCTATGGATGCAGAGACAGCTGCCAGAGGCTGGATCCGGGACGGTTGGGAGGTATGCGGCAGAGGGGGGCCGCACCAGGGGTGCGGTGCCCCCCCTGAAATCATTGGAGCCGGGGCCTGGAGCAGTAGCTCCAAATGCTCCAATGATAATCCGGCCCTGACTATAGGTTCCTGGCTTGGGGCCTACCGGAGGATCCTCCGGTCCTCTGGTGGGCCAGTCCGACACTGAGTCTACTGTCTTCTCATCCATTGTGTATCCAGGACAATATATACCAGTAGGTGCATGCTTAGCATTAGATTGGTTTTAAGTGACACACGTGCAGTTATATCATCTTGAATGTAGAATGGACAGGTAGACAGTGGACTAAGTAAGTTTCTACTCTCTATGAGCCAGTCCTTGGAATTGGAGTATATGCAATAGAAACAGAGGGACAGTAGCACACAAAGTCATGGATGGGTTGGTTAGGTGACTACTCTACACAGTGCAACGGTTTCTGCCATGGGATAATCAGTGGATTTTGTCCTGGACATACCCTTAGTGAGAAGGTATTCCTCATTATTTATGTCCTATGTTGTGGCAGATATGATGGTGCTAAAAATGGCAGGTACAAGTTATATAACATATGGTAACTTGAATAAACCATGTGACCCCTGCCATTTTGGTTCCCATAGATGAGAAGCCTGTAGCAATGGGATGTTTACATAATCAGGCCTTGTGCAAGCATCTCAGGTACTGCCTGATTACTGTGGCTTGCTTGTTCATTTAGCCTGGAATCATTTATAGTTGCTCACCCCTTTAAAATAAAACAAAAATGTTGTACTCACCTCTTTCACTAGTGCCTTTCTCTGCAGCGCTGGTTCCGTTTTCTGTGGTTGTTTAGTTACAAACAGCAGAGGTAACGTAGACCTCTGAGAACAGCGGTTGGCTGCAGTGGTCGTGTGCTGTATCCTCCGCATGTTACCTCTGCGGTTCTGTAAACAAACAGCTGCAGAAGACAGCGCTGAAGAAAGAGATATGACTTCTTTCTAATTTTTTTTTGCCATTAGAAATCTGCTTTAATTCCAATTTGTGACATGAAATATAAGAAAGTAACAATGATTGAAAATGCAGACGTCATAGAGTGTGTTCTCATGTACCAGAAGTAGCTCTGCAGCATGCACTAATTAATCCAAAAGCAAAGACAGACTAAGGTAGCAATTCTAAAATGTACAGTAGCAATGAATCATGTCCAGATACCGTGAAAGTTGAAAATATTAACCATACAGGAGGTCAAAGGTCCACATTCATCAATCAACTATCTCAGGAGACATAGTTTAGGCTAAATTAATTTATTGGCGTTAGGAAGCAGGCAAATTTATGGCAGGCATAAAAAGCTTTGCTGACTGCCAGGGAGCTCACAATGTGCTGTATTGAGAGATGTAGGTTTTATAAAAAAGTTGGCATAAACCTTGCAAACTACCTTCTCTACTTCAGTAACTGTGGGTCAATATTTTTGTTAAAAAGATTGGCTCATCTCAGACATTGATGGTATATTGCTAGCATGTGTTATTAATGTCAGATAGGTGAAGGACCTGATCCTCTCTAGAACAGGTCCCTTGAAGTGAAGGAGAGCACACTAAGCATTCATCGCTATGGGAGGTCCAAAAATAGCTGAATGAGCATGCTTGGCTGTTTTCAAAAGTCCCATAGTGGTGAAAGGAGAGCGCACAGCGCAAGCGTTGCCACCGTTCCATTCAGCTCTTTGGGACTGTCATGTCGGGAGGTTCATTCTGGAGATAGGAACAGGTCCGAGAGGTAGGACCTAGCAGGTCCTAGCAATACACCATCAATGTCTGAGATGGGACAACCCCTGTTTGTTGTCCCAACAAAAAAATATAAATGCAACAGACAGTGGGTGTCGACCCACTGTGCCAACTAACCAGCTTGACTTTATGCTAAACCTAAGGGCATTGTCCAGGGAGCTCCCCGATATTCATCCTTTAACCTCTATACAAGGATGTGGATTTCTCCGCAGGGATCCAACCTTGCCGCTACCTCCTGGAGTAGTTCTTGGTGTAGTTGACAGCTAACAGCAGTGAAAAGCACCAAGGAAAAGTGTAGTAACACAGTTCAAGGTCAGGGCAGCTCGAGTACATGCGCAGTCCAGGTAGCAGTTCTGAGGTCAGGGCAGGCAGCAAGGAGCAGATATCACACCTTCACTGGTTACTAGAGACTAGAAATCCTCAACTCTCAATATTTGGGCTGGCTGCATTCTGTTTCTTTAACTCCCATTGCAGTGAATGTGAGCCACACAGTGTAAGAATGGATTTTTAGGAATATCCAATTTGCCTGGCTCCCATTCACTGCTATGGGAATTACAGAAAAGGCGGATCTCAGGCTGCTCGGCATTTTCCGTAACTCTGTCGACTCCTGGTCAGCGCTTACAGTGGTTATTTCCATGTAATTCATGTTTCCTTGAAAGAACGAGATGGGAATAACCCATTAATTGTTTGAAATGTATCCATCTACTCGTCTCATTCACTTCTGACCTTGTCTTCACCATGTTCCTTTTCCCCCCCTTTTCCTTCACCCTACAGCGCAAGGCTTGGTCCAATAGTTTTTTTTTGTCATTCAACAGGGACTTTTGCTGAAAGAGAAATGTATCCAATCCAAGTTAAAATGTAATATAATAGTATTGCTTACCACTCCACCTGAGCTCTGTTGTGGAGCTTCCCCCTTAATAAACCACACAAAAAGTTCTGGACAATGAAGCTCACATAACATAAAACACGTTAAGAACGTGACGAGACAGGAAGCAATACTGAACAAAGATATGTTGATTTTTCTGCAGAAATAAAATAAGACAATGATCAAACTCACAAAAGGGCAGCAGCTGATATACAAGGTCTGTTTTCTGCCTCATCTCCATGTAATGAGAATCCAGACATTTCCCGCTAACACTCAGAACAAGGCTGAAAGAAACCGCAAAAAAATAAAAATCCTGTTGACACATTCGCATTACCAGTTTTCTAACTGTGAATTTTGTTCTTTACGGTAAACAACCTGATTTGGAGAAAAGATACATGACTTTAAAGGAGCTCAGCAGGCAGGATCAGAACAGGCAGCTTCAGGCTTTAGAATGAATGGGGCAGATGCAGATATGTGAACTTTTTTTTAATATCTTTTTGACTATAGAGTTAATCCTACTATGTAGGTAAATTTAGCTTAGCTAATTATTTGATAACTTCTTAAAGGGGTTCTGCCAAGTTTTCATCTATGGGGGTCTGACTGACAGGACCCCAAGTAAACCTGCAAACAGGGGTCCCGTTCCCTCTTATGAAGTTAAAGGGGTATTCCCATATCAGAAATTAATGGCATGTCTCTCAAAGGTGGGACCTTTAAGCTATCTCCACAACAAACCCTCCAAAGTGAAGAAGAGCATACCGCGCAAGAGTGGCCACCCCCCATTCATCGGTATGGGAGTTTTTTTAAAATAGCCGAGAGCTGGCTCAGTTATTTCCTGCAGTTCCATGGCGGTGAATGTAGGGCACGTCGGGCATGTGCAGTGTGCTCAAACTCACTTTAAGAGCCCCATTCTGGAGATAGGAATGGGAGCCAGCATTGATGTCATATTGTAGTGATATACCATCAATGTATGATGGGGTATACCCCTTTAAATTTCCATGTTGCCGTTCAATTATTTTTCTATGGGACTGCTGAAAAATGCCAAGCGCTATAGTCGGTTAGCTTCAGCAGCCCTATAGAGAATGAATGGAACAGCAGCATGCAAGCGTGACCTCATACTCCTAATATACGGGGAAGGGGGGGCAGGACCCCCATTCTTGGGTTTGGCAGGGTCCCAGCAGTTGGACAAATACTGACCACATACTTATATCCTATCCAGTTAATAGGGGATACGTTAAAAACTTGGCACAACAACTCCTTTAAGGATGCAACCTACTTTGGGATTTAGTGGGTTGTTCATGCACATGTCACTTCTGGTCTGGTGGGGACCAGAAGCAGAATGTCAGTCGGACAACCCCTTTAAATGAATAATAAAGAATAATAATAATAATTTAAATGAACAAAAAATCCGCAGTATATTATAGTATAAGCAAAGTGAATAAGACTTCACAAAATCTCATCCACACGAGACGGAGAAAAAAAACTGCACCAGAAATTGACATGATGCTGTGGATTTCTACCGCCGATGTCACCCTTTGCAATGTATGGGGTGAAATCTGTGGCAGAATCCATGTGGGTAACACTAGTTTTTGCAATACATTTGTCATGGATTTTGCTGTGGAATTGCGCCATCTGGTACAGGTGGGGATATCCTAAGGTTTGCAGTGGAGAATGTCACAGTGCTTTTTTTTTAAATTTAAATCCCTTTGTATAATGTGCTTTGGGTTCTCCTTAGCAAAGAAAACAACCCTGAAACACAAAGATTTTAAAAAACACATTTTTTATTGATTACAATAGGTGTGGAACACGATACTTCATCATGTCTGCCTGATGGGGAGTGCAGTCCAAAAAGACCTATTGTACAGATTCCACCTTTCATTTTTCAGAGCTCCTTTGGAAAATGAAAGGTGGAATCTGAATCTGATTGGCTTTACAACAGTTTTGATAACTCTCCCCCCATTTTCATTAGTTCCTACTATATCTATTTCATCAACTGAGAATATGAAAACCAGACGAGCACTGACTTATATGCCCTGATTGTGCCTCTTGCACAATCGCCAAAACTAAGCAGCCAAGCTAGTGCTTCATGGTATCAGCCAAAAATAATTTTGCCTAGAAATACTGCCTTATAAAGTGCTCGTTTTCTCCCATACCCTATGGAAAGGACATCAGCCATAGCGCTAACATTAAAGAAAATTATACTTCTCCATTGTTGCCCTAGAAATGATTCATCACCACATCTGCCCAGTTTTAAAACCGCTTTATAGATAGAAAAACTGCTTTATAGATAGATTAGGGTACGTGAATAAATGCAGGTTCATCAAATATTAACATATGACTCCCAACTGCATCTGTTCAATGCACAGATAATATTCACACCCACAATATATACTGCAAAACCTCCAGGCCACAAGTGCTCACATTATTTGGATGTTACACCTGAGAACTACAACCTCTATTAATCAATTTCTGTATAAAAAGATGCCAGACTGAATAAATACGACATAAATCACAGCTTCTTTATCTGAGACAAGCATGAGCTGTGCAATAATTTGCTGCTTTCTAAGAAATCCATGTCAGCTGCACATTACCATGGCCTCGCTCTCAGGCCCCTTTCACACGACCGTATGCCCTCCACGCCATATGGTCCGTGAGCGGGCCATATGTCCTGGAGCAGCATTGATCGTGCGCATGGGAGCGCACAGCATCATTGATTACAATGAAGCTGTGCACGTCGGGCCGCCCGCGGGACTATTGTCCCGCACTCATATGATTTTATGAGTGTGGGACAGTAGCCCCGCGGGCAGCCCGGTGTGCACAGCTTCATTCAATCAATGATGCTGTGCGCTCCTGTGCGCACAATCGATGCCGTTCTGTGACATATGGCCCGCTCACGGACCGTATGTCTCGGAGGGCATACAGTCGTGTGAAAGGGGCCCTAAGGCGCATGCACACGGCCAGCCTTCTATGCATTGGGGTCTGCAATTATATAATACCTATGTGGTTTCTGCATACGGATGCAGACCCATTCAACTTGGCGATGCAAAAAAAAATTTTAAATACATTTTTTAATAAAAAAGTGTTTTTATGATTAAATATAACTATGGTATAAATTTGGTATCACCATAATCGTATAACTGTACAGAATAAAGTTATATCATGTATACCACATGGTGAATCTTATATAAATAAAAAACACTGACCTCCCAAAAAATGAATTAAAAAGTGATCAAAAAGCCAAATGTCCCCCAAATGGTACCAATGACGAAAAGCCCACACAAAGCTCAGTCAACAAAAAAATTTAAAAAGAATTATGGCTATTAAAAACCATTTCAGCGAATTCCATGTTACAAAATCCAGATGTTACTCTTTCCCTTCTGAGTGCTGCCGTGTCCCCAGACAGCACTTTATGACCAAATTTGGGGTGTTTCTGTATTCCGGAGAAATTGTGTAATTGTGGATTATTTGATGTTTTTCTCCTTTTAACCCTTACAACCCTTTTGGGGCTAAAGCAATGTTCTATCGGAAAAACTAAAATTTGTAATTTTCACAGTTCATTGTTAATAAATTCTATGAAACACATGCAGCGACCTGGCTGCAGGTGAATGTGAGTGAACGGGTGGCTGCATGGGTGTAGTAGTAGTACTCAAGTTACTGAAGCTCCCTCTACTGGCATGCAGTTATAGGAACGGCGCACCGGATCTTCCTTCGGGCACACTACGGTTCTTGGGATTCTTCTGTCTGATGGCAGTCAGAGTGCCCTTGATGTTGATAGTTTTATGGTGTAAGGCAGGGTCCCTGCTGTCATGATGCCAACACATTGCTGTGTATATGTAGTACAACAAGCAATGAGGAGACACTGATGCAGCAAAACAATTCTTTACTGAAAAATGTGAATGTAGGCCATAAACAGGCTGCTGTTACACAGGAATTCCATATAATCAGATGTTACAGTTCTCACAGATGCACAAGTGGCGCAATCCTTCTTACTTTGCAATTCACTAGCTGACTTGACATCCAGATGAAGGGAGTACTATTGTACTTTTAGGCAACATCTTGCAACTCAGAGGGTGTTCCCCTCAACAGCAAGTATAACTTTTACACAACTGCTACATTCTTTGGACAGATTGCTTATCCACGTTTCCACCTTGGTGGAAGGTATACACAGGTGGGCCAAACTGTAGTGTCCTCAGGCACCAGAAGCTCCTACTGAACACAGTTGCCATAGAATTTATAAGCCCCGGGGAGATGGTTACTTTTAAAGGTCTTGCGCTATACCTGCCTGACATCTGGTCCACTTTCTGTAGGCGTTCTAGTTCTATCCTGGGTGGATACAAGTACTAATTTTATGCTGGAAAACTACGCCAGCCAGTGGCTAGTGTAAATTTTCCGTCAGGTGCACAGACTCCCAAAGATGCGCCTAATTAATGATGAGGCGCACACCTGGTCATAAATTAGGTGCCACTTCAGGCAGCAACGCCGGCATAAAAAGGACAAGAAATTCCGTCCAAAAATGATAATAAATGACCCCCCATGTGAACCCACTCTAACACAAACAATAAACTGTATAAACCTGACATTAATAACACCAACAACAGCTTAACCTTTTCCCGAACAGTGGCGTAATAGTACGACTCTGGCCAGGTCTTTAAAGATGGCGCCCGCTCCAGAGCAGAGCGGGTGCCATAGCCGCGGGTGGCCTGCTGTTTCTTATAGCAGACACCCGTAGCTAATGTCTGCAACTGGCAGTAATGCCGATCGCGGACATTTAACCCCTTTTCAGTTTTATCGCACATCGAGCGTTGTAAATAAAAAATTTTTTTTTTTGCAATTTCACCCCATTTGGATTTTTTGCCCCCACTTCCCACTACATCATATGCAATACTAAATGGTGGCGTTGGAAAGTACAACTTGTCCTGCAAAAAACAAGCCCTCATATGGCTATGTGAACAGACTAATAAAAAAGTTATGCAGCTCCATTACGAAGATAGCAAGTACAGTGCTCAGCTATCTTTGCAAAGAAATTAATGGAGCTGTCAAACGCTTGCGCAACCAGCTGCGCCATTCATTTCAGGAGGGCTGCAGGGGATATGTGGCCCCCGTTCTTGTGAAAGGTGGGGGCCCCAGCAGTAGGTGCCCCACCGATCTAATAGCTATCCTCTGTCCTGTGGATAAAGGACAACCTCAAACAACCAAAATACCCCTTTAAAACATTACAGAGCAAATCTTTTCCATATAAGTAATGTAGTCTATAATCATGTAATCAATATAGTGAATGTATCCATCCCAATCACATTGATGTCCTCCAAGTATAATGATTTCAGTCAGGCAGTATACACACACAATGGACAGATCCATCAACACTCTCCCCAATCATGGAAATACAGTGATATACAGTATCTGCCCAAATCTGCTAAGTGGGGGTCATTTACCAAGACCGCTTTATATGGCAGTCTTAGATTCTTTCTTGCATTGCCATAAGATTCTCCTAATTTATGAGGTGTGCACAAAGTTTGTGGGGGAGATTTATTAAAACCATTGTAAAGGAAAACTGGCTTAGTTGCCCATAGTAACCAATTAGATCCCACCTTTCATTTTTCAGAGCTCCTTTTCAAAATGAAAGATGGAATCTGATTGGTTGCTATGGGAAACGCAGCAAGTTTTCCTTTGATAAATCTGCCCCTGTGACTTTTTGAGCCAGGCACCATACACATACATATTTGGAGTGTAAATTTAGTCAAAATGTCAGAGTATATCACTTTTGTGACACGTTTAAGAAGTCACAACTCCATGACAAGCATCCCTACTTTTACTGAAAAAGGCAGCCCGTATTGAGAAACATTCACTTCAATGGGGGCTGCAGAAAAAACAGAAATCACCCCGTGTGATTTCTATTTCCATATGTCCGTTCCACAAAAAGATAGAACATGTCCTATTATTGTCCGCATTACGGACAAGGATATTAGGGGCCAGCTGTTCCGTTCTGTTAAATATGGAATGCACATGGCCTGTTTTGTGGATCCGCAATTTACAGACCGCATAAAATTCAGCAGTTTTGTGTGTGAGCCCTAAGGTATAGCGGAGCTTTTCCAGTAGCAGGTGGAATGGCAATGTTTGGAACTCACCAAAGAAGGATGCTCTTGGCCAATATGGGTCTAAAGACGGAACATCCACAGCTGTAAGACCTCGTAACAGGAGCCTTCTGGCAGAAAATTGCTCACTTCTGTTTGTTCCAGCAGAGAGGATGAGGCATAAGAACTTCGGGCATGTATCAAACACTGGGAAGTACAGACCTTCTACTTTCCACTTGTGGTTGCACCTGGATGGGGGGTAATTAGGAGAACATTCAGCAGCACATGAGAAGGGACAAGTTCAGTACAACAGGGAAGATTTATCAAAACTAGTGTAAAGTAGAACTGGCTTAACTGCCCATAGTAACCAATCAGATTCCTCATTTCATTTTCTAGCTCTAAAAAACAAACAAACAAAGCAGAAAAGCTGCGGTATTGAGGAGTTAAAATCCGCATGTCAGTTTACACATCAGATTTTCTTGCGGATCTCGCCCTTTGCAATGTTGCTTTTTTCCGCTGGAATTTCAGTCACCTGTGTATTTACCCGTAGCCTGCTTCTGCACTTTTGTGTTTTTTTGCAACATTGTTTTTCTTCAGATGATAGCTGAAGATCAATGGGAAATATGAAACGCACAGGTGATTTTTGACTACTAGTGTTTTTTATCTTTCTTTGGTATTTTTGTCTTTCCGACTTTTCAAAAATAAAGCATACTGGAGCTCTTGGTATTTTTTGCAGCTATTTTGAAAATACCTTCTCTATAGGGGAAAAACTTCATGAAGAAAATGCTAATGGTAAAATACACTGGCCCAGATTTACTAAATTGTCTGTACACTAAATCTGTGTAAAAAAGTGGCACAAATTGGTGCATCTATAGTTTCTTACACATTTTTTGATATGCTTGGCAAGGGGAAAGGATTAATGGTAAGTGGATGGAGCTTTGTGGGAAAGAGGCGTGCCTAAGATGCACAAGTTTGTGCCAAAATTTTGGAGCAATTCTTGTGTAAAAATCTACAGTATCTCAAAGTAAAATAACCAATAGTAGATATAGAGGCACATTTACTAAGACTGGCTTTTTACGCCGGTTTTAGTTTTCCCATCTGCTCTGCCGGTAGATACGTCTAATTTATGATTAGAGGCGTGTCATAAATTAGGGCTCACGCACACGAACGTATTTTCTTTCTGTGTCCGTTCCGTTTAGAACAGTCTTACCCTTGTCTGTAATGCGTCCGTAATAGGACATGTTGTATTTTTGTGCGGAACGGGCACACGGAAATATGGAAATGGAATGCACTAGGAGTAACTTCTGTTTTTTTTTTTTTTTTGCAGACCCATTGAAATGAATGGTTCTGCATATGGTCCGCAAAAAAAACAAAAAAACAACAGAAGTTACTGTATATACAGTTTGGCCACAGATCTCACCCTTCCATTGAAAAGGGTGAAATCCGCAGCTAAAGCTTCAAACATAATTGACATGCTGCGTATTTGGAAATCCGTACTGCAGGCTAATTTACTCAAGGAAAAAATCCTCAAAGTGTACATGAAATTTGTGTCATCTAATACACTTTGCTGGTGCTGTACTACGCGTCATTTTTTCCGCACTGGAATACGCACAGAAAAAACATGCATATTCCGCAACGTGTACAGACGGCCTTAAAGTTGTCTTCCTCCTTTCTCAGGCCTCATTGACACATACGTGGATTTTCACGGACCATGGTCTGTGAAAACCTATCCTCTTGAGTGCACAAGCGCACGGCGTCATTGGTTGCTATGACCCTGTGTGCTTCATGTCGCCGCTGTACAGTAATACACTCGTATACAAGTGCCTGTCCCTGCACCACATGGGTCCACATTAGAGATGAGCGAACGTGCTCATAACGAGCACTGTACATCTCGGCTCCCCTGCGCTCGCATGGGCGCAGACAGCCGCTTCCATCGGGTGAGGATGACGAAAGCGGCTGCCTGCGCCCATGCGAGCGCAGGGGAGCCAAGCGGTACAGTGCTCGTTACGAGCACGTTCGCTCATCTCTAGTCCACATGCGACTCAGATGTGGACCCATTCACTTCAATGGGGCAGAAAAAGATGCCGCCAGCACTCCATGTGCTGTCTGCATCCATACCTCCATTCCGCGACCCTGCAAGAAAAAACAGAACATGTCCTATTCTTGTCCGTATCATGGACAAGGATAGGACTGGTCTACTGAGCGCCAGACTTTCCGTTCCGCAAAATGTGGAAAGCATGAGGCCGGTATCCATGTTTTGCAGATCCTCAATTTGTGGACTGCAAAACAAGGTACAGCTATGTGCATGAGGCCTTAGGCCTGTGATGGCTAACCTCCAGCAGTCCAGCTGAGGTAAAACTACAACTCCCAAGATGCACACTTGCTTGGCTTCTCAGAACTCCACAGAAATGAATGGAGCATGCTGAGAGTCGTAGTTTCACCACAACCCGGAGTGCCGGAGGTTAGCCATCACTGTTTAGACAGTGTTCACATTTTACTGAATTGCTGCGGATTTTCGTGTGGTAAATCCACAGCATTGTACAATACTAGCAAAGTGATGTGATTTTAATAGATCATATCTGGACTTTGCATACAAAAACCACAATATAAAGTGACCCGCAGTGCGGATTTCACGTCTGCAGAATATCAATTCATGCTGTAGATTTCACCTTTTGCAATGGGGAGTGTGAAGTCCAGTGGCTTTTCCGTGACACAGAACGCATATAGTACGTGCATTGCTGCAGAACCACAAAAACCGCTGCAGACTTGTCCACTACGATTTCCAGTAATGCGTCTTGTACATGTCCAAGGCTTGATGCATCAGAAAATGTGAGGCATTCAGCAAAATATCTAAAGTACACGTAAATGATGATAGCTGAGAAACTTTGCAGAATAGGATTAAACCACTGTGAAGTGCGTAAAAATCCATACTGCACGGAAGATGTCATCGAGAGCAAAAATTAAATTACCAAGCAGTGGCGTCATCCAAACAACAAAACACTCGAATCACGCCTCAGTAGAAAACTGATTAGTCGGGGAAGGAATTCAGATTTACAAGTTTAATTGTATGTTAAGTTAAACCAATGGAGACTTGAGTGAAGCTTACTTTAAAACTTTAAATAGCTCTTAGCCTTTGCATAATTTAGTCTTAATTAATATGCAAAGTTGCTAACTGCTTAGTCACCGTCATTTGTTTCATTGCTCTCAATCCTTGCTTTCATTTTTGTGTGAGCAGTTAGGTGTGATTTTACTGAAGAAAAGCATTATGCCCTTTTCACACGAGAGGGAGACTCGCATGTCTCCCGCAACGCATCTACAGGTCTGGACTTCGGCACTGACAGGGATCGCATATAATGCTATGCTATCCCTGTCCGTGCCGATTCCAGCCCTGTAGATGCGTTGCGGGAGACATGCGAGTCTCCCGCTCGTGTGAAAGGGGCATTATAGTGGGTGCTGCTTACAGAATAATGTGAAAATCCCCTCATAATATATATGGCAACTCATATATATTCCATGTAGAGGTCTATGCAGTTGCAGCGACCCGTGAGCAGCCGGAGCGAAGGATGGAAGTGTATGGAACAGTATTCCTCCACTGCAGTAAGGTGTGAATGGCTGTGGTTGCACAATACATTACTGTCTGTATCTCTCTTTCTTTCTCTTTCTGTAGATCTTACAGAGATCTAAAGTCTCTGAAACCTGAGGCCCAAGAAGATGGAGCATATGGACTTTGCTTCCTTCCACTCAAACTCCACTGTAGAGTCTCCCTAAGAGCTAATGCACAGGACCATTGTTTTCAGAGGCGCACCGACAGGGGGGTTCAACGGGTCTGGACCACCCCTAGAACCATTCCCTTTTCTTTTTTTTTAATTCCTCAGGGCCGCACCACCAATCGCCACAGGCGGTGCAGCCCTGGCTCTAATTGCAGGCAGCGTGTGCGGGCAGTAGGAGATGAGCGCTTCCATTGTGGAAGCGCTCATCTCTATATTCATCTGTATCGCCGTCCTCAAGACAGCGATACAGATGCCTGTGCTGCGGCAGGGGAGGGAGAGGCATCTCCCTTCCCTGTTCTTCTGATAGGCTGCAGACACTAATGCCTGCGGCCTATCAGAGGCCAGCTCAGGCGGCACGATGACGTAATTATCATTGTGCCGACTGAGCCAGGCAGCACACAGCAGGGACACGGGCTGAAAGAGGCCTGCATTGCATCGCCGCTGATGAAGGTATTAGTATTAGTGTGTTTTTTTCTGTTTTTTTTTTCTTAATAGATGCCACATTATAGGGGGGCACCTGCTGGCATTTCTCACTGGCCCATTCTTTTTTTTTTTTTTGGGGGGGGGGGGCTTGCACTATGGGGGCATCTGAGGGCATTTATTTCTTGCCCCTTTTAGTGGGGGGCACTGCTGGGGCATTTCTTACTGGCACATTAAGGGGGGGGCACCATGGGGGAGAAGAGCACTGTGGGGGCATCTGGGGGCTCTAAAGGGGCATTTTTTTACTGGCACATTATAGGGGGCACTATGGCTTCTGGCACTAAGGGGGCATTTTTTACTGGCACATTATGGAAGCCACTATGGGGGAGAGTGGCACTATGGGGCATCTGGTGGCACTATAGGGGCATTATTTTGGGGCACTATGGGGGGGGAGTGGAGCACTATGGGGGGCATCTGGTGACTCTAAAGGGGCATTTTTTACTGGCACATTATAGGGGGCACTATGGCATCTGGCACTAAGGGGGCAATTTTTACTGGCACATTATAGAGGAGAGAAGCACTATAGGGGCATTTGCTGGGGGCACCAAGAAGGGGAATTTTTTACTGGCATATTATGGGGGACACTATGGGGGCATTTACTGGGGCACTATATAGGGGTATTTTATACTGGCATACATTATGGGGACATTAGCTCAACTACGGGCACTAAGCGGCGGTATTTTTTGTACTGTCATATTATAAGGAGAATTATTACTACTAGGGGGTATTATGGTGAGCTTTACTACTAGTGGGGGGCTATGGGGAACATGATTACTAGTATGGGCACTATGGGGGCATTATTACTAAGTGTGCTCTGACAGAGAATTATTTCTATTGGTGGGATTTAGGGGAGCACTTTTACTTTGGGGGGCACCCTAGCACAATTATTTTGGGGGGATTATCTTTATACTATTAGTGTCCGGACGCAGTTTTTTTTAGAGCACTGTGTGCCAATAATTGTTGAAGGGGGCACGATCTGTTTGGTACTGGTATTTTCAGGGGGACTGCTTCTGCAGTATAGTATTTGGGAGCACAGCATTGGGGGTGGCAGGAAAGGGTGTTCAGAAGATGTGAAGATTATAGAAATGTGGGAAACTAATGTCTGTCAATTTCTGCAGAGACGGGAGATGGCTAAGAAAATCATCATGGCGGTCTGGTCTGAATGAAGAAGATGAGGAAAGAGAACGTCTACAACAAAGGTGACATCACTGGCTGCTCCCCTGATTGTTTTAGTCCACATTCGATCCGCATTTTTTGCGGATCAGATGTGGACCCATTCACTTCAATGGGGCTGCAAAAAATGCAGACAGCACACCATTTTTTTCCAGAATTATGTAATAATTACATGCAATTACTAAGGCTACTTTCACATCTCTGTTAAGGAGATGCAACTGCCTGATCCGGCGCAAATGCTGGCTGTTGGCTGGACAAAAAAACAAAACGTTGCATTTATGCTGGAAAGCGTCCCAATTGCAACGGGACCTTATTGCAGTTAAGGCCCCATTCACACGACTGTATGTTCATCTCCGTATCTTATCCGCATTTTTGCGGATAAGATTGCGGAACCATACGGGCCCATTCATTTTTCCATAAGAGAAAAAAAACGCAGCCGTATTTCATGGCGGATATAGGAAACATGTCCTATACTTGGCCGCAAAACACGTCCGTAGCCCCATTAAAGTCAATGGGTCCGCAAAATTACGGAACACTACAGAAGACTTTCCGTATGTCTTCCGTTCTGTTTTTATACAGATCACGGAATACATGCGGTCGTGTGAATGGGGCCTAACAGGGATCCAGCGGGGAAGTAAAGGATCCAGCAGGCTCCTCTTTGCAGGAACAGCCTGCCAGATCTCCTAACTGAAATGTGAACGTCAGGTTCTGATTGTGCACACTATGCAGATCATTTAGGAAATGCATAAAATCCACAAGCAAATACAAGTCATTGGGAGTAATTTACAAAGACTTGCCTTTTACTTTATTTCCCCCCTGAGCTGTCAGGGAAAGCACCTAGTTTAGGGCTCAGACCTTGTCATAAATTAGGCGTATCATCGGCAGTAAAAACGACGCCAACCCCTGACTGCAGTAGTTTTCACTCCACTTTTACACCTCTTTCCAAGCGTAAAAGATGGTAAATGTGTTGGGCCCGATGTCCCTGCCCTGATCACATCTTTGTCACTCCCAAGTTTTGGGCATGGCGCAAAAACGTATTTGCGACAAAATATTGTCGCACTGGCATTTAAAATGTCACAAAAATGGATTCTTGCGACTTTTTTTTACACCAGAAATTCCGTAGCACCCGTCATGAATGACCCTCAGTAAGTTATATATAAGAAACGATCTTACTGCAACCGTTGCATTACCTTCCTATGAAAAAAGCTTTTTCATTCTAAATCCACAAGTAATACTGTATTTACTTAACTTTCATATAGTGTTCAGCAATTTACTGGGAAACAGATGGGGCTGTTTTGCAACAGATGGTCGGGATACCATTTGATTTTGCCAAGCATCGCTAAGGTGCATCCAGCTAAATCCTGCGAGTAGAACCTGCTAGTCAATGAAGTATAGACTTGTTAATCAGAGCTCCATACAGGAATTCCAATGAACAAACAATGCATTGATTTCTGCTAATCATTGGGCTGCAAGCTGAGCATCTCACAATTAAGTCCTCAGATGATATGAAGTTGTTGTACTGAAACACCGGGCAAAAGAGGCAAATGTTCTAAAAAGCTGGGAACAAAAACAGTAAACATATAGGAATCACCAGTTTTTTACTTTTTATAAAATTGTACTCAATAATGTTCTTTCTATCTATGCTGATTATCATCTGTATCCTCCAGCATCTCTGTGCCCTGAATATTAATAAGGACCACTGCGGCTTTAACATGGCACTGTTCAAGGGGTGCAGTAGGGATACATTAGAAAGCATGTCGGGGTATGTTCACAGTTGCGGCAGCGTTTTCGGCAGCCTGTTTCGGCAGAGATGAGCCTGCCGGATTTCACTGGATCTGGCATTGCCAGATTCTATAGTTCACCACCGGATCCCCATTAACTGTAATGGGGTCTGGCCACTTTCTGACATAAATGCTGGTTATGGCCGGACTTTCATCTGTCCGACAACCAGCATTTGTGGTGGACCAAGCATTCCACAGATGTGAAGTGCCCTCAGCAGTCAGTTGTACTTTGGTGTGCGATCAGAAAGTGTAAGGATCTGAGCGACTGACAAGAGTCAAATTGTGATGGCTAGCTAAATGGGTCAGAGAATATCCAAAACAACTTGTGGGGTCTTCCCAGTATGCAGTGTTTAGTACCAACGAAAACTGGTCTAAAGAGGTACAACCAATGAACTGGTCACAGGGCCATGAGCGCTCAAGGCTAGTCGGTTTGGTTCGATCATACAGGAGAGCTACTGTAGCACAAATTGCTGACAAAGTTAAGGTTGGCTATGATTGAGAGGCGTCAGAACACAGAGCATCATTACTAGAGACGGCCGAGCATGCTCGGGAGCAATTTTCGAGTAGTAGCGTACGCATTTTATAATCTGTACGCTAATGCATACGCATCTTCTAAACTGTACACTAATGCGTACGCATCTTATAAATTTGTACGCAAATACATACAAATTACAAGATATGTACGCATTAGCGTACAGATTAGAAGATGTGTACGCTTCTACTCGAAAATTGCTCCCGAGCATGCTCGCTCATCTCTCATCACTACGTATATATCGTGCTGAGAAGCCATAGAAAGGTCAGAGTGGCCATGCTGATCCCTGTCCACTGCTGAAAGAGTTTACAGTAAAAAATAAGCCTCAGAACTGGAGCAATGAAAGAATATGGTCGGATTTTTTTTTTTTTTGTGACAGCACGTGGACGGCTGGGTGAGTACTACCTGGGGAAGAGATGGCACCAGGATGCACCATGGGCAAAAGACAAGCCAGCGAAGGCAGTGTGATACTCCAAGGAATGTTCTGCTGGGGAAACCTGACATTCAAGTGGATGTTACTTTGATATATATCCCCTGCCTGAACATTGTTGCAGACTACCCTAATGGCAGTGGCCTCTGTCAGCAGCATAATATGTCTTGCCACATTGCAATAATTGGTTTGAGGAACATGACAAAGAGTTCAAGGTGTCGATTTGGTCTCCAAATTCTGAATTCCCAAGATCTTAATCCGATCAATCGTACAAATCCATGGAGACCCCAGTTTGTCATGAGTATACCCATGAGGGTATACTTACCTCTTTCTCCAGCAATATTCTCTGTGCTGCCGGTCCCGCCACTGCTAGTTTACAAACTGCAGTGGTGGCATGCCATTAGCATAAAGCGTCAAGTGCCATACACCTGCATGTCACAGGTGATACGCAATAAACGTCTGATTGGTGGGGGGCTCACCTCTGGGACCCCCACCTATCTGTAGAACAGAATTTCCCTGATCCTTACTGGGCAAGAGGGGAGCAGAGTAGAAGTGGAGTTGTGTTCGGTTGCCTCATTCGAAGTCTTTAGAGTTATGGAACCAGGCTAGCACAGGTGGAGGCCCTGTGTAACTAGAAATGACTTGTATGAAGTAGTACAGTAATATAATTACGCTTTGAGAGGTTAGGAATAAGCAAACAGTGAAACCCACTGCCTTGATAATACCTGACAAGTATGGTTTGTGTGAATGTAGCGAGCGTGCTGATTATACACATAGCTGCCGGATTTTATTAGACTGCACACGTCACTCTCTGTGGCTACAATGATATTACTGTTATACCACCGCAGCAAATGCCGACTCCTAACATTGTTTCTCCGTGGTCATTCTGCTGACAGTCTGAATTGTTTGTTCTTATATGCTGTGTTCTGTTTTCTAGGAAACCTTATCTAATTCTGAAAGCGGCAATGAGTGTAAAGTCAGCAGTGTTAGGAGATGAGATGCTAATATCTTTCACACATACGTAAGGAAATGTTTCAGGAGGCTCTCAGAACTGGAGATATGAGAGATAATGATCATGGAAGTTTATATTTTTTCTGCAATTTGTATTAGTGATCTTTTTCAGTGAAGCTGAAATGGCAAAAAGACAAGGAACCATATTTTGCAAGTCAAATTTAGAAATGGAAACGTACAGTGATAGTTTAGGTGGATGTCTAAGGACTCAGACTCTCACCTATCACTAGAATGAAATCACTGCACCTTCAGCCACCATTATCTCCTCTACGTTATTTCTCTATTGCACAACAGTTTCCTTTGAAGGCTATGGACACCTTTGACACAGAAAAAATATTTTTATATATGTTAGTGGTGACCTTGAATAAAAAAAACCCTGACATCCTGTTTGCAATCTGTTCCTAGTTTCAGGCTTTTCTCACGTAGATGTGTCCCTCACAGTTATGCATGATGTGTGTGTCCAATTGCTGCTGCCTTCACTAGCTCTCATGTATTAGTACAGATACAGTAGGTGTAGCTGCACTCTCAATTAACAGGCAGGTGGGTGCTTCTTCATCTGTCTGGACAGCCCCTCACAGGTGAAGAGCTCCCGCTAATGAGACAAATCTATTTGTTACAAGACTTCTTACAAGACACTGCTCTGACATGTGTAGTGTGTAATCATCACATGAACAGGACACAATTCCATCATTTAAAAACATGAGCAACCTGTACTCATTTTTAGAAAAGTGTAAAAGTTTCCATTGTACAATAATCTATACCTCCCGAAATCAAAATTTCATTAATAACAAATAAAGGAACTGTTGATCCTAATATGTCAGGCATTGTCACAAAGGAGGTCACATGTACGGCCACACTGGACTTTCACTAATGGAGGCAAATAATCTTTTTGACACTGTTGGTTGTAAAAATCCTCAACAGCATTAGCAACTAAATAATAAGTTTGATATCAATGTTAATTAACAAAATGGGAGAAAGAAATCTGTAATCAAATCCTTTATTTGCATAGATTGTAATTCATTGTATTTTTGGCATAATATGATAGAAGAACAATACAGCTCGAAACAGTGTAATAATGTAAAAGAAACAACAACCAGACAAGGCCAGTGTCACACGAATGTGTTCAGTCCAGGAAATATGCTCTGTGTTACGGCCCCATTTCCCGAACTGCCATTGACTCGTCTAACCTGAATTCACTGCATCATCGTGACTTATGGTGGTGCGAGCTCCTGCCTGACGGCAAATCTACTGTGCTCTACTCACATAATGCTGTATGAATGACACAGCAGACACTCACAGCATCATACATTACTATGGTGCACTAATTTCTGGTCAGACTAGCAGGGGTTGGTCCAGGAAATGTGTCCATCACAAGGAGTGTGTTTCCAGGACTAAACATGCTCATGTGAAACTGGCCCAAAGAGAAAAAAAAACTAGATAAATCAAGGAACATTTGAGGTCTCCGTGATGGATTCTTGATTGATATATAAAAATGGGGACTGTGTCCCTTGCGAAAGGGTCTTGACACAACCAGGTGGAACCCAGCTTATACAACTGGTATCTCTGCCTTTATATGTAACATTTTTACATTATGACATTTCGTTATCAAAGACATATCCAATTCTTTTATAGCCATCATGAGTCACAGACATTTTATGCTCCCTACTGTACTGAATCACAGTATCTACTTCTTATGTCTCACAGCCTGTATAAAACAATAAACTTAATCTATTCATACCCATAGAATAGAAAAGAAAGTCTAAGACTAGAATAATCTGGAAATAATAATGTTCTAATAATCATGCTATGTAGGACATCATTAGGTTTAAAGGGATTGTCCAGGAGGTAAAAATTATTTACAGCCTCAGAGTATGATAAAGTAGCATACTCCAGTGCTTACTAGGCCCGCTAGTCTTTGCTTCCAGATCCGGTCTTGACACAGAGGAAATGCCTGTTGAGTCAATCACTGGCTGAGGCAGATTACTGATGTGGCTGGTGGTTGGTTAAACAGGCATCTCCAGGCATTGGAGGCACTGATCATTGGAGTGAGAGGAATGGGGGCTGGTGATTATAGCTTTTCTTATATTAATTATCCTACTCTGAGGGCTTTCCAAATAATTTTTACCTTCTGGACAACCGCTTTAATAAATCAAAATATCTCATTCTAGAACCTGTATATTACTGGTCATAAAGTTTAGTTTTTCCCCTTTAAAAGAGAATCCCACTGTAAAACCTCTTGTTAGGTACCGATCATCAAAAGACAGGAAGGTTGGGTGACAACCAATATGACTGCTACTACAGCTTCCATAGAGGTCATCAGCCAGAACTCCTTCACTTCCATACAGCCTTGTTACGCAGCTATAGAGGAGTGGGAAATGTACTACTGATACAATGCATTCAGATAGTCTTCAGACCCTTTCACTTTTTGTTATGTTGAGGTCTTGTGCTAAAATAAAAAAAATCTAAGAATTTCCCTGCTAATTGCCCTGGTGATTAGCATAAAGCTGTGGGAACCCTCTGTAATACATTTTACTGCAGGGGAAATGTAGTTCTACATGTCAGCTGAATGGTTCACTGTGTAATACATGGGCAGGCTAGGTCCACTAGACCTGGTGCAACCGCCTTACTTAACCACCTAACTGTTTTGCCCGAGTCCAGCTCCAGCACTGGGAAAAGTAGCTAACTGGAGGGGGAGGGCTGCTTTAGATGGTGATATCTCCTGAATGGTAGCAGCTAGAAACATGCAACTGGTCTTGTTTGAAAGCCACATTCCAGGTTTTCCAAATAAATGACAGCTAAGCAACAAAGGAGAAAACACTGTTAGAAATCAAGTTGGGAATATTCGCGGGTATAACCTGTTTTTACTTTCACTTTCAGCTGCATTCACAGCATTCCGATTTCTATCAGTGACATCTTCCTCTGTCCTGAACATATTGCCTGAAAGCTTGGAATGTCAGCTTTCAAACAAGACCAGTTGCTTGTTTCTAGCTGCTATCATTCAGGAGGTAGCAGCATCTAAAGCAACCCTTCCCCTCTCCAGTTAGCTACTTTTCCCACTGCTGGAACTGGACTCGGGTAAAACAGTTAGGTGGTTAAAGAGGTTCACTCACTTTAGCAAATGGCATTTATCGTGTAAAGAAAGTCCATATTGCCTGCAATCCACCAGCGGTGGCTGTGCTTGCATACTATGGAAAAAAAGCACTATTGTGTCCACTGCTGATGGATTGCAGGGTGGTCATAACCATAGAAACAAGCAGTGTGTAATGTGATGGGAAAATGAATTAAGCCAGCAAAAGAGGCAGTATGGACAATCAAATCACAATACTTTAGTAAGTGGCTTATATTAACTTTGTCTACATCATGAATAGCATTTGCTGAAGTTAGACAACTGCTTTAACTATTTGTTTGCAATAATTCAGCTACAACAAGACATATAGGCTAACATGACTAATGCAATGTCAGATGTATTAGAGGCAAATGTTATTTAAGACATGCCATTACTTCATTCAGGGCAGGGTGAACCAAGACCTCACAGTTTAACGAGTCTGAAGTCATTAATACCCACTATAACTCAAATCTATCATTTTAGAGTTCAACAAAAAATGAAACCACAATTTGCACTCTTAAACATAACTATTATTGCCATAATCTAGTGCATTAGGGAAAGGAAACTTTGACCAGAGTATAATGTGCAATAAACTCATAGATTTGCTAAATTAGTCATTTAGAAGAATTTCCTATATTTGAATAACTACACTTTCCATAAACTTTTGCTAAATCAGCATGAGGTATGAAAGGTTTGGATAGGTGGGGGTCTGAGTGTTGAGACTCCTGCCAAATGGTAAAAATGCTAGCTGCAAAAAATTTACTTGTAATCTACACGATGGTGACCTGTTACGGAGATTCTACAATTTATATAGATACTGGGAAAAAATTGGTTTAATCAAATATTGGAGATGTGGCTGTGCTGCAGCAAAAAACCTCACCAAAAAAAAAAAAACACATGCGTCTTTTGCAACAAAATGCCTGCGTTTAAGGTGTGTTTTCTTCCAGAAAAGGGAAAACATACTGCAGACATAAATTCCCTTAACCCATTCCCAACCTGTTCTGTACATGTACAGAGGAAGTCTGGTCTTTAAAAATAGAGCGCCATATCTGACAGGTTTCTGGTGTTTTAAACAGCAAACACCAGGGATTTAATGTCTGCGATTGGCGGTGATGCCAATCACAACCCCTCAGATACCCCTCAGATAAGTGCTACACTTCCAGGCCAGGAACAGCTCCTCCACACACCAATTAAGGGAGCCATTCCTTTGCTGTGAAAGGCCTGAGCTTGCTGGAGAACAGGCTTTTCACAGCTATATTCCAATGTAGGCCTGCAGGTGGAAGCACTACATTGGAATATAATGAATTTAGCAATGTTCTGAGAAATGGCAATATGCCGACTATTTTAAAAAATCTAAAACTTCAAATCACCCCCATTTCTCCAAAATAAACATAAATAATAAAAAAAATAAACATCATAGAAATTGCCTCGACCCATACTGGTCGCATTATTAAAATATAAAAATATTTATATGGAAAATGGAGTAATGGAAAAAAAAAGTCAAAATGGACAATTCACTATTTTGACTTTTGAAAAATTGAAAAGTTTTGAAGAGGTTAATGTAACTTTATTTTGCGATTAAGCTAATTAAGTTTTGATGCGTATTTTCCCTTTGTTGGAAGAAAATGCACCATAAACACAGTCATATTGTTGCAAAATTTGCATGTGTTTTTTGGGCACTTGAATTTTTGTGTTGGGGTACATAGAAAGGGTCAGTTCAGGGTTAGGGTTGCTTAAAGGGAACCTGTCACCTCAACAATGAATCTTCACCCACCAGCAGTACCTCATAGTAGCCCCCAGTCTGATAATAATCATCTGTTTCATGCTGTAGTCCGATGCTTCATAAGCTAAAAAAAACGCTGTTTTATTCTCCATATGTGCTACATTGCCACTCCGCTTGAAGTCAAGGGGGCAGCGGCCTCCTTGCTACAAGTCAAGTTAACCATGCCCCCTCTTGCCTAAGAGTGACAGACTGCACTTCGGCCGCGACTGCCAAATCCTCGCGCATGCGCGGTGCGCTCTGTACTCGTGCGAGATCCCATCTCCTGCTGCCTCTGTTGAAACTCAGCTAATAGTGGCAGCAGGAGATAGGATCGCGCACAAGTACAGAGCACACCACGCATGCGCAAGGCTTTGGCAGTCGCGGCTGAAGTGCAGTCTGTCACTCTTAGGCAAGAGATGGCGTTGTTAACTTGACTTGTAGCAAGGAGGCCGCTGCCCCCTTGACTCCAAGCGGAGTGGCAATATAGTGCTGATGGAGAATAAAACAGCGTTTTTTTAGCTTATGAAGCATCGGACTACAGCATGAAACAGATGATTATTATCAGACTGGGGGCTACTATGGGGTACTGCTGGTCGGTGAAGATTAATTTTTGAGGTGACAGGTTCACTTTAGAAGAAAGTTGCTGACGTGGGTAAATCAGATGGGAAAAGTAGTTTTTCATTATTCTTTTTCTCCCTGTGAATGTCCAGGATTACCGTATTTTTTGCCCTATAAAGGTGGGTTCACATCATGTTTTATGCCTCCGTTTGATGTATACATTAGATAAAAAAATGCAGCATGCCACATTGTTGTATCCTGTAGTCGAGTAAAAAAAAAAAAAAAAAAAAAAAAAAGGCGGTCAATTTTTTTTTTTTTTTACAATGGAACTCTACGGACAGCAGATTCCACTGTATGACATAGGTCTGAGGCATCCGTTTAACGCATACATTTTTTAATTCACGTTAAACTGATGGGAAAAACGCAATGTGAAACCAGCCTTAGATGCAATTTCCCCAAAGTGGTGACAAATACTAATAAGCGTTTCCATTATGGAAGTGCTCATTAGTACAGGAGGACATGCGGCGCTTCCTGGCTGCTCGCTGTGCTTTGACTGTGTACAATGTGAGGACATGGACATGAAGAAGAAGAGAGCTGGATGACAGGAGATGTGGCGTCCGGAGCAGGAGAGGTAAGTAGATTTAAAAAAAAAATCTGATCTGAGCATGGGGATCATTCATATGGAGGTCTGATTGGGAGACTTATGGAGGTCTGACTGGGGATCATTCACATCAAGGTCTGATCTGAGGTCCAATTGGGGGACTTATGGAGGTCTGATTGGGGGTCATTCACATGGAGGTCTAATTGGGGGACTTATGGAGGTTTGATCTGAGGTCTGAATAGGGGTCATTCACATGGGGTATGATGAAAAAATTTTTTTTTCTTATTTTCCTCCTCTAAAACCTATGTGCGTCTTATGGGCAAGTATGTCTTATAGTGTGAAAAAGTGGTATTAATTAGGTTTATTTATATATTTTGTGTATGCTGTAAAATGTGAATAAAGATGGAAAATTTGAAGAGCACTCTCTTTCCTCGCCGCTGAAGATGGAAGTGAGGACGGTCTCCACAGATTTCCTATTGAGGCCATCTTCACTTCCATCTTCAGCAGCGAGGAGAGATAGGCTTAATGGGTGTACAGTACTCAGACCGCTACAGTCACTCTGACATGTCAAAAAAGTTTATGTAAAGCATAATTACTAGAGTTGAGCGAACGTGCTCGTAACGAGCACTGTACTGCTCGGATCCCCTGCGCTCGCATGGCCGCAGGCATCCGGATCCGTCCTCACCTGACTGTAAGTCAATGGGGGCGGATCCGTTTGGTATGACACACGAGTGTGTCATACCAAACGGATCCGTCCCCACTGACTTGCAGTCGGGTGAAGAGGACGGATCCGGATGGCTGTGCCCATGCGAGCGCAGGTTACGAGCACGTTCGCTCAACTCTAATAATTACTCTTTAGAGCTATGTACACATCACATTTGTAGCCTTTGTTTAATGTATATGTCATGATGTATATGACCTATAGGGTTTGATTGTACAAACTGTATATGTTCTTTTACTGGATACCATTGTATGGAATAACACAGCCTACTACCCTATTCCATACTTTTTACCGTATATTGATGTATACCGACCAGGTGGAGGCCAAAAGAGTATCCTTTTAGACTCCACCTATTTCTGGCTAATGTATCCCTATAACCCTAAGTATATACACTTTGAAGAGTTCAGGAAAGATGGGCGACAACTAGGATTGAGTAATGTCAAAAACTTTAACAGGATCATGTTTCAAAAGTTTTTTTTTATGTGAGAGTGTAGATGCAAACAGAAAAGGATAGAATAAAACCTTTGTATATTGTCTGAGAGATTTACAGGAATTTACCTCACAGTCGGCCACTATGTAGGGCCATTTTAGATGTTTTGTGGTTCCTCAGCAGCTTCTCCTGTGCATAGAAAATAGTCCCTCACACACAGCTCCAGCGATTCCTAATAAATAGCAGTATGGTATGTAACACCTCCCTTCCCCAATGCCTAGAGAGGGATATAGCTATATATTTCAAGTAATGTAGGAGGAACAAATAAGTGAAAGGTGGCTGCATCACTTCACAATGTTATCACTAGGCCAGCATTGAGAGGAAGACGACATGTCGGTCCACCACTGAATGCAGAAGGAGGCAGGGGTGGATTGGTCATAGACCTTACAGGGAAATTTCCCGGTGGGTCGATGCCCAGGGGGCCACCTGAGCCCTACCTACAGCCGACCAGTGGATGTCTATGGGGATGTATTTTGTGGTGCTGGCAGTATTCTGTGATGGACTGTGGTATTTGGCTCTGTTGGGGTGGTATAATGTGCCACAATATGGTATTGCTGGCCCCGGGTTCCCTCAATATGGACCGACTATAAAACGGGACCACTTTTAGTACTTTTTCCAGGGCCACTTTAAGTTCCCAGTCCGCCACTGGAAGGAGGACAAGAATTTTGCCCAAAGGAGAAACAGCAGGGGGAGCTACCAGAGAGGAAAATGTAATGTAAATAAATGTACAATAGTTTTATTGCATGTATATTGCAATAAAACACTTCATTTGTAATGCCCCATTCATTGCATAGAAACAGGTTCCATAGGATAACCCCTTTAACCATGTGCTATAAATAAGAATGCAAGGTACTGGTTGGTAAGGCAGAGAAGCATACAGAGGGCACCTGTGGTTACATTATGTCACCCAGCTTTCCTAGGAAATGAGATACCTAAGAAGTAGGTGAATAGAACTTTTAATAACTTCACAGAAGCAGACACCTGTAGGACTTTCTGATTTTAAAAAGGAATGCTTAATGAATGTCAAAACGTGATCCATCTAAAATGCGGGTCGAAATAAATGTGCCCCTATGTTCCTATATACCTGGCAGTCTTGTTCTCCTCTCTCTTCTAGCTACAGGAGCAGAGCAATCAGCAAGTTACATAGGTTGGGGCACACATAAGGAGCCAGGGGCAGGGATAGTGAGATAAGGGGTAGGCAGAGAAGACTACTCTGTACGTTCCACGTAGTTGGCTTCGGTAGAATGCTTAAGATGGACTCTCCTTAGTGAAACTCGGAGGGTTTCTAAGGAGACTCTTTACACACTGTTTTCTCGTAAAACGAAACACCTTTACCTAATAAAGTATATTAGAAAATGCTTAAAAATCACTTTCCATACACAATATTAAGAATAAACTGAAAAGACAGCTACACTTTAATCAAACCTTACACTGCCATGAGATAACAATGTAAGAAGTTGAAGAATCAATAAAATAGAGTTTTATAATAAATTGTGTTAAAAAGTGAAAATATGTGTGTTATACGCTATTTCTTTCTAATTAAGTCCATGAGATCATCATCATCAAGACCTTGGGTTTTCAGTTTGTCTAGGCTATAATATCGGTGTACGATCTTGTCTTCAGTGACCACCACCACACGAAGGCCATGTTGGTCTTCTCCAAGCTGGCACCCGATGGCTGATGTCACTACCATGTCTATATCTTTGTATATTCCTCCAGAATTCCTATGGTAGTGTCCTGAGAATATGGCTTTTACTCCTGCAAAAGATAATTCGACAAGTGAAATTTCAGTCATATTCAGATTTTACTGGTATATTCAGTGCTTGGCTAGGAAATTATGTTAAATATATTTATAAAGCAGAAATCTGAGGGAATTAATGTGTTAATAGTATCATCAACTTTATAATATTCTGCATTTCACTCAATGGGAGGTCCAATCCATTTTCTATAAATCGCAAATGTACTGCTGTGAAAACATGGAAGAACATGAGGCGCTAATATTACTACAGAAGAGTTGCAAACATGCATATGTGTAGACAATATATACATAAGGATATGAAGGGGGTGGGATGAAAAAAAGCACTGTAGTCTTTGTAAAAATGTTGAATTTAGTTGATTTTAGTTGCTCATCAATGGAAAATATTCTCCCCAGCAAGAAAGAAGGGAGAATACAACCTAAAATCTATGAAATAGGAGCAGACAGAAAACATAATATCAATCATTTGCTAGCTCCCATCTTTAGCTCTTCGAGGAAGAGGACAACTAGGTCATGCCTGCCTGGTAATGTTGTTTAAAAAGTTCAATTTTTTCCCTAATTCACAAAGTGAAAACAGAATGTTCAAAATCTTTCCCAATTTATTGAAAAGTAAAAACTAAAATCTTGCATTGACATTTTCAGGTCTCTCTAGAAATATTCGAAAGGGTTCAAGTTAATGGCTGGGCCATTAAAGTACATTCTCAGAATTGACCCTAATAACAGGCAAAACAACACAGAAGTGGCTTAGGGACATTGTTGGAAGGTGAACCTTTGGCCCAGTCTGGATCAGGTTTTCATTAAGAATATATCTGTACTTTGCTTCATTCAGCTTTCCTACAACTCTGACCAGTCTCCCTGTCCCAGCCGGTGAAAAACACCCAACAGCAGGATACAGCCACCACCATGCTTCACTGTAGAGATGGTATTGGGCAGTGTCTACTTTCCTCCAAGTATGACACATAGAATTGAACCCAAATAGGTAAATCTTGGTTTAATCAGTCCTGATAATCTTGTTTTTCACATTTTGAAAGTCCTTTAGGTGCCTTTTTTTTGCTAACTTTCATGAGTCTTTTAGGCCCCATTCACACGTCCGTATGTGTGCACATCCTGGAAAACGGTCATTTTTTTGTGGATCCGTTGTTCCGCAAAAAACTCAGTTTTTCCAGGACATCCGTTCCGTCTTTCCGTAAAAAATGGAAAGGACGTATCCATATGTCATCCGTTTTTTGCGGATCCACAAAAAATGGAAGGATGAATAACATCTTTTTTTTTTTCACCCCTCCTGGAACGGAATCCGCAAATACGGATGACATGCGGATGGCTTTCCGCATGTCTTCCGCATTTACGGACGTCCCATAGACTTGTATTGGGCTACGGACCGCAAAACAGGAGGAAAAGTAGGACAGGAGAATTTCTGATTGCGGATCCGCAAAACGGAACGGAACAGAGAAACGGATGCGGACAACATACGGTGCAATGTCCGCATTTTTTCGGGACCCATTGAAATGAATGGATCCGCATAATTGTCCGCAAATGCGGAAACGGATGCGGATGCAAAATACGGACGTGTGAATGGGGCCTTACTGAGGAAAGGTTTCTTTCTGGCCACTCTGCCATAAAGCACAGATTGGGGGAATGATGCAGTGATGGCTGAACTTCTGGAAGATTCTCCCATCTGCACACAGGTTCATCTGGGCACAGCCAAAATTATCATTGGGTTCTTGGTCGCCTCCCTCAGGTGTCTTCCCCAAATTACTTAGGTTTCTTAGACAGCCAGCTCTAGGAGGATTTCTGGGTGTTCCAAACGTCTTCCATTTGAGAATTATGAAGGCCACTATGTTCTTGGGAACTTTCAGTGGAGCAGAAATTTTTTGTACCCATCTCCAGATCTGTGCTTCCACACAATCATATCTCTGATCTCTACCAACAGTTCTTTCCTTCTCATGGCTTTGTTTTTGCTCTGATATGCATTGTCCGCTGTGAAACCTTAGACGGGGCGTGTCTTTCCAAATTATGTCCAATCAACTGAATTTACTACAGGTGGACTCCAATCAAGATGTAGAAACATCTCACAGATGATCAGACACCCAGAAATGAGAGGACACCAAGAGCTAAATTTTAAGTGTCACAGTAAAGGGTCTGAATACACGTCCATGCAAAATTTTAGTTTTTCATTGTAATAAATTTGCAAAAAATTCTAAAATTATAGTTTCATCTGAAATACTTAAAATTCCCAGTTGGTTGCTTTCTTACCTCTAGTACTCCCAAGATTAGCCGTGCTCTATGTGCCTGGTTACCAGTCACTTCTCCCTTTTCCATAATTATTAATACAATTAAAGGGTTTTGTTTGGACAATAAAATGATTTTAAAAATGATGAGAAAAAGGTGTAAAAAAAAAAATCATAACTCTGTGATCCCCCACCAGTCTCTACTTCCTGCTCCCTCTTACCACACAGGAAATGACTGTACAACCAATCACTGTCTAAGGTTGGTCAACAGTGCAACCAGTGATTGGTTAAACTGTCATTTTCCTGTGTGTGGAGAAGCACCAGAAGGTAGAGCCTGGCAGGGGACCATGAGGCGCAGGAATAAGAGTGGCAAGGGATCTTTGATGCGTTTTTTGAGATAATGTTTATCAAGTGAACAACCCCTCTAAATGTCTGGCCTAATAAGTTACTATCCTATGGCTATGCAGCCCTTCAATAGTAGCTTTGGGATTTTTTCCTCTCTACTAAAACAAAAAAAAAGTGTCATTATTCTTGACATTAATAAAAGCCTAGAAGAGATGGTGAAAAGACATTATTCTCAGTTACAGCCACCTGTATTTCTGTAGCTTAACAGGGACCTGCTGCTCTTTCAGTCATGTCGAACACTTGGGCTTTATTACACAGTGATTATATGAGCAATGAAATTTGGAGATTTGTTTATTTTCCACCGTCACCTCATACAAGGAGTCCTTCGTGTGAAACAATACGTAAAATATGGACTTGATTGGTTCAAAGGCAATTCCTCTGTCAGCTGAACGTGATACACCTCTTTCATTTGCTGATCAAGTTTCTTTATTCTGTACAAGCTGTGAATATCCACCTAGGGTACCAGTTACATCTATAATTCAGTGTATTAAACTTCAAAAGTCTTTTTTCCTGGCAGAGCTAGCTTCTTCTAACAAAGTAATTGAATAAAAAAAATCAAAAGTCTTAGTAAAACTTTTCATGTTTCTAGAATTAAAGTAGAAATAGAGAAGAGAGGTGATGGTCACAATATACAGGGAGCGTGATGCCAGTATTAGTATTCTCCTAACAGCACCTGACGGCTTTAGAAATGAAGAATGCGTATTCATAGGTTACGATATTTAATTAGAATTGACACCCTTCACTAATATGAAATATTTATGACAAATAAGTGTATAGAAAGTGGAAGATGCCATGGTTACTGACGTACTTTCACAAGGTACTTTAAATGCTCTGCAGAAAGGCATCTTTATTGAACTAAACTAGGACCCAGGCATATATTCCTTCTGGGCATATCTGCAAGCGTGCAGCATTCCTTCGTAATAGCTTACAGGGGCTCAGTCGACTTAAAGGAAATGTGTCACCTATAATTTTTTCTGCCAGTTAAAAGCAGATGACACAAATCCTTTTTCTCTAATCTGTTTTCATTTTCTGATTGTAGATTTGTTTATTCTATTTTCTAAACATGATTATGGGGGCGGCCATCTTGCCTGAGCTGTTCTTAACAGCATTTAGATATTTGTTTTACAGCAGCCCCATGGGCCGTAGACACAATGGATAAGAGGGGACCTCATTGACTTCTATGGGAGAGTTTTCTAGGCATGGTCTGTGACCCGTGCAGAGGTCAGGAGAGAGTAGTTAAAAGGCTTTTCTGAGATTTTAATACTGATAAACTATCCTCTGGATACTTGATCAGTGGGGAAGTCCGACAACCAGGACCCCTACTAATAAGGTGTTTTAAAGGCACCGGGCCTTCTCGCAGCACCATACATTGTACAGCAGCTGTGCTCAGTATCACAGCTCAACCCATTACTTCTATAGTGCTGAGTTGCGCCTAGGCCACTTGCCTGATAAACGTGTCGACAATGGCCTAGGGAAAGCTCACCGAAGGCCGCAGCACTACTGCGAACACTGGTGCCTTCTGAAACAGCTGATTGGTGGACCCCTACCAAACAGATACTGATGACCTATCCTGAGGATACTTTAATATGCGATCATTAGATCACTTTTCCCAAAGCCTGCAATGAATTACCATTGCAGTATATGGGAGATTGTTCCTATGAAGTCCAGCTGTGGCAGGCTTCTGAGCCTGCAGAAAGCCCAAGACTGCCACAACAAATAAATGGATCCCCCGATCTCAGCATGGGGGAGCTGTTCAGGCCCTGGGAGGGAAGCACTCCCAGGAAAAGACCTCTCAGTTGCCATCGTAGCAACTGACCACAGCATCTGAGGGGACAAAAGTCCATGATCGGCATTATCACTGATCACAGACTTTACCTCTAGGTGTCTGCTGTGCAAAACCCTTTAAAAGACCCGAAATGCACCTTACATGTATGGCACATGTTGGGAAGGGGTTAAATTGGTTTTCCAATGCTGTGTTATATGAAGCACTTTATAGTGGCAGTGTATTGTATTGCAGCTCAATCCTATTCACTTGAATGGGACTGAGCTGCACAAAGGCCACGAGAGCAACAGAAGTGACTTTACAGGCCGAGGAAAAGGCTTCTTCAAACAGTTGGTTGGCGGCGGTACCAGTGGTCAACCCCCACAATCAGATATTGATGACCCCTCTTGAGGATGGGTCATCCCTATTTAGTTTCTGGAAAACCCCATGAGTATATGCAGAGTAAACTTTTCTGCAACAAGTGGATTCAATGGCATGGTGCCATCTCTACAGAACCTTGCTTGCTATCGGCTGTTGTGCCACACACTGAATGGACATGTGAACCATCTGAGGGCTGGTCAGATAGCTAATCAAAGGATGCTTTTGGGCAGTTTTTTGTAAAGTGAATTGTATGTAAAATAAGCCACACTCGAGTCTCTCTATTATTTGTCCTGTTTTGTTAGTTGTATTATAACCAATATGGCACCTACTCCAGAATATAATGTGCAACACACTGGTTTATGCCATTTTTTGGCGCAAAAAAGTGCAAGACCCAGTTTCCAGGAGCAAATGACGATTGAAAACTACCCCAGTCTAAGCGCATGGACTGCAGGAGGATGGTCCACGTCATAAATTAGGCGAATCCTTCTTTGATAAATGACCCCCATTTCGTATTCTGCGGGGCAGTTTTCTATTTACATTGAAAGGTCTTCAGTGAATAGAAAAACAGATAATACGCCGCATCGTCACCACCAGCAGAAAATCAATTTGTGGATAAATCTTTCAGTAATGATTGCTTTAAACGCTGTTGCAGGCAACACAGATTATTAAACTGGAATACATCAACACTCTGTGTCCGCAATATTGGATATTACATTTTCATATGAGCGGCATATAAATTCTTTATTTTTTTAAATATTCATTTTTATTGAGGAGTGACATACCACATCTATCTATCTAAAGATTGATCAATCAGTCAATCTATCTGCTTGCTTGGTTTGGAAATGCTGAAATTATTATTATTATGTTTTTTAATCTTGAATACGGAGTGGCAAAATATCTTTTTTTTTCTTCTTTACACCTGAATAAATGTTACAATACTGTGTAATCAGTGGAATCAATTACATCAGGCATTCCCTATACATTATACAACAAGGCTTAACACGTCTCCAAATTCAATTACTCGTCTTCCAGATTCCAAGTGATGAAAACTTTGCTGTTTTAATAAAAACTGCACAAAGCTTAATGAATTGCTTCATCAATCTGCTAGTGAATACTCATAAAAAACTGTATCTTGATCAACTCCCCTGATGTTCATAATGACGAGAAAATATCTTCATGGATTGTTGCATTTTTCATTAAATAGCTTGAGCTTGAACAAAGTAAATAGCTCAGCCAAGCAAAAACTGACAGCACTGTGAACGTGCACCAAAAACCTTCTAAACCAGACAGACCAGAGAAATCAGGGTTCTAGGCAGGGCAACTGTTTTAGACCTTTGCTCCAGCGTGACCGTTGCCAAACTTTAGCTTTGTTTTCATCATTTTTTCCTTAAAAACACACAGAATAACTATGAAATGCGTTAGCATAGGTGCCGAACTTAAGACTGCTTTACATGAGCCGATTTAGCAGGCAAATATCGGGAACGAACCGTTTGTTTCGATAATTGCTTGCCCGTCAGAGGTGGTGAGGAGCCAAGCAATCACTGCTGTGATCACTAGTCTGCATAGGGGATCAATGTTTATGGGCAGGAGATCGCCTTTTACACAGGACAATCTGCTGCCCAGAAATGAAAATTTTGATGCCCGTATGAACATGAATGTTTTCAGCTGAAAAACGAGCATCCCTTTTGCACATGGCAATTATCGGTAATAAGTGTTCCTAGCAACGCTCCTTCCTGATGACTGCCTTGATCATCAGCCTGTTTAAAAGAGCCTTTACAGTGAGTTACGTCTCAGAAGCCTATAGGTACAAAATGCCTGGCAACTACCGTATCATTCCTAAGGTCACAACCAAGCCATGTCCCTCAGATAGTGATCAGGCTTGTCTAGGCCTTAAAGAGGACCTTTCACCACTCCTGACATGCCTGTTTTAATAGCTCCATGCATTCTCCATGTACTAACAATTCTGGAACTTCTATTCTTATGTCTGTATGTTGTGTCATTCCTTTATTATTTGCACTAGAAGTTATGAATGAATTGCTATTTGCCTTCAGTAAGGGAACAGAGGGGAGGTGACCAGTTGGGGGTGTGTACCTGCACAGTCTGACTCTAGCCAATCAGTGCTGCCATGTTCAGACTGTGCAGGTACACACCCCCAACTGGTTACATCCCCTCTGTTTCCTTACTGAAGACAAATAGCAATTCATTTATAACTTCTAGTGCAAATAATAAAGGAATGGCACAAGATACAAACATAAGAATAGATGTTCCAGACTTGTTATTACATGGGGAATGCATGAAGCTATTAAAACAGGCATGTCAGGAGCGGTGAAAGGTCCTCTTTAAAAGGTACCATCAGCTGAGCTCAGATTTCGAGCCTATGCATTAAGGATCTGTAGAAATCATACACACTCGAAAAGCCAAGAAGTGATGAAGAAAGCTGAAGGAGCAGAGCACCCTGAGCAGCACTTCTGCCCCTTAGTTTTTTTTTTTTTTTAGGTTGGTCATACTTGTGTATTGTAATTAAAGGGGTTGTCGGAGTTCAGAGCTGAACCCGGACATAAGCTCCCCTTCACTTATTTAGCCTGTATGAGAGGAACATCAGAGCATTTCTAGCTCTGATGCTCCCCCTTGCTGTATAGCGCAGTAAAAGGGCTTTTTGTTATGCTAGGCGGAGGCTTCAGCCTAGCAGTATATCCGGTGACGTCACCTAGGGCAGCGCTAAAGACCACCCATGAAGCTATTGACTAGCATACCCATGTGAAGCCCAGTATGTCACCGGTAGTAAATTAAAAAAAAATAAAAGCCCTTGCCTTGTGGGACTCAGTGCAAGGCAAGGGGGAGTTACTAAGGCAAGGGGCAAGTACTAAGAACTAAGATGGCAGACCCAGGGGCTATAGCAATCCATGATTACATAGGCACAGCTCAGTGTATTATGTATCTGGCTGCTGGGATATGGACAGTCATTGGTAGAAACTATATAGAATAGCTTGCATTAGCTGGCAAGGGTGACACATTAGCGTGATGGCATGTGAGAGTAGGAGATGGACTCTGTGGTCACACTAGTTGGTCAAAGGGAACCAGCCACTAAGTTCCCCTATGAACCACCAATGCCTTATTCTGTGTCTGGTTCCCTTTAAGAAGCATAGTCATTAGTGGAGTACGTTACATTGGAGAATCAGATTATAGTAATACAGGCATGCAAATACTGTAGATGTGTGAGCAAATACGAAACATGCAAAAGACATACATCTGTGCGAAATGACTCTGGCAGCCATCTATTTACCAGAAGGAAAGAACAACCAGGATTTACCTGATTACAAGGTGGCCGACATCTCAGAATCCTCTTTTCTCTACAACAGATGCCTGATTTGCTCCTTTTGTTGAGAGATTCATATCAGGATACACATTTTAATTTGGTATAAAGAGCGCTGCAATTTCTCCATATTTACTGTAGGTAGTTCAAGCTGTTGAGCTCACAGCTGTTGAGCCTCTGCTTAAAGGGAATAATTAAATGTAAGTATGGAGAAGATAATAATGTTTCTTTAGCTGCTGTAGCGATTTATTACTTGTCTTTTTTATATTTTAACGTCCCTTGGCGCTGCCAAATTGGAGACACATTTCCTTCCTGTACTGTCTGCATAGACGGCACAGCAGGATATGTGTGTGCTTTATGACAGTTGAAATTAATGAGTTAATAGTCAGATAACTGTCAGTGGACTAATAAATAATAATATTTTTTGTCAGCAATGTACTCACAAACAGATTTTAAGGCTCTGTCCATGGCAGACCTGGGGGAACCACTCCACTGGCACCTGATCACATCGCGGGGGTGCCAATGGAGTGATAGAGTGAGCCCTCGCTCTCTGACTTAGGGCTCACGCACATGACCATTGTCGGCCGGTTCAAGTGAATGGGTCCGCAATTCAGAAGGTGCAGTGCAGAACCGAAGCACATAACCGCGTTGGTGTTAACTGTATTAATAATACATAGTAACATAGTTTATAAGGCCGAAAAAAGATATCTGTCCATCCAGTTCAGCCTGTTTTCCTACAAGTTGGAGTCATACAAGTTCCCAGTCGTTAGAGGAGGTGTTGCCTGTATAATAAATCCAGCACAAGCAAGTGTTGACGTGGGCATGGCTCTCACAATGATGCACTGTACTATTTTAGGGGATCACCTTATGTGCATAGCTGCCAATAGTGCATCACAAGGTGAAAAGGGGTTAAGTAGGCCACCAGCAGTACAATATAGCTCTCAAATTGCTTATACTTATGATAATGAAATAACTGTGCTGACTGTGTCCCAGTCTGCACAGCAAACCTTAACAGAGAGCTGCAGAACACAGCCTACTGTGTCTGCTCCAGTGGCCAGGAGATTTAATTATATTCATAGTCACTTCAAAAATAACAAAAAAACAAAATCTTGGCAGCTAGACCTTCAACGATTTTTTTTTCTAATAACTCTGTACTGTAATTGACCAATATTTTATAATGATGCAGGTCAGCCCAGAAAATATAAAATCCCTTAATGACTTTCCTGTGATTCAGGTTGCATACAGCTACTGTATGTACAACATGTGTAAAAGAATCTGGCCTTTGGCCTAGTGATGAAAATCTTGGGTAAGGATAAATTTTCCCTCCGAAAGCTCTGCTATGAAATCTCCACCAAGTCTTAATGGTGGGTTCATTGTATTAAGGCGTTCTAACTGGCAATTTGTTTTTCATAAAAGCAATACCTCATATCGTAGTCCAAGTTCGGAAGATGCCATCCCGCTATTTTTTTCATGAGCCGCTCCTCCATTAGAACGCTGTGTCCCCTATTTGGTTTTGGTGCCTAATATGCTAATTACTAGCACAGGTACACAGAGGTGGAGACCTCAGCTCTTCTCCATGGGCGTCTCCTTCTCTCTGGCTGTGACGCTGTCCAATCGCTGCAGCCCCCTTAGCAGCCAGGGAGAAGACAAGCTGTTCCTGTTCCTGTGAAATTTGTTAACTCTCACAAAAACAGGCTATTTATAGCTGGGGCTACACGGCGACATTGGACGCGCGACACCTGTAGAGGGCTGGACTTCTTGCGACTGTGGTGGCGATCCCATCCACCTCCGTGTACCGATCGATGCCTGTAATTAGCATACTAGGCGCCATGACCAAACGAGGGTTATAGCAGCGCAATGGAGGAGCGCATCATGAAAAAAATTGCGAGATGGCATCTCCTGAGCCTGGACAGTATGAGGTATTGCTTTTACAAAAAAACAAAAAACTGGTAACAGGTCCTCTTTAAGACTATTTCTCAAATTTATTTTTTAGATCATCTCCAAATCAATTCCTTGAAAACCCCTTTTTAGATTGAAAGTGCTCCAAAGACAGGCTGATAGCTGTACAACCCGCTTCAGAAGTCCTCGGTGAAATCCACCGAATACCGGGTCATACACTGTCCAATGCATGGGAAATGTATTACATACAAGCATGGGCTGGGTCTTCCAGACCAAGAGTCAATGCATGTTAAAGAGGACCTTTCACCACTTTTAAAAAATCAAACTACACTATGTACCTTATAGTGTATCCCCCTCTGATGGCAGCGGCGCTTTTTTTTTTTCCAAAAGGTCCCCCGGTGGCTTCACACGGCCCCCTGGTCTTCTGTCGGGCTTTATGTAAATTCAGAAGCATCGGAACAGGGAGGAGGAGACTCCCTGTTCCTCAATGGGCGTTGCTTCTGCCCTGCTGTGAGCGCTGTCCAATCAGAGCGGACCGCTCACAGCAGGGCCGAAGGAGTTCAACCCTGCTGTGAGCGGTCCGCTCTGATTGGACAGCGCTCACAGCAGGGCAGAAGCAACGCCCATTGAGGAACAGGGAGTCTCCTCCTCCCTGTTCCGATGCTTCTGAATTTACATAAAGCCCGACAGAAGACCGGGGGGCCGTGTGAAGCCACCGGGGGACCTTTTGAAAAAAAAAAAGCGCCGCTACCATCAGAGGGGGATACACTATGAGGTACATAGTGTAGTTTGATTTTTTAAAAGTGGTGAAAGGTCCTCTTTAATGGCTCCGCCGTTGGGTTAATTAAGGAGGGTCCTGTGTGGTCCCAGTATTAAGTCCAGATGTCCTCATAGGTCATTGGGAAGGAGCCAGCCCCTGTAATGCGACTCTGGAGGGGACAACTTCCAGTAAACACAGACGGTTGTTCAAATTAGGAAGCGAATGCTTATGATTAGAAGAGACAATTGGCATTTTCTATTTTATAATATTTATTATAAAAACGTTATTTTGTGTTCAATTTACTTGAATGTTAAATGTACCTCAAATATGAGAAATGTGTTTCATTACAGCACACCAGATGCAGTTTCTGCAGTCGGCCTTTCATCTCGGCTAATGATGAATGCCATCACATTAGTAAAGCAGTAGGCTAAGGAAAAATGGCTTTTATTGGGAGGTAGCACCAACAGATTTTAAATGGATTTTTTTTAGCTAGCAAAAATAGATATTTTATCTTTGCATCATTAGGCTGATTAAGGAGAGCAGGGTAAATTCTCTGAACACAAGTGGTACTAATCATATCAAACTCCATTTGTACGCTGCCGTTTCAGCACGGCAATATGAGAAAAGGTTTAAATTGCACCTGTAAATCTGATTGAATAAAAATTGGAAAATCAAAGTAGACTGGAGATTTCATCACATCACATTTTATTTAAAGGACCATTTCTTAATTGTGGCGGACAACATGTAAATACGGTAGATTATGTTGTTCTCGATGGATGGGGGGAAAAAATCCAATTCTGCAAAGCGCAGAACTGTAGTAAAGCCTTCTTTAGGGTAAGCTGACATGTAGCGAGTCCTTTGTACTGTGAGGCCTCATGCACACGATTGTATGTTCTGTCCGCATCTGTGGACCCATTCAATTTAATAGGGGTCACAAAATGTGGACGGCACTAAGTGTACTATATACATTCGCATGTCCGTTCCTCAGCCCTGCAAAAACATAGAACGTTTTGCGGACAAGGATAAAACATTTCTATACAAGTAAAAAAAAAAAAAAAAAATTGCATGCATGCACGTGACCAGGATCCATGTTTTGAGGACCACAAAACAGATATGGTCGTGTGCATGAGGCATGAGTGTGGAATTCTGTGGGTAATAAACTGCATAAACTGACATGCCGCGCACCTTACCTGCAGCGTGTGGGTGAGGTTTCTAAACCCTCATCCATTTTGCTTGTACTGTAAATGCTGTGGACATAGTCAATCAAAGTTGATAGAACTAAAAAAATAAGCAACATATAATTTTGTGTATACAGCTCCTATGGAGTACTAGGTGAAAGGAGAATATAACTCCTACATTTAATTTAAAAAAGTCATGGGATTAAAGCACCTGCAATCTAGAAGGGGAAGGTTGGGTGCACAATAAGATATCAGTTTTTAAAACTTTTTTATACATTTAGTTTTATTTGCCTCTAGAGGACATGCGATCATCTGATCGCTTATACCACAGACTGCAATGATTTACCGCTGCAGTCTATCTCTCTGTGGCAGGCTTCTCAGCCTTCAGAAGACACCCGTCTGCCATAGCAACAAAAACAGCTCCTGGGAATATGTTGCGGGGCAGCAGTTCAGTCACCCGGTAAATGATTACTCAGATGCTGTTATTGTAATTGATCATGAAATCTGAGGGGTTGAAAGTCAATGATCAGCATTTTCTCCAATCACAGACTCTGCCACCAGGTGTCTGCTCTGGCTATGGCACCTTCTCAGCTCCTGAATCTTTAATGACCCAACATGCGCCACACACATACTGTGGATGTTGGGAAGGGTTTCAATCCTGGAAGACTCCTTTAACCCTTAGACTCCCAGTGCCGTACATGTACGGCGCTGGGGCAATGCGGACACATGGCGCCCGCTCGCACGTGCGGCGGGCGTCATGGCCGGCAAGTCTCTGCTGTTTCTAACAGCAGAGACTTGCAACTACTTACCCCATCGGCGGTGTCTTGCTGGGCCTTTAGATGCCGTGATCACGGCATCTAGTTGCGTCTTAACTCGGAAGCGTATGCTTCCGGGTGGTGTACAGACACCCCGTGTGGCCAATCGGGGTGTCTGTACGCGATCTGAAAGCTGTAAACCTCGCTGATGAGGTTTACAGCTTTCAAAGTGCAATTCTTATTCTGGCCACTAGATGGCAGGCCAGGATAAGAAATGAGCAATTCTTGGATTTATCTAAATCTAGTAAATCCCTGATTGCTCATAAAGAAAAAAAGAAAACACAATATATTAGCTCATATTTGAGCTTTAAAATAATCACAAAAAAATTTTAAAATGTTTTAAAAAAAAATATATTAAAAATAAAAAATATATAAAAGTTCAAATCACCCCCCTTTCCATATAATTAAAAAATAAATACCTAAATAACAATAAATATAGACATCATGGGTATCACCTTGACCGAAAACGCCTGTACTTTTAAAATATAAAAAAAAATTCCAATACGGCGAATTGTGTGCCGGAAAAAAGCGTCCAAATGGCGATTCGCTGTTTTTTGTCGCTTTTTTTTCTAAAAAAATAAATAAATAAAAAGTGATCAAAAAGTCATACACACCCCAGAATGGTATCAATAAAAACTTCAGATCGCCCTGCAAAAAATGAGCCCCCATACAGCTCCGTATACATAAATACCAAAAACTTATAGGGGTCAAGATATGACAAAAAAAGAAAAAAGAAAAAAAAAAAGGCCAACTTTATAATTATTTTATCACTATCAAAACGCAGGAAAAACTATACATATTAGGTATCGCCGGATTCGTTCTTAATGAATTTAATGAACATCGAACGTTGTAAATAAGAAACCCGTAGAACTGTAGCGGAATAGCGTTTTTTTTGCAATTTCACCCGATTTGGAATTTTTTTCCCGCTTCCCACTACACCATATGCAATATTAAATGGTGGCGTTGGAAAGTACAACTTGTCCCGCAAAAAACAAGCCCTCATACAGCTATGTGAACAGAAAAATAAAACAGTTATGGCTGTTTGAAGGCAGGGAGCGCAAAACAAAAATGCATAACCGAAAAAACCTCCGGTACTGAAAGGGTTAATCTTGTAAGGTTCAAACAATCTTTCAGCTATACAGTATGTAAAAGCTTCCTTTTGTCTTAAGTTCCATTCACAAGGACGTATTTTTGGTCCGCATCGATCCACATTTTTTTGCAGACTCTATTCTGACCCATTCATTTCAACGTGGCCTCAAAAAATCGTGGACAGCACAGCATGTGCTGTCCGCATCTGTATGCCCGTTCTGCAGCCCGGCAAAAATCATAGATGTAACACGAACCTCACCCATATTTTTTGCAGATTCTGGTCGTGTGAATGCACCCTAAATCTTCGGAACCAAGGCCTTGGGGCTCATGAACACGACCGCAAAACACGGATACCCATTTTATGACGGATGCATTTTTCCCATTTTAACTTGTAAAAAAAACCCAAAACCAGTAGAAAAAAAAAAGGTGGAGTCTGGATTAAGTGGCATGTGACTGGTTGAATTTTAAGACAAGTGGTGTGTCAATGAGAGGCATTTTTTTAAAAAAAATTTGAACCCATTAACCTGACAAAAATGGACAATATTGTATACAATCTGTTTACCCGATCCTCTACTTTCAACTGATTTTTTTAGCTGGATTGTAATGGAAAGTGCTGCATCTGCTTGTTGCTGGATGGAAAAGTGCAGACATCTGTGTTTTCCCATCCAGATAGAAAGACTAAGGACAAATGCAATCTAGCAAAACGTGTGCATTTTTGCCATATCACTTTCTAGAAGCCTATGTATCCGTTAAACACACCTGTTTTCTAACAGTAAAAAGGAATATTTTAAAGAGTTTATCCCACAAAACATATTCTACAGTTTTCAAACCAACACCTGGATCTGAATTATTTTTTAATTACATTAATTAAAAAATTAGCATGGCCATTGATTTACTGAATAAATATACTGTATAGCGCCTCCTGCTTTTTTTTTTTTATTTCTTTGTCCTGCTCACTGAGAAGGCCGCACATGCTCAGTTTCATCTTTCAACTGCCTCCTGAGCTGTGATAGAGAGAGCATGGACACGCCCCCTTATCAGCAGCATAAAAGACACTCCCCATCAGCTGTCACCTTGATATAAATCTAACAGAGGGGAGATCTTTGGATCCATGTGAGGTACAGGGTTGGTTCTAGCTTTGTTAGAAGAGATTGTCATGTACTATATGTTGTCTGATTTTCCATTTTTTTTAATGCACAGTGAAGTGAGTAACTGGAGTTCTCTGCATACTGGAGATACACTCATTCTAAGAGGCCAATCCTTAGTCCACTGACTGGAGGCCCCAGTACCCGCTCAGCTACTGCAGCTTACACATGGTCTGCTTAGCTTACGTCTGTTGATATTTTACTCCATAGTCATTTGTTCCCCTGATGAGTCTAATTACTAAGACAGAAACATGGCATGTTGGGCATGGCTAGGGCTAATATAGGGTGCAGGAAGTTTCTAGACAGGGTCTCCGTTGTCAGAGTGGGTGCTCTGTGGTACTTTTGTACGGTTGGTAGGCTTTTAATATTCCGAGTAAAAGTTAAAAGGGTTATCCCATGACTAATGTAAAAAATCAAAATCAGAGATCATATAGTACATGACAATCTCTTTATAACAAAGCTAGAACCAGCCCTGTACCTCACATGGATCCAGAGATCTCCTCATTTCTTGCTCTGCTAGAATTATATCAAGCTGACAGCTCAAGGGGCGTGTCTTTTCTTCTGCAGCTAAGGGGGGGGCGTGTTCATGCTTTGCCTTTCACAGCTCAGGAGGCAGTTGAAAGATGAAACTGAGCATGTGCGACCCATCTCAATGAGCCAAAGAAATAAGAAAAAAAAAAAGAACAGACAGCAGGTGGCGATATATGGATAGATTTCATTGAATAACTCTGTGGCTATACAAAATTTTTAATGACATGCAATTACAAAAATATTCAGATCCAGATGCTGGTTTGAAAACTGTAGAATATTTAAGTTTTAGTACGTCTCAGATGTCGCATAGCAGAGAATGGAGAGAGCTGTGCATGCAGGGTCATCCATTAACTGCCGAGCATGGCAGGCTCCTGTGCATGAGACAAGAGAAGATCCCAGGACATTTATGGCTTATCCAGTGTCCAGATGGGACAACCTTTATAAATGGAGCACCATGTTTACAGGGGAGAACATTTCATTACGGAAGAACCCAATCCTCTTCCAATAGCCATCCTCTTCCAATAACACACATCCATTTATTAGTCCCTGGAAGCTGCATAGAAAAGAGCTCATATTTCTAAAGCATGTGTCACCTTTCATGGGAAGGAAGGGTTTAGGCATTGTATAGTATAACTATTGAGATGTGCAGACTACTACCGTACATACTAGGTTCTCAATAGCGAACGCTACTTTCTAGGGTACCATGGTATTCACACACCAGTGAGTGTCTTCATTGTGACTCCTGAGACGACTGTCACATTGGGTATAGTTATGTGGGATAAACAAAAATGTTACACGACCAGAATAGTCTACGGAATATTATAATTTAAAGAGAAGGGCATCTTATCAAGGAAAACCAGAGCCACTCGTGTGCTGACACTTTGCAGTGAATCCTGTACATTCTCTTTGCTCGCGGGACTAATTATGCTCTAAAGACGCTGCAAACCCCTTCAGCGGGCGGCCAGGAACGTAATTACTGAACTACCAATTGCCACTGTTAAAGCAGGTCACAGGTAGGGAAGTTTGGGTGCCTTTGGGCATTTCTTAAGCACCATGACAACCAACATTTTGAAGTCCTGCTTATTTCTTGGATTTTGTATTTATTTATTTATTTATTTATTTATTTATATATATATATATATATATATATATATATATATATATCTTTTAACCCTTAGGATACCAGCTCCGTACATGTGCATTAACCCTCGCACTGTGTGCATGTGTGGTATCCTGAAGGGTTAAGTTTGCCATTGGGTCCCCATGCTGCTGTGACGGGGACTCGATGGCAGGAAAGGCAGCCCGATGCAGTGTACTACACTGGTAATACACTTACAGCCAATGCATTACAATACAGAAGTATTGTAATGCATTGTGCAGGGGATCAGACCCCCAAATGTTGAAGTCCCAGACTGGGACAAAAAATAAAGTGCAAAAAGAAGTTAAAAAACATAAAGTTTAAAAAAAAAAAAAATTAAAGTTTCAGGTAAAAAAAAAATCCTTTTCCCAAAATAAAGTAAAAAAAAATTGTAAAACATAGGGAAAAAAAGAAAAGTAGGCATATTAGGTATCGCCGTGTCCGTATTGACCGGCTCTATAAAAATATCACATGACCCATCCCGCTAGGTGAACGCCGTAAAAAATAAAAACTAAAAACAGTGTAAAAAAAGCCATTTTTTGGTCACCTTGCCTCACAAAAAGTGCAATACCAATCGATCAAAAAGATGTATTAATCCCAAAATGGTACCAAACAGTCATCTCGTCCCGCAAAAAATGAGACCCTACCTAAGACAATCGCACAAAAAATTAAAAAAATATAGCTCTCAACAATGGCAACACAAAGAAAAAAGATTTTATTCTGTTAAAAAATGCATCTAATGTGTAAAACTTAACAGAAATAAAAATGTTAGACATATTGGGTATCCCCGTGTCAGTAACAACCTGCTCTATAAAAATATTACATGAGATGGCCTCCCAGGTGAATGCTGTAAAAAAATTTTTTTTAAAAACTATTCCAAAACAGCCATTTTTTTCCCCTCTTGCCTCACAAAAAGTGTACTAGCAGGCGATCAAAAAGGCGTATTTACCCCAAAATGGTACCAATCAAACCGTCATCTCGTCCTACAAAAAATGAGACACTACCTAAGACAATCGCAAGAAAAATAAAGAAAATATAGGACAGTTAGAAAATGGCAACACAAAAACAAGATTTAATTCTGTTCAAAAATTTATTTACTATGTAAAACTTAACAAAAATAAAAATAATAGACATATTGGGTATTGCCGCGTCTGTAACAACCTGCTCTATAAAAATATCAAATGAGTTGCCCCTTCGGGTGAATGCTGTAAACATTTTTTTTTTTTAAACTATGTCAAAACAGCTATTTTTTCACCTTGACTCACAAAAAGTGTAATACCAAGCGATCAAAAAGTCTTATGTACCCCAAAATTGTACCAATGAAAACGTCACCTCATCCCCCAAAAAATGAGCCCCCACATAAGACAATAACTCAAAAAAATAAAAATCAATGGCTCCCTCAAACCAATCCATCAAAATCTGTGCTGCAAAATCCATATGGCGCTCCTTCTGTTCCAAGTCCTGCCATCTGCCCCCACAGCAGTTTACCACCACATATGGGGTGTTGCCGTATTCAGGAGAAAATGGGGAACAAATTATGGGGTGCTTTTCTCCTGTTACCCCTTGTGAAAATGAAAAATTTGGGGCTAAAGCAACATTTTATTGGAAGAAATTAAACTTTTCATCTTCACAGCCAAGTGTTTCCAAATTCCGTAAAACGCTTAGGGGGTCAGAGTGGTCAGTACCCCCCTTGATATATTCTTTAAGGGGTGTAGTTTCCAAAATGGGGTCACTTTTTGAGGGTTTCCACTCACTAGTGGTACGTCAGGGTCTCTTAAAATACAAAATGGTGCCTAAAAACCATTCTAGCAAAATCTGCCTCCAAAATCCGTATGGTGCTCCTTTCCTTCTGACCACTGCCACGTGCCCATAGAACAGTTTACCACCACATACGGGGTATTTCTGTAAACTGCAGAATCAGAGTAATGTATATTGAGGTTTAGTTTGCTGTTAACCCTTGCTGTGTTGCAAGAAAAAAATTATTAACATGAATAATCTACCATTTTGAAATTTCACCTCCATTTTCCTTTAATTCTTGTGGAACACCTCAAGGGTTAACAAAGTCTGTAACATCCGTTTTTTATAATTTAAGGGGTGTAGTTTCTAAAATGGGGAAATTTATGGGTGATTTCCATTAGGTAAGCCTCACAAAATCACTTTATAACTGAATTGGTGCTCAAAAAAATGGTTTAGGAAATTTTGTTGAAAATTTGAAAAATTGCTTCTAAACTTCTAAGCCCTCTAACTTCCTAAAAAAATAAAATGACATTTACAAAATGATGCCAACATAAAGTAGACATATGGCGAATGTTAAGTAATAAATATTTTATGAAGTATCAGTTTCTGTTTTAAAAGCAGAGAAATTGAAATTTTGAAAATTTTTCAAAAGTTTGGGTAAATTTGGGATTTTTTCATAATAAAGGTGAAATATATTGACTCAAATTTATGACTGTCATGAAGTAGAATGTGTCACGAGAAAACAATCTCAGAATGGCCTGGATACGTAAAAGCGTTCTAAAGTTATTACCACATAAAGTGACTTGTCAGATTTGCAAAAATCGGCCTGGGATTTAGGGTGAAAAGTGGCTCGGTACTGAAAGGGTTAATGATTTCATTAGCATTTGTTACAACAAACAAACAAAAAAAAAAAAACGGCTGTCCATGGGTTGTGCCATGTTTTTCTAATCACGGACTGATTTTTCAGGTTTTATGTAATAATTTTATAATGTAAAGTTCTGCAACTTTCTAATATATTTTGGGAGAGGTTTTATTTTTGACACTGATCTTTCCTTCATCCCCTATATTTAGTATCTAGCCCTATTAATTGGCCTCCCCAGACTCTCCAATCTATCCTGAATGCAGCATCCACAGTCACCTATCTGTCTAACCGCTACTCTGATGCCTCCACCCTGTGTCAGTCATTGCACTGGTTGCCCATACAGTACAGAATCCAATTTAAACTGCTCATTCTCACCTACAAAGTGCTGCACCCCTCTACATCTCCTCCCTCATCTCTGTCTACCACCCTACCCGTGCTCTACGCTCTGCAAACGATTTATGACTGACATGCGCCATAATCCAAACCTGTCATTTCCGGCTTCAAGATTTCTCCCGAGGTGCACCAGTTCTTTGGAATGCTCTACCCCAAGAAATTAAAGGGTTATTCTCATTTTAGACAATGGGGGCATATCGCTAGGATATGCCCCCATTGTCTTATAGGTGCGGGTCCCACCGCTGGGACCTGCACCTATATCCAGAACGGAGCTCCCGAACTGAATAAGGGCGCACTGCGCATGCACAGCCGCCCTCCATTCATTTCCATGGGGCCGCCGAAAATAGCCGAGCGCTGGCTCGGCTACTTCCGTCGGCTCCATGGAAATGAATGGGAGCGATGGCCGCGCTTGCGCGCTGCGCTTCCATTCACTTCCATGAGCGCAGCGGGGAGCTGCGCTTGGTGGTGGCCAGACCCCCGGGGTCCTCCAGGCGCAGTGCTCCCCGCTCCGTTCTGGATATAGGTGCGGGTCCCAGAGGTGGGACCCGCACCTATAAGACAATGGGGGTATATCCTAGCGATATGCCCCCATTGTCTAAGTTGAGAATACCCCTTTAAGTTAAATTGCAACACACTCAGTTTTAAGCGCTCCCTATTTTTAGGGTGGCCTATCAAATCCCCCGATCTAACTCTTCTCCATATATAGACCATCTATAATCATATTCTGAACCTGATCCTCCACCGCACCTATAAGCACTTCATATATCGGCTGGTGACGGCTCATGCAGTCTTATATCTGCTCCCCTATTTTCCGAAGATGGCTGGACCATTGTACAAAACAGGCACTTTTACTCTTTGTGTCAACCCTATCTCCTCATAGATTGTAAGCTCTTGAGAGCAGGGCCCTCATTTCACTTGTTGTAATAATGGACTTGCCTGTTGCTATGTTATTTATCACTGTTTGTACATGAACCCCTGAACAGTAAAGCGCCATGGAATATGCTGGCGCTATATAAATAAAGATTACTATTATTTATTAGATTTATCATGAGGGGAATTTTTTATGTTATTTTTACAGGAATCTGCGTGGCTGTAATTTGCTCCAAATTTATCAAATGCCATACGACATTTGGCATCCTTAAAGGGAACCTGTCATCAACTTTATGCTGACTTCACTGAGAGCAGTATACAATAGTGACAGAAATGCCGATTTCAGCAGTTTGTCACTCATGAGCTAAAAGTAAGTGGTTGCCAAGAATCAGCATCATAATCATTGCTGCTCAGGCCATGAAAGGAGTCAAATCTACATGAGAAGAGTCATGGTTATTCCTAATCTCCTGCTCTCCCTGCCCATCTGCTGATGATTGGCAGTTCTCTCCTAGAGAGAAAGGGAGAAAACTAGGTAGAAGACTGTCAATCAGCAGCAGAAGGGCAGGGAGAGCAAGAATTCATGAGTAACCATGACTCTTCTCATGAAGATTTGACTCTTTTCCAGGCCCAGTCTGCAATGATTGTGATGTTGGTTCTCGGTAACCACTTACTTTTAACTTATAAATTACATACCGCTGAAATCAACTCACCTGTCTATACTTTATTCTGCCGTTAGTATGGGTAGCATAAAGGTGATGACAGGTTCCCTTTAAGTCGAACAGTTCTGTCTTCAGATGCAACTCCACTTTCTACGCCATACCCGTACTGGAGTAAAATTCCAACAATTTAGACAACTTTTCAAAAAGTCCCAGTTGATGAATCTGGCTTAAATAAGCTCGACACCTGTTTTTCACTGACTTGGAGTGATGTAAAAATGCAAAATGTTGCAAAATTTGTGCACAAATAATAAAGCCCAAAAAGTCACAAAGCCTTATTTGGCAACTTTTTGAAGCCAGAATTCCAGAGTGCAAGTCTTGGTAAACTCCTTCGTCTTTAGTCCATCATCATTTTCAAGATCTCTGAAAACGGAATAAGGAAACATCTTGTTGCTGAAAACTGTACAGACCTAATATTTCTCACATCTGAAAATCTGCTACAATTGAATCAAGGCAATCCTTTGTGAGCTCCATTGTCTGAATATCAGACTGATACATTTACCTTCACAGATACATTGTAGCAAGGACAGGAGGGAGATTTTGTGCTGCTGCTATACCGAGCTCACATAGGACTGCAGAATATTTACAGTATTAGGTCTTTACAGCATTTCAGAAAATATGTTCTTGTTCACTGACAGCAAGCAAAATCGTTAAAATTAAGATATGAAGTTTAAAGAGAATTCCATTATACCACAATTAAAGCAGTTTCCCATTAAGACAACTCATCCCATATCCTGTGTATAGGGGATGTGTCTGTTCAGCGAGGTTCTGACCACTGGGTCTCCCACTGATCATTAGATTGGGGGCCTGTACTCCCTATATGAAGGCAGCAGCAGTCACGCGTGCACTCTGCAGCTCCTTTCAGCTCTATTAGGGCCGCGGAGATAGCCAGGCACCTGTATTAGGCTACCTCCAGCCATCCCATAGGGTTGTATATAAAATGAGAAGTCTTGGACTGGGAGAAAATGTCTGTATGTGGGTAAGTAACTGGCTCAGTGATAGAAAACAGAGGGTGGTTATTAACGGTACACACTCAGATTGGGTCACTGTCACTAGTGGGGTACCACAGGGGTCAGTATTGGGCCCTATTCTCTTTAATATATTTATTAATGATCTTGTAGAAGGCTTGCACAGTAAAATATCAATTTTTGCAGATGACACTAAACTGTGTAAAGTAATTAACACAGAAGAGGACAGTGCACTGCTACAGATGGATCTGAATAGACTGGAGGTTTGGGCAGAGAAGTGGCAGATGAGGTTTAACACTGACAAATGTAAGGTTATGCATATGGGAAGGAATAATGCAAGTCACCAGTACATACTAAATGGTAAAACATGGGTAACACTGACATGGAAAAGGACCTAGGAATTTTAGTGAACAGCAAACTAAGCTGCAGAAACCAGTGTCAGACAGCTGTTGCCAAGGCCAATAAGATAATGGGTTGCATCAAAAGGGGCATAGATGCCCGTGATGAGAACATAGCCCTGCCACTTTACAAATCACTAGTCAGACCACACATGGAGTACTGCGTCCAGTTCTGGGCTCCTGTGAACAAGGCAGAAACAGCAGAGCTGGAGAGGGTTCAGAGGAGGGCAACTAAAGTAATAACTGGAATGGGTGGACTACAGTACCCAGAAAGATTATCAAAATTAGGGAGACTGAGGGGAGATCTAATAACTATGTATAAATATATCAGAGGTCAGTACAGAGATCTCTCCCATCATCTATTTATCCCCAGGACTGTTACTGTGACGAGGGGACATCCTCATCGCCTGGAGGAAAGAAGGTTTGTACACAAATCCAGAAGAGGATTCTTTACAGTAAGAGCAGTGAGACTATGGAACTCTCTGTCTGAGGAGGTGGTGATGGTAAGTTCACTAAGAGAGTTCAAGAAGGGCCTGGATGTATTTCTGGAGTGTAATAATATTACAGGTTATAGTTACTAGAGATGGGTCATTGATCCAGGGAGTTATTCTGATTGGAGTCGGGAATTTTTTTGCCCTAAAGTGAGGAAAAGTGGCTAGTATCTGACAGGGTTTATTTTTGCCTTCCTCTGGATCAACTTACAGGATAACAGGCCGAACTGGATGGACAGATATCTTTTTTTGCCGTTACACCTAGAGGCTCTGCTCTCTCAACAACTGCCGCGACCTCTGTACTTTGACAGGTTGAGGTGTGATGATGTTTTCACTGCCTGGCTCTGTCAAAGTGGGGAGGGTGCAGCAGTTGCAGAGAGAGCAGAGCCTCTAGGTGTACCGGCAATGCCCTCGTTGCTCCTAGAGGCTCATTTGCATATATTAAAATATCATTTTTCTCAGCAATGCGGGCACATATGAACATGGGACCAACACAGATGTCTTCAGCTGCCAAGTGCACATGTAACAGGCCAGCCAGTTTCATAGGTACAAATCTGCTGACAGATGCCCTTTACATTTTTCCCGGAGAACCTCTTTAAGAATCTAAAGCAATACCTTGGTAAAATCTGTACTTCAATGGTATCAATATAGCCTAGGCTCCACAAAAACGGAAACAAGATACTGTTAATATAATCCTAACCAAGTGCTGATAGGAGAGTAGGACTTAGTGATAAACCGTTGGCTATACTACTGTATCCATTTCAAACTTCTGCAAACTTCTCTAAGCTATTTGACAAAATCTTCTGAAATATAATGTAATCCCCGTATCCTTAGTGGAAACTTGATGGAAAAGAAGAGAAATTAAAACATTAATGCCTCCTTGAGTTCCCTGTGCCGCGTAAACAGATGCTCGAATCAGCCAGACATCTTTCAAAACTGTCCTCCTTCCATTTCTGGAGCACTGTCTACAAATGTAATCTTTTCTACTTTTCAGGTTCCATAATTACCGGTTGACCTAGTTACTTATCTTACACACTTCCAATAAGTATACGGGTAGTCAAGAGAGCAACAGATCGCGGAAAGGCAGGGAGAACTTTCATCAAAGCGACAGAATAATTTTGCTCTATATTCATTAGGTTCAGAAAATTGGAATAAATATTAAACGTTCAGGAGGTTAAGCTCCTTAAATGTATTAAAAAAAAAAAAAGAAAAAAAATGCAAAGTGGGAAAAAAAAATTAGGAGATGGATTTCATTATCTGCTGTCTGTCTCTTCGTCTTCCAAGTATGCATGGGTTGATTTAAGGAAAAAGGCAATTTCATAAGCAAGTATGTGCTGAAAATTGATTATCACTGGGCAAGACACTAAAAGGGAAAATAACCGGTGTCAGAGCACATCTGCGTATCTGTCCTGCCGTGATAACTGCTTATTTGTACATTTTCACAATATTTTGTAGCATGCAAAACATACATTCATAAAGGGGATAGGGGAAAAAAAAACACACAAAAGTAAACCAGGCTGCATCAGTTTCTATAGCAACCTGCAGTAAAAAGCAGAATACGCAGAAACATCGATTTCGCTTTTAGACTAACTATCTATGGACCGATTTTACCCAAGTTTTTTTCTTTATAAGGGTGACCATAGATTGGCACATCTCGTCAACGCTGAACGCCGCACAATCCATGATAGATTTGGCAGCATTATACAACCTGCTGTATTACTGAAATAAAAGATAGATTCCAGGCATCTTAAAGGGGTATTCCGGATACCATAAATAAAACTTATGTTTTAGACTAATTCATCATCAATAATTACCTAATATAAAGTAAATTTCACATATTTACCATTCTGTAGTTATAAAAGTAGTTTTCTTCCTCTGCTACCAACTGTGTTTCCTCATAAGTTACCATGGCATCGACTTGTAGCTTTGAGCCTTTGTTAGGTCGAGCATGCTCAGTGTGTTACTATCAGTTCTCTGGCTAAATGTTAGTGTGCTGCTGATTACTGAGTAGAGGGGGCGTGACCGGACTGTATATCAGGCAGCCAATGAGTAATCATCAACATTCACAGCAGAAAAGCTAGGGATTGTGGGATTGCAGTTTTGTGAGGGAAGATCAGGAGCCATGACACTCTCAGTGTGTTGCAGGCTCACACAGGAGCTAGACAAATGGATTGCAAGGTAAAATGAAGCTCTGGTTATCTGTATAGGTATGGGTTCTGGTTGGGTCACAGCTTGCAGCCTTTCAAAAATAAAGTTACTTTACCGGAAGGGCCCTTTACACAGGCTGTGAATTGCACAGATTATGGCTGAGTGTTCTTGGTAACGCTCATTAGCGATGATCAGGCGGTGTAAATGTGCTGCCGATTACCCGATTACCCAATAAATGAGTAAAGCACTCGTTCATCGTGTAACCCAATCGTTTGTGAGCACGCAAAAGTGATCGTTTACCGGCAACAGATCGTGCCGTGTGGGAAAGAGCGATGGCATTAGCAATACTGTGGAGAAGATAGCTACATTTAAATGCAGTGATATCATCCAAAACAGATCAGTAGATTTTGGGGACAGAACATTTCTTTCCCGACAATCTGCTATAAGGCACCTTTCACACAAGTCAGTTTTCCACGCGGGTGCCATGCGTGACTTGAACACATAGCACCCGCACTCCTGACTCATTCATTTAAATGGCTCTGTGTACATGAGCGGTTTTTTTCACGCATCAGTTCTGCGTTGAATAAAGCAGCATGTTCTATATTCAGCATTCTTCATGCAGCCCTGGTCCCATAGAAGTGAATGGAGCTTCAGTGAAAAACTCATTGCATCCTGAGGCAAGTGCAAGTGCAATGCGTTTTTCACTGATGGTTGCTAAGAGATGTTGTTTGTAAATCTTCAGTTTTTTATCACGCGTGTGAAAAACGCATCAAAATGCATTGCACCTGCACGGAAAAAACTGAATGCAATCGCAGACAAAACTGACTGAACTTGCTTGCAAAATGGTGCGAGTTTCACTGACGTAATCCGTCACGCTCGTGTGAAAGAGGCCTAATATCGTCCAGTGTAAAGGGAACTTAAAGCACCTTGCTCAGTTTATCGTATCATCGGTTAATACAGATGTAGCCGAGCTAAAGTTAATGGTTAACACATTAATTAAACAATGGCAAGAAAATGTTGACTTTTTCAGTGGATTACAATGGCTTCTGTCACAAAATAACCAAAATAACACTGTGACTCGGCTACATCTGTACTTTAGCTACAGCATATCTATTTTTTCTTTTAAAAGAAACGTGTCATCAGAAAAAGACCTGCTGTTTAAATCACTTTTTTTAATATTTAACACAATTTTAAATAATTTTTGAGGGTTTTATTTTTCATCTTTCAAGTCATTTTTTATATTTAAACTAAAAGCAAAAATCCTGCAGTTTTTGCACTGGCCACTATGTATAACGTAATAACTGGCGCCACTTCTTGGTCTGTACAGATCACTTTACTGCAGTTACCTGCTTATCTGTCATTCTAATCCTGCCTGTAATGATATCACCTCTGTGTATAGATAAGACAGGATCCACCATTCACAATAGGCGATTGTCAGAGATTATCTATTCCTGACACCTGCACAGATCACAGAGCATGCCTAGAAAACTCCCCCATGTCAGGAGTAGGTGTCCACAGAATAGAGCATAACTCAGATCAGTGGGGGGTGCTACCGCTGGAACCTCCACGGATCATGAGAATGGGGACCCAATACCCCTTGGGGCCCTCCTCCACCTGTTAAAAAGGTTGCCCGAGGTTTTACTATTGATGACCTATCCTGCGGATCGGGGATCAGTGGGGATCAGACACCCGGCACCCTGCCGATCAGCTATGTGAGGATACCGTGTGTGCAGTGTGCACATGCCATCTCCCTTCTCTCTTCCTGTCCGCTGCTGTGTATGGTCTGAACGGCGAGGGTGCCTGGTGCCAGACCCGCGCTGATCTGATATTGATGAGCTATCCTTAGGATAGGTCAATAGTAACCCCCTTAATGAGCACTAATCAATGATACAGCTTGTCAACTGGCACTTGATAAATTATGCCAATGTGGCAATCATCACGACATCGTAGGCGAAAGATCGGTAAAGCGGTTGTTCGTCCCCATACGGTTTTCAATTGTTGCCAGCACATCTGTGGTTTCCACAGCAAAAGATTTTTAGTGCCATCACCAGACAAATGGGCAGCATGGTTATATGGGACAATGATCGGGAGCGAGCGACGTTTGTTCTGCTCTTTGGCACATGTAAAATATCCCCTAGGTAGAGAACATTGGGGCAGATTTTTAGTAAAGGTCTAAAAGAAAACCTGTCTTTTTTGCCAAAACAACCAGTCACATCACAGCGTTCCTTTTCTTCAAACGCAGAACACGAAATGAAAGCTGTGCTGTGATTGGCTATAATGACGTTTTCTTTTTGTCAGTCTCATGCATCGCCCGCGATTTTCTAGTGTTTGCAAGAAGAGGTGTATGAAAGCGGCTCGAAGCCTGACTCCATACACCTCCTGTATTTCTGCTGCTACAACACATGCACTTTGAGAGCCTGTAAAACATGTCCATCATGGTCCATAATATATATAAAAACCAGTATGAAGATCTAAGTAGACGTCATTTGTTCTCTGTACAAACGTTCTGGGAGGTGTGATGGCTTAAAAATCTGCCAACTGAACAGATCAAAACAGGCAGCAAATCAAAGGTGGTTAGCAAAAAGTAGCCTTTTTCTGTCAGGGAGCCGCTTGTTTCACCCATCAAATGAGAAGAAAAAGGACAAAGGCTCCTGTCACCGCAATCACACATGCCATCAGTGCGAAAACATTACAGGACCTAAATGATGGAGCTTTATTTCTTCCCTGAGGCTGCACTGGCCAAGGAACCTGGGTATATTTAAAGGTGGCGTCCATCAAACAAATGTCACACGAACCGTCATAGAAATGGTTGTTAAAATTGTTTTGTCAATTGTTGTTATAATCTATAATGGTACTGCTAATGACTAGTCACCAAAAATTATTTTAAATGATACAATATGATTAAATACATTTTGTAATATATCTTATTAGTGGAGGTGGCATCTGTCTGACCTTTCAGTTTGTTTTTTGTGAATGTTCAGAAACCAAATAAGTCCCAATAAAATATGTGTAGAGCAATATAGTTAAAATAATACAAGGAGGAAGGGAGGGGATGCAGCTGCATGTTAAAGGGGTTATCCAGGAATGATTTAAAATGGCCTCCAGCAAACTGTCCTAGAATGTGAGCAGGACTGGATGTCTCCGTTGCTGACCTGCCTAGAGGGGTTAGGGGTGTTCACTACACTGCTGTACAATAGATAGCAAAAAAGTGATCCTGTCTATGATAGGCCATCATGGCTGGGCAGCCTGACAGGAACACTGACCAATATGTAGTATATGCAAGTGCCAGAGCGTAGTGTGTAGGGAGGCCAGGGGTGGACTGGCCATCAACCACACAGGGAAAATTCCCTGTGGGCCATAAAGTCCCCACACACAGACGCTGGCTGTGTACATAATGGTCTAAGTTCGTCCTCAAAAGTTCTGCTGGGGCAGTATATTGTGCTGCACTGTGGTATTTGGTTCTGCTGGGGCAGTATATTGTGCTGCACTGTGGTATTTGGTTCTGCTGGGGCAGTATATTGTGCTGTACTGTGGTATTTGGTTCTGCTGGGGCAGTATATTGTGCTGCACTGTGGTATTTGGTTCTGCTGGGGCAGTATATTGTGCTGCACTATGGTATTTGATTCCACTGGGGGCGGTATATTGTACTGCACTGTGGTATTTGGTTCTGCTGGGGCAGTATATTCTGCTGTACTGTGGTATGTGGTTCTGCTGGGGTGGTATATTGTGCTGCACTGTGGTATCTGGTTCTGGTGGGGTGGTATGTTGTGCTGCACTGTGGTATCTGGTTCTGGTGGGGTGGTATGTTGTGCTGCACTGTGGTATTTGGTTCTGCTGGGGCAGTATATTGTGCTGCACTATGGTATTTGGTTCTTCTGGGGCAGTATATTGTGCTGCACTGTAGTATTTGGTTCTGCTGGGGCAGTATATTGTGCTACATTATGGTATTTGGCTCTGCTGGGGCGGTATATTGTGCTGCACTGTGGTATTTGGTTTTGCTGGGGCAGTATATTGTGCTGTACTGTGGTATTTGGCTCTGCTGGGGCGGTATATTGTGCTGCACTGTGGTATTTGGTTTTGCTGGGGCAGTATATTGTGCTGTACTGTGGTATTTGGTTTTGCTGGGGCAGTATATTGTGCTGTACTGTGGTATTTGGTTTTGCTGGGGCAGTACAGTCATGGCCAAAAGTTTTGAGAATGACACAAATATTATATTTTCACATGATCTGCTGCCCTCTGGTTTTTATGTGTGTTTGTCAGATGTTTTTATCACATACAGAAATATAATTGCAATCATATTATGAGTAACAAAAGTTTATATTGACAGTTAGAATGAGTTAATGCAGCAAGTCAATATTTGCAGTGTTGACCCTTCTTCTTCAGGACCTCTGCAATTCTCCCTGGCATGCTCTCAATCAACTTCTGGACCAAATCCTGACTGATAGCAGTCCATTCTTGCACGATCAATGCTTGCATTTTGTCCGAATTTGTAGGTTTTTGTTTGTCCACCCGTCTCTTGATGATTGACCACAAGTTCTCAATGGGATTAAGATCTGGGGAGTTTCCAGGCCATGGACCCAAAATCTCTATGTTTTGTTCCCTGAGCCATTTAGTTATCACCTTTGCTTTATGGCAAGGTGCTCCATCATGCTGGAAAAGGCATTGTTGATCGCCAAACTGCTCTTGGACGGTTGGGAGAAGTTGTTCTCTGAGGACATTCTGGTACCATTCTTTATTCATGGCTGTGTTTTTAGGCAAGACTGTGAGAGAGCCAATTCCCTTGGCTGAGAAGCAACCCCACACATGAATGGTTTCAGGATGCTTTACAGTTGGCATGAGACAAGACTGGTGGTAGCGCTCACCTCGTCTTCTCCGAATAAGCTGTTTTCCAGATGTCCCAAACAATCGAAAAGGGGATTCATCAGAGAAAATGACTTTACCCCCAGTCCTCAGCAGTCCACTCCCTGTACGTTTTGCAGAATATCAGTCTGTCCCTGATGTTTTTTCTGGAGAGAAGTGGCTTCTTTGCTGCCCTCCTTGAGACCAGGCCTTGCTCCAAGAGTCTCCGCCTCACAGTGCGTGCAGATGCACTCACACCTGCCTGCTGCCATTCCTGAGCAAGCTCTGCACTGCTGGTAGCCCGATCCCGCAGCTGAAACACTTTTAAGAGACGGTCCTGGCGCTTGCTGGTCTTTCTTGGGCGCCCTGGAGCCTTTTTGGCAACAATGGAACCTCTCTCCTTGAAGTTCTTGATGATGCGATAGATTGTTGACTGAGGTGCAATCTTTCTAGCTGCGATACTCTTCCCTGTTAGGCCATTTTTGTGCAGTGCAATGATGACTGCACGTGTTTCTTTAGAGATAACCATGGTTAACAGAAGAGAAACAATGATGCCAAGCACCAGCCTCCTTTTAAAGTGTCCAGTGGTGTCATTCTTACTTAATCATGACAGATTGATCTCCAGCCCTGTCCTCATCAACACCCACACCTGTGTTAATGGAGCAATCACTGAAACGATGTTAGCTGGTCCTTTTAAGGCAGGGCTGCAATGATGTTGAAATGTGTTTTGGGGGATAAAGTTCCTTTTCTAGGCAAATATTGACTTTGCAAGTAATTGCTGTTAAGCTGATCACTCTTTATAACATTCTGGAGTATATGCAAATTGCCATTATAAAAACTGAAGCAGTAGACTTTGTAAAAATTAATATTTGTATCATTCTCAAAACTTTTGGCCATGACTGTATATTGTGCTGAAATGTGGTATTTGCTTCTGCTGGGGCAGTATATTGTGCTGCATTGTGGTAACAGTTTCTGCTGGGGCAATATATTTTACTGTACTATGGTATTTGGTTCTGCTGGGGCAGTATATTGTGCTGCTCTGTGGTATCTGGTTCTGGGGCAGTATATTGTGCTGTACTGTGGTATCTGGTTCTGGGGCAGTATATTGTGCCACACTGTGGTATTTGGTTCTGCTATGGCAGTATATTGTGCTGCTCTGTGGTATCTGGTTCTGCTATGGCAGTATATTGTGCTGCTCTGTGGTATCTGGTTCTGGGGTAGTATATTGTGCTGCTCTGTGGTATCTGGTTCTGGGGTAGTATATTGTGCTGCACTGTGGTATCTGGTTCTGGGCAGTATATTGTGCTGCACTGTGGTATCTGGTTCTGGGGCAGTATATTGTGCTGCACTGTGGTGTCTGGTTCTGGGGCAGTATATTGTGCTGCACTGTGGTGTCTGGTTCTGGGGCAGTATATTCTGCTGTACTGTGGTATCTGGTTCTGCTGGGGCAGTATATTGTGCTGCACTGTGGTATCTGGTTCTGCTGGGGCAGTATATTGTACTGTACTGTGGTATCTGGTTCTGGGGCAGTATATTGTGCTGCACTGTGGTATCTGGTTCTGCTGGGGCAGTATATTCTGCTGCACTGTGGTATCTGATTCTGGGGCAGTATATTCTGCTGCACTGTGGTATCCGGTTCTGGGGCAGTATATTGTGCTGTACTGTGGTATCTGATTCTGGGGCAGTATATTCTGCTGCACTGTGGTATCTGATTCTGGGGCAGTATATTCTGCTGCACTGTGGTATCTGGTTCTGGGGCAGTATATTGTGCTGTACTGTGGTATCTGGTTCTGGGGCAGTATTTTGTGCTGCACTGTGGTATCTGGTTCTGGGGCAGTATATTGTGCTGTACTGTGGTATCTGGTTCTGGGGCAGTATATTCTGCTGCACTGTGGTATATGGTTCTGGGCAGTATATTGTGCTGTACTGTGGTATCTGGTTCTGGGGCAGTATATTCTGCTGCACTGTGGTATCTGGTTCTGGGGCAGTATATTGTGCTGTACTGTGGTATCTGATTCTGGGGCAGTATATTGTGCTGTACTGTGGTATCTGATTCTGGGGCAGTATATTCTGATGCACTGTGGTATCTGATTCTGGGGCAGTATATTCTGCTGCACTGTGGTATCTGGTTCTGGGGCAGTATATTGTGCTGTACTGTGGTATCTGGTTCTGGGGCAGTATTTTGTGCTGCACTGTGGTATCTGGTTCTGGGGCAGTATATTGTGCTGTACTGTGGTATCTGGTTCTGGGGCAGTATATTGTGCTGTACTGTGGTATCTGATTCTGGGGCAGTATATTCTGCTGCACTGTGGTATCCGGTTCTGGGGCAGTATATTCTGCTGCACTGTGGTATCTGGTTCTGGGGCTGTATTCTATACTACACTTTCGTATTTGCTTCTGCTACTGCCCTAGCAGAACCAGACAGCACAGTGCAGCATAATGTACTGCCCCGCTAAGACATTGCTGACCCCACCTACTTGAGTTGACCCCTCCTACTCACTCACCTTCTGTCAATTTAGGACCGCCTATAACATGGGGCCCTGAGTGAGGTCCGGCCACCTCCCCTTCCCCCCAGGCAGGGTTGCAAGTGAAGGCAGCCAGTCCTGCTCACGTCAGAGGACAGCTTGCTGGCAGCCATGCTAAATCATTCCCAGAAGAGGAGAGAAGCTCATTAGCTCAGTGCACTAAGAAGACCCTGTCCTGGTCCCCTATCTGAAGGGCCTGTGGTACTTTGACACAATTCCTGGGCAAATGTACATTTTATGGTGTATGTACAGCCCTCCAACACAATTATCATGATATGCTACCACTGCAGGTACATTGATGGAAAAGTACAGAGCTTCAATTAGGGAATCAGTGGGGTCCAGGCTCACATCTCATTGTGTCCCCTCGAAGAAACAGTGAGCAAAGATAATGTCTGACATTGCTAGGCATCACATGCGGTGTACAGCTTAGATGGAACAAACACATTTCGTATTTAAATTGCTTTAATGTCCATCATGCTCCATTTATCCTTGAAGCAACTTTCTGTGCAAGGGAAAGGTTGCTTCTTTAATTACAGGAAAAAGACAGGTTAGAAGACACGCTGAGTGCAACCAAAGAGTATGGAGCGAGCTGATTTGACACAGGTAAACTGGTTCACTACTCAAACTACAGCATTCTTGGCTTTTGACGATGAGCATTTTTCATAGATATAAAAAAAAAAAAAAAAAAAAAAAAAAAAAAAACACATTTGCAAACAGTCTTGATTAAAAATATCCAACTGTTATATAAACACCGCTCTGATGAAGACCTACTATAGATGTCTCTACGGTTACAGACTACAAACAAAACTTGAACGTAGTCTGATCCTACAGTTATCAGTCACTCCCTTCGAGTGTTTCCCAGAAACTCCCAGCAACGAGACGCAGAAGGTTTTTGTAGTGTACCTCCAACTAGGGTTGCCTTGGGTATCGATAATTCGATACTGAATCGATACTTTTATACCAGTATCGATTCGGTACCTGAATTTCCTATTTTGTGATACTAAAATAAAAAATTCTCTTACCTGTCCTGCGTCGCGGCTCCGTTCCGGGTCCGGCGCTCCTCTTCTTCTCCGGGCCCGCGCTGCACTGTCCTGACCGCGTACAGCGTCAGGACGTAGTGCGCACACTCTGACCTGACGCTGCACGCAGTCAGGTGAAAGTGCAGCACCGGGAAGAGAAGAAGAGGAGCGCTGGACCCGGAGCGGAGCCGCGTCGCAGGACAGGTGAGAGATTTTTTTATTTTATTTTGATGGGGGCACGGTGGGCTGATCTGAGGTTAATGGGGGCCACGGTGGTCTGATGTTAGGTCTGATGGAGGCACGGTGGGCTGATGTTAGGTCTGATGGGGGCACGGTGGGCTGATGTTAGGTCTGATGGGGCACGGTGGGCTGATGTTAGGTCTGATGGGGGCACGGTGGGCTGATCTGAGGTTGATGGGGGCACGGTGGGCTGATCTGAGGTCTGATGGGGCACGGTGGGCTGATCTGAGGTCTGATGGGGGCACGGTGGGCTGATCTGAGGTCTGATGGGGGCACAGCGGACTGATCTGAGGTTGATGGGGGCACAGCGGACTGATGTTAGGTCTGATGGGGGCACGGTGGGCTGATCTGAGGTCTGATGGGGGCACGATGGGCTGATCTGAGGTCTGATGGGGGCACGGTGGGCTGATCTGAGGTCTGATGGGGGCACGGTGGGCTGATCTGAGGTCTGATGGGGGCACGGTGGGCTGATCTGAGGTCTGATGGGGGCACGGTGGGCTGATCTGAGGTCTGATGGGGCACGGTGGGCTGATCTGAGGTCTGATGGGGGCACGGTGGGCTGATCTGAGGTCTGATGGGGCACGGTGGGCTGATCTGAGGTCTGATGGGGGCACGGTGGGCTGATCTGAGGTTGATGGGGGCACAGCGGACTGATGTTAGGTCTGATGGGGGCACGGTGGGCTGATCTGAGGTCTGATGGGGGCACGATGGGCTGATCTGAGGTCTGATGGGGGCACGGTGGGCTGATCTGAGGTCTGATGGGGGCACGGTGGGCTGATCTGAGGTCTGATGGGGGCACGGTGGGCTGATCTGAGGTCTGATGGGGGCACGGTGGGCTGATCTGAGGTCTGATGGGGCACACAGATTTTTTGTGTTTTATTTTTTCGGCGTGGTATCGAATGGTATCGAGTATTGAATACTTTTTCTTGGTATCGAAATCAAATCAAAATTTTGGTATTGTGACAACTCTACCTCCAACAAAACAAGTGTTAATACTGTAGGTAACAGTAGAGCTGATTGTCCAGATTTTTCTAGCAAACATATTACGAAAGGGTTGGAAACGACTTTGCTTGGAGTTCCCTGAACACTTTTGTTTGGCGTTCCCTTTCCTGCTAACCAGAATAAATCCATTGACTCAGTGTAGAGGTGGACAAACGACTGCCAGACACCTCTACTTACCTTGGTCATGGTCCTGTCATGAAAACGGACCACCTGATGAGGATGGAATTACTTGTGGCTGAAGCTCAAGACTAATTTCCTGACTCACAGCTCAGATGGCATAGGTCCTAAAGTGATACAAGGTTTGTGGATTGGAGGTCTTGCATGATACAGATCACCCTAAAGGGCACACCCTCACCCTTTGTCTTGTTTTCTTGGCTCTTCTCTCTTGTGATTCCTTTCCTATCTTTAGATTACTTTTTTGGTCCATGTCTTCTCTAATTTTGTCATCCATTAGGTAACGAACCAAAGGTTGACAGTGTCCCTTTTGAGGGCTATGTAACCTTTAACTGTATACTTTGTTTTCTTGTCAGATGTGCTGGGTAATGTTTGTTAACTTTCAAATATCTGTTTTTTTGGCCACAAAAAATGTGATTATTTATTTAAAAAATAATAAATATAATATAATAATAAAATCTTTGTTTTGCACCAAAAAAGCAGAAATCAGAGGACAGCTGGGCTGCCCTCATACACATCAGCTTGTTGGGAAATACTGTTGACAGGAGTAGGATGTATCAACAATCATCCAACGTGTGTGACCATCTTAAGGGAAATGTGCCATTACAAAAGTGACTTTTTGTTAATTTTTTAATGAAAATATCTATATTAAAAAAATCCTGAAATCTTGCAGTTTTTACACTGACCCTTACAGTAGACCCAAGCTTCCTGTTCTTATATATTACTTTTGAGCAGTTATCTCATTATCATCACAGGAAGGATTACAATAAAAGATAACACCTATATAAATATTATAAATATCTAAAGCAAAGAGGCAGCACTCTGTATAAACAGGATCCCTTTAGGCTACTTTCACACTAGCGGCAGCACAGATCCAGCCCCACACATGTTGACACAGACACAGAGAACATACATACATACACACACACACATACATACTTACATACTCCAGCCAGGGACGCCGGCAGCACGTCTTCACGCGCCTCCTGCGCGCAGTGATGACGATTCCCCACAGCGCCCTCTGCTGGGCGCAGTGGGGAAACGTCATAGCTGCGCGCAGGAGGCGCGTGAAGACGTGCTGCCGGCGTCCCTGCCTGGAGTATGTGAGTATGTATGTGTTTGTGTGTATGTGTGAGTATGTATGTATGTCTGTATGTATCTCTGTATATGTGTAGCCGGATCCGGAGTGACCCCCCATTGCAAGTTAATGGAGGACAGATCCGGATTACTGGTGTGTCACACCAAACGGATCCGTCCCCATTGACTTGCATTGGGGGTCATTCCGGATCCGTCTTGGTGCGGATGCCTGGACCGGAGAGCAAACCGCAGCATGCTCCTGAAAGCATTCCGTTGTCTTCAGTTCAGTTTTGTCCCCATTGACAATGAATGGGGACAAAACTGAAGCGTTTTTTTTCCGGTATTGAGCCCCTATGACGGAACTCAGTACCGGAATTTAAAAACGCTAGTGTGAAAGTAGCCTTATTCAGCACATGCTCACCACGTGAGTTGTACTTAAATATGATAAGCACTTATAGTCACTGCTTGATAAAGACTTCATTGAGCAGTTGAAACGAAAGCATGTGGTGAATTAAAGGGATCCTGTTTTTTTTCATGTTATACGGAGTGCTGCCTCTGCTTTTCCTTATCCATTGTGGATCTCCATTCCGAGACTTTCAGAGGATTTTGCACCTGGGCCTTCAAGTGTGTGCTGCTATTTGTACATATACATATATATATTGTTAGGGATCGCTTTCTCTCAGGGGGTCGCAATCATAAATCTTCCAACACACTGGGTGTTTTAACGTCCAAATGGTGCTTTCTTTTCGCTCTTTGGCACCAACACACATGAAGACATTCAAATAAACACCTGCCCATCTGGGCTCTACCTAATACACATGTTGTCTCTATCTCACCTATAGAGCACCATTCACACCTGGTATTAGATCCGGCTTCCTCAGCCATAGGGTCCAGCAGCCTCCAGGCTGTGACCTCACCAGAACTTTGGGAGGGGATGGTTCAGTAGTCATCCTGACTCTGACCGTGCGACCCTCTATCCGTAGACTTCGCTGGGCCCCCCCAAACTTGAGGCTATACAAAGCCTTGTGGCCCCTCAGCCCTCCTGATTGAGACTACTCAGAGCCTCAGCAGGCCTCTGTTTCCAAGTCTCTCAGCATTCCTCAGCCTTTCTCTTTTTTCCACTCTCATACACAGAGGGTCGTTTTATCCCTCCGTGATTACAATAGCAGGCCTCACCTGCAATCTCCTCAGTTAACCGCAAAACCTGTACTGGAAGGGTGTGGACTGGCAGATCCCACTTTCAAACCTTTCCCCCAGTCCAAATGAAATCCAGCCCAGAAACACCATCTAGACAAAACTGTCTCAGCAAACTACACTTCGCTGAAACCACTGCAGCTTTCTGTATTTCTGTTATCTCACCCAGCTGAGGTATCTGGGTGGGATATACACGCCTTCCAGCACTTATACTGTACACATCAATCACCACTACATATATATATATATATATATATATATATATATATATAGAGAGAGAGAGATATATATAACAGCTTATCTCCTCCCCTCCCTGCACAATGACTTCTGCACAGTTTACAGAGCATTGTAATACACCCTCTTAAAGCTGCCCACTTATTACAGAAAAGTATTAATCACAGAGCAATTTGTAGATGCCTCCACCTACCATTTTCACCTAGCAGCAGACCAGAGTTGTCCACGCTGTTATGCCTTGTTCCAACGTGGACACCTCTGGTGGCAGCTGTATTAAAGGAGAAGTTCAGCAATGACTAGTGAATGCATATCACTAGAACACGCAGCCGCTTACTGATTAGTGGTGGTCTGACCGCCAGGCGATCCCCACTAATCCACAGAATGAAGGAACAGCAGGGCCCCTGTTCTCATGATCGCTGGGGGCCACAGCGGTCAGATTCCAAACAGTCTATCCTGTGAATAGGGGATAACTTCGTCTAACCAGAATAGCCCTTCAATAGGCTGTGTGATGATGTCATTCCTCTCCAGAGGGTGTGCCAGGTATTGCTGTTACAATATCAGAGAATTTTAGCAACATTTACAATGTTTATGCTCGAAGCCTAATGGATGCATAGTGGAAAACATGGTCACATGGTGGCTATTCTGCAACCAATGTACTAGAGAGAAGTCTCTAATAAGTGTGATGGGTGATCTCTTGTACAGGTAATGGAAGACTGTGAACTCGCTATAATCATTCCCCTAGCGATACCATTTTCACCTACCTTCATCTGGCTCTGCTGGAAGTGCTGTCAGCATATAATTAACAAGTGATAACAGTACATATGTATGGAAGCAGCAGACCAGAGTTGTCCACGCTGTTATGCCTTGTTCCAACGTGGACACCTCTGGTGGCAGCTGTATTAAAGGAGAAGTTCAGCAATGACTAGTGAATGCATATCACTAGAACACACAGCTGCTTACTGATTAGTGGTGGTCTGACCGCCAGGCGATCCCCACTAATCCACAGAATGAAGGAACGGCAGCGCTGGTTGAATGCTGTTCTGGCCACTCCTGTGCTGGTCACTTCAATGGGGCTGCGGTTCAGTCCCCTGCACAGTTAGTGGCAGAAGTCGGCCTCCCGCGATCATATTATAGCATATCCTGGGGATATGCCATACTTCATTAGTTAGGGAATACTCCTTTAACCCATTATGGCACTGCCAGATGCACTTTATTATTGGCTTTATCCATTTTGAGTTCTTGAGCACATACTACACAGTATGGATGTCAGTTTCATATCCAGTTCATGCATTATAATTTTAAGGCATGTAGTAAAGTGCCTATTTCTCCTAGAAGTCACTGAGCCTGACATTATCAAGCCATGTACTCTCTATCTCGGAAGTAGTAATATATTATGCCTTTTGGCAGATTCAATAAATAGGGATTAAGGCCACATCAAAACTCTTCAGTCAAGACATGTTTTCTCCGCATTGGAGGGCAGATCAGATACCAGTAATATGTTTCTGTAAATCTCATACAAAACATACCCAGGATATGAGAGTGGAGCATTTCTTCTACAACAAAGCAGACAAGGACATATCAACATGAATTATTTATCGATATTAATGCACAGTACCTGCGTTCTGAAACATCTCTAATAGCTCTCGTCGAAGGGATTTTTCCAGGTTGAAATAGTTGTTATCTTCGTCAGCGTTCTGGAGGAATAGAGGGATGTGCTGGAAAATGATGACTCTCTGGCACGGTCGCTGTTTGACTATGGCCAGCTGCTCAGCAAGCCACTTGTCCTGATTTTCCTTCTGTTCCGGGCATTTTGATGCATCAAAGAACAACTGTGTATTTAAAACAAGAAAGAAAACTCCGCCAACCCAGAAGGAGAAGTAGTCATCGCCCCAGTTGTTGCAGAAGGTTTGTATAGTCTCTGGGGTTGGAGCGTTGCCAATGTCATGGTTTCCACTGACAAACACCATTGGGATGTCAGGGTTGGTCTTCAAGAGAACTGTTTTCAGATCACGTTCTTGAGCGTCTTTCCATTCAATTCCTGAGAAGATAATATGCTGTAAGATATACATCGATAAAGCAATTTACCTAACATTTGAAGAGCATTCACAAATAATCTAACCTCAGCATCTCTGGAAAGTGACCACAAAAACTGTGAATGAAAGAAAAAATAAAGAAATTGAATTAGCTGAGATGCTCTACTTGTTTCTGCAGGATGTATACATCAGGATGATTAAAAGACGTATACCTCCAATGGATACCAGTGTGTTCCAATGTTAAAAATAAGATGAATGGAGTGGCAATGCATATGTTTGACCAATCCCTCCATTCATTTTGGGGGTGCAGGGCCCCTGTTCTCATGATCGCTGGGGGCCACAGCGGTCAGATTCCAAACAGTCTATCCTGTGAATAGGGGATAACTTCGTCTAACCAGAATAGCCCTTCAATAGGCTGTGTGATGATGTCATTCCTCTCCAGAGGGAGTGCCAGGTATTGCTGTTACAATATCAGAGAATTTTAGCAACATTTACAATGTTTATGCTTGAAGCCTAATGGATGCATAGTGGAAAACATGGTCACATGGTGGCTATTCTGCAACCGATGTACTAGAGAGAAGTCTCTAATAAGTGTGATGGGTGATCTCTTGTACAGGTAATGGAAGACAGTGAACTCACTATAATCATTCCCCTAGCGATACCATTTTCATGTGGGGAAGATGCAATGGATATGCCTTTAGGTAATTTATTGAATGTTCTTTGATAAATTATGATAAAGGTAAAAAAAAATCCTCTCTCCAGCAATGTGATTCATGTCTGACAAGCAGAAAAAGACTAAAGGACACAGCATGGGAGTTGACAGAGCAGGAGGAGTTACAAGATGAATGACATAATGAAATACAACCATAGATAACTTACATAAAAACCAACATAACAATGGACACTGGATGGCAGCAAACTACACTAAATATAACACAGAATACAATTATGAATTCTAAATGAGAGCTATTAGCTGAGACAGAACAGTGGCAACCAGCATTTTACAATGAAAGAGCCCTAATAAACATTTCCATGTATCTCAGCTTCATGGATCCAAAGAACTGAATATTGTGGTTAAAGGGATATTCCTTCTTAAAAAGTCATAGCATATTGCAAAAGATATACCATCACTTTACGACTTAAAGGGGCTCACCCTCCGGGATCATCATCGCTCCTGAAGATGAAATGGTTGCAGCCTCAGTGAATGGAGCCAGCTGCAGTTACCTGTACATGTGGGTAGGAGTATCATTGTGAGGAGTCTGAGAGGTCAAGCACAGCAATACGCTATTGATATGCCATCACGCTATAGTATGGGAATACATCTTTAACTGTAGTTGTTTTCTTTCAGTCATTTCTGCAATTAAATTTTTACTTCTCATCTGACCTTGCTAGTCACAGAAAAAAGTCTTAAAAAATATATCAAAATAAGCTTTGGTACAAAGTTTTCCTTTAACAGAAAGTAAACTTTCCACATCTGAAAACTATAAACTATTTATGTGCAGAAAAAAAATATATTGCAAGAAACAAAGAAAAAATGAAACCAAAATAAATGAAGAAAAAGGGAATTTCCAAGCATAATTCACTTTACTTGATAAGAGAAGAAGACTGCGAGAGTTAACAAGGCATGAAAGACATGCCATTGTAACCAACAAAATTGTTCTGAAATCCCGGGTCCTACTTTGCCCGCCGTGCGATGTCTCAAGTTTATGTGTTATTAAACTAGCTTTCTCAAAGCATTTTTCTACGTTTCGAAATACACTAGTGTCCATTTAGCTGCCTGTGTGTGCACATTATTGGTTCACCTTGCGCTGTGAAAATAACCTCCATGCTTCATTTCAGCAGATCCTCGCCACAGACACCACACATGCTCCTCAAAAAAGTATTGCTTCATTTATCACTCCCACCATCACTTAACACTTTTATAGTAACTATGGAAGATAGGGGGAAGATGACAAAAAGTTCAGAGAAACTTTAGACGCGACAATGAAACTATGCTACAGTAAAGGTCACTTTACTTAGAAAAGAAGGAGAAAAATATACTTAATTGGAAAAATATCACTGCTGCATCATCTGCTGGACTTCCAAAGTATTGCCTCTTTTAGAAGAGATGTCTTCTAGATATGTTCTCCCTAAAAAGTTAAAAAACACCCTTCATTTCCAAACTTGTATAATTCCTTACCTTTACTGACAAAGAAAAGCAGCAAACTATCTACTATCGTACTAGAAGGCTCAGGTCTAACTGCAGCCATGTCATGGGTTGAGATATGATGTCAATGAACATGTTCCTCCACTCCTCAGTTGTCACTGGACATCCAGCTGACCAGGAGTTCTTAGTTTAAAACATGCCCCAGGGAAAAAAATATGAAAAATAGCTTTTCTTCAGAAAACTATAGCAGACTACCCAATAAGTCAACGTTCAACTCTTCCAAAAGCCTTAAAGGACCACTCTGGTTAAAAATGATCAGCCATCACTTGCTATTTATATGTGTTCCATAATTTTACATTGTTCAGGCTTTCTGCTCCGTTTTAAAAGAAAGACATAAACCTGAGGTCATCTAAAAGGGGTTTTCCAAGATTTTTAAACTGATAACCTGTCTTCTGGATAGGTCATCAGTATCTGATCATGGGGGTCCGACACCCGTGACCCACGCCGATCAGTTGTTTAAGAAAGCAACGGGGCTTGCAGAAACGCCGTGGCCGTCTTGCAGGTTTGCCTATGTGACATCAGGCTCATTGGCCACATGGTCTGGGAGAAGCTTGCAGTGAATGGGGGTGAGCTGCGATACCAAGCACATCCACTATACAACGTATGGCACTGTGCGTGGTGAGCTAAGAGAAGGCCGTGGCACTACTACAAGTGCCAGTGCCTTCATGAACAGCTGATAACTCTGTGCTGCGGACCCATTGACTTGAATGAGTCCACAATCTGAAGATACAATAAAAGATAGGACATGTCCTATCTTTTTCAGTGCGGAGGTGAAAAAACCCATGGAAGGGCTTCCGAGTGTTTCCGTGGGCTTCCAATCTGTGCCTCTGCACCATGTCCTATCATGTTGCAGATCTTGTGGATTGTGGACCCATTCAAGTCAATGGGTCCACACCACATTAAGGAATGAGCCCTTACTAATACACTGCGTTTAGTACATGCACCGTTTCCTGTTGTGGGTGCAGGTCATGTGACCATGCTGTTGCTGTGTACTCCCTGGATGAGTCATTTCCTCCACTGTAAGGGGCAGAGGTAATGAGGTGTGTTTTCAGAAACCAGAATGGGGGAAATTATGGGACTTGTAGTTGTGAACACCGAGACCAGCTCAGCTGGACCACACCTGATTGAAGATGCGGCGCCAAAAACAATGGCACTAAAAGGGAGTGGGAGAATATGAGGCTATCCAATACAAAAAACTAAAAAGAGTGGAATGTTATGGTTCAGCGGTATAAAGAAAGTGGAAAATATTTGTTCATTTAGATGGAAATTGTTTTATGGATCCTTTCCTTTCTGAAATACTCCAATTTTCTAATACAGTGATGGACAAATATGAGCTAAAATGGAAATGCAGTGGACCATCACAATGCCATAATGTAGCATGCCTAAAATCTACATTTGCCTTTGGCTACTGGCTAATCAGGACTGCCTGGGCAAGAGCAGACAATCTTACCACTGCCTGCTGAACATTTTCTGAGATCTCCGTCTAAAATATCAGGGATGGTCAATGATTCAGTAATAACGGAGTATCATCTTAGATGAGTACACATATCATATGGAGAGAGGATATGTTATGTTATATCAGAGAAGATCTGCAGTAACAAGGCACATCAGTTCAAAGTTTACAATTTGTGCATTATGGCTACCCAAGGAATTCTTTACTACTGACCCATCATGCAACTTATTCATGCAATAAATTGAAGGACGGCATAAGCCAAGAAAGGGATGTGAGCATTTGGTTTAGCAGATAATGTGAAAGCCCCTCTGAGAGTAGGCATGTTTTCAACATGCTGCAGGAAGTCAAGCAGAAAGAGGACTTGTGGCCAATACGATAAAGAAGCACTTGAAATACCATAGGGACTGGCGGGTTATCAGTAATCACTGATTACTAGGCAAACAACATTGTGCATGCATGGTCGGAAGAAACAATAATGTATCAGGAAACAGCGTAAAGGTCAGTTCCATCATTTCTATTCTTACAAGCAGAATATTAGCAGAAATTGTGAAAAAAAATTACTACAAAAGGGGCACAACTACAAGCAATAATGTCAGGAAGTGGTGTGGGCCCAATAAGTCAATGAACAGATCTGGTTTGGGGCTACTTTTAAGGGTGTTACCTAAGTGCCCCTCGGCCCTGTATTCACCCTTTATTCCCTGTACAGGGATCTGGACTCCACTGCGGGGGAACCACCAGGGAACTACCTCTTGGAGTAGTCTTTGTTCAGCGACAGCTGACCCACAGGGGTCAAAAGATACATGGCACAGAAAATTGTAGTCTGTGGACAAGCCAAGGTCAGGGCAGGCACAGTACGTTCAATCCAGTAAACGAGAATGGGAAAATTAAACAGAATAACTGGTTACTTTCACAGGTATTAGGAAGCTGGGGAACCTATTGTTCAGGCACCTTCCCATAGAGAAATGCACCTTATAACATGCAGGAGCTGGACGTGCGCGGGCAAATTCTACGGCACTTTACAGTTCACAAGGGTGCACATACTGACAAAATCAGACCTTACAGCATAAACTAATTTTCAATTTAAACTGGAGCAGTGAAGCCCTGTTTGCAAGAGCTTACAACCTATGCAGAACATGAAATCTACTTCTGAAACAAAAACTCTTGCATCTAGAGCCTGGAAGAATGCATTTGTTGATCTGTTCTATAGAGGTACGTCCCTTAGCATCCAGGTTGTCACACAATATCCGATTAAAGTGTAACAGTTCAGCCACCCAAGGCTATGCAGAGAGTTTAATGAGATGTCACGGCTGATAACAATCCCTCATATTTCTTATTACTATGCTGTGCATAGAAGACAGGTTCAGCTTTAGGTGTGACAACTTCACCTTAATTACTCCTTCCTGGTTTTTAGAGAATGTACAAGAACAAAGATATTTGTGGTTTTATTTAAAGGACATCATCAATTGTCCAGAGTTAAAGGGGTTGTCCAAGTTATATTTATTGATGACCTATCCTCAGGATACCTGGCACCCCCACCGATCAGATGTTTGAAGAGAAGGTGCCCGCCGACTCTTCATTGTTTAACTGCTTGTCGTCGCAACTGCAGCGGTAAGCAGGTGTAATTACACCCAAGCCGCCCCATTCATTTCAACTGGACGGCTCGTTCTTCTTGGTACAAATAAAATGAAAAGCACCCCACTCGTCTTCCCACACACCCCAATCACACTATACAAACGAATCAGGGGGATTGTGCCCCTAGCAATCTCACGCACACGGACAAACAGTCTCTCCCTGGTTAGGCACAGTTCAGTTTGAGGGAGGTTGGAGTGGGATCTCTGCTCTACTGGAAGGGCCATACATATGCCTGCACAGTTCCCTCACTCAGCTGTCTCATTCCCTTCAGACATAGAGCGCATTCACATGACGGTCTGCAAACTGCGGATCCGCAAAACACAGATGCCGCCCATGTACGTTCTGCAATTTGAGGAACAGGCAGCCCATTATAAAAATGCCTCGCGGACAAGAATAGGACCTACTCTATATTTTTTGCGGGGCCGCGGAACAGAACAACGGGATGCTGTCGTTGAAATGAACGGGTCCGTACATGTTCCACATGTGGACTCATTTATACAGTCCATACTGTGTAACTCTAGCTCTGCCTATAGAATTCTCATTTGCTGTAATGCGGCAGGATCTCCGCCTGGATAGAGCCGTACAAGTGTCCGGCAATGTCGGAGTGCAGAGAGATCCGGCAGGCTGGAAAGGCCTCCCAGACTGCCAGTGCTGGTGTGAAAGTAGCCTGATCCGGTGGGACAGATAATGTGGTCTAGGACATGTCCGTTATCCGAGCCAATTACTCCATTCTTCTTCTTTTTACTACTATCAAAAATTACTATCTCATTTTCATGGCAACACAAGCAATTCTAGTTACTGCAAAACAAGATATCAAAATGGCCTTTATGACACATAATAGGATTTCCCTGGTGTATTTAAGCTTATTAAGGTCAAGGCTATAAGATGGCTTTAAGGACATAATATACTGCACTTTGCTTATTTACTTGGCTGGAGACGTGACATACTGCGCACTTTGCTGACCAGCATTATACATGTTCAAACCTTTAATGGGAAGACAGCGCTGCTGAAATGGGACATCTGCATATTAATGTGTGTAATTAAAAGAAGATAAAACCTGATTAAGTTGGATGTACACGTTACAGTCGATCACTGAATACGTCCTTACATGTATCTATTCAAATGATATGCATCAGACATGGCAATAATGACCTGTGTGCTGCCTCTGACTCTGCTGCTCAATGCAAAATATACTGAGGGGGTCATTTATTAAAGGGGTTGTCTCATCTTAGACAATTGGGTCATAGCGCTAGGATATGCCCCCATTGTCTTATAGGTGCGGGTCCCACCGCTGGGACCCGCACCTATATACAGAACGGAGCGGGGAGCGCTGCACCTGGAGGACCCCAGGTTTCCGGGGGTCCGGCCACCACCAGGTGCAGCTCCCCGCTGCACTCATAGAAATGAATGGGAGCGCAGCGCGGCCACCGCTCCCATTCATTTCTATGGAGCCGACGGAAGTAGCTAAGCCAGCTCGGCTATTTTCGGTGGCCCCATAGAAATGAATGGAGGGCGGCTGCGCATGCGCAATGCACCCTCATTCAGTTCGGGGGCTCCATTCTGGATATAGGTGCGGGTCCCAGCGGTGGGACCCGCACCTATAAGACAATGGGGGCATATCCTAGCAATATGCCCCCATTGTCTAAAATGAGAAAAACCCGATAAGACCGTCGTTTCAGACGCCGGTCTTAATGGAGTATTCCCATCACAGACAATGGGGGCATATCGCTAGGATCCCAGAGAATGGAGCGGGGAGAGTTGTGGCCGAAGGATTCCGGTTTTCCCAAGGTCCAGCCACCACCAAGCGCTGCTCCTATACAAGTCAGTGGGAGTGCACTGCACATGTGTGGCCCCGATCCCATTCATTACTATGGGGCCAATGGAAATAGCCCAGCGCTTGGCTATTTTTGGCGGCACCATAGAAATGAATGGAGGGCGGCTGCGCGTGCGTAGGAGCTACTGCAGTTGATCAGCATGGGTGCGGGGTGTCGGACTCCAGCTGATCAGATATTGATGGCCTACCCTGAGGATCCTGCACAACCGATTTAAAGGGGTTTTCCGGGAATAAAAAAACTGATCCATGGGATAGGGCATCATCTAATCGGTGGGGGTCCACCGCCAATCGGCTGTTTGAAGAAGCCTAGCACTGCGGCCTCCTTCTACTACAGTGGGAGCAGTGTGGCATTAACTGGCTTAGTCCACTATACTATGGACACAGCTGTGTAGGTCCGACAACGACATCTAGCACTGGATCTACTGCAGAACAGCTGATCGTGGTGGTGCGGGCTGTCAACACACCAAACAGATACTGAAGCCCCATTCTGAGGACAGGCCACTAGTATAAATGTAACAGAAAACCCCTTTAACTGTTATAGTCTCACAAATTCTTAAAGGGAGTCTATCAGCACTTTTGACTTGACGCTCCAGTAGAAGGCTTCGGTATGAGGCTGAAACACCTCGCATCTTATGAATAAAGAATCCAAGAGCTCTTGTGGCCTGACTCCATATTTCTTCGGTCTGTGTATGGCAGCAATCCAGGTCAGGTTTTTCCTGTATTGCCTTATTTCTTACACATTACTTCGACATTGAGATAAACCTCCAGGTTGATGCTTGTGGTCAACTGTTGGAGTTTGAAGCCATGGTCAACTTGAGAATAACTCTCCACATCGGTACACGTGCACAACAATTGCTTCTACTGTGTAACACCATCGGTCCCGATGATATTACCCTACAGTGGCACCATCCTCTCTCTTTATTTCTTCCTTTATTGCGAGCAGCAACTAGAGAAATCCCCATGTTGGATAGCTTTGTGTGTACAGTCCGCGCTAATGTGCACAGTAGTCCTCAATATGCCAATAAATAGATAATGAAGACATTATGTATTCCACATAAATGTAGGTTATTTCTGCAGCCATTGTCATGAGATTATCATACTGTGCCCGACTAATGTGCTCATTTTGCACACTGGCCCTTGCAATATGCCTTATGATCCAACTTAAATAATGCAGAAGACTTTCCATTCCAAGGAGAACGTCTTCTACAAGACTGTGCCATACAGATGTCATGCATTATTGAAGTACAGATGTTTAGATTCACTGCCGTCTGCTTACTTGTCCCCATTCACTACAGGATTTTACTAAATTTAAATATTAAATATCTCACCACCAAAAACAAAATGTGAAACCCTTTAAAAGGGCATCTGTCAGCAGATTTGTACCTATGACACTGGCTGACCTGTTACATGTGCACTTGACAACTGAAGGCATCTGTGTTGGTCCCATGTCCATATGTGCCCGTATTGCTGAGAAAAATGATGTTTTCATATATGCAAATGAGCCTCTAGGAGCAACGGGGGCGTTGCTGTTACTCCTAGATGCTCTACTCTATCTGCACTTTGACAGGACCAGGCAGTGTAAACATCATCACACCTGGCCCTGACAATCAAAATGTAGACGGCGTTGCATTTGCAGAGAGAGCAGAGCCTCTAGGTGTAACGGCGACGCCCCCATTGCTCCTAGAAGCTCATTTGCATATATTAAACCATCATTTTTCTCAGCAATGCGGGCACATATATGAACATGGGACCAACACAGATGTCTTCAGCTGCCAAGTGCACATATAACAGGTCAGCCAGTGTCATAGGGACAAATCTGCTGACAGATGCCCTTTAAAGGGGTTGTCTGATATCCATCGCAATTGCAGCTGTGGTAGCGTGATGCTAGGGAGGCTTGTCCCTATCACCACCTGCTATTGGCTGCCCATTATCCCCCCGGATGTTTTCAACTGTGCGACAGGGAGATGCAGCGGCGGCCGTGCTGGCATCAGAAGCGACACTGGTGTCGGGGAGCGAGGTAAGTACAACCTCTGTGAGGGGGCCCGGGCATTTGGGGGGGCGGGGGTCATTACAGATCTTGGATAACCCCTTTAAGCACGGCTTCATATTCCACGTGCTTCAAACTTGCATTGTATTATGGGAATTTCTCTTGTATTGGATTTGTTTGGTACAGAGTTTTCTGCGTTGAGACCCTCCTCTATAATACCAAGCCCACACAAGCACTGCTGTTCACTGTAATCAATGCTTGTCCATGGAGTACTGGGTAATGCTTCATCGCTCTGTCATGCTGTCCCTTCAGCAGAGATGAGGGCAGGCCCACCCAGCAACACAGCATGTTCTACACAGGCCAAAAACCTACCAGAGTTGTAGCTTTGAAAAAAAAAACGCCCTGCCAAACTGACAAGAGTCAAACATATATTTGCCCTCGAATAATATGTTTCGCCAAAATCACAATTTTTAAGAGCAAAAATAACAAGTCTCTATCAATGCCATCATTGTGTCAACACGTATGGAAGAAATGACAGCTGACTCTCCAGGAATACTTGGCACCGCGGCAGAACAAGATGTACATGGCGACAACGTTACTGCTCTGTGACTGTACGCAGAACAGTACAAGATGCAATTACCAGCCTAAGAAAAAATATAGAACCCGAGAAAACAAATGAATAGAATGAAGAGGTGTTACAGCATGTGCGCATTTTATCTTCACTGGGGTCGCTAACTGATCCCTAGAACGAAGGCGTTGTGGCCATTTGGATTATCATGAACATTTCCTTATCACTCACTTATACTGACGAAATGTCTCTGTAGTGCAGTCAGCTTAACATGGAGATATGGAATCATAGAAGGTCTAGTAAAGGAGACATTTCGCTGCACATGTCGCTGCCAGACCCTTCTGGTAGTGGCTTATCTCCTGAGAACAAAGGCTCAGGTAGTTGAAATCCAATGTGCCGGACCTTTATGGCTGATGTTAGGGGACTGCCTGGAGGCTCCATACACATTACATGGTTACCCAAGTTCACCAAACTCACTGGGTACAGCCAACATAGACCTATCACGTATACCGCTTAACAGTACACACTTCCTTTCTTCCTTCCTTCACTTCTACCTGTAGATCCAGCGCTACCACTCCAGTCCTCCATGCCATGCTTTGTTTACTTGGCTGCAGCAACGACATGGCCTTACACCCACGTGACCACTGCAGCCAATCACTGGCCTCAGTGATGTATGGCTTGAGACCATGGAAGCTAGTCATTGGCTGCGGAAGTCACATGGGTAAATGGGAACTGCTGCAGCCATGGTAGATGGCGCCAGTGGCAACCTATCTAATAGGCAAGTACTGGTTCTTTTGCGTTTTTTCCATTATTGTGGACAATCCCTTAAATGGTCTCCTCCCAGTAAATACATTTATGACATATTGATTTGTAATGTAGACGCTACTGCAATTTTTCACGCTCTTTTACAGATGGCCCAAGTAGACAGCCACTGTCCACACCAAATTATATTTATTGATGACCTATCCTCAGGTTAGGTGTTTGAAGAGGAGGTGCGCGCCGTGCCAGCGCTGCCTCCTCTTCACAGTTTACATGCTTGCCGTAACATCAGTAGCGGGGAGTAGGTGTAATTACACCCAAGCCGTTCCATTCATTTCAATGGGGCGGCTCGTTCCTATACACTTATATAGGAGCAATCTGTCCCATTGAAATGAATGGGATGGTTAGGTGTAATTACACCTGCTCACCACTACTGATGTTACGGTGAGCATGTAAACAGTGAAGAGGAGGCAGCGCTGGCATGGCGTGCGCCTCCTCTTCAAACAGCTTCTTAACCCCCACCGATCTGATATTGATGACCTATCCTGAGGATAGGTCATCAATAAATATAACTTGGAGAACCCCTTTAACCACCCTACCATGGTCTAGATTGTGACCTACTGTTTGGGTGAAATACTCACTAACCAAAGAATAGTCACAAACATTTTTGAATAAAGCTAGCTATATGTTTTACCAGTGTCATCGCAATTCCATGATTTCATGCTAATTGCTCAGTAACTTCATATGAAGGCTACGCATGCATGGTAGCAAGTATTTGATGCTATAAGTGCACATACTATTTTTATATTATGTTTTACATGCAAAAAGGTCACCAATTAATTTTTTAAAAAAAAACAGCAAAATGGTGGAAAAATTGTATTTTTGAGCACATAAGGTCTCACAAACTCTGCAAAGCTATGTGCAGGAGGCTGTTCTCAGGCAGAGTCCATGTGACAGTATATGAAGGAGCTTAGGCCGTATTGCTGGATGTAAGGCTATAGGGAAAATAGTACTATATTATGACATACATTCCATCTAATTTTTTTCTGTCCGCATGCCTGTGTGTGAGCAGGGCCCCAAAGAAGTCTATGGGTCGCACATTAGAGCTCCATACACATAGCAGGTTGTATGGAGTCACAGTCGTGTGCATGAGCCCCTACATATGTAGCAACGGTGCGGCACTAGTGTGCTGCAGGGCAAAACTGCGGCAACTTCCTGCAAATTGTCATGGCTGAGCAGAAAGTACAGTTGAGACACACAGAAATCACGTAGTTCATGTGCACTTGCCGAGAAACCGGCAGCGATTTGCCATGTGAAAGATATGTGGATCCCACCATTACAGTTAAAATGGGTTTCCAAGTCTTTACAACTGATTACCTAGCCTCAGGTCATCAGTATCTGATCAGTAGGGGTCCAACACCTGGGACAACCGCCGATCAGCTGTTTGAGAAGGCACTATTGCTCTCCTGTGAGGCCTTCTTGCAGCTTACCAAGCACAGCGCCGTACACTGTATAGCGGCTGTGCTTGGTATCGCAGCTCAGTCCTATTCACTTCAATGGGCCTGAGCTGCGCCTAGGCCATGGGACCTATGAACGGGTCGTCATTGGCCTAGGGTATACTGCGAGAGGGCCGCTGCCTTCTCAAACAGCTGATCGGCGGGAGTGCCAGATGTTGGACCCACAGAGGTCAGATACTGATGACCTATCCATTTAGTTTTGGAACATGAGAGGAAAATGTATTAATCAGCAAGAACATGTAAACTTCATGCAATGCTGGATGACTGGACAGTGAGCTCTCTGGCTGCAGTCCTATAAGGAAGATTGTCCTATAAGGCAGCATGCAGCTTTTCTGTATTCTTTTTGCTTCCCCTCTGAAGAACGAGATATCCATATACATTCATCTCACTTCTTGTTTTTGCCTTAAAACTAGGAAGCAGACGAGTGATTAGAGATGGAGAAGCCTCAGAATATCGCTTACACAGTCCCGCAGTTACTATTATCATATTGACCTCAATAAGTTCAGATCTTGTTAGCTGGTGATGACAAACATGAGCTTGATTTTTAAACAAGTTCTTCAAGAAAAGCTGAGATCTGTGCGCTAATGAGCTGTGAAATCTTCTGAAATTGAAGACACGGATAAATGTGACATCAACATTTTACCAGTGAGGCACAAATCCAAGAATATAAGCACCGTAGCTTCAAGTATGCCTTCAAGGGACCGGGTCATCAGAAAGTCACTTATTGTTTAAATCATGTTTTTATGTTAAACATATTGGGTCGTTATTTAGCATTTTCAACGTTAATACCCTGTAACACTGTGTCTGGAAAGGTACTCGAGGTGTATATCTCACCCAGAATGCTTAGACGGGTATGGTACAACAATCTGGTTGCTTCAGTGCACTGTTCAGTTTGCTGAGGCACTTTTCTTCAGTGTTTTATGGGCTGGATTTTCTTAATGGCATGCTGGGTAGGTTGCAGTGGGACCTGCCATTCCCTCCCCACTCCATTACACTATTCCCCCTAGTGCCAGGCAAACCCTGGTGAAGCTACTGGGATCATTATTGGGGGAATAAATACACGGGCTGAAAATCTCATTCAGTGTCTGACTCCCATGTTTGTATTGAAGTAACTAAGTGAGGTAATCAATCTTTAGTTAGCGCCCAGATGGGCAGGTGTTTTGTTTATTTTTGTAGTTTGTGTTCAACACCTGTGAATTGCTCAAAGTGACTGCGCATCTTTGATGCCACTGTCATTTGGGCCAAAATAAAAAGTTATTTTTTACTTTTAACCTGTTGGAACCTGTGACGCTGTTCATCACTGGCCCCAACCTTGAACTGCAATCAGAAAATAAAAACAGCTTAGAAAAAAGGATATATGTTGCTATCTGGTTTTAACTGTCTGAAAACTTTTTCGGTGACACATCTCTTTAAAAGACCTATACTTGACTTTGGCATAGACAGTAGCGGTGAACAAGAGAGAAGGGAGACGGCATGCGTGCACTGCGAGCGCTGTCTCCTCATACAGCTAATCGATGAGGGTGCCGGTTCTCGGACCCCCGCCGATCTGATATTTATAACCTATCCCGAGGACAGGTCACCAATAGTAAAAGCCCAGACAACCCCTTTAAGTATGACCATTTTTAAATATCCTTTTGTTGAATACCACCGAGTTTAGGGGAATATATCATCAGAAAATGACCTATGGTTTGAATAAAGTTTTTATGTTAAACATATAAATATTTTTTTACTTTCTATGTCACCATCTATATTTAAAAAATCAAAAACCTTTCGTTTTCATGCTGGCCAATAAAGCCCCTATTAGACTGGACGATTTTTCGGCCAATTATTGGGAACAAGTTCTCATAGGAACTGGTTCAATAACTGGCCTATATAATTGTGCTGCCGATTAGCCAATAAACAAGCAAATACTCGTTTGTCAGCTGCTTTGCATCTTTTATCCAGAAAGAATGATGTACGATTATCTGCAGCACAATTTCCAGGGGTGTGCTGCCAATAATTGGGGGAAGAAGAATCGTACCAATCGTTCCTCCCCCAACACTTGGGGTCCATGCAAACGAGCTGGGATCAACATGTTTATTGTTGATCGGCGCTTGTCCTGCCCAAACAGTGGGCAGGTTAAAAAGGGTCCTAAGTCTAATAACATTCCATAAAATTCCTGTTCTGTACAGTTCACTTTTCAGCAGTCATCACATTATCTTCACAGGTGATAACAATGACAGATATTGCTACAAAAATAGAACCAGGGCATACGTACATGCCCTTTATACCATTATTTACAAATGGTCTTTTGGACTAATAATTGCCTTATTTTCACATATGCCTACTAGACAGAAAAACATTTTATACATTATGTATTAAAAGTTATGCCTTAGCAATAATGGTAGTAGGCATATGTGAAAATTATTAGCCCAAAAGAGGATAACACCTCTGTATAAATAGCGCAGGACCCAGCATCTACAATCGAAAAATAAAGACAGATTTGAGAAAAAAGAAATATGTTTCACTCCCTGGCTTTAGTTAATAGAAATAAATATAGGTGATACATTCCCTTTACGACAGAACTCTCATCTATTAGCCTGAATGGAAATAAAGAATATCTCCCACTCTGAAGGACCTTTCACACCTATGCATTATGCACATATTTCACTGAATTGAGTGTTTACCATATACAGTATTTACCATGTGGCGGTAATGGGAAGCGACAATCTCTATCATCTCTACAATTTAAAAGGGTTGTCCTACAAAAAATATTCCACACTTTTCAAACCAGCACCTAGATTTGAATATTTTTGTAATTGCATGCAATTGAAAAGTTAGCATGGCCACTGAGTTATTCAATAAAATGTATCTGTATAGTAGCACCTGCTGTTTTTTTTCCTTACATATTTCTTTGATCTGCTCACTGTGAAGGCCGCACATGCTCAGTTTCATCCTTCAACTGCCTCCTGAGCTGTGATAGGGAGAGCTCAGACACGCCCCTTGGCTGCAGCAGAAAAGACACTCCCCTTGAGCTTTCAGCTTGATATAAATCCAGCAGAGCAATGAATGTGGAGATCTCTGGATCCATGTGAGGTACAGTGCTGGTTCTAGCTTTGTTAGAAAGAGGTTATCATGTACTATAGGATGTCTGGTTTTCATTTTTTACATTATTCAAAGGATGACCCTTTTAAATGTGGGAAAGTCATTTATAATTACTAAAATGGCGCTGCTGTGGTCATGTAACATACCAGAATCATTACTTCTTTCAAATACTATTACTGGGTTTTAGATGAGCAAGGGGACATCCTCTTTCCCAATATCACTTCCTTCTCTGCACCTATTGGCTGAAATGTCCCATCACAGACTTCCTGCTCTTCCCCGCCCCCTGCACATAATATTGGGAATAGTTTGAGCCCCCAGCTTCCTTCCAGATAATTTTTCTTTGCTTTCTGATCCAAATGCATGGGAAATAGCTAAAATAAAGCAAAAAGCTCTAAGTATTAACTGGATGGCCACGGGTTACACTAGTTTTACGGCTGACAGCTGTAATGAATCTATATATAAAAGATATACCATATTTCTCTTAATAAGACTCATTGGATTAGAAGACGTAGCTACAGTATTTTTGCCCTATAAGATTCACTGGCCCATAAGACGCACCAATAAGAAAAAAACATTTTTCATTAGAACTCAGGTCATACCACCAATTGGACCTCAGCTGAGACCCCAATGTGAATGACCCCCAATCAGACCTCAGATAAGAGCCCCATTGCCTGTCATGTTATCCCCCAGCAGCTCCTATTGTCTCAGATCAGCCCCTCAGCAGCTCCTATTGTCACTGAACAGCCCCCCAGCAGCTCCTATTGTCACTGATCAGCCCCCCAGCAGCTCCTATTGTCACTGATCAGTAGCTCCTATTGTCATAGATCAGCCCCCCAGCAGCTCCTATTGTCACTGATCAGCCCCCCAGCAGCTCCTATTGTCACTGATCAGTAGCTCCTATTGTCATAGATCAGCCCCCCAGCAGCTCCTATTGCCTCATGTTTAATAAAATAAAAAAACACTTACCTCTCCTTCTCCTGGATGTTGCCGCTCCTCTCCGCCCGCACTCTTATTCCTCCTCCTCCGTTGGCTGCGCTGTGAACTGGCACGCACAGCGTGAGGTCAAAGAGTGCCCTCACGCTGTGTGCAGCCCTGCACAGCCGACGGCCGAGGACCAGGAAGCGGTGAGTACAGGGCCTTCACTGCTTCCTGGTCCTCCGGTGCTAATGAGCGCTTCCTTTAGAGGAAAATCTGAAAAAAATATTTCAGATCAGACCAAAAAATAACTAAATAAAATTACCTCCAATCTTCCTGCACTCACCGCTCCCCAATCTTCTATGGACCCACACTGCATTGTGACTTGATGTTGCACAGCATCAGGTCATGGTGTGGACTTGTGTAGTGCAGCCGGAGCAGACCAGGGAGTGGCAAGTACAGCCAGCACGACTATGAAAATGACTATGAAAATTGTAGATTCACACTGAAGGCATCAAAACTATGAATTAACACATGTGGAATTATACACTTAACAAAAAAGTGTGAAACAACTGAAAATATGTCATATTCTAGATTCTTCAAAGTAGCCACCTTTTGCTTCGATTACTGCTTTGCACACTCGTGGCATTCTCTTGATGAGCTTCAAGAGGTAGTCACCTGAAATGGTTTTCACTTCACAGGTGTGCCCTGTCAGGTTTAATAAGTGGGATTTCTTGCCTTATAAATGGGGTTGGGACCATGAGTTGTGTTGGGCAGAAGTCAGGTGGATACACAGCTGATAGTCCTACTGAATAGACTGTTAGAATTTGAATTATGGCAATAAAAAAGCAGCTAAGTAAAGAAAAACAAGTGGCCATCATTACTTTAAGAAATGAAGGCTAGTCAGTCCAAAAAATTGGGAAAACTTTGAAAGTGTCCCCAAATGCAGTCGCAAAAACCATCAAGCTCTACAAAGAAACTGGCTCACATGAGGACCGCCCCAGGAAAGGAAGACCAAGAGTCACCTCTGCTGCGGAGGATAAGTTCATCCGAGTCACCAGCCTCAGAAATCGCAGGTTAACAGCAGCTCAGATTAGAGACCAGGTCAATGCCACACAGAGTTCTAGCAGCAGACCCATCTCTACAACAACTGTTAAGAGGAGACTGTGTGCAGCAGGCCTTCATGGTAAAATAGCTGCTAGGAAACCACTGCTAAGGAAAGGCAACAAGCAGAAGAGACTTGTTTGGGCTAAAGAACACAAGGGATGGACATTAGACCAGTGGAAATCTGTGCTTTGGTCTGAGGAGTCCAAATTTTAGATCTTTGGTTCCAACCACCGTGTCTTTGTGCGACGCAGAAAAGGTGAACGGATGGAGTCTACATGCCTGGTTCCCACCGTGAAGCATGGAGGAGGTGGTGTGATGGTGTGGGGGTGCTTTGCTGGTGACACTGTTGGTGATTTATTCAAAATTGAAGGCATACTGAACCAGCATGGCTACCACAGCATCTTGCAGCGGCATGCTATTCCATCCGGTTTGCGTTTAGTTGGACCATCATTTATTTATCAACAGGACAATGACCCCAAACACACCTCCAGGCTGTGTAAGGGCTATTTGACCAAGAAGGAGAGTGATGGGGTACTACGCCAGATGACCTGGCCTCCACAGTCACCAGACCTGAACCCAATCGAGATGGTTTGGGGTGAGCTGGACCGCAGAGTGAAGGCAAAAGGGCCAACAAGTGCTAAGCATCTCTGGGAACTCCTTCAAGACTGTTGGAATACAGTTCAGGTGACTACCTCTTGAAGCTCATAAAGAGAATGCCAAGAGTGTGCAAAGCAGTAATCAAAACAAAAGGTGGCTACTTTGAAGAACCTAGAATATAAGACATATTTTCAGTTGTTTCACACTTAATTCATAGTTTTGATGCCTTCAGTGTGAATCTACAATTTTCATAGTCATGAAAATACAGAAAACTCTTTGAATGAGAAGGTGTGTCCAAACTTTTGGTCTGTACTGTACATTTTAAATGCTTCCATATCGCCATTTACTGTTTTCACATCAAAATTAATTTTTCAATTGAAAAAAACAAAACAAAAAAAAAACGACCTTTTCTCTCATTTTTGTCCCTTTTCTACAGCTGCTCATCACTAATCATTGTACAAGTCGCCTCAGGACAGATGGGACATGATCAGACATATTGTCGACATGGGTATTAAGTGCTGACTCTAAAGCCAACAACCCAACAGCTAAGCCTACTAGTCCAAAGCGGCTCATCAGCTGCAGGTAAAGTTAACTCCTTAAGAATGGAGATAAATCCCTCTCGTTCAAAGAGGGGTCAACAGAATAGTTCATAGTGCCAACCACCGCCCAACCCCTCACCTCCCGGCCTGGGACATCCATTAAAAGAAGGAAGTGAAAACCACTTGCGTTTCAGGAACGTCATATAATCTGCTCACTGCATTTTAATACTGGGCGAAGGCTGAAGATTTATTCATCCCCATGACAGCCGAACAATGGCTTATAACAATGTGTAATCCCTTGATTTTATTCTGCATGTCACTTATTAAACAGGACGAACTGGATGGAGCACTTCAATCAAATCTGCTGCCCCATACTGCAAACAAAGTCATTGACGTGCAGGGCAGGAAGCACGTAATTAGGGACAACAGCAAAAAAAACATGCACCAGACTTTCTACTTTCTACTACTCTTCAGACTTTCTACTAATATCTAGTCTAAGATGCTATTTTTCACAGTTTAGCATTAATGGGAGTCTGGGTGCACCTGCCCTCTGCGAGTGGCTCTCTGAAATAGCTCACATAAGAGGGTTTCGAACAGGGACTCCCTTTATGGTGTTAATAAGTGCAATGAAAAGGGGTTCCTTTAAAAAGGGGTTTGTTCACCCCAGGAACGTTTGGGGCATACCCCTTTCGGGGCTGGACCTGCAGAAAGAGTCATACTTACCTACTCCATGTCAACATCCGGTTTGACACAAGCCAATGACTAGCCGCAGTGGTGACTTGTCCCCCATGCATCATGTCACTAGGTCACGTGACACATGGGGAACACGTCACCGCTGCGGCCAGTCATTGGTGGCAACAGCCATATGACCCATGTCAAACCAGATGTTGACACAGGGAGAGTAGAGGAAGAAGCGGTGGAGCGAAGGATCCGGAAATCAGTGCAGGAAGAAGGTAGGTATGCTTGCTTCCGTCCGCATGTTTAGCCACATAGGTGAGGTCTGCCTGAAAGGCCCCTGGGAGTGAACAATGCTTTTAAAGGGTATGTAAACCTTCTGGGGCAATTTGCATTTTACTCATTTTGGGATAAAATCATTTTTTCAATTGGTCTTTATTAAAAATATTGAGCCGTTCTGTCACAAAGAGTTAACTGGTTTTCTAGCTGTGTGAATCATACTTTCCCTTTGTGCCAGTCATCTAATAACCCTTACCTCTAAATTATTAAGAGGTCCTAAACACTTATTAACAATTTTTGTTTATGATTGCATTTCACTCTTTTTAGGCTAAAAATCACATTTTCAATTGGCCTTCATTAAAAATATTGAGCTGTTCTGTCAAAGAGTTAACTGTTTTCCTAACTGTGTGACAGGTACTTTCACTTTGTGCCGGTCATCTAATAAACCTTATCTCTAAGCTACTAAGCAGTTCTAAACACTAATTTAAGCCACTTTCTTATCAGTAAGATAAGAACTGAGCTTTAGCGTCAAAGAGCAGAGATAAGGAGTCCGTCAGCTACACAACTGAAGGAGAAGACAGAAAATCCAAAGGTTGCTACTACAGCATCTCAGCTATGCACAAAAAAAAAAAAAAGCGTTCCATATTGTCCCCAAAGGTGTACATAACCTTTAAGATTAAGATACGACTACACACTCAGCCAACCAGAATCCTACACTGTATTGAGGAGGGGCAAGACCCCCAAAAACAGCTGTGTACGGCTTGGCTAGTTTCCCTTGTCATGTCCAAAGGACTGTTAAAAAGTCAGATTTTGACTCATAGGGAGCTGCTTCCACAAGGTGGCGCTGGCAAGATGGATTCTTCATCGGGAGATACCTCTTTGCATATTTCTTTCACACGAAACATTGCCACTATGTCTCCATAAACAGCTGGTCTTTTTAAGGAGAGCCAGTACCTTGTTAAAAAGTTTTGACTAATTGGTAGCCACTACCACAAAGTGGCGCTAGCGAGGTGGTTCTTTTTCCTCAGTAGAAACCTCATTTCATATTATTTTCCCACGGACCATTGTCTATAAGCCTCCATACCACAGGGCTCCATGAACACTACCTGAATGACACACAACTACCTGCCCATCAATATTCTCATGCCAAGTCTGATTACTCTGCTAGCCCGGGATTCAGGCTGTACTACAATTGCCTTAATTAGCCAGTTGTAAATTCTCCAGCAAGAACGACCTACAGTGTGAATTGTGTCAGGTCTTATAGATAAGTGTAAAACCTATGATTTGTGATAAAAATCAACTATATAGCAACCAAGAAGGTGTAAACAATGTTTTCACACCAGAACAAATAAAATAAAACAAAACAGTAAACTGAGCAGTATACAGGTAACAAAAATGACTTAACCCCTTAACAGAATGCTTCTGTCCAAAATGACGAGACCTTTTAGTGATTTTGCACACATGGCAGTTTAATTAAGCTTTTTTTCAATTACTTGGACTCTAAATTTTTTTTGTCACACATAGGGCTGTATTGTAAAGGGAGTTTCTGGTACTTAGATACTGATGGGCCATCGGTATCTAAGTCCTGGAAAAAGCCTTTTATACATCTCCCACCTAAAAGATGAGAGAGGCCTGTAATTGACATCATAGGTAGGCCTCAACTATGAGAGACAAAATGAGAAAACAAATCCAGAAAATCACATTGTCTGATTTTTAAAGAATTTATTTGCAAATTATGGTGGAAAATAAGTATTTGGTCAACAACAAACAAGCAAGATTTCTGGCTCTCACAGACCTGTAACTTCTTCTTTAAGAGGCTCCTCTGTCCTCCACTCATTACCTGTAGTAATGGCACCTGTTTGTTATCAGTATAAAAGACACCTGTCCACAACCTCAAACAGTCACACTCCAAACTCCACTATGGTGAAGACCAAAGAGCTGTCGAAGGACACCAGAAACAAAATTGTAGACCTGCACCAGGCTGGGAAGACTGAATCTGCAATAGGCAAGCAGCTTGGTGTGAAGAAATCAGCTGTGGGAGCAATAATTAGAAAATGGAAGACATACAAGACCACTGATAATCTCCCTCGATCAGGGGTTCCACGCACAATCTCACCCTGTGGGGTCAAAATAATCACAAGAACTGTGAGCAAAAATCCCAGAACCACATGGGGGGACCTAGTGAACGACCTGCAAAAAGCTGGGACCAACGTAACAAAGGCTACCGTCAGTAACACACTACGCCACCAGGGACTCAGATCCTGCAGTGCCAGACGTCTCCCCCTGCTTAAGCCATTACATATACGGGCCCGTATGAAGTTTGCTAGAGAGCATTTGGATGTTCCAGAAGAGTATTGGGAGAATGTCATATGGTCAGATGAAACCAAAGTAGAACTGTTTGGTAGAAACACAACTTGTCGCGTTTGGAGGAGAGTGAATGCCAAGTTGCATCCAAAGAACACCATACCTACTGTGAAGCATGGGGGTGGCAGAACGACTGATCCGTGTACATGAAAGAATGAATGGGGCCACGTATCGTAAGATTTTAAGTGCAAACCTCCTTCCATCAGCAAGGGCATTGAAGATGAAACGTGGCTGGGTCTTTCAGCATGACAATGATCCCAAGCACACCGTCAGGGCAATGAAGGAGTGGCTTCGTAAGAAGCATTTCAATGTCCTGGAGTGGCCTAGCCAGTCTCCAGATCTCAACCCCATAGAAAACCTTTGGAAGGAGTTGAAAGTCCGTGTTGGCCATCGACAGCCCCAAACCATCACTGTTCTAGAGGAGATCTGCATGGAGGAATGGGCCAATATACCAGCAAAAGTGTGTGCTAATCTCTCGTGAAGACTTACAGAAAACGTTTGACCTCTGTCATTGCCAACAAAGGATATATAACAAAGTGTTGAGATGAACTTTTGTTATTGACCAAATACTTATTTTCCACCATAATTTGCAAATAAATTCAACATAGTTGAGTCTACCTATGATGTCAATTACAGGCCTCTCACATCTTTTTAAGTGGAAGAACTTGCACAATTGGTGGCTGACTAAATACTTTTTTTCTCCACTGTATTAACATTTGCAAATTGAAATTAAAGTGTGAGATCCTTTTCTTTCTTCGGCCATTTTGATACATAAAATGCATAGTCTCAAGTGAATGAGGGGGCTACGGCGATAATTGGTTTGACAGTACTTTTTTAAATTAATTTGCATTTTAAAAAATATATTTTTACTTATATTTTATTCTATATGTTCCCTAAGGGTCAGAAAAGACCTCTGAGGGATATTTACACCCCAGTGTGAACATCAGCTTTCTATATTCCAGTTTTCCGCTGTAATTGGGGCATCCAGTTGGACCTCTTTCAGACGTCAGTGAATCGAGGCGCTGTGCCGTTCATGTTCTTCACAGACAGCACACGTACCCACTGATCTTAATGTGCTTATTTACACATCAGTGATTTTCCAGACCATGGGTGAGTGGAAATAACATGGAGACATACACCACTTCGTTCCGTGATGTGGACCAAACATGCCCACTGAAGTCTATGGGTCAGTGAAAACCGCTGACAACACCGATAGCATGATTTTCATGGACCACTGGTAGGAGATGCTGTGGAAACTAATTTTCAGCCTAGCAGTGTCTCTGGAATACGGATGACACATGGAGGCCAAAAACAAATGGACCAAACGTGGATCCTTCATGGACATCTCCATAGATGAACCACTGACTGTCTTGTCACGATGTCATTACTGACGTGTAAAAGAGGCCTTATAGGTGGCAACATCCCCCTGTAATGACATTAGCCACTGGAATTGTTGGAGGTCCGCTCTGAAATGCCAAGGGGCAACCTGCAATCACATAGCTACATAGCAGTCATTGAATGTTAGGTATCCTGGAAAAAAAAACTTCTATCTTCTCCTCAGGGTCAGACATTTCCCTCTTCATAATACAAAGACACGGGATAATTATGATTTAGAAAAGTGGTTGCCTTCATAAGACCCATTCTCTCCTTGATAACCCAGTCCTCTGGTCACCATCTACCTCCCAATACCTACCTGGCATGGAATGAACAAGATCTCCACAAAGGACAAGGAACTTTGGCTTGGGACACAACTTGTTGATGGCTTCCACGGCCTCTTCTGTTAACTTGATCTCCTCCTCCCACTCATCTCCTCCAAAGTCACTTTCGCCAATTGCCCAGGATTTCATGAGGCCAAACTGCGGGTCTGCTCCTTGTATAAAATAGAACGGTCCTTTCCATTCCTTCTCGTCATCTCCAAGAAGAAAGAAAAGAGAAACGTTACGGAGTTTTGCAGTGAATGTGGCCACATCCTCCTAGTAATTACATTACGTACTAATAATAGGCCTCACAATATTCATCTCCAGGACCTTTAACAAGGAGCCAATTATAAAAAAGGCTACGTTTTCTAAAAAAAAGGATCTTTACTCAGAAGGGTAGAAATCTGCAAGCTGATGACCTTTCCATTAAACAAAGTGAAATCATTCCCGAGGGCAGTCAATTGTTTGTGTCTTTGCTGCCTTGAAAATAACCCATTCCCTGGAAGAGGTACAGTAACATGCTGGGAAACCAATCTGACTGTGTATTATTGGTGCCTCCGGCAGAGTGAGGTTAGTGCGTTCTGGAGAAAAAAAGAAGTCGCGTCCTCGCTAAACCGCAGCGCAATGGTTGTTTCATCTCCCGTCCACCTTCTCCTATTGTGTTAATGAGGGCTGATGGGAATACACAGTGGTGATTTATCACCTGCTCTTACATATATTATTACACCAAATAGCAGGAAAAAAAGAAATGCAAACAATATAAATGGCAATAAGTAAAAAATAAATACATTAAAAAAAAAAGAATATTGGAAAAGTTGTCGAACGAGTCCCATAACTACGCTGCCATTCACCAATCTTCCTCGGTAACAGAAGGGCTTTAGTAAAGCTTGTACCCTAATGATAAAGTCATTGCAAAGGTGCAGTATGATAACGCAATATATCAGATGAGCGGGGGTCTGACTCCTGGCACTCCAGAGATCAAGGGATTGAAGGGGCCAATGGCGCTCTGGCAGGTGCGTCGGCCCGTCCCTGACAGTTTTTACCAGATACAGCGCCGCATGTTTAGTAGTGGTTGTGCCTGGTATTACAGTTCACTGCAGCTTCATCTCATTATAGGCGTTATTCAGGAATTTGATACTGCGGATAGGTGATCAATGGAATTTGAACCTCTGGATAGGTCATCAATATCAGATAGGTGGGGGTTTGACTCCCGGTACCCCCACTGATCAACTGTTTGAAGAGGCTGCTGTGGTCACGAGCTCCGGTCTCTTCACAGCTCACCAAACACAGGACCGTGCATTGTATAGTGGCTGGTATTACAGCTCAGCCCCATTCACCTGAATGGAACTGAGTTGAGCCTAGGCCGGCCGAAGATAGAGGAGTACGAGCACATGGATATCTATGGAAGTCCCAGTAGTGCTGCAGGGTGTATCCATAAGCACAGCTCTATCCAAAAGGGGAACATGAGGGCCCCCATTCTCGTGATCTGTGGGGCCACCTGTGTATGTAATAGGACAACCCCTTTCAGTAGGCAGTGCACAAGAGCAGATAGGAGGCTGCCATGCTGTCATTTCTTGAGCGGATCTGGTCCCACTGAAACACAGAAGGGTAGGGTACCCGTGCTATAACCGCTGATTGCTTCTGGGGGCTTCTTTTTTTTACGTGAAAGGATTGCATCAATGCCTCGGACACACATTTGCTATACTTGGTGCTGGCAGAAGTACAAGCTGCACCATTACCTCTAGGACAGGATGGATCCCTGTGCCATTTGCCTGTCTTGAACATGTGCACAATGGCTTCAGCTGGATCACTGGAGTACATGGGGAAGACTGAACGTACAGGCAGCGAGCCACTTTTACGGAGGTCTTTTTGTGCCTCACTGGACAAGGATGTGTGGCTTAGCAAGGAGTGCCTGGCTTAAAGGGGTTTTCCAGTTTGCATCAACAACCTTTAAAATAATCATTTATGAAGGCAGCTGTTAGTGTTGAGCGACGCGAGCTTCAGGATCATATATCTGAAGTCGCTTCGGTCAAAGCTCTGTTAGAATGTTGTACTGAGAGGTACGGGCTCCGGCGATGTGAAATTCCTTATCGTTGAAGTCTCGCTGGACTTTACTGCTAATATGTCCTGTTCTGTGGTCACATGATCATGTCCATGCAGCTCTTTCTTATTTTCTGTGGTGTTATGTCCATGGGTTTGGGCAGTGATAGGGGAGTGTCTATGTAACGGTCTGGTGGGAGGAGCTATAGACTAGCTGGGTGTTAGGGGCAGTGATAGGGGAGTGTCTATGTAACGGTCTGGTGGGAGGAGCTATAGACTAGCTGGGTGTTAGGGGCAGTGATAGGGGAATGTCTATGTAACGGTCTGGTGGGAGGAGCTATAGACTAGCTGGATGTTGTTAGAGGCAGTGATAGAGGAGTGTTTATGTAACTAGCTGGGTGGGAGGAGCTATAAACTAGCTGGGCATTGGTAGAGGCAGTAATAGGGGAGTGTCTATGTAACTAGCTGGTGGGAGGAGCTATAAACTAGCTGGGCATTGGTAGAGGCAGTAATAGCTGGTGGGAGGAGCTATAAACTAGCTGGGTGTTGTTAGGGGCAGTGCTGAGGCTGCAGCAGAGAAAGGAGAAGTGCAGCACCATCTACACTTTGACTCACAGGACCGGGCCGTGAAAACATCATCAAGCCGGGCTCTGTCAATCAAAGTGGAGAGGGTGTGGCAGTTGCAGAGAGAGCTGAGCCTCTAGGAGTAACGGTAAAGAATGTTTCGCCCCTGTTGCTCCTAAAGGATCATTTACATATAGTAAAACATGATTTTTCTCAGCAATGTGGGCACATATAAACATGGGACCAACACAGATGTCTTCAGCTGCCAAGAACTCATGTATCAGGTCATCCAGTCATAGGTTCAAATCTGCTGACAAGATATCGTCTAATAAATCTGGCTCACTGAGTACGGTGTTCCCACGAGCAGAAGCGGTTGCTAGTGAAATCCTTGATGTCACTGATGATGTCATAGGATTCCAGCGCCGATAGAAGGCATGCTGTGAAGTCATGATCTGCGTCTTCTCTTCACTAACTATCATGATTAGGGAAGAGCGAACTTGTTTTTTCAAGTCTGGCGCACAAGGTTTGGGTTATGTAAGAATTCCGTTATAGATTCCGCTACCATGGACCATAACTTATGGTCCGTGGTAGTGGAATCCATAACGGAATTCTTAGATAACCTGAATCTTGTACGCCGAACTTGAGAACAGAAGTTTCTTCATCCCTAATCATGATTTAATAGGCTGTTCCCATAATGTAAGCACGCACCTCTCCAATCCTATACCTATCGCCATCACACATCCTGCGAGGCACATATGTATTGTGCATAGGTGTTGGGTTCTGTAGTATTAAAGGGGTTGTCTGATTTCAGGAGGAAACCAGACAACACAGGGGATCAACCTTCAGGTGATCATTACTTACCTGGCATATACCGTGCTAGTGTTCTGGTGCTCCTGGCCGGGATCTATTTACCCAGCTACAGCAGTGACGTCACATGGACAATATGTGGCCGCTGCAGTCAGGCTTTGGCCTCAGCAGTGCACCATCTGTAATATAATTAACTGGGCATTCCCATTTATGGCCTATTGACAGGATACGCCATATATTGCAGGCAGGTGTGGGACAGGTGCAAGTGTGGTACCTGCTACTATCTCCAGAATGGGGCCCTAAAGTGAACAGAGACGCACATGCACAGTTAGGCTGCTTTTTCCATTATTCCATTAAGAACAAGAAAAAAAAACAAAAAACAGGATCCTGCAAAAAACAAACCACGGATCCTGTGCACATTTGGCATCCGTTTGAGCGATTTCCGTGTGATATCTGTTTTTTAAGAGGAAAAAAAAATTATCTTTCTAACTAATCTGTAGAGGTCCAATTGCTGGGGCCCCTACCGATCCCGAGAATAATCTTTCATGCAGGAGAAACGGATCTCGGATGGAAATGGCTCAAACGGATGCACAGGATCCGTTTTTTCTCCTGTTATTCTGATGGAAATCAGCCTAAGGCCCCTTTCAGACAAGCATGTGTCACACTCCGGACTCGCAACATGAGGAACAGACAGCTCCCGTCCTGAACTCTGGAACACTGCCATGTAGCATAGTATTATATTGATTTATGATGCTATGTAACCCTTAAAGTTCTGGATTATATTGTATAAAACTGACAAAATGCTGCCAGTGTCATCTAATACATTCCAGAACTGTAAGGGTTACATAGAATCATAAATCACTACAATGCAGTGCAACCCTGTCAGTGCTGGGAGGTCAGGACGGGGGCTGCGCTGACACACGCTGCGAGTCCACTCGTGTGAAAGGAACCTTAGTGGATCTTCCAGGTAAGTAATGATCACTTTTTATCGCAGGTGGATCCCCTGTGTTGTCCAGTTTCCTTCTGAAACCGTACAGCCCCTTTAACACAGACATATAAAAGTATCCTGGGTCACCAATATTTGTTTATTGTACCTTGAGCTACTTTTCCCTAAAATAGGCACATGGCCAGATTGCAGACCTGCGTAATCTATAGTACAATGGTTACATCCTGTTGCAGATATTCTCCCCTAGAGGCAATCCTGACAGGTAATTGCCGGGTACACAGATCACAGGTGCGGTTCACATCCGGCTCTTCCAGTATCCTGCTCCAGAATAAATCTCGGCTGTTGGCCAGACAAAATCTGGTATTTGTCCGTCCGAAACCCAGCATTTATGACACAAACCAGGTGGATCACTGCAGGATCCCACTATGATCAATGGGGATCTGGCGGTAAACTGTAGAATCCAACAACGTCAGCTGTCACATATGTGACCGTACCTCGTGTGCTATGTAATGTCCGCCGCATGTCCTGGGCACAAGTCTTCCCTGACACTCAGGTTTTACTTTCACTTCTATTGTAGTAGCATTGTATGGTCGCTCACAGGTTTCTACGGTGCTGTAGGCCTGAGGAATCATGCACACAACCGTATGTATTTTGCGGTCCGCAAAAAATACTGAAGAAGTCCGTGTGCATTTCCTATTTTGCGGAACGGAACAACTAGCCCCTAATGGAACAGTCCTATCCTTGTCCGTAATGTGGACAATTATAGGGCATGTTCTATATTTTTGCAGAAATATGGACATACGGAAACGGAATGCACACAGAGTAACTTCCGTTTTATTTAAAGACCAATTGAAATGAATGGTTACACATACAGTCTGCAAAAAAAAAAATGGAACTGACAGGGAAAGAAAATACGTTTGTGTGCATGAGCCCTAAAACCAGGAGAGAACAGCGCAAAGTGGTACCAGGAGCGTCACCAACTGGGCACAGGTCCTGTGTGCCAAACCTATCTGTACATCTCTGCCCCCTGCCAGGACTGCCATGCTCCAAATGCACTGCTTATAACTACTCTGCAACCTATTGCACTGCTGTATGCAAAGAACTACGACTCCCGACACGGCCGGATGCTAGGAGTAGTAGTGTCTCAGCAGCTGGTGGCAGACCCGTGCACTAGATAGCGGCTGGTCTGTCAGAAGCTTCTTCTGTTCTACCCCCAGGTCATGTCTCTACCTTCTCGGAATGAAGTGAAGGTCCTGCCTCGAGCTCTCAAGAACACTTCCCGGTCTTCCGACATCGTGAAGGAGACAGCAGATCCTGCACCAGCTCCGCCGCTAGACTTCCTGATACACTCGGCAATCCGCTCTTACTGCCTGGCAGGAGCATCGCTGGATGGCACCGGCTCACATCGGGGTGTTGATTAATAAGCCTGGGCGGTGCTCTGCGTTTCTGTCAACGCGCCGCGTATTTTTTTGGGGGCGATCTGAGACGTCAGTGCGAGCGCTGCGTGTCCTGCCTCCGGGTTGTCCTGTCCTGAGGATGCTCGCCATCTGTCACATTCTAGTTTTATCTGTTCTTTATGTGTGTTGTGTTTCAGGAATAAAGAATAACACAAATAATATAATTCATCTTAAAGGGAGTTTGCTCCTTGTTTTGGGGACCATCAAAATACCAGCATGGCGTTATACATCCTGCAAAAGAATTTAAATGAAATTCAAAATGAAAGGGAAAAAAGTCCGGGACTCTTCTTCAGTAGCAGCACCATGCACATTGCGCCAATAAATAACGACCGTGTTTTGTGATAGGCAAAACACAGATACCGGTCGTGAGCATTCTGCATTTTGCAGACCCCATGTGGCCGGCACTATATAGAAAATGCCTATTGGACAGGTATAGGACATGCTCTATTTTTTTGCGGGGCAGTGGAATGGAACAACAGAAGCGGACAGCACACGGTGTTCTTTCCACATCTTTTGCGGCTCCATTGAAATGAATGGGTACTCACCTGTTCCGCAAAATTGTGGAACGGATGCAGACCCAGAATTACGGTCGTGTGAATGGACCCTAAGGGCTCATGCACACGACGGTATGAAAAAAATGAAAATACGGATGACGTCCGTGTGCATTCCGTATTTTGCGGGAAACGGAACATCTGGCCCCTAATAGAACAGTCCTATCCTTGTCCGTAATGCGGACAATAATAGGACACGTTCTATTTTTTTGCGGAATGGAAATACGGAAATGGAATGCACACGGAGTAGCTTCCGTTTTTTTTTGCGGACCCATTGAAGTTAATGGTTCCGCATACGGTCCGCAAAAAAAAAAACGGAACAGACACGGAAAGAAAATACGTTCGTGTGCATGAGCCCTCAAGCTGAGGGTGTTACACCTCAGTACACTCCATTCAGATTCCGCACATGCTCAGTTAAGTGAGGTGTACCTACCTCGGTGTACCATCATCAAGTGAATGAAATCCAAAACGACAGGGAGAAGCGTCCAGGACTCTTCTTTAACCCGTTAATGACCAGGAAATTTTTCATTTTTTACTGCATGCGTGAGCGGTCGTCATATTTACAGTCACACCTGTCAGCGTATATATATGCAAGGCAGTTGGGAACAGGATAACAGCATCATGCGCAGTGCGCCAATAATTTCACTCAGTTCACATCCTGCACATGCTCAGTGAAGTGAGGTGCAACATCCTCAGCTTTATCAGTGACATGTGCTTGATATTACTGGAGAAGAGTCCCAGACTCTTCTCCCATTAAGTTTGAACTTCACTGTTAGGGTTGAATGGGTTTCCTATGGGCAGGTTGGTGGTTTCTTCTCCATCTGGAGATGAAAAAGTTCAGCCTCCAAAGTCACCAAGGCTTCTTTACTATAAGAACTGTGAATCTGTGGAGTAGTCTCCCTCAGGACGTGGACACAGCAGGAACAGTGTGTAGTATTAATAAGAGCTTAGATGAATTCTTAAAAGTAAATGTAAAGTAAAGAAAATGCAAAGGTAACTAGGGGATAATCCCACCCAGTCCCCTTAATGCCCCCACATAGTAATTATTCCCCCTTCATGCCACCACACATTATCTATGCCCACATTGTGTGTTCACAGAATTATGCCCAGCTGTGCCCCCAGTAATATGCCCACATTGTGCCCCCAGTAATATGCCCAGCTGTGCCCCCCAGTAATATGCCCACATTGTGCCCCCAGTAATATGTTGTACCGCCAGTAATATGCCCACATTGTGCCCCTCACAGAAAGTAAAAAAAATAAACACCAGATACTTCTTCCTAGCAGCAGCAGCAGGACATTGACTGCTCTAGTCTGTGTAGGGGGCAGAGCTGAGGCTGACTGCCGCCTGGCCCTGCCCCCAGGTCATACCTCCCCCGCAGCGGGACAGCCACTGCAATCCGGGACTGTCCCACTGGATCCGGGATGGTTGGAAGGTATGCTACAACAGTTTGGCTCAGTCTGAAATCAACATAGAGGTTTACGTCTGATATGTCCCGATGCTGTGCTGCACTTCCAGTTGTTTATGTAAAGGTGCCCACAAGGACCTCATGGTCAGACACAGTCAGCAGTGGTCATAGCATGTGGAGAATGCCACAGCCTCTGGTATAGAGAGGGCCAGCTGTACTGTGTGGTAGTTAGCTAGCAAGTGGAGGCTGAGCAATGCTCATCAATTGGCGCACCATCCTGGTGACATACTTAGAGGGTGGAGTAGAAACAACCGTAGCAGCGGGGAGCTTGAGCAGGGACAACTGACCATAGCAGAGGCTGTTTTTGTAAAAAAGCAGCCATCCTTTCATAGTCCTGGAAAACCCCTTTAAGAGAACAAACAAGGACAGGGTATATGAGTATTCTGAAGTCCCAGGCTCTATTAATACATAGGCTATTGGATGATCCTGTATGCAGAGCTGTCATTTCTTGTACAATATTTACAGCTAAAGACTAGTTTTATCAGAAAATCTTTTCGGAATATTTGAATTCCTTTCAGCAGTCTCCGGCTGCTCTTTATACTTAGTACAGGATGGTGTACAAAGTGAGAATCAAGGCTAGAGGTGAACGTGGGAATCCCATTGGAGTCATTAGCTGGTAGAGAGCCATTCGTTGTAGAAAACGCAACTTTCAGAGCGTCTTAAGAAACATGATTCAAAGGCCGTTCAGTCAAACAGCTCTCCGGAATGGTGCTTCACGTTCAGCGTGTTTAAATTGAATGTAATATGTTTATTCATCTATCAGCGGTATCTTTAAATTGGGTTCACACTTCTATACCACTGCCGCCTGAAAAAAACTACTGCAGCGCTATTCATTCTGTCAAATCTGCTGCTGACAGAGGCTCCAAAGTGTGAATAGAGCCTGAAGGGTGTATTACATGAGCAGACTTTCTGCCCAATGATCGCTATCGAGCGTTCGTATGAATGCTCATTATCAATCATCTTGCAGTGTAATACTGACGCCAATTGCCGATGAATGAGCAAAAGCTTGTTCATCGGGCAATTGTGATTTTTAGGCAGGCTTATATTAGACAGCACGATCTGCCGCCGGTAACCCACTAGACAGCATCGGGACAAGTGATGGCATAGCGATCACTCCTCCCCATGCTGCAGGGGAGATCACTGCAAGTAATAGCAGCGGTCTCCTCCGCTAACGAGTAGGCGAATGCTGGGAAGCAACACTTCCGTCCCGACAATCGTCTGCCTGATTGGGTTGTCTAATACACCCTTTAGGCCTCTTTTACACGGGCGTCACGGATTCAGTCCAGATGCATTCCGGAAAATCCGCACGCATCCGCACCAATCCGCACGCAATCGCAGTCAGTTGTACGTTCATTCAGTTTTTTCCACGCGGGTGCGAAGCGTTTTGATGCGTTTTTCACGCGCGTGATAAAAAACTGAATGTTTACAAACAACTTCTCTTAGCAACCATCAGTGAATCACGCATTGCATCCGCACTTGCTTGCGGATGCAATGCATGATTCACGCAGACCCATTCACTTCAATGGGGCCAGGGCTGCGTGAAAAATGCAGAATATAGAACATGCTGCGATTTTCACGCAACGGCGAACTGATGCCTGAAAAACATCGCTCATGTGAAAAGCCCCATTGAAATGAATGGGTCAGGATTCAGTGCGGGTGCAATGCGTTCGCATCACGCATTGCACCCGCGCGGAAATCTCATCCGTGTGAAAGGGGCCTTACAGGGGCTTTTCCAAACCATTTATGGTTTAACAATTTGACTTTTTGAGGTAAAAGTGACAAAGATGACATGAAGGGGTTGTTTTGCCTCTGTTCAAACAGGTTAATTTGAAAATCTTGAAAGGCAAAATGCAGTGAAAACCAGAATATGACCAAAACACCAGTATGCTCTATAGCAGGGGTGGGGAACCAATTTCATGTGGCCCACGGCTCCCTGCCCGCCTGCCAGAGCACATAGTGCAAAAGCTAATGACCATTTCCATTATGGAAGCGGTCATTAGCATGCTGGAGGTCTTCATCCGGGCCCCGCTCTACTTAGGCACGCACTATGACCTGACGCTGTGCGCTGTCATGTCACAGTACAAAGTGAAGGGAAGAAGACCAAGGAGGGTGAGTGAATCTGCCGAGTGGCAGCGCAGTCCAGAGCTTGAGGGTTAAGTTTATTTATGTCTGATTTGGGTTCCGATCTGAAGAAGTGCAGGCTAGGGTGGTCTGATTGGATGTTGGGGGGCTCTGATGGGGCTGATCCGAGGCAGGGAAGTCTGATCTGAGGCTAATGGAATCTGGGGAGGGTCTGATCTGAGGTTGAGGGGGTCTGATCTGAGGCTGATGGAGACTTTGGGGGTCTGATCTGAGGCCAATGAAGGCTAGAAAGGGTCTGATGTGGGTCTGAGGCTGGGGGCTCTGTTGAGAGTGTGAGATCTGAGGTTGATGTAGGCTGGGGAATCTGATGGGAGTCTGATCTGAGGCTGAGAAAGGGACAAAGGCAGGGACAGTTGTGAAGGCAGAGGCAGTGGCAGGGAGAGTGGAAGTTGGGTGAACCCCTCTCTGGGATTAGCTTGGCTGCCATTAATGTCAAATAAAGAACTAAATATATAACATTCTCAACTTAAAAATTAGACTGCTCTGTGTGGTCAAATTGGCGCCTGTATATATATATAATATATTGCAGGCGCCATTTTGTGCTGCCAGAATACAGTGCTCAGTTAAAAACCTTTTACCGAACTCGGTTTCAGTTACAAAAGCCAGATAAGAAGAACCCAATATAATGACACGTTGAAGAGCAAGGGGCCTATTATATATTTTGCATTTGCAGAAGATTTAAATTATGCCTCTCCTTTTCGGCTCTTTGAGGGTGGTCCTGAGTGGAAGGTCTTACTCTATGATTTCCAAATGCTCTAAATCTAGAGCACTATCAAGTATGTATGCAGCAGCATAGTTTGTACTATATACTATATACTGCTGCATTGATTTTAGATACTATGAGCTACAGTTTGCAGCAGGCACAGACTTCATATTGAAACGCTAAAGATGACGATGCTGTAGCTAAACGGTTAACAGTACATGTTTTCTGAGTATGAGGAGATTGTGTAGCTCTTTTTGCTGATTAAAATGAGGTATCGGCCATATCTGAGAGCCGCTTCATGTTAAAATCATTGCACTTAAAACCCGAATTAGATCTCGTAGCTGCTGGCTGTACTGCTGGGTCTATGAGAAATAACTGCCATGGTCAAATGGATGGAAATTGTATTGAAAGTGACAAAAGTAATTTGCACTAGGACTGAAAATAAAATGTCCTACAAATAATAGCTCTCTTGGTCACCGAGAAGAGAATTCCACATATTATATGACATTCAGTAATTTTCTTAAAGGGGCTGTTAGGCTGGTAAATATTTTTTTAAAAAGGGTCATTAATGGTTAAAAATTTAAAAATGTAATACTTACCTCAATGACAACCAGCCACTCCCAATCCATCTCTGATTGAGTTTCCACGTTCTCTTCTTCCTGGTCCCTATTAATATAGAAATGTGCCTGTGCGCAGCCAATCAGTGGCTGAGTTGTGTCACTGCTACAGCCAAGCTGTCACATTTCTTTGATTACATTTCAGTCAATGGTTGACCTCGTGTAAGTAACTGCACAGCCTTAAGACTTTCAGGATTCAGCTTGTGTGATGTTTGTGGTTGTATTGCAATGTGCATCAAGCATGAAACTGGAATAAATATGGGTTGTCCTTGTTAAAGGGGTTATCCCATGACTAATGTAAAAAATAAAAATCGAACATCATATAGGACATGATAATCTCTTTCTAACAAAGCTAGAACCAACCCTGTACCTCACATGGATCCAGAGATCTCCACATTTATTGCTCTGCTAGATTTATATCAAGCTGAAAGCTCAAAGGGAGTGTCTTTTCTGCTACAGCTCAGGGAGCGTGTCCATACTCTATCTATCACAGCTCAGGAGGCAGTTAAACGATTAAACTGAGCATGTGCGGCCTTCTCAGTGAGCAGGTCAAAGAAATAAGAAAAAAAACAAACTGCAGGTGGCGCTATACAGATATATATATATATACAGATAGATGTATAGTACTGTAAATCTGATGGGCAGCAATATATAACTAAGTTAAGCAAGTTTTAGGCAAAAAAAATCTATATTTCCTCATTTCCCTGGTTCTCCTCTGGCCTTTGTTTACCTGCAGTAATAACAATTTCTGCCCCTCCCCCTGCTCTGCAAAGGCAGTGAATACAAGAGCTGGCCTGAGTGACATGTCTGCTGGAATACTCAGCAGCATGTTGTATGTGTACAATGACACTGCTGATACACACAGGGTCTTCCCCCTACCTGTTCATGTACAATACAATACCATACTTTGCATCTCCTCCAGATAAGCTCCAGTCAGCTTTGTGTCTGTAGGGTGAGGAGAGCAGATCCTGTGTCTCTTTACATCTGCACCTGCTGTTGTAAAGCCTTCAGTGTGTTCTGGCTGAAGGGGTTAATGTTTTATCTGAAAGAATCCAGAGAGAGCAGATAGCAGCAGCGGCAGAGCAGGGGGGCGTGGCCAGCACAGTGACGTCTCCTGTACAGGCTCTGTGCACGAATATAAGATTAGCAGGGAGGCAAGCTGACATCACAGGTCATGTGACCCTGGGTGAAAACTGATAAACCAGCAGCTTTAGAAGCAGAAAGTGTATGGAAAAGCTGTTGTATTTGACTAGTTAGAAACATACAAAGGACAAAAAATAACTCGGACAACCCCTTTAACTTTGAATTTATGGCCTGTCGATTATCAATATCATATCAGTGGGGATACGACTCCTAGCACACCTACCGATCAGCTAACTGAAGTGGCTATGAAGGTCCAGTGAGTCAGACCCCATCGATCTTATATTGATGGCTTGTCATAAGGATAGGGTTGTAGTTACAGGGGTGTAACTACCATAGCGGCAGACCATGCGACTGCTATGGGGCCCAGTCTTAGTTGCGATTATCTCCTCTTCTACTGGAGGTGATTTGGTCAGGACTCTACCATCTAAAGGAACAACTTTTAGCAAATGAAGCAGTGAAAATATTGTGGAATATTTTTCGTAGGACAACCCCTTTAAGGAAAACCCATCTAATGCCAGGTTCCTCTACAGATCACAGTTGACCAGTGTTCATAAATTTATGCACATAATTCTTGCTATTTAGTCAAGAGGAAGATGGACTCTAAAGGTGTCTGAACCCATAAATGATCTTGTTTGTATGGGGAAGTGCCAACTGGACAAGAGAATGAGTCTTGGTATGAATGCTCCTTCCCAATAATTGCTACAAGTAAATGTCCCAGGTGATTGCATCTTTTATGTAGCACATAAAATCCCATCGCCCTGTGTAGACCGGGACTTTCTGCCAACAAACAGAGAAACTCTATTGGGGGATGAATTACATAGTTACATAGTTAATACAGTTGAAAAAAGACATAAGTCCATCAAGTTCAACCAAGGGATAGGTGGGGAAGCGAATCCCAGTAGAAATGAGACTCAGATTTCTACACATTTTCATTAGCATTAATGTTGTTTACTTTTAAGAATTTAACGAAACCCTTTTTAAAACTCTCCACTGTTCCGGCTGTGACCACGTCCTGAGGAAGTCTATTCCACAGATTCACAGTTCTTACAGTAAAGAAGCTTTGACACTTCTGGAGACTGAACTTTTTCTTCTCCAGTCGGAGGCAGTGCCCCCTTGTCTTTTGAAGGCATTTTACATGGAACAGTTTTCCACCATATTTTTTGTATGGCCCATTTATATATTTGTATAGGTTAATCATGTCCCCCCTTAGACATCTCGTCTCAATACTAAATAAATTCAATTCTTTTAATCTTTATTCATAACTAAGACCCTCCATGCCCCTTATCAGTTTCGTCGCTCTTCTCTGTACTTTTTCCAGCTCCAGGGCATCCTTTCTATGGACTGGTGCCCAGAACTTAACTGCATATTCCAAATGAGGCTGCACCAATGCTTTGTAAAGTGATATTATTACATCTCTTCCCCCGCAAGTCCATGCCTCGTTTAATGCATGACAATATCCTGGTGGTCTTAGAAGCAGCTGATTGACATTTTATGCTGTTATTTAAACTACGATCTACAAGGACACCCAAATCTTTCTCTATAAATGACTCTCCCAGTGTCATATGAAGCACAGAGATTATTACTTCCAAGATGCATAACTTTACATTTATCCACATTGAACCTCATTTACCAAGTTGATGCCCAATCACTCAGAGTATTCAAGTCAGCTTGTAGTTTATGGACATCTTCCATAGACTGTACAGAACTATATAGCTTAGTGTCATCTGCAAAAATAGAAATGGTGTTATCAATCCTGTCCCCGATATCATTAATAAATAAATTAAATAATAGAGGACCCAGCACTGAACCTTGGGGTACACCACTTATAACCCGGGACCATTCTGAATAGGAATCATTGACCACAACTCTCTGGACACAGTCCTTCAGACAGTTTTGAATCCAATTACAAGACTATTCATTCCAAGCCTATAGACCTTACTTTACCTATTAAACGTCTATGAGGGACAGTAACAAAAGCCTCTGCAAAATCCAGAAACACTACATCCACAGCCGCCCCTCTGTCCAGACTACTACTCACCTCCTCATAAAAACAAATCAGGTAATGTCCTTGGTAAACCTATGTTGGTTATCACTTATAATGTTATTTACAGTCACATACTCCTGTATATAGTCCTTTAAGAGTCCTTCAAACATTTTTCCCACAACAGAAGTTAAACTAACTGGTCTATAATTACCTGTGGAGGACCTAGATCCTTTTTTGAATATGGGCACCACATTCGCCTTGCACCAATCACTTGGCACTGTACCAGTACCTAGAGAATCTTTAAAAATTATAAACAAGGGCACAGCAATGACTGAACTGAGCTCTTTAAGAAATCAGGGGTGTAATCCATCTGGACCCTGAGCCTTTTTCACATTTACCTTATTTAACTTATCTAGGACCATATCTATAGTTAGCCAATTGAGTATATTACTATCAAACCCAGCACCACAGATATCAGCTCCTTTCTCTTCTTTTGTATATACAGAGCTAAGCACTAGAGATGAGCGAGCACTAAAATGCTCGGTTGCTCGTTATTCGAGTCGAACTTTTCCCGATGCTCGGGTGCTCGTTTCGAATAACGAACCCCATTGAAGTCAATGGGAGACTCGAGCATTTTTTGCAGGGGACCAAGGCTCTGCCTAGGGGAGGCTGGGTGGAGGCTCAGAAAATGATGGAAACACCACGGAAATGGACAGGAAACAGCAGGGGCAGCATGCATGGATGCCTCTGAGGCTGCCTAATCCCACCATTACCCCAAATTCTCAGGCAACAGCCTGGTGGTTACCCTCATAGCAATTGTGCTCACCCAGACCAAGAAAGGCGAGGCAAATACCCATCACATGTTAGGGAAGCACCCAACTAGGTGCAACGAAGGTCCATCACCGCCAATTTTCAAGGACACGGTAATGGTGACCCACTTAAAAATGCCTGACAACCAGGCGGTGAACCCCTGATTGTCTGTCTTTCAATAAGATTGCAGTGTAAAGCATGGTGGTGAGCCTCAGTAATAAGATTGCAGTGTAAAGCATGGTGGTGAGCCTCAGTATGACTTTTTAGATGGAGATTGCATGTGGTCACATACTCCCTGGAACCCCATAGTCACCCCTTCTCTGATGTGCTACCCCAGAACATTCTCTGCCCCAATTCGCAAGACCTTTTGCAGTCTCAGTGTGCTGACAGTGGGGATTTACCAGTGTTGTCTGAGGAGGTGGTGGACAGTGGCGAGACACAGGTGTCGGGGGGTGAGGTAGTTGAAAGTGAAGCAAGTTACAGTGGGGACTCCTTGGGGGGACTTTCTCATGATGGGACAGATTCAATTGTGTTTAGAAAGGCTGATGGGCTTCCGTCAGCACTGTGTGTATAGAACCCCATGGCCTTTCATAAAAATAGTCTGGCGATGACCCCAAGGCAATTTTCAGGGACATGGTAATGGTGACCCACTTAAAAATGCTCCCTGACAACCTGGCAGTTGACCCCTGATTGTCTGTCTTTCAATAAGATTGCAGTGTAAAGCATGGTGGTGAGCCTCAGTAATAGGACTGCAGTGTAAAGCATGGTGGTGAGCCTCAGTATGACTTTTTGGATGGAGATTGCATGTGGTCACGTACTCCCTGGAACCCCATAGTCACCCCTTCTCTGATGTGCTACCCCAGAACATTCTCTGCCCCAATTCGCAAGACCTTTTGCAGTCTCAGTGTGCTGACAGTGGGGATTTACCAGTGTTGTCTGAGGAGGTGGTGGACAGTGGCGAGACACAGGTGTCGGGGGGTGAGGTAGTTGAAAGTGAAGCAAGTTACAGTGGGGACTCCTTGGGGGGACTTTCTCATGATGGGACAGATTCAACTTGGGTGGATCAGGCACAGGAACAGATCAATTTTTTTTTTTGTGTTTATTTAACTTTTATTTAGCACAAATAACCACAGAGATATTTATTCGTTCTCTTCGCTGCGCAGTCTGGCGTTGGGGTTCGTCACTTTGATGGCGAGCTGTGCCACTCTCTCCACAATGGTCTTTCGGTTCTTTGAGGAGACGTTGAGGAGATCAGTGAAATTCAGTGAATGACGACGCAGGACCCCAACTTAAAAATTTAGCATCAACCGGTACAGTCGTAAATTATGAGCTTGATCAAGTGTGGCATGTGTTCTCTGTATTCTTCTCAGTTTATTACCGTATATGGCAGCTATCCGGAAAAATAGTTTGGAGAGAGAGAAAGATAGGAAAAAGACGTAAATTGTTTGGAGAGAGGGCCTGTAGGTGGACCTCCGGAAAAATTGTTTGGAGAGAGGGCCTGTAGGTGGACCTCCGGAAAAATTGTTTGAAGAGAGGGCCTGTAGGGGGCCCTCCTGAAAAATTGTGGTAAAAGAGTGCCAGTTGGACCTCTAAAAAATGGCGGTTTTTTGGTCAGCGTTAGGCAAAGACGACATGGAGGAGGAGGAGGAGTAGGAGGAGTAGAGAAGAGGAATCGGATACATAAGTAATGTTAATCTTTAGCTGCTTTCCCCCGGAGGAGATTTGAATTCCGTTGAAATCCAGGCTTTGTTCATTTTAATAAGCGTCAGCCTGTCAGCGCTGTCAGTCGACAGGCGTGTATGCTTATCGGTGATGACGCCACCAGCTGCACTGAATACCCGCTCTGACAGCACGCTAGCGGCAGGGCAGGCCAGCACCTCCAAGGCGTACAGCGCCAGTTCAGGCCACGTCTCCAGCTTTGAAACCCAGTAGTTGTATGGAGCAGAGTGATCGCTACGGACGTTGGTATGGTCAGCTAGGTACTCCCTCACCATCTTTCTGTACAGCTCCCCCCTACTCTGCCTAGACTGGGAACAGGTGACAGTGTCTTGCTGGGGTGACATAAAACTGGCAAAGGCCTCGGAGAGCGTTCCCCTGCCAGTGCTGGACAAGCTGCCTGCTCGCCTCCTAACAGCCTAACATGAAGTCTGCCATGTGCCAGAGTCCCAACACATAAGAATTCCCTCTCCTCACTGGCCTGACTCTCCATTTCCTCCTCCTCCTCCTCCTCCTCCAAGTCCTCCTCTTCAGCCCATACACGCTCAAGAGTTAAGGACTGAGCACTGGTACCCTCTACTGTCTCGCCGACATTCTCCTCCTCTTCCTCCTCATCCTCATCCCCCTCCTCCGATACGCGCTGAGAAACAGACCGGAGGGTGCTCTGGCTATCAAGCGACGTATCTTCCTCCACCGTCTCTTGTGACAAGCGCAAAGCATCCGACTTGATGCTGAGCAGTGAGTTTTTCAACAGGCAAAGCAGCGGGATGGTGAGGCTGATAATGGCGGCATCGCCGCTGACCATCTGTGTTGACTCCTCAAAGTTGCTCAACACCTGGCAGATATCAGACATCCACGTCCACTCCTCATTGTAGACTTGAGGAATCTGAGTGACCTGACTACCAGTTCTGGTGGAAGTTGACATCTGGCAGTCTACAATCGCTCTGCGCTGCTGGTAAACTCTGGATAACATGTTTAATGTCGAATTCCATCTCGTGGGCACGTCGCACAACAGTCGGTGAGCGGGCAGTTGTAGGCGGCGCTGCGCTGCCCTGAGAGTGGCAGCATTTGTGGTCGACTTGCGGAAATGCGCACAGATGCGGCGCACCTTGGTGAGCAAATCAGACAGATTGGGGTATGTCTTGAGGAACCGCTGAACTATTAGATTGAACACGTGGGCCAGGCATGGCACATGTGTCAGTCTGCCGAGTTGCAGAGCCGCCACCAGGTTACGCCCGTTGTCACACACAACCATGCCTGGCTTGAGGTTCAGCGGTGCCAGCCACACATCGGACTGCGCCGTGATGCCCTGTAACAGCTCTTGGGCGGTGTGCCTTTTGTCACCTAAGCTCAGCAATTTGAGCACCGCCTGCTGGCGCTTACCCACGGCACTGCTGCTGCGCCTAGAGCTACCGACTGAAGGCGCCGTGCCCATGGATGGTAATTTGAAGGAGGAGGAGGGGTCGGAGGAGGAGGCATAGTACGTCTGAGAGACCGTGACCGAGGTAGGCCCCGAAATCCTCGGTGTGGGCAGTACATGAGCGGCCCCAGGGTCAGTCTCGGTCGCAGCCTCCACCAAGTTAACCCAATGTGCCGTCAGTGAGATATAGTGTCCCTGCCCGGCAGCACTTGTCCACGTGTCCGTGGTTAGGTGGACCTTCTCAGAAACAGCGTTGGTCAGGGCACGGATGATGTTCTCTGACACGTGCTGGTGTAGGGCTGGGACGGCACATCGGGAAAAATAGTGGCGGCTGGGGACCGAATACCGAGAGGCAGTCACCTCCATGAGATAGCGAAAGGCCTCGGTCTCTACCAGCCTATAGGGCAGCATCTCCAGGCTCAGCAATTTGGAGATGTGGACGTTGAGGGCTTGGGCATGTGGGTGGAACTGTATTTCCTCTTGCGCTCCAGCGTCTGCTGTAAAGACAGCTGAACGCTACGCTGGGACACATTGGTGGACACTGTGGAGGATCGTGGAGGCAAAGGTGTGGTTTTCCGGTGGGAGGCGCTCCTGCCAGGGTCCTGGGCAGGGGGTTGACTAGCAGAGGCAGCGAGTGACACAGGGGAAGGAGCAGTGGTGTGACCCGCAGGAGGTGGTGAACGCCCTTGGTTCCATTGAGTGGGGTGTTTAGCACTCATATGCCTGCGCATGCTGGTGGTGGTTAGGCTAGTAGTGGTGGCACCCCTGCTGATCCTGGTGTGGCACAGGTTGCACACCACAGTCCGTCGGTCATCCTCACTTTCTTTAAAGAACCTCCAGACTTGCGAACATCTAGGCCTCTCCACTGGAGCTTCACTACGTGAAACAGTTGCTGCTGATGCACCAGCTCTGGCCCTGCTTCTCCCTCTGGCCACACCACTACCTCTTACAACCTGTTCTGGTGCAGCACTCGCCTCCGCCTCAGAAGCACTGTCTTCACTCGGCTTATCAACCCAGATTGGGTCAGTCACCTCGTCATCCTCTGATTCCTCAGTCTGCTCCCCCCTCGGACTTCCTGCCCTGACAACAACTTCACCACCGTCTGACAACCGTGTCTCCTCATCGTCCAACACCTCTTTACAAACTTCTTCCACTAACTCAACATTGTCATCATCATCACCCACAGACTGCGACAGTTGGAAAACTTGGGCATCGGGAACGAGGTCAGCAGCAACCTGAGAAGTGGTTTGTGACTCTGGGAAGGGTCTAGAAAACAGTTCCTCAGAGTATGCCGGATCGCATTCCAAATTTTCCTGGGAGGGGGCAGACTGGGGGGAAGGAGGTTGAGGTGGAGGAGCCAGAGGAGTGCTCCCTTGTGTAACGTGGGTGGACTGCGTGGAAGACTGACTGGTGGACAAATTACTTGAAGCATTGTCCGCAATCCACGAGATCAGCTGTTCACACTGTTGTGGTTTCAACAGTCCTCTACCACGTGTCCCTGTAAGTTGAGACATGAAGCTAGGGAGTGTAGCTCTGCGGCGTTCCCCTGCTCCCTCATCAGCAGGTACTGTCTCACCCTGCCCAGGACCACGGCCTCTGCCCCCTGCAGTAATTGAATGCCCACGCCCACGCCCTCGTCCTCGACCCTTAGCCCTGGGGTTCAACATTTTCTGTATATAAGTGTATTATATAAAAAATAAAAAATAAACGGGCCTGCTGTACTGAAACCCACAAACTTGTTCAGTCTGGTTGAATTAAGTGACGTACAGAAAGTGTCACCTGGACAGAAAATACGGATTGTAGTGAGTGTACTGAACTGTGACACACAGAATGGTTCCACACTGCTGTGTGAAATGGATTTGTATCACTGAGCTAAAACAACAAAAAAACTATTTTTTTAATATTTTTTTTTATATATATATTTTTTTAGTTTTGCTTTTTTTTGGAACGTGACGTGCAGAAACTATCGTAGAGCTAACTGACACCCTGCTGACGTTGGCTATTTTGACTGCGACCCAGACAAATGTCGCACAGAGATTTTTGGGATCAAGCTATATACGTGAGAGCAAAAGACCTGGTTGTATTAAGTGACGTACAGAAAGTGTCACCTGGACAGAAAATATGGATTGTAGTGAGTGTACTGAACTGTGACACACAGAACGGTTCCACGCAGCTGTGTGAAATGGATTCGTATCACTGAGCTAAAACAACAAAAAAACTATTTTTTTTATATATATTTTTTTTAGTTTTGTTTTTTTTTGGAACGTGACGTGCAGAAACTATCGTAGAGCTAAATGACACCCTGCTAACAGTGGCTATTTTGACTGCGACCCAGACAAATGTCGCACAGAGATTTTTGGGACCAAGCTATATACGTGAGAGCAAAAGACCTGGTTGTATTAAGTGACGTACAGAAAGTGTCACCTGGACAGAAAATACGGATTGTAGTGAGTGTACTGAACTGTGACACACAGAATGGTTCCACGCAGCTGTGTGAAATGGATTTGTATCACTGAGCTAAAACAACAAAAAAAATATTTTTTTTATATATTTTTTTTTTAGTTTTTTTTTTTTTTTTTTTGAACGTGACGTGCAGAAACTATCGTAGAGCATGGAAATGGATTTGTATCACTGAGATATAACAATAAAAAAAAAGGGGTTATATATGGTGATAGCTGCACTACTAGTTCCAGCCAGCCAAGCCAGGAGACAAAAAAAAATTTTCTTGTAGCCCTTAGAAGGGCTGATGTTCTTTGTGGGTGATTCCTGCCTAACAGAGAACTAAATGCAGGCCCTAACACTCTCCCTGAAAGGCAGCAGCTCTATCCCTAACGACATCCAGACAGCATCTGAGCCGAGCACCACGGCCAGTCACTAGTATATTCCAGGGTCACCTGATCAGGCCAGCCAACCCCTGCTATCGACATGTAAGGGCCCCACGTGATGCTGGGTGTACCGCAGAGTCTCCTGGCTTGTGATTGGCTGCGTTTATAGGCGCCAAAAATGCACGATGCGGAAGTTGCCATTTCCTCGAGCATGGCGAGATACTCGTTCGAGCAGCGAGCACTTACGAGTACCGTAATACTCGAACGAGCAACAAGCTCGGACGAGTATGCTCGCTCATCTCTACTAAGAACCCATTTTGTAACTCTGCCTTTTCCTTATCTTCAGTGACTAACCCACCTTTACCATTATTTAGGGGACCTAAATGATCACAGTAACAATTGTTCATCCCCATACAACCCAATCATAAGAACGTTTGTTCCCGATCGCTGCCCGCGCTCTCTCCATGTAGAAGGGCATTAAGGCACATGATTCACCACATTTAATTGGCTGTAAAATCTGAAAATGGTCAAAGATGATCACGTTTTGCTGCAATGGAAGTCACAATAATGTTGTATTAGAAATCGGCTGTGGATTCCAATTATACATAGAGGTGACTGGAAGTAGATAGATTGTATTTAGATGAATGAGTTCACATTCATTTCCATATGATTCCTTAGGAGTAGGTTGGAGCCACTTTTTGGAAACTTAATGTATTCATTACATAAGTGAAATTGCTATGTCGCTGGCCATTGTATGCTTATTATTATATATACACTAAAAATATATAATGCATTATAAATATGTTACTAAATACATTTCTCGGTAAAGTGTTTGCTGCATTATTTAAGTATTGGTAATTTGCAGCATGACAAGATAATTTGTTTTCGACAAAAGACATTTATAGCAGGCTTTGTATTTTTACTTGGTAACAGAAAATGTTAATCCAGTGGTCCAGAGCCACGCGGGAGATAGAAACTTTTGTCACTTTACCTTTTTAGGTGTAGCCTTTATTGGAGGGATGTTATTATGAACACAGTTATCCAGTGTAGGGATCTGTGTGTGAACAGGGCCGACGATGACAGATGTCATAGGGTGCAGCAGTCTTAAAAGTCCAAACTCAGTTTATTTTGTATCCGGCATAAAACAAGGCATCCAAGTTATACAAGCACTTGGGGTAAAGCCGCAGCCCCAAAATAACACGTACACATTAATGCCCCTTTCACACGAGCGGGAGACTCGCATGTCTCCCGCAACGCATCTACAGGGCTGGACTCCGGCACTGACTGAGATTGCATATAATGCTATGCGATCCCTGTCAGTGCCGAGTCCAGCCCTGTAGATGCGTTGTGGGAGACATGCAAGTTTCCCGCTCGTGTGAAAGGGGCATAAATCAAAGTCCTGACTCATCTGGGCACTAACTAAACAGTGCTTTCTACCTCACCTGGTTACAAATCCATTGCAGATCAGACTTTTCAGAGGAGACAGGTCTAGCAGCTTCAAGGCTCTGACCCAGACTGAGGCACTGAGCTCTCTATTTATTCCCGAGTAACAATCCCAGTAACTACACCTGGGGACACCTCAGGCTAGGGATAATAGCTGTACTGGAGTGGGATGGAATGGTAGGTCCCTCTACCAATCCTGCCTACCTGAAGTCTGAATAACCCAGCTCCAGCAAACTATACTTTGCCGAAACCATACAGCCTTCTGCATTCCTTTTATAACCCCCCTCCAGTACTAGCAATAACATTTTTACACCATGTAAAGGCATGTTCACAACTTCATTGGAAGCTCCGTTCAGGACCTCCATTGCAGATTCTGCCAAGAAAATATGAACAAACAGGTTTTGCACTGCATAGTATTTCCCTGAGGTCACCACGTGGGAACAAAATCACAGAAAAAAAGTGGTCTTAAGTGGCAGAAAATGCTCAGAACCCCATATGCTGTTGCACATTTCTAACTGATGGAGCAAATCCTGCACATGTGGTCCGCTGCTGACAGTAATCTCCAGCAAAAATGGAAGATGCCTGCAGCGGAGCACATGTACCACAAAGACATCCTACACAGAGTAGCCAAATGTGTGGATGTGATTGGCTATATAAAACGGAAAATTCACAGAAAATGGTGCACTACAATGGTAAATGCAATTGACAATATATGGCTTAACCCTCACACTGATATTAAAATGAGACTTTCGCCAATATATTCTTATATCAAGAACATACTGGAGCCCTCGCACCCCGTTAAGGTATCTCAAGTGGCACGGGACCTAACGCTAGACTAGCTATGCCGTATGGGCAATTACAGATAGGGGCATGAAGTCCGACACACAGCGACCAACTCCTAGTTACCTCCAGCGTGAAATCACACATACAATGGGAGGAGGAAGGAGGCTGTGAGTCCCACCTATTCCTGACTCATGTGACGCAGGCTGCACAGGTGTACCTGAATGTTACCCATGAATCAAAAATCAAGGCACATTCAAACCTGGAGTTGCCACACCTCCAGGTGTAAATGTACAAACAAAATAAAAGACTATTGTTAAATTGACTACCTGTAGACACAAATTTAAGGGGATTCCAAACTTGTTTAATCATAAAATAAAGAAAAAAGTTATATAAAGAAACATTAAAGAAGAACTCCCGACAAAAATTTTATTCCATGTCCTGCTAGAAATGTACATGATGTAATCTGTAGTGAATGTCATTTTCTTACCAGTGTCTGAATTTTTGACTTATATCATCCTGAAGTTTCTTATCTGTGTCATGTGACCATCAATTAGATCCACCAACTCACACATAGACTTATGTGTGGACAGGAAGTCTAATTCTCTATGTATTCCTATGAGACTGAAAGTGAGGCTCCTATAAGAATGAATAGAGCAGTTACTGGCTTTCTGTCCTGGGTCAGTTGGAGGTCAGGGAGTTGGTCACATGACCCAGCTACAGTCACTGATAAGAAAATGACAATCACTACAGATTATATCATGCACCTTTCTAACAGGTCAGAGAATAAAAAATTTTGCTGGAGTTCTTCTTTAATCATTTGAAGACACTGTATGGTGTCAAAGAGCTTTTCTGCGACTTAGATTTTGATGATTTATCTTCAGAATTGGTCATCAATATATGATCAGTGGGGGTCCAACACCTGGCACCATCACCCATTTTAGGCAGCTGCTAGTACTGGAAACACAATAGTAGATGGAGCTGGAAGCAGAAGGCTCCATCCACTGTATGGTGGCCATGCCAGAATACTGTAGCTCAGCATCCAGTGTATAGTTTCCAGCTCTGGCTGTTGCTCTGATTGGCATTGTGCTAAGTGGACTTTTATAGGACTTTGTTGGGGATTGAACACAAACGTTCTGCACAGCGGGCAGCAAGTTTACCACTACACTATAGAACCACACAGTTATATAGTAGTACTTTTTAGTAGATTTTTTTATTTATAGTGATCGGTACACAGCATAAATAAAAATGGCTGAATTGTTTTTTATTTCCTTTATTTTTATAGGTTGATACAGTACTCTACCTTCATGAAGAAATGCAGCAGAGAAAAGCCTACCAGAGTTCTCTGGATCCAGGCCTGATAGTGTTGTGTGCCTTCTGAACTCCATTGACTTTAATGGGATGTGGAGGGGATCCGACCCCTACCTGGCATTTCAGCTGGGATTCAATTGGACAAAAATTGCTGCATTTTTGTTCGGTTGAATCCCGGAATATATGCCAGGGAGCTGCCAGATCACCGCTTCCTCCCATTGCAGTCAGTGTGGTCCAGCGGGCACACAGCACTATCCAGCTTTGCCGGATCCAGAGAACTATGGCAGGCTGTTCTCTGCTGGATTTCATTGACCCATGTGTGAAACTAAAACTCCAAACCTACTTCCCCTTCTAGAGTAGCATTAACCCATATACATGATAGACTACAAAAAAACAATAAGAGTATATGTGGTTGAATAATAAATCACTTAATAGTCACACCGTAAGCATGATTATACCATTATATTTTATTTAACACATATTAACAACATGATTGGCTTACTCAAACTAGTTAGAAAATTAAAAACACAATTGTGATGGTCGGACGGCAGGATAGACATAAAGTGCAAAATAGTTGGATGGTATTAGAGACAAAGCATAGCAATGTAACTGTGAAAAAGATCTGCTAAATACACTAGAAAAGATACAGTCCAATGTAACGATAAAGTACTATAGTAAAGATGTAAGTTAATAGAAAGCAATTAAAGGGGTTGTCCGAGTAATTTTTTTGTTCTTTGTACGTTACTAACTTGTCAAGTATAACAACTTTCCCATACACTTTGTGCTTCTAAGGCTTCATTCACACAACCGTATTTTGTTTCCGTGTCCGTTCCATTTTTTTTGCGGACCGTATGCGGAACCGTTCATTTCAATGGGTCCGCAAAAAAAACGGAAGGTACTCCGTGTGTATTCCTTTTCCGTATGTCTGTATTTCCGTTCCGCAAAAAAGATAGAACATGTCCTATTATTGTCCGTTTTGCTGTCAAGGATAGGCATTGTTACAATGGATCCGCAAAAAAAAACGGAAACACGGATGCCATACGGAACGTCATCCGTTTTTTTTGCGGATCCGCAATTTGCGGACCGCAAAACACATACGGTCGTGTGAATGAAGCCTAAAGCTGGGTCACATGACCTGTGATGTCAGCTTATCTCCCTGCTCTGTGATGTTTCGTGCACAAGCCTCAGAGATCAGATAACAGTCTGTACACGAGACGTCACTGGCCATGCCCCCTGCACTGCCGGGCTGCTATGTACTCTCTCCCTGGATTCCTTCAGATAAAACATTAACCCCTTCAGCCAGAACTCACTGAGGGCTCAAGGCTTTACAACAGGCTTTACACTGCAGGCAGTGAGGAGACAAATGCTGGGCACAGTAGCTGACAGAGGAATTGTATTGCACAAGAACAGGTAGGGGGAAGTTCCTGTGTGTATCAGCATTGTCATTGTACAGCTGGGACTTGTAGTCCTACACATACAAAATGCTGCTGAGTATCCTAGAAGGCAGACATGCCACTCAGGGTAGCTCTTGTATTCACTCCCTTTGCAGAGCAGGGGGGAGGGGCAGAGATTGTCATTACTGCAGGTAAACAAAGGCCAGAAGAGAACCAGGGAAATGAGGAAATATAGATTTTTTTTGCCTAAAACTTACTTAACTTAGTTATATATTGCTGCCCATCAGATTTACAGTGCTATATTTTTTTTCCATAATTCGGACAACCCCTTTAATAATACCAACCAAAGTGTACTATCCCGTATTAGGTCAGGCCACCACAACACCCTGATGTGCGTTTCGCGGTCAGCTTTCTCAGGGGGTAGTGTGTGAGACCAGCCTTATGTGTATGCTAAAATACCCTGATGCAAAAAAAAATGTGGCTATGAATTTGAGAAGGGCGGGTGCAGGTGAGCCCATATGGTTTGCCTGTATGGGGCCCTTAAATTCCTGTTGGTGGCCCTGAATAATATACAGTACATGTAAACTATATTAATAAAGTTTAGTCCACACGCCGATGGATTTTCCTATAATAAATCTAAATAAACACTGAAACATGGTTATAATAGAGATAGATACATATCCATTGCCATGGCAACCGGCAAAAATGTTCATTGTCTACATTTCTGACTTTACTCATAGAACTAAAATAATGCACAATGGAAAGCAGGTTTCTATAGATTATATAATACAGGAACTGTTTATGTATTTCACGACTAAACCATGAACAGACCAGCGATGTCTAAGGCTACTTTCACACTAGACAAACAACTCCGCCTCACAAAAAGAGGCGGAGTTGTTTCGGTGAAAATATATGAAGAAGTGGCCGGAGGAATTCTACTCTAAAAGGGGAAGGAAAGAGGAAGAAAAAGGAGGATTTTTTTTTTTTTGCTCTCTGTGCGAGGAAAAAAAGATTGACAGCCAATATACATGAATTTAATTATATTAATTATATAAGTCATGAATTAGAGACACGTGTTTTTTAACAATGCAATATAGCAATATCACACTATATATATAGAGTACAGTGATTGTAGGTAGATTTTATGAATTGTCACATTTTAGTTATTTATTTATTCATTAATCATCGTTTTATAAATTGTCATATATGGTGTTTTTTGCATATTTTTATTATTGTTTATAGATATCATTCACATTTATGCACGCTATTCTAATATATCATATTTACACTCATGTTTATATATATAATTAACTTTTTTCACATAATTGTACTCCATTATCACTTTTATCATGATTGTTATGTATTATACACTTGGTTGATTGCACTTCCATAGGTTTTGTTCACATGGTGCGGTTTATATTTTAATATGCATTAGTTTAATCATGTCTTTTGTAACCATTTATAATCATGTATACATAATAGCAGGTAGTTGACTGATATATACTGAAAACATCCAGTATTTGAAATATTATCTTATATGATGTGGCTATTTGCAATAAACTGTGCGTTCCATGTTGGAACGCAATGTCCAATTATAGAGTGGGGTGATTGCTCCAGTGTAGCGATGCGCCTCAAGCCTCCTTTCAAATCGTGCACGATTCCTCTTCCGGTCTCCGGCGTGCGCATCAAGCCTCGTTTTGGGAGCCGGCGAGCGCCGCTGAGTAATGAGTTCGGTGTACCGACTAAGGTAACAGCTGCCTATGATTACCATTACGTGATGTAATATTTAAGGAGGACCTTTTGATGATTGTAACACTCCCCAGATGAAGCGTTAGGCGAAACGGCGTTGGGTGGTGGACGTGGTGGGATCCAACCTACAGGCACAGGTACACACTGATATACTTGTATAGCGATCCGCAGCTGAACCACGCAATATTTTGGATTACTATTTTTTGTACCATTATATAGTTCTGATAGTGTTGGCAGCGGATGCACTTTAATATCATCAGTATAATTTTTTCAAATTTTTGGTTTTTGATATTTTTGTGATGTGCCGTTCCTAGTGTGGGCGATCTCTACCACGTCTTCCTTTTATGTCCCCCCCACCTGTGGGGCCCTCTGTTACGTGATACAATACGGTTTTAATATTTTTGTATGTTTATCAATAAAATAAATATTTATATTTACATGATACAAGTGTGGAGCTCAATTATATAGTTTCGGTGTTTGTAGTTAATTTTGGTGTGGCTCTGCACAGCACATAATTTCAATTAGTGCTAACATACCCGGAGTGTGTTCTTGATAGGTGTATGCATTTTGATTTTTCTGTTTTTACAGAATATTTTCCCCTTATTTGGGATGGAATTCCGGGCACGCACGGCCTTGTGGCAAACACAAGCAGAAAGCATGTTTAGTGGCAGTGGCCCTACTGAGGAGGGGGTGGATGGTCGACTGGTGAGGGACCTGAAGAACTCCCTGAAGAAGCATCATCATAAGCAAATCAAGACATGGTGGAATAGAGCATCCTTGGAAAATTACGTAAAACGTGAGTTGATCCCTCGGGGCCTACGGGTTCAATTATTTCCATCATATGGTACACAGGATGTCAATTTTACAAAACAATGGGAAGACACGTGTAATAGATGTTCCAAAACACTAATGGAGCTGATTATTGATATGAATAGTTCAATGTTAAAGGACATAGAAAGTACCATCAAAAATGAAACGGATCAATTAATCTCCATACTCTCGATAAATGAGAAGGAGCGGTGGGATAAAGAGATGGAGAGTGTTATAACCTATGGGAGAAGCAGATTAAAGCTGTAAAAACCAAAGAATTCCATAGAGATGCTCAAGATGCTGAGAATAACCGCGTCTATAAATGGCGTTCAAAAGGCCAGGAAACAAGGTCAAGGACAAATTCGATATCCTCTAGTGTGTCTGTAGGTACAGAATCCTCTAATTCTGGTCGGCCGTATCAATATCCAATGAGGAAAGGGAAAGGAAAGAATAATACATATGAACAACAGGAGGTGAAACGGAGAGTCGAAAATTTTCGACAAGACTCTGCACTAAAGGTAATTATTGGAGTCGAGGGCTGAATTTTGTTCCATCTGGTTCCTTTGATTGCTTTGCAGCTATAAAAGATCTTCACCTGTTTGTGCGCAAACTGGTTTTTAAGAAAATATTTTACAGAGGGGACCAGGGTGGGAATTTGGATACACCAGAAGAACAAGAAGCCCTCGCAATCCTTACGGAATTATCAGAACAGCGATACCGGCGATACCAAATTGGAATCAAGAGGTAGGCTACCTGTATCTATCTTGCCAAAATCTACAAGCTTTCCAACCTTACAGGCCTATCCCAATATACATACATTTGTACAATTGGTATCTAAGGAGTTTGAACGAATTTCGTGCACTAATAGGACATCTAACTTAACAGTTGATCAGAGGAAGGCCATTGGGGAACTCAAGAAGTTGAAGGATGTGGTCTTTAAGACTGCGGATAAGGGCGGCAATGTAGTGGCATGGCCCAAAAAGCAATACGAACGGGAAGTTTTTAGACAACTTAAGGATATACAGTAGCTTGATATAGACGTCTGACATATAATCCCAGTGATCAATATAAGAGGGAACTTGTTGCTATTGTTCAGGAAGCACAAGAGGCAGGCACAATTAATGCAAAGGAAGCAAGTTGTTTAATCCCAGAACATCCAAAAATTGCATGCCTATACATGCTGCCCAAGATTCACAAGCATGCCACATGTCCCCCGGGCCGCCCCATTGTATCGGGGAGGGGGAATTTATGTGAGCCGGCATGCAAATTCATCGATTTTATGCTTAAACCCATAGTGGAACAACTCCCCTCCTTTTTGAAGGACACAACAGATATTCTGAGCCGACTGGATGGGCTAATATTGGAACCAGATATGTATATGGCGACGTGTGATGTGGAATCGATGTACACGAGTATACGCCATAAGGATGGCCTGGATGCAGTCAGATTTTTTATTGAGATGTCCGACATCCAAGAGGATATGGGTAAGTTCATTATGGAACTACTTGAGTTTCTGTTGACTCATAACTTTTTCCTCTTCAAGGATGTCTTCTACCTGCAGCTCCAGGGGACAGCCATGGGGGCGGCCTGTGCGCCGTCCTATGCTAATCTGTTCCTGGGGCTGTGGGAGAGGACTATCTTTCTATCTGATACTGTCTCTCTGGTTCGTGGGATCCAGCTGTGGGCCCGCTACATTGACGATATCTTTGTCGTGTGGCAGGGCACACAGTCTGGCTTTGGCCAGCTGGTGGAGACACTTAATGATAATAATCTAAATATCAAACTCACTTTCAGATGTGATAAGACGAACATTGATTTGCTGGATGTCAAAATTCTGGCTGATGAGACAGGAACAATTACAACTGACCTTTTCCGCAAGGAAACATCTACTAATGCATTATTGCATGCAGAATCGTGTCATCCAAGGGGGCTGATTGAAAGTATCCCATATGGCCAATTCCTGAGACTTAAACGGGTTTGCTCAGAGGAGAGGACATTTAAAATACAATCAAAAGATCTGGTGCAAAGGTTCCAAGATCGTGGATATCCAAGAAAATGTATTATGGAAGGTTTTAAGAGGGCTCAATCATGCAAAAGAGATGCCTTACTTAATACCAAAGAAAAAACAAAAAGATAACAAGGTGAGATTCATAGCCACATATAATTCCCAATGGAAACAGATGAGGGAAGCCCTGCTGAAATACTGGGATATTCTCAAATTGGACCCTGTGTTAAGGAAGGAGATACCATCCTCTCCAACTATTACATACAGAAGAGCTTTAAGCTTGAAAGATATGTTAACCAAGAGTTACCATCCTGGAGAGAATTTATCAAAAATTTTTGGATCCAAAGGGCCCAAATGGGGTTGCTCACCATGCGGTAAATGCATTGCATGTAAGAATATAGAAAGAGCAACACACTTTGGTATACCAGGGACAGACAAGCAACTATATAAAATAACATATAACATCTCATGTGGTACGGTGGGAGTAATTTATCTGGCGGAATGCCCATGCAAGTTATTGTATGTAGGCATGACCTCGAGAGAACTGAGACGCCGTGTAAGAGAACACGTACTTGGCATTGAAAATGCACAGGATGAGGAAGATGTAATGAAACTGAAGACGATTCCAAGGCACTTTAAAGAATTTCATGGATGCGACAGCCGTGGTTTTCTTGTCCGGGGAATTGATCGCGTCTTTGTTCCACCAAGAGGAGGCAATTGGAGAAAAATACTAGCACAAAAAGAGGTAAGATGGATTTACCAACTGGGTTGCATGGCACCCCAGGGTTTAAATGAAGAATTGTCCTTTGCCTGTTTTCTTTCAATAATGTATTTTATGATGCATGTCGTTGGGGGTTCTCTTGGGTCATTAGCCGGTCGGCTTGTTGGTTTTAACGAAAGGTTTTTAATTTTCTGATTTTATTAATGTTGTGTTTAATGATTTTTTGTAGGCGGAGTTGTTTCGGTGAAAATATATGAAGAAGTGGCCGGAGGAATTCTACTCTAAAAGGGGAAGGAAAGAGGAAGAAAAAGGAGGTTTTTTTTTTTTTTTTGCTCTCTGTGCGAGGAAAAAAAGATTGACAGCCAATATACATGAATTTAATTATATTAATTATATAAGTCATGAATTAGAGACACGTGTTTTTTAACAATGCAATATAGCAATATCACACTATATATATAGAATACAGTGATTGTAGGTAGATTTTATGAATTGTCACATTTTAGTTATTTATTTATTCATTAATCATCGTTTTATAAATTGTCATATATGGTGTTTTTTGCATATTTTTATTATTGTTTATAGATATCATTCACATTTATGCACGCTATTCTAATATATCATATTTACACTCATGTTTATATATATAATTAACTTTTTTCACATAATTGTACTCCATTATCACTTTTATCATGATTGTTATGTATTATACATTTGGTTGATTGCACTTCCATAGGTTTTGTTCACATGGTGCGGTTTATATTTTAATATGCATTAGTTTAATCATGTCTTTTGTAACCATTTATAATCATGTATACATAATAGCAGGTAGTTGACTGATATATACTGAAAACATCCAGTATTTGAAATATTATCTTATATGATGTGGCTATTTGCAGTAAACTGTGCGTTCCATGTTGGAACGCAATGTCCAATTATAGAGTGGGGTGATTGCTCCAGTGTAGCGATGCGCCTCAAGCCTCCTTTAACATGTTCGCCTGAGTAATGAGTTCGGTGTACCGACTAAGGTAACAGCTGCCTATGATTACCATTACGTGATGTAATATTTAAGGAGGACCTTTTGATGATTGTAACACTCCCCAGATGAAGCGTTAGGCGAAACGGCGTTGGGTGGTGGACGTGGTGGGATCCAACCTACAGGCACAGGTACACACTGATATACTTGTATAGCGATCTGCAGCTGAACCACGCAATATTTTGGATTACTATTTTTTGTACCATTATATAGTTCTGATAGTGTTGGCAGCGGATGCACTTTAATATCATCAGTATAATTTTTTCAAATTTTTGGTTTTTGATATTTTTGTGATGTGCCATGCCTAGTATGGGCGATCTCCACCACGTCTTCCTTTTATGTCCCCCCCATCTGTGGGGCCCTCTGTTACGTGATACAATACGGTTTTAATATTTTTGTATGTTTATCAATAAAATAAATATTTATATTTACATGATACAAGTGTGGAGCTCAATTATATAGTTTCAGTGTTTCTACTTTCACACTAGCGTTAATATTTTCCGATATTAAGATCCGTCATAGGGTCTCAAAACTGATAAAAAACGATGACCCACAATGCAAGTCACTATGGACGAATCTGTTTTCTCTGACACAATCTGACACAATAAAAAAACGATCCGTCATGAACTCCATTGAAAGTCAATAGAGGACGGATCCGTTTTTGATCATCGTTGCTATGTTAAAGATAATACAACCAAATCCATTCATAATGGATGAAGATGGTTGTATTATCAGTAAGGAGTTGTTCACATATCAGTTATTTGATCAGTTATTTCCAGCAGTTTGTGAGCCAAAACCAGGTGAGGGTCAAAAACACCGGTGCAGATCTTTTCATTATACCTGATCTCAGTTTAGTGTCCACTCCTGGTTTTGGCTGACAATAACTGATGGAAATAACTGATCAAATAACTGATATGTGAACAAGCCCTAACTGAAGCGTTTTTGCTGAGCCCTGATGGATCTAGCAAAAACACTAGTGTAAAAGTAGCCTAAGGGCCCTATTAGACTGCCTGATGTTCGGGCTGGACGAGCGAATAAAGGGTATTCTTCATATTTGGCACAGATTTTTTTTTTCTGCTACATGTGTATGGATTAATGGAAAAATTTCCCATTCATTGCCTTGAAATATTCTCAGATTTCATGAGGATTTTGGCACGTATCCACGCTGAAATGCTCATCAAATTCTAAATGTCTGAACATAGTCTTATGGCCTTACGTTCAGCAATACCACCATTAGTACTTGGCAACTGATCTGGTTAATCTGTAATACTGTACATACTGAAGGAGTAAAATATAGGGGATTAGCAATTGGGGGATATTCTTATGGATGAGCTTGGCAATTCTTGGGCATCCATTTATGCAGGTTCCTTCAGCCCACCAGAGGAAATTATTCTAGGAGCCCAAACCCCATATGACATAGTCCAGTGGTGCCCAACCATTTTTCATCTGGGGGCCGCACTAGACATGGAATCAATTTTGCGGGCCAGAACCAGGTAGCATTGCCAAAAAGAAATGTAATCATTAAAAAGAAAATTATTCTACTAATTTAGATAACACAGTATTAGAAAGAAATCATAAACCAGAAATAATTTCTGTACTCACTATTTGATGTCATTTCATTAATGTGATGTCTGCAGATGTTTTCCAGAAACCAGTTTTGTCCTATAAGACGCACCGCCCCATAAGACGCACCTAGGTTTTACGGGAGGACAATAAGAAAAAAAATATTTTTCATCAGACCTCAGCTCACAGCCCCAATCAGACCCCCAATGTTAATAAGACCCCAATAAGACCTCAGATCAGACCCCAGTGTGAATAACCCCCAATCAGATCTCAGATAAGAGCCCCATGCCTCTCATATCAGCCCCCAATGCCTCTATCAGCCAGCCCCCAATGCCTCTATCAGCCCCCAAATGCCTCTATCAGCCCCCAAATGCCTCTTTTAGCCCCCAATGCCTTTATCAGCCAGCCCCCAATACCTCTATCAGCCCCCAAATGCCTCTATCAGCTCCTAAATGCCTCTTTTAGCCCCCAAATGCCTCTATCAGCCCCAAAATGCCTCTATCAACCCCCAAATGCCTCTTCTAGCCCCCAATGCCTCTATCAGCCAGCCCCCAATGCCTCTATCAGCCCTAATGCCTTTTTTAGCCCCAATGCCTCTTTTAGCCCACAATGCCTCCATCAACACCCTAATGCCTCCATCAGCCCATAATGCCTCTTTTAGCCCCCAATGCCTCTTTTAGCCCCAATGCCTCTTTTAGCCTCCAATTCCTCTTTTAGCCTCCAGCGCCTCCATCAGCCCCCAATGCCTCTTTTAGCCCCCAGCAGCCACAGAGTATATAAAATAAAAAAACACTTACCTCTCCTCCGCTCCAGCATTCTTCGTCCTCCTGAAGTCGGCTGTTTTGTGCACTTGTGCGCACAGCGTGAGGTCACACAGTGCCCTCACACTGTGCACAGCACTGCGCAGCCGACAGCCGAGCAGAGGACAAGGAAGCAGTGAGTACAGAGTCTTCACCGCTTTCTTGTCCTCCAGTGCTAATGAGCGCTTCCATAATGGAAGTGCTCATTAGCATTCGCCCCATAAGACGGGCCGCATGACACGGCTTCGCGGGCCGCATCTGGCCCGCTGGCCGTAGGTTGGGCATCACTGACATAGTCTAATAGGCTTTTGATTCAAAGAAATAGACCCTAGAGGCAAGTTATTGGCTCCAAAGGCAGCCCTACTCAGCAGTATGTTTATTATACCACTGTCTGGTTTATTATTAGTGGCTCTACCACTGTTCTTTAGAGAACCTAAAGTAGGAATAACCATAATCCTAGGAAACCCAAGCACCTGTTTACCCATGCATTGGCTGCTATATCACAGCAGTGACCAATGGAAACTGTTTAATATATCACATGTGGCATAGAGACTTCTACCATGACAAATCCCATCAAATGACAATGCATAAAGGAACCTGGTCATAGTCTGATTATCTTGTTTTATGCTAAAGGGGTTTTCCAACCTGTAGATATGGATGACCTATCCTTAGGATAAGTCATCAATATCATATCCGTGGGAGTCCAACACCCTCGGGCCCTCACTGATCAGCTGTTTTTGGCAGCTGCAGATGCCAGAAACTGTAAGGTGGACAGAGACAGAAGGAGAAGGCAATATCTACTTCGTAGTGGCTGTACCGGCATACTGCAGCTCCGCTGGTGGCTGCTGAAAACAGTTTATCTGTGGGGTTGTTGGAAATCCACTGGTCTGATATTACTAACCTGTCCTAAAGATAGGTCATCAGTGTCTACAGACTGGAAACCTACCTGTAATGACCCTGGTTCTTATAGAGCTGAAGACCCAAAGTGATAGCTATATTAACTTAAGTGTACATAAAACCTACCTGTAATGACCCTCGTTCTTATAGAGCTGAAGACCCAAAGTGATAGCGATATTAACTTAAGTGTACATACCGAAGATTGCTTCTGGAGATGTGATGGGCCAGAAGTATATTTTTATTACACTGTTGCACCTCATAGCACAATGAACATAATAGTCTGGTAGAATACACAAGGGTTCCTGAAAGTTAATTTAATCTTCCCCTAAGTTTGATTACTTTTAGCACCGTTTTGATGGTATTCTCTGTTGAATAGGGATTTCCAAATGCTCATTCCTTGTTATGTAATTCTTACATTAATTCGCTCAGTCAGACCCTAGAGAAAAGCTTCTTAAATTTCACAAATCATTATGTGTCCAGAGATTGTACGTTTAAATTTCAATTGTTTCTCAAGACATCTGTGCGTTACACTTTTCCGTAGAAGGTACAGGTTGCTTAATTGATTCTAGCTAGGGGAACTTGGTAATGAAGAAGCTTCTGAACGCTCATATGGAAATGTGCATCTTGGGCTATAAAGAAAGGAATATTCCTGAACATAAAGGTCCACATCTAATCTATTTAAAATGTTGGTGACTACTAGAGATGAGCGAATCGATTTCAAATAAATTTTTAGCTGCAAAGCGAATCCGAATATTAGGTGATTCGCTTCGGCTTTGTACGCATTCTCTACGTAGTTTGTCCTATAAATTATACGCTATTGCTATGTATAAGTTACTGTATACGCTGTTGCGTACAAATTCAATTCATTAGCAAACTTTTACTGTTAGTTCGTTTATCATGCACAAAAGCCCGGGAAGAAAGCTGTCATCTGACCTAGTGGGCAGGGCTTGCTCTGATTGGCTCAGGCTCGGTAAGCCAGTGACACATCACTTCTGCTGCGACTGCTGAGACGAGCAGAAGCACTGTGTGTGAAGTTCTGAGACCTGAATCCATATTACAGATATCAGGGATACTGCAGGGCAATTGCAGGGCCAATTCAGGGCTAGTATTTAATCAAGCATGGAGAGAGAGACAGGGAGAGACAGGGAGGGACAGTGAGATACAGGGACAAAGACCAGCTGCAGGGCCACAGAGTGAATTGAAAAATGTCTGGAATGGGTAAGCAAAAGGGGTCCAGTTCCAGCCAGACTTTGAGCTCTAAAAAAAAGGAGAAGGTGGCACAGGGCAGAAGTGCCAAAGGACCTGTAGCCGGAGCATCTACTAGTAGTATGCACAATACTTGGCCGTTGTTCCACCAGGCTAACCCACCGAGGCGCAAAATTGTAATGGAGGAGAAAGTAGATGAGGTAGTGGAGTGGATGGCAAGCTCATCTCAGCCGGATGATCTGCGGCAGAGGCGTAGCTACCGGGGGGCAGGGGGGGTGACGGCTCCGGGCCCAGTGACTCAGGGGGGCCCAGCAAGGATGACCTTAAAACTATCAGGCGAATACAAGTGAGCGCTTCCATTGTATTTAGGGACCCCCATCAGACCTCAGATCAGCCCACCCAGCCACATAAGATTAAAATAAAAAACCTTTCTTACCTGTCCTGCGCCTGCCCTCCGGTTCGGCGCTCCACTGTCTTCCCTGGCCGGAACGTACTATGACCTGACGCTGCCACGCATAGTGTGCGCCGGCCAGGGAAGACAGTGGAGCGCCGGACTGGAGGGCAGCCGCAGCGCAGGACAGGTAAGAAAGGTTTTTTATTTTAATCTTATGTGGCTGGGTGGGCTGATCTGAGGTCTGATGGGGGTACAATACGCTGATCTGAGGTCTGATGGGGCACAATACGCTGATCTGAGGTCTGATGGAGGCACAATATGCTGATCTGAGGTCTGATGGGGGCACAATACGCTGATCTGAGGTCTGATGGGGCACAATACGCTGATCTGAGGTCTGATGGGGCACAGTAGGCTGATGTGAGGTCTGATGGGGGCACATTCTGCTGATCTGAGGTCTGATGGGGGTACAATACGCTGATCTGAGGTCTGATGGGGGCACAATACGCTGAGGCTGAGATCTGATGGGGGCATAATACGCTGATCTGAGGTCTGATGGGGGCACATTCTGCTGATCTGAGGTCTGATGGAGGCACATTCTGCTGATCTGAGGTCTGATGGGGGCACATTCTGCTGATCTGAGGTCTGATAGGGGCACATTCTGCTGATCTGAGGTCTGATGGGGGCACAATACGCTGATCTGAGGTCTGATGGGGCACAATACGCTGATCTGAGGTCTGATTGAGGCACAATACGCTGATCTGAGGTCTGATGGGGGCACAATACGCTGATCTGAGGTCTGATGGGGGCCACAGTAGGGTGATATGAGGACTGATGGGGAGCACATTCTGCTGATCTGAGGTCTGATGGGGGTACAATACGCTGATCTGAGGTCTGATGGGGCACAATACGCTGATTCTGAGGTCTGATGGGGCACAGTAGGCTGATGTGAGGTCTGATGGGGGCACATTCTGCTGATATGAGGTCTGATGGGGGCACAATACGCTGATCTGAGGTCTGATGGGGCACAATAACGCTGATCTGAGGTCTGATGGGGGCACAATACGCTGATTTGAGGTCTGATGGGGGCACATTCTGCCTGATCTGAGGTCTGATGGGGCACATTCTGCTAATCTGAGGTCTGATGGGGGCACAATACGCTGATCTGAGGTCTGATGGGGCCACAATACGCTGATCTGAGGTCTGATGGAGGCACAATATGCTGATCTGAGGTCTGATGGGGGCACAATACGCTGATCTGAGGTCTGATGGAGGCACAATACGCTGATCTGAGGTCTGATGGAGGCACAATACGCTGATCTGAGGTCTGATGGAGGCACAATACGCTGATCTGAAGTCTGATGGGGCACAGTAGGCTGATGTGAGGTCTGATGGGGGCACATTCTGCTGATCTGAGGTCTGATGGGGGTACAATACGCTGATCTGAGGTCTGATGGAGGGCCACAATACGGCGTGAGCTGAGATCTGATTGGGGGGATTAATACGCTGATCTGATGGTCTGATGGGGGCACCATTCTGCTGATCTGAGGTCTGATGGAGGTCACATTCTGCTGATGCTGAGGTCTGATTGGGGGCACATTCTGCTGATCTGAGGTCTGATAGGGGGCACATTTCTGTGATCTGAGGTTGATGGGGGCACAATACGCTGATCTGAGGTCTGATGGGCACAATACGCTGATCTGAGGTCTGATTGAGGCCACATACGGCTGATCTGAGGTCTGATGGGGGCACAATACGCTGATCTGAGGTCTGATGGGGGGCACAGTAGGGTGATATGAGGACTGATGGGAGAGCACATTCTGCTGATCTGAGGTCTGATGGGGGGTACAATACGCTGATCTGAGGTCTGATGGGGCACAATACCGCTGATCTGAGGTCTGATGGGGCACAGTAGGCTGAATGTGAGGTCTGATGGGGGCACATTCTGCTGATATGAGGTCTGATGGGGGCACAATACGCTGATCTGAGGTTCTGATGGGGCACAATACGCTGATCTGAGGTCTGATGGGGGCACAATACGCTGATTTGAGGTCTGATGGGGGCACATTTCTGCTGATCTGAGGTCTGATGGGGCACATTCTGCTAATCTGAGGTCTGATGGGGGCACAATACGCTGATCTGAGGTCTGATGGGCACAATACCTGATCTGAGGTCTGATGGAGGCACAATATGCTGATCTGAGTCTGATGGGGGCACAATACGCTGATCTGAGTCTGATGGGAGCACAATACGCTGATCTGAGGTCTGGATGGAGGGCACAATACGCTGATCTGAGGTCTGATGGAGGCACAATACGCTGATCTGAGGTCTGATGGGGGCACAATACCACTGATCTGAGGTCTGATGGTGGCACATTCTGCTGATCTAAGGTCTGATGCGGGCATATTCTGCTGATCTTGAGGTATGATGGGGGCACATTCTGTTTGATCTGAGGTCTGATGGGGGCACATTAAGCTGATCTGAGGGTCTGATGGGGCACATTCTGTTGATCTGAGGTCTGATGGGGGCACATTCTGCTCATCTGAGGTCTGATGCGGGCACATTATGCTGATCTGAGGTCTGATGGGGGCACATTAAGCTGATCTGAGGTCTGATGGGGGCACATTCTGATGATCTGAGGTCTGATGGGGGCACATTCTGATGATCTGAGGTCTGATGGGGGCACATTCTGATGATCTGGGGTCTGATGGGGGGCACATTCTGGCTGATCTGGGGTTTGATGAGGGCAGGGGACTGTTAGTTTAGTGATGCAAAAACTGGGGACAGGTTTCCTTTAACATAAGAGTCCACCTTGATTTTTACTCCTATTACTCCTATATTTTACTGCATTATGTGGTAGAGTAACATAGTAACATAGTAACATAGTTTATAAGGCCGAAAAAAGACATCTGTCCATCCAGTTCGGCCTGTTTTCCTACAAGTTGATCCAGAGGAAGGCAAAAAAACCCTGTGAGGTAGAAGCCAGTTTTCCCCACTAGGGAAAAAAATTCCTTCCCGACTCCAATCAGGCAATCAGAATAACTCCCTGGATCAACGACCCCTCTCTAGTAACTATAACCTGTAAGATTATTACCCTCCAAAAATACATCCAGGCCCCTCTTGAACTCTTTTAGTGAACTTACCATCACCACCTCCTCAGGCAGAGAGTTCCAAAGTCTCACTGCTCTTACCGTAAAGAATCCTCTTCTATGTTTGTGTACAAACCTTCTTTCCTCCAGACGCAGAGGATGTCCCTCGTCACGG